>OX246756.1:108591974-109791974 GCA_945910035.1 Brachypalpus laphriformis
TTTAAAACCATTATGACTTCCACAACTTTCCATTGGCTCGGCACGTGTTTTAATCTAAGTGCAGCATTTACAATATGGAGAAGCTTAATCAATGCTTTTCTAGGTAAAACTTTGAGAATTTCTCCGGTAATCAAATCATAACCAGGAGATTTCTTAGGTTTTAGATTCTCGATCTCATGTTTGAGTTCCCTTATCGTTGCACTTGTGAGCGTCAAATCGTCAGATGGTAAATCCAGCTTATTGCGGTTATCGTAAACCACTTGAACATCGTACTGTTTAAATGTTTCATCCAGGTGGGCCGCAAAGTCGTCCGCTTTTTCTTTATCGTCCCTCGCCCATTTATTTTGATTTAATTTGATTGGCGGTGCGGGGACTTTGGGCCTTTTGGTGCCTTTTACAGCTTTCCAAAGTGAATAATTGGAATCTTTTTTCGCTGTTAAACTTTCAAGGTAAGAGACTATTGCACGATTCTTAAAATCCTTAATAGTCTTCTTCAAAAAATTGCACAGACGATTCAAGTGTGCTTTATGTTGCGGAGCACGACTGTGTTGCCATTTTTTACGCGCTTTTCTTTTTTCCTTGACCAATTCTTTTATTTCCGGAGGATATCGCAAACCGTATCTGTCCGGCGTTTTCCTTGGATTGGGCGTATTATTGCAAGAGGCGAGCTGTACGATCTCAACGAAGCGATCAACTTCAACCTCTAGTTCATAGGGTGTCGTAAGTGGAACGCTTAGTTCAACATTATCTTAAATTTCGTTCCTAAAGCCTTCCCAGTTAGTTGTTCGACCAGTTAATCTCGCTGGCTCTAGGTTATAGATTAGTTTTTCGCTGATTGTTAAAATAACCGGGGAATGATCAGACGACAGATCAAAGCTGTCTTCGACTTTTATGTGGTTGGTAGATATTCCTTTGATAACGAAAAAATCTATCAGGTCAGGTATTTTCGAAGTAAGTCGGTTTACCCGTCGAATGGAAATAACAACTGTACTCCATACCTGCCCCATAGAGCATTCTACCTTTTTTCGAGCTGTATCTTGAGCCCCAGAACGTATGTTTCGTATTAAAGTCGCCGCCGATGATAAAATTAGGTTTTAGCGATTCAAACAAGTTAGTAAAATCAGATTTTTCAAGCGCGGAACGCGGTGGAC
This sequence comes from Brachypalpus laphriformis, assembly GCA_945910035.1. Classification (NCBI taxonomy): domain Eukaryota; kingdom Metazoa; phylum Arthropoda; class Insecta; order Diptera; family Syrphidae; genus Brachypalpus; species Brachypalpus laphriformis. Next base: position 108,593,126 of record OX246756.1, read on the forward strand.
AGTAGATAGATGAGATTTTAAGAGTACGCTGACTATTTTTAACTCCAATCGTGCACAGTTGCAAATTTTCAAGTTCTATCTTAAGGTCTTCGGATTGTTCGATGCAGTCTTTAATAAACAAGGATGATCCGCCTCTCGCTTTTCCCGAAGGGTGACAATCGCGGTAATCATTATAGCCTTTTATTTTTAAATGCGATTCCTTGTTTACGTGGGTTTCAGAAATCAAGCAAATATCAATATCTTTTCCGCGCATGAATATTTCCAATTCGTGAAGTTTTTGCAAATGTCCGTTTGCATTTCAAGTACATATTTTTAACATTCGTTTGTCATTCATGTTCCAGTTGAAGAACGCGTTTTCTGAAAATTATTTTCAAGCTTAACCAGCGTATCGGGAAAAATTCTATTTATTTTGCTTTGTTCTTCAAATTTCTCGAGAATAACCGACAAAACATGAGAGACAGGGTCCGTCGAAATTTCAAGGTTTTTTGGTTTTTCGGATGGCGCGGCCTGAGCGTAAGTCTGCACTCGTGCTGTCCGAGGGTCATTACCTGGTGGCTTTTTCGACGTAAACTTTTCAGTACCGTTTCTTTTAAGAACAGAGCTCGAGGACTTTTCTGTTGTCACTCTTTCCCTCACCTTTTTGCGCTCTGAACCCGGTAGTTTTAGTTTGCCTACTTTCTCCTGTGCATTCTTACGCTTTGGCTTAGTTTGCAGTTTAGATTTTGCAAGGGGCTTAAGGAGCACATCTCTCCGTTTTTGCAACTCCTTAGCTACTTCACAGCCTCTATAATTTGCCGGGTGCTTTCCCTTACAGTTAGCACATGTTGCAGAGGTTTGTTTATTTACTCCATAGACTTGGGAGAGGTGATTTCCGGCGCATTTCACACATTGCGGTTCTTTTTTGCACTACATTTGCGTATGGTTAAATCCTTGGCAACGTTTGCACTGCGGAATCATCCTTAAATTTCTGCGCATGGGCTCGATTTTGACCACGATATTTAGTATGGCTCTAATTCGGTAGATATCGTCGATATTATCCGATTTATCGAAGGTAAGCATAAAAAGCGGAAGTCCACGCCTCACCAAGACGTCTTTATCTATTTCCGTTTGTTGCTTCTCCTTCTTGATGATATTAATGGCATCAAGAATTTTAAAGCCTTTGGCTTGAAGGTCAGTCATAACCTCTTCTATGGTCCCCTTGCAACGACACGATGTGGCCTTTCTGACTTGATTTCGAAAGTATACCACTGAATCTTTTCGGTATTTAGCTTTTGGGACACAGCTCGGTAGTCATTGTAGTCGTCGACGTTGATTTTCCACGCATTATCCCTCAAAGATATAACCTTATACTTGGATGTTATTATTCCTTTAAGGAGGCTTTGCAACTTATTGTATTCCATTATCCCGACGATGTATAATTGGTGGGGGTGGACGAAATTGCGCTGGAACTTCTTGCGGTTCTTTGTGATCATATGTGTATCATATGCGTGCAACCATTCCTGGTTTACGCTTTAGTAGGGGGCGCTTTAACGTCAAGATACAACTTGCCAGCACTAAGTGGTGATCAGTTGACAGTTATGAACATCACAAACCATCCTTTTCACTCACTATGGTATTGCAAAGAAATATGTATACCATATCAGCAACTTCTGCTGAAGACTTTGACGGTGCCATGTGTACCTATGAATATGAACGGGAAAAATAGTACTCATAATGGATAATCCATTTGTACTGCTAAAATTCAACAACTTCTCTCTATATGCATTTTGGCAAGGGTCGCCATCCCTCCCAATCACATTCTTCCATGTCAAAACACAATTTTGAGCATTGAAGTCACCCATCAGGGAAAGAATTCATATCTGTAAACTTTTCAAGGGTGACATCTACTTCATCAGAGAAAGCTGCGTTTTCCAACTCAATGTTCGGTGCATTTACCGACACTAGAGCCCTAGTTTATTTTTTGACCTTAAGCTCTAAGATCGCGTTTCTCCAGCCTAGCGTTATACACTTAAATACTCCGTTACCCAACCCTGGACTTATGGGTATCTTCACTCCCGCCTGAACAGACATTGAGAGCGCAACTACTGACAGTAAGATTTTCCACCCATCTGATAGGCCCGCAGTTTCAGAGCCTCTTTGCTTTGTTGAGGAGACATCAATGATACATACATAGGTACATACATTTTCAATGGCCCGCTAATCCTTCATGAGGGTCGCGGGGGTAGGATGCTCAGGTGGACCCTCCATTCTTCTCGATCCTCCGCCATTGACTCATCAAGAGGAATCCTTAGACGGCTCCAGAAGAGATGTCGGACTTGATCCAACCATCTACTTCTAGGCCTGCCGGGGAGTCGCCTACCTGATGGCACGTCTTGAAAGACGGTCTGGGGACATACGCACTACGTGACCAAACCATCGAAGCATAAACCGTTCCGTTCGGAGAAGTAGCTGCTCAACATTGAGCGCCTCGCGTACTCTGGTGTTGCGCACTCGATCCCTACGAGTTATTTCAGCAGCACAGCTAAGGAACCTCATTTCGGCAGCTTGTATTCGCGATCTTAGTTTTTCGGTCACTACCCAAATTTCATGAACATGACATCAATGATATCTGTCCGATTGTTAGCTGCCTCGCCGTTAGGCTCAAGGACATTTCCTGTGTGCAATGGGACGTTCCATGAGCGATGAGACGTTCCATGTGCCTATACAAAGTCTATTCCATTGTTGGAATCAAGCCATTTTCATATGGTGTGCGGGACCATTGACGAGAAGTTCGTAAACATTTCAGATTGTACCCGGAAGTCTGCCGAGCGGGACAAGCCGCTAGACACTATGCGAGTGTCTGACTGAATGGCTGACACTCTTCAGGCCTGGCTCCAAAGGGTGCCCTGGCTTACCAGGCTGGGCAATGTCCGCGTGTGTTACATATGAAACATCAGCTAAAACCCAGATGGCCGAACAGCAATCAGCCAACAACAGTGGACATCACCCCAAATCGAATGGAAGCGATCAGAACAAAACATCAACAAAAAAGGTGGGTATAAACAGTTCGTCAATGTAAACCAATATTTCGGTTATTCTAACAGCGACAAGTTGCAGCGACGCTTGGACTTCGAACTTGAAGCAAATCTTTAAAAGAGAATAATAAAGAATTATCAAAAAGTTCAAACAAAGTGTTTTTCTTTTTCCGGAGCATTTAACTCGCGTGTCTTTTGTCGCTTTGTCATCTTGAGGTTTGTGCTGTATTAGCCATGTCTATACGCTACGGACCGTACTAACTGCTTAAATTACATAAATCATGCATATACGTAAGTTATGCACATCGTTAATACCTTACAATAGATATTTGGTACTGTAACGTCAGGTGACCCTAGGTTGGGTAATTCATAATTGAGCGGTGCTATTAATTCTCTTATTTCGAGTATGTAAGTTGTCTTGCTGAAATAAGGTAAACCATATTCGTTTCCTGGACAGCTCTGTGAAGAAAACTCTTCGAGCATCTTTAAAAACTTATTCATACTAACTGTGGCCGAAAAATTATGGTTCCCCAGTTCACACCATATGGTGACGCGCTCTGGGTGCAGTTTAATTTCGCCAATATGTTGTGGGTTGTTATCACTCCATATTCAAAAATTGGTTTTGTTGACATTTCCATTTAGGTTGGAATGTGCTTTATCCACGATTTTAAGTACTTTATGACCAAAGAGAATATGCATGTTTTGAACATGTGACTTCAATTTAGTCCACATCCTTATGTAATATTATGTTTGTGATATCCATTTGAGCTGATGAATTTTTTGTTAAAGGACTTGGACTTTCTTGTAAAGGTCCATTCACAGCTCAGCGACCTCCGAATGCCCGAGCTGCGAACAAACCATTTTTAGCATATTATACGCCATTGGAAATTTTACTATTCGAAAAGAACGGAGCTTAATTCTCTGGTGTCAGGTATTAAGGGGTTAAGTCAAAAAATGGCAAATGGGTTTAAGTCAGTTTGTTTTCTTTTCCGATTGGCATTACCAACTTAAGCCTAGCGCAACTGATTCCTATAGTAATTAACTGATTCACAGGCAATAATTCAGAAAATTGCTCATATAAAAAGCACACTTAACATCCCACTTTCTGGTAACTGCAATTTCTGACTTAACCCCTTTTACCTAACGTCAAAGAATTTATCTATCGATTAATATAAAAAAAAGTTGAATTGGTATTAGTTTCTGCAAAGAAATTAACAATTCGCCGATTTTTTCGCGATTAAGCGAATGCCTTTTGCGAACTGTCAACTTTTATTCACGTTCCAGACATGTAGGACGCAATCCACATTCCCGCGACCAAAACATTCGCGAGAGTTTAACCACCGAATTCTTTTGCTTTGTTCTTGGTGGGTAAAATCGTGATTGCGTTGATCGAAAGAAAGTAAGATATCATCTTCTGAATAAAAGCTTTGCTATGTATTTATGCATTTTTCACGTTTAGGCATTTAGTTACAAAATGAATGACAACTGAAATTCCGCGACCAGATAAAAAAGCATCTGTGAATGAAATGTCAAAATTGGCAAATATTCGCTTGTTCTCATTCGCAGCTCGCTAAGCTGTGAATAGACCTTAAGGTGAAAGCTACAGCGGCAATTGCTTCCCGAGTTTAAACTGTAAAATTACTTTGACAGATCCTCCTTTAGACTGTCTTAAGCTCGTTAAACTTTGTAATAAGCCGATTTAGCGTCCATTCGCTTGGAGAGGCGCTGTGATTCTCTTTGTTCCGCAATTATAAAGTCCATGACAGTATTTTCATAAGTCCCAGGCTTGGATCTATAAATGGACGAAGAAATATATAATATTAACTAGATAAAAAGTTTGCATTACATTTTTGGTAGCACGATGCGCTGACGGCTCTGTGTTTGGCACAAATATTTGCACAAACAGATGCACGACGGTTGTAAAGGAAGAAAAGGGATATGAAAAAGTGATTTTTGGTGAAGGGGTTTGAAACTCAGGTGATATTAGGTTTCAGTACATGCTTACTCTATGAGTGAGTGTGATTTTTGCATTCGTTTCTGATTTCTAGTATTTTGTTTCGAGCAACTGTTGAGTTACTCTAGGTGGAGTATGATCGCATCGTGTATTGCTAGAGAGCTTGGATGAATATGGATGAATATCGTTGTACCGGTAAACTACCATCCAGTAACTGGAAACATAAACATTACACAATGTCATCCATTGGAAAGTTTCTTTGCTCTGTCGTACGAATTGAAGATTATAGAGCTTATCTTATAGGTCAGCGAGTAACAATTACCCCACACAACATATGTATATACATACATATATGCTATCATAAGCCCAACACCTTGAATCAACACGCACTGAGCAACACTGTTTTTATTAAACTCCCGTCCTTATCATTTATTTAGATCAAGTCCAGATAAAGTGACCTTTTATGTATCATATTAAAAATAAATTTCGTTCGAATAAGGGGAGGGCACCAGTGCAAAGTCACCCTTATCGCCCACTTTCGGTAAACTTCATTGAATAAGTCATCAATCAAGGCCAAAATACCACCTCCTCTCCAAACAAAAAGTGTATATAAATAGAAAAGAACAAAAGCTCATTTGATTTCTAGCAACAGATTTCCACTTTCACCCCTCCCCATTGATCCACCCACGTAATAAAACCCCCAAAATGCGACATTTCAAGCTCCACTACTACGGCTCTGTGCTCAGTCAATCCTATCGATTGGACCAATTTCCAATTTCGACACAAATAAGATTTCATAGAAACGGCGAAAAGCAAAACAACAAACACAACAAATGGCGCGAAGAGAAAACACCGACGAACTCGAAGAATAATCTTAAAATCTCCCTGGATTGTTTTTTAGCTGTCATGACAGCATCCTATTTCATCACTATGGAGATACGAGTGCGTACTCTGTGGATGTTGATGAAATCTCAAAAGCCAGCAGCCCCTAACTCTGTGCATTCTTTGAAATTCTGTGGATAGAAATTAAACAAATGAATTCATTTGAATTCCAATCACACACTTAAACCGCCAACCACCCCCAGGATCAACATCCACCCCATCCATTCTGACGTATTTTTATAGATTTTTTTTTTTTTAGTTTGCACCCAGTGGGGGTAAGTTAATTTTCACTCAAAATTGAGTGCATCTGGTGTGGAGTGTGGAACATAAATATCCACAACTCACCACGGGTGAATCATCATCATCGGCAGCGGATAGAAAAAACAAAACAAATCGCTAGACGTGCCGCTATGTGTGTACATGGTGAGTTTTATTGACGCAAGTGACGTAAATACAGGGTAAATGGGGGAGTGGGACAAACAGGGCGAGAGCAATACACACAGAGAGAGCCAGAGAGTAAAGATGGTAAACATTGAATGGTCTTGGTCTCTCTAAACTCTACCCAACCCAACTAGCACCCCCCTTTTGGTTAGTCGTGAATTAGTCGTTTTTGTTTGACAACAAAACTGAGGAGTGTGTTTGGTTTGTTAGACGTATAGTAGCTGCTTAGGGGTGGGCTGGTAGTGGTAGTGGTAGCGAGCGGTGAATTGAATTTCAGGGCTTTGAGCGCCGTTTATGCGAAATACGCTCCCAGATTTTACTGGCAGTTCACGAACGAACTCCGTGTGTTACGCAACGTGTTAAATCGGTGAATACACGACAAAGACGAGATCGTCGACAAGCACTATTGTCGTTGCATTGAAATTTCGTGGTGTGTTATTGAATAATTGAATGTCGCTTTGCGTTCCGTTTCGATACTCGTGGATCTGTGAAGTACATTCTGTGATTTAGTGAAAAAGAGGATTAGATATATCTGTCAGATATAACGGCTAGAATACTGAAGGCATGTAGTGTTTCAATTTGGCTGGAGATAACGCTTAACACCAAAGAGATACTGTATCTTTACGATAGCTTTGAGGTGATGCATAGATCATTGAGATTTGTGGCGAATAACTATGGTATCTGTGAGACGAAAAGTGCATTTCTGGGTTCGGTTTTCATGCCTGAAGATATTTTTGACCGATTTTGGCACTGATTTAGTAAATAAATTGGAAAAGATACTGTTGAGAGAGAAAATCTTTGAATTGGGTGCTTTGAGGCGGTGCATGAATTATTATGGATTTTTTTCTTGGTTCATTGAAACTAAACATTCACGAATAGATACATGTAATATCTTTTCGTGAGAATCATATCACAGATAAATGTGGGTGAATTGAATGCAAATTGACTTATTAAGTGTGAAAGATACATGTAGAATGTCGAATTATGTTTTTGGACCGCAAATTGTATGTGGTGGTAGGGGAGTTGAGCAAGTTCTCTGATAGACCGCGGTCTGAAAATGGTACTTGCCTGCATTGTTGCATTCAGCCTTCCTCGCCCTGTTTATATCGTAAATAATATTTGCACCGATTTCTGTTGAACTAATGAAAAATTGATTGCAATGGTGTAACTGAACGTTATTTTACAAAAACGTGGAACACGACTGGATCGTTCTTGAAGTTTCACTCAATTTTTGGGTAAGAATTAAGATTTTGGATTGAATGGGGATAGTACAGATTCCAAGGGTAAATATTGAGAAAAATCTGTGAAGAGACAAACAGAGAAAGGAATGCATGCATAGGCAATAAGACAGAATTGAGATTCAATTTTAAAATTCCTCTGTGTCGGAAATACCAAGATTGACCAACATCTCGATATCAAAAGTTTCTACGAGACCAATAGTTGTCATATAGGTACAAGTAAAACTTAATTTGTTCTTACCCTTGAAGCAAGGCGTACTTCGTGCTATATAAAAAAAAAAACTTGTTCGTACAATAATAATCCCAATGAAAGTACCCTCATCTACTTGCACTTCGTATGGCGTTTATTTTGCTATATACAATAATACAAAGTGGTTTCGTAATGCTGACTGCTGTGTATTTGAATGACAACAAATGGTTTTGTATGAAACGAAAAAAGTGTCTACTATGCTGAGGGTGGATATACATATATTTTGATTTAACAACAAATAGGAAACTGCATAGGTCATGTCCAAAGACATCATGGACCAATATTCGAGACGACTAAATAATAATATCGCGATAATAATAAATAAATAAATATTTGGCGTAAGACCTCTTTAAGTGCCTGGCCTAGTTTCTCGCAACCACTCATGTTGTGTGCGTTATATTTTTCACACGAATGGAAGTGGCCTACAGTTTAGTGCAGTTTTCGAAGCGCAATTGGTTTTGAGAAGCTTTCTCATGACAACAATACTCTCAATACTCTCGGACATGACCGTGAAAAAATCGCGATAATATCTTTTGAAAATGCTGAATGTTTTACAGTATCCACACTTTCAACGATTGTTGCAATACTTTGTCTGCCTCAAGGTAGTGTTCATATGTATGCACCCGATTTTCTTATACCAGATATATGCTCATTTAAGGGACGAACCAGTGAAAAACTTAGGTTCTTAAGTCAGTCCTTCACAATTGTAGAGGTATTCATTACAGCAGAGCTTCATTATAGCAGCGTGGTTACTGGATAGATGCAGATGGTTATACCCTATACCCAATTTCTTAAGAGGATTTGCACTGCGGTAGTAATCGCGAACATCTGAAACCGAGAGATAGCAGCTATTCCATCCAAAGATGCTGATTGTTTAACCCAAGAAAGCTTTGCCTTCTAAAAGGTCGTCAATCCAGTAAAACATTACGCTCTAAGACCTGTTTTAGGCACATGGTGCCGGGGATTGCCAGAGAATGCTTGTGACCTTAGCAGTTTCATCGTCACGTCGTAGATGGCACCATCTTTGTCTTATGTGAATTGCCTGATAATGTCTGCTCCCGGCATCAAGCCCCTGCTATGTTAAGCGCGGGCTGGACTCCATATGCTGTCATATAATCTGTAAGTTGCTTCCCCTGACAACGACGCAATCACCGTTGGTGTACCCTCCAATGCCTAGCAGTATTGATCTATTCTTAAAATCATTTGCCTTAGCTCGTGTGTTGCATTATTTTTGATTGATTCGTAGCAGGAAAAGCTCCTGGCACCTGATTTATGCTACGTTATCCGCTCTCTATCGGTTTATCAACACAAAAGTTTGTGTTACTCAAAGGTTTCTGTAGTCTTTTACTCGAAAAAAAAAATAAAGCCCTTCAAGGCAGTCGTTTTCACAACAGTTGATATGATTTTGCTCGCTTTTGACAGATCGTTTATGAGTCACTTCGTCGATTCAAAAGTCAGCATATCACCAAATTTATCTGCTCATTTCACAAATTTTGTTTTTGTATACAATGCTCACCAGCGATGAAGTTTTTTTTACTAGGTCGATGTCGCTATACAGCTCGTATAGTTCGTTATTGAATCCAAAACCCGTCAACGCAAACGCGACCGAATATCTTACGAAGAATTTTTCTCTCGAAGCGACCAAGGACATCTTCATCCTCTTTTAATACAGTCCATGTTTCAGCGCCGTAAAGCAGGACTGGGATGATCAGAGTCTTATACACTGTCTCCTTAGTTGTTCGAGATAGGGCTTTACTGTTGAATTGCCTTATAAGCCCAAATTCGCTTGATTTCTGCACTGATGTCGTTTTCAGAATTTATGTTACAGCAAAGCCAAGGTAGACAAAGTCCCATACTACCTCGAAGTTATAGCTGCCACTGTGACGTTTTGTCCAATTCGTTGGTTTTGATTGTTCCTTCTTGCTGCTAGCATATGGTATACTTGGTTTTGCCCTCGTTTATCGCTAAACCCATTTTGGCCGCTTTTGCTTTAATGCTTGCAAACGCATCGGTGACAGCCCGCCGAGTTCTTCCAATTATGTCAATATCGTCGGCGTATGTAAGCTGTTGTACGGACTTTTGATAGATTGTGCCTCCGGTGTTGGCTTGTGAGTTCCGTACAATCCGTTCAAGTACAATATTAAAAAACATCAAAGGTCTCGGTGAGGTCATTACCGACCTTTATCGAGCGTTCTCCATCGTCATCCTACACAGATTTTAGCTTGAATGTTGCTATCCTCACTTCGTTTTGGTGGACATTCTCGCCGGCATTCTTCGTCAAACCAGGGGTTCTAGCACATCAGTCGCGGCGTTTCTGACGGCATGGTGGCAGCGTTGCCAGTGGTCTTCGGCGCCTGATGCTGGCGGTATAAAAGTGATTTAGAGATTTCGGGATACGCGTTCAGCGAAGACTGGCGGTCTCTTGCTTTTCTCTAGCTTTTCAACGTTAAATTTTCTCGCAACAATTCGTTTTTGTTGCTCAGTTTGGGATATCCGCATTCGTACCTTGGCTACAACAAGGTAATGATCCGAGTCTATGTTGGCCGCTCGGAAGGTCCGGATGTCCAGAATACTGAAGGCATGCCTTGCGTCGATCGCAATATGATCAATTTGGTTGATCGTTACATGATCATTGGACCGCTATGTCTGCTTATGAATATCGAGATGAGGAAATCATGTGCATGCTATGGTGACATTTTGCTTCACAGCGAAATCAATTAGCCTTAGTCCGTGTGTGTCGTGTAGGCTATGCTTAACGACTGCCCTACCAAAGAGGTCCCCCTTTCCTATTTTGGCGTTTAAATCACCCAATATGATTTTAACGTCGTATTTAGGACATTGCTCGTATGTTTTGTCGAGCAGCTCGTAGAAACAATCTTTGTTGGCAGGATCCTTTTCTTCCGTGGGGGCATGAACACATGCTAGGCTTATGTTAGCGAATTTAGCCTTGATCCGGATATTCATAATACGCTCGCTCACGTGTCGGAAGCTTAAGACTTCTTGTCTAAGTCTGTAGTATACATATGTCACAGTTTCTCATTCTCTTTTTGCCCGGCCCATCCCATCGCACTTCCTGGATGCCGGTTATATCTGCTTTATAGCAGTCTAGGGTGACTGCTAATTGTTCGGCTGCACGTGGTCTGTTAATGGTCTGAACATTCCACTTACAAATCCGAAGGTCGTTGTCCTTATTTCGTTTGCTGGGGTCGTCATCAGTTGAGTTATCCTTATCCGAGGCTTATGGTTGTTTCGGAACCATTAGTTTTCCACGTGGTAGGGAAGTTACCCCGACAGCATAACCCCCTAGGACGATGGGTCGGGTACACAGGAGCCAGTAGTCTACTACGTGAGTGTGATCGCTGCCGTTGCCCGATTAAAGACTCGGCCGGCACCATCTCTATTCCAAGGTCCTGACCAACATTGGAAATACTTTAGCGAACTGTGATCCGAATACGTCGAAGCTGCTCGCACAAGGTATTCACTAAGTTCAGCCTAACTGGAACTGTAGACGCCGCCGTTGACTCCGTCTAGGGAATTCGTCCGCTGCCGCTTTGAGCAAGAAGAAGTTCTCTAGTGTGAAAGCACTCTTCCACTTTTTCCCACTTCATGGATGTCTACTTTAAACTCTTGAAGATTCCACAATCCAAAGAAATATCTTGGAAATTTTATTTCTTTATATGTTTAGTTAAAATGTCTATCTACTAAGTTCACCTTGATAGATACGGTATCTAGATGTTTCCATACCAGAAATAGTGTCTTCTGTACACAGAAAAATCGAACGTCGTAGTATCCATGAAATTTCTTTGGTAGATATACTGAATGACACCAAAAATTCCGCCGAAGATTCGGTTCACCAAAATTCATGGTTTTATCACCAACTAACATAACTTCCTATCTACACATGCCATTAATAATAAAAAAAAGTCGATGTACTTCTCCACAACATACGAACTTTCCAACTCTCTAAGGTATCATTTTCCCGGGTAGTAGAATTGCCCCTACTCTCCCCTCAAACTCAACTCATACCATGCGCTCTCTCTGACCTCTCTGTAGAGCTCTCGCCGCACACCCTTGTTTGGTTTTGCTCTCTTTCGCCTCTCTATGCGGAAAACCACCCACCTTGCGCTGCTGCCTCTCTCAATCAAAAATTGTATCCTTCTAGATTTCGGTTACGGTCTCGACTTGCAATCTCGTTGACCTCATTTCCGTCAGAATCCTTGTCGAGTAAAGTCGTGCTGTGCTGCGTGGTGGAGTGCTTCGAAGCCTTTATTCTTAATTCGTACATTCGTTCGTATTTTATACTAGTATTGCGTCGTTGTTGTTGAGTAAGCTAACACAACCAGTAACAGATCAAGGACTTCCATTTGATTTCTCCCCTTTGCTTGTGTTCGTGTGTCCTATTTTTTGGTTATAAGCCTCCTGCCCCCGTACATTTACATCTTGAGTGCCACAATTGTCTGCTGTCAATTCTTGTATTCTTGTTGAGTTTTATTTTTCCCTCCTTGGTCTTATCTTTTCTTCTATTTTCTTCTCGATTTAGCTATGTCAGGGATTATTGGAATTTCTTTTTTGTCCGGGACGTTTGTCTATTTTGTTTGTTTATTTCCATTTATGTCCTTTTTCCTGTTGTTGTGTTGATAAACAGTTTAAGTGACTTTTTTTTTGCCTGGTTTTCAACTCGTAGATACATCAAACATGAGTATGTGCTTCTTGACGCGTACAGATACAGTGTATCTTTGATGTTATCTCTAACTGATAAAGTCTCGTGGAACATACTTTTGCGGTCCGGAGTGTTTTAAAGAATTTCGCGGCTGAGTGCACTTGTGCTAAAAGTGAAAAATATAAATATTATTCATTTTCAGGTGTTTAAGGACTTTTACGTGTAAAATTCCAATGAAATATCTCAATTTCCAATAAAAGTTACATAAAAAAAGTTTACTCTGAGATAGTAAACTATTTATTGTGAGCTCATCATTGATTATTGTTGTATCCCCGCGCGAGTGTGTGTGTATTCAAAGTATCTGCTCTGATTGCCATTGTTGTCACAGTCAGTGTAAGAATTAAATAAAAAATCGATCTATAGTGATAATAGTGGAGATTGTAATTCGATAATTCTGAATGTATCCGATTGTGTGCGGTTTTATTCTAACCGGTGAATAAGTACGACGAGCGCTGTCCGCAACATAGTAGCAGCCAACAAAAGCCAACACAAACGTAAAGCAAGCTGCGTTAAACCATCTCAACGGGACAGCAGCAGTAGACGACAGGCAGCGGCGAGCGCATTTGTAAATCCATTCGATAAACATTGGAGCAAAACAGCAAAATTAATAATAACAACAATAATAATCGTAGTAGTAGAGGTCTGTACATTTTGCATTTTAATTAAATTTATTGATTTTTCTCCAGTGCTACCCCCTGTGGGGGGTGGGTGGCTGTTTTGTGGTGTCACGGTGCGCGATTTGAATTCAGTCGGCTTGCACGTTTCTTTTGTTTTTTAATGGGAAGTACATGTGAACTTGTAATAGAGGAGGGGAAAGGGAACATTTAAAATGAATATGCGGTTAATAATTTTGATTAAGCGTGTTTAATTAAGGAATCATGATATATAGTATGTATACCGACGTTTTTAAGAGCTTATGGTTCTTTTTGCCTCACATTGTTTGATAATGCGGTTCACGTCAATAGCAGCTGTGCGTACTTCCTTGGTGTTTATGGGTGCGTTACAAGAAGTCATTAGCATTCCTGGCATAAACCGCATTTCACTCAATGTCTTCGACTTAGACGAGGGGACAACATGATAGGTTCTTTAGAACATGCTAATATAGCAACTGAGTCCATGATGTGATGATAATTTTAGCATTGGAATCCGCATAGGTCGGGAAGGGTCAGATGGTTCTCATACATTATTTGACCTCTGCTTTGCGGATAAACGTACACAATTTATGGACGTTCGCATCTTCGAAATGTGAAAAATGTCTTTCCGTTTTGGATACATCAAGGGAAAGGAAAGCTTGGCTGCGCTCCTACTCGGTACATTAAGCTTATTCGAAATCAAGAAGTCGTTTGTCTAAGACGTGAATTTTATTTAAATACAATTTGAATATATTGCTGGAAGGTATGTCTGCGTACATAACATGTAACAATTTCTTGAGTATTTGTGATGCTATAGACGTGGATGTCTTGGAATAAGATTTTTATCACAATTTTCATCAATCACTTAGTCACTCACATGAATAGGGACATACAAACATATGTATAGATTTGATTGTAGCATCTAAAAATAGCGATAGATCAGTAATAGAATAGCGATCAGCGATGGAACAGTGGTGAGATAACGATATTGCCTCAGCAGTTTTCTTTGTACAAAGAGCAGTGCTCTCGTGTTCTCCTCATATTTTATCGATAGTGTATCGCATACATATTGTAAAGGGACAGTTTTAGCGAAATTTACACCAACATTTTCGTGATGATGTCAACATTTTTTTATGTGCTATGTGAAAAGTTTATTTTTGAATCATAAAGAAGTCTGAACGATTTCTGTACACGCACAGAAACATACGTAAATCCTTAAAGCCTCATGAACATTTCTGTCAAATTTAATTTTAAATTGTATTGAATTCTTTGTGAAAAAAAAAAATTGTTTTGACATGTTTGGAGGCTTAGAGGAAATATTGACAAAAGTAAACTTTTGTTCGGAATTGTGAAGAAATTTGTTTGGGGAAATAAAACTAGGTTGTATCAACCAATATTTATGTAGACCTTATTAAATAGTTTATATGTACATATATGTTTGTGACAAACATACTTTCATATGGAATGGCGCCTATCGCATCTCAATAACCATTCACCAACAAATTTTGTTTGGATCTAAACGAAATAATTAAGAAGACGCTTGTGACTTTTAGTAAGACATACATATCAGAATTCCTAATAGTTTTGTTAGTTTAGGTGAGGTGGATGTCCTGGCAGAATCAGGACATACTTAGACCAATGTTAGGTCCATTGTGGTACCACATGTCTAAGAGCCAGAGGTTACCGGATACCTAGGGGAACCTTAAATTATATCCGGTTGGATGTAGACTGAGAGATTTCAATGTGCCTGATGTGGCTGAGCAGGGTGACTGATTCAATGGAACCCTGATTGTCTAGATAGACTGTAAGGCCTTTTTTTTTTTTGATTGGGAGTGGTAATCTTCAAAAGATAGCATTTCGCCAACGATGTTTTGTTGCGTCAGGGGCTAGCCGAGTTCACTCCTTAGTGCCTTCCTTTCGTCGAGGGAACTTTGACATGGGAAAAATACGTGTTCTATGTTTTTTTATCCAGTCAGTACAACGCGGGCAGTAGGGCCTATTGTCGTGTTTATACTTAAATAAGTACGAATGAAAACATCCATGGCCCGTGGACCGTGAGCGTAGTAGGGTGCCTAAGGGCCGTTTTATTCACTCGAAGTTGAACACAACTTGGGGATTTTTATTGTCAACTTGAGAAATTGCTTTTATTCACTCAAAGTTAACTCTCTCAACTTTCGATATTCAAAAGTTGAGAAAATCCAAAGTTAGTCAACTTTTGATTTCTCAACTCCCCGAAATAGTAGAAATTATCCGAGCAAACTTGGGATTTTGTATATAATTTTGTAAAAATGTGACATTTACGTCTCCATCATCTAAATGGAATGCCATATCCCCATCATCGACGATGATCTCTTCGATAGAAATTGATTGCATCTGGTCAGAAGATGAAGCTATTTTCCGGCTAGCATATTGCAGTGCTGACTTGTTAGCTGTTGAATGGTCGCTACCGCCAGATATTGCAGCAAGACCCAAGGTAGAAGGCGTCAAAAGCACCGCCAATTGTTGCAGTAGTTCGCTCAATGCTGGTAGTTCCTTTTTGGGCGGACCACCACCGGTCTTTTTGGCGTCTCTTAAAAATTAAACGCACGATCCTTCAACGTCTACCTTAATTTTCTATTTATTTTAAATAGAAAGAATGAAATAAAATAAAAAAGTATAAGTGCAAAGCAACTACATACTTGGCCAGACGGCGCAAAATTGAATGCAATTGCAATTTTCTCGCACGCATTGTCTTTGTCGCGATTCGTCGCACCGTCCGTCTTTTTATTTTCAATTATGGAACTGTACTCTAAAGCATTCTTTACGAGCCAATCTTCCTCCTCCGCCGTGTACACTATTTTTGGTATTCTTTTTTTGTTTCCTTTACTTTGTTCACTTTTTTAGTTTTTCTTTTAATTTTTTTGAAACGTAACTGTTTTCGAATAACACTCAGCAATCATAAATTTCAAATCCAAAGTTGAGACTGACATATTATGTGTCATCTGTCACAAATATCCCAGGGAATTTCTCGGAAGAGCAAGTACGCCAACTTGCTAATTACAACTTCCAAACCGGGTGTTGAAATAGTGAAAAAAAAACATTTTTCAACTTGCCGTTCAACTGTCGAGTTGAAATCAACTCCGAAGTTAGCCAACTTGGGATTTTTCGGCAGGTTGATGAATAGTGAATAAAACGGCCCTAAGAGTATTAGGGGTGACTGACGCAATCGAACCCCTAGTACTATTACTGAATTCTAACTTAGAGCTCTCAATGCGTCTGATGTAGCTTAATAGGGTGACTGAGTCAGTCGAACCCTAATTGTCTAGGTGGACTGTGAAGTTTTGTTGGAAGAGATAAAATATATTTGGTAAAAATATCTATTTGGATATACTTTATACTTTAAAAATGCATATGCTGCCGGAAGAAAATTTGGAAACACGTTGAAGAAACTTTTAATTTTGCCTCTTTCATAAAGTGTAATTTGTTTGAAAAAGTGTTTGCTTTAAAATTTCGTAAGGGTTGATTTAATAAGAGCACAGATTTTCTTTTTTAAATAAAGTATGCAAAAATCTAACGCATGTGTGTTTCATCCGATAAATGTCCACTACGACTCCTCCGGTATCACAGGAAGCGCGTATGAAAATTTTCCATCACCATAATTTGAGCTGTAGCTCGTAAATAACGCGACTGATTTCGTCCTTCAGCTGTGGAATCGATTGTTATAGTTTGTTAACATATCACGGTAAAGCTCACAGTAACAGCGTTATCGGCATCATTTTCACAGAAGTACGGTCCGATGATTCCGCCGACCCAAAATCCTCACCAAACAGTGGCTCGTGGTGGGTGCATAGGTTTTTCTCGAATGACTTGTGGATTTTATTTTTCTTAGGCGAAGCCCACAGGCAGATCAGTAGATATGCAGTGATGTGGCAGGGTTATGATTCTTTGTTTTCAGATCATAATCTCACCGAAATAGGAAGAAGAAGAAGACTTGTGGATTTTAAGTACTCCAAATCCGGCTTAGGCTACAATTTGGCCACAACAGCAATATTTGCGGTCGAACGACCTGGACGACGACGCACGGGTCTTTTTTCACATAAAGTCTAAAATCTAATGCTGTCTCAGATTCTCAGATGGTCGGCTATGTTGAACAAAAAAAAAAAAAAAAACCATCATTTACGAAATATGCGTTACCACTGAACCACCCTTTTACAGATTGATGACTTCTAAAGGGTAGTGCATGTATAGAAATGATAGAACACCAACCAATCATAACCGGGTACCGCAATAATAGATGACAAACCACAAATGACTAGTAGGTGCAAAAATTAGTAATCAATTAAACTGAATGCTACCCACGAATGGGCATACGAAATCGTATAGTACATTTAACCGCCATGACGATATACTGTGGTTAGAAAAGAACTTACGATTCTGTAAAGCGATACAATTTTGACCATCTAAACAATTCTTGATCGTATGTAATAAAGCTGAGCTTCATAATCCTGCATAGTAGAAACATAGGGACTGTTAACCCTTATTGGTCTTTTGTATCAACACCTAATTCCAAATCCACAGTAGCTGAAGGGTATGTCTGGTAGTTACTCTGCACAATTCGTCTTTGCAGCACTGAAATTCATTGATAACTTCGTTCGACTGGCGTATCGTTCCTTTGATTTTTACTGCCTGGGAATTTGAGTAACTCAGATTAAGATAGTGCAGCCTAAGGTGCGAAACGCTTAACATACATACATGCAGGGTGGCCCAAAAACACTCACCCGATGTTGGTTTGCTATATCTTTAAAATGAAACAACATCATTTCATAAATTTTTGTTTGGACATTTAAGTTGTTTTTTTTTTTCTATTACTTTTCAAATATCTCGACTTGATATCGGTCAAGTCGGTCAAGGGCGCCACCATTGTTGATGATCATTTGGGCTCTTTTTATAGCATTTCCAATCGTTTTGGCGATAAGTTCTCGCACTCTTGTCGGATATTCTCCTTGAGAGCTTCCAGAATCTATGGTTCGTTCTTATAGACCCATGACTTCAAAAAGCTCCAAGGAAAGAAGTAGATTTTCAGTGCCCCAGTGGGCGCCGTGGCGTAAGTGGTTAGTGTGTCGGATCACTACGCGTGAGGTTCCGAGTTCGAATCCTACAAAACACCAAAACGTTTTTTTCACGGTCCCACCTCTCGCGAGCGTCTGACAAACATCCGAGAGTATTGTTGTCTCGAAAAAGCTTCTCAAATCGCCGTTCGGATTCGGCATTAAAACTGTAGGTCCCTTCCATTCGTGTGAAAAATATAACGCACACAACATGAGTGGTTGCGAGAAGCTAGGCCCTGGCACTTAAAGAGCTGTTGCGCCAAATATTTATTT
Source organism: Brachypalpus laphriformis (assembly GCA_945910035.1). NCBI lineage: Eukaryota > Metazoa > Arthropoda > Insecta > Diptera > Syrphidae > Brachypalpus > Brachypalpus laphriformis. Next base: position 108,611,617 of record OX246756.1, read on the forward strand.
ATTTTAGAAGCGCAAATTTAGTTTCTTTACGTATCCGTTCAGATGGAAATGGGCATCGTCGCTCATGATGAATTTCTGGATCGGTTTACTTCACAAATATTAAAACAAAATTGACAGTTGCCGCCATTTGCAAAAGTTATAGCATCTCCCGATAGGGTGATCAATTGTGGGTCACTGTGTAGGAACTATCTTCGTCCGCCTATGTCTTTTGGCCTGTAAAATTTGAAATGGCTTGTACTTTATTGTGAGGTCGCTTGTAGTTTCTGCACGGGAAAACATTTTTACGTCATATTCCTCTAGCCATGTCCTTGATGACATTAAATAATCTTGAGAATTTCTGGAGGCTACCAGGGGGTTGTCGCCTATAGGTATATGCGAAACAGAAATCCAGATCGCGAAGGATCATATGCAAATATCGCTGGAAAGTCTCTACAGCATTTCTGAGACCAAACGCTGGAGCCGTCGGAAGTTTCGGGTGAACTCAAAGAAACCAAATCGGTGCCTATGTGGTCTGACTTGATGGATATATGATGATAGACCTGAAGCAGATCACGTGCAAGGAAACGGTGGCCCTTGACAACTATTGAGAGAAAACCTGAACAGGAAGGATTGAGTAGCTATCTGGCAGAGTTGCAGACGTGATCTGCCGATAGTCGCCACAAATACTTTAATTTCCGTTTTCCTTAAGTTCTAAGTGCAGCATGTGGTGCATAAGCTGATGGTGAAGTAAAACTTTAAATTTATTCTCAACAATACTAATGTTATCTGCGGCTACTCTTCGAAGCTTATTAGAAATCCGACGAGCATATATAGCTGGAATCTGATGTATCGCGGTATGATTAACTAGGCGTAGACAAATAGCGCCGCTCGAAACTATAGTTGATTTTTGTAGATACTTATTAGCATTCGAATTTCAGAGTTGATAAGATACCAACTGAGCAAAACAAAGAACGTCGGCGTCTGAACCATTTTCAGAATTCGCCAATTATCTTCAGCCATATACGGCAACATATCTTCTTTCAAGTAGGAATCCAGTGATTCTCGACAGAGACGCTGATTCTTACGCGAATATTCGTCCAATTGTGAGTCTTAAAGCGTCACATCTATCACGTCCTATACTGCCTACGCTCATATCTACGTCCAAAAATGGTTTCAATGCATCTATAGAATGCAAATATAGACATTTTCATACTCATCACAGGAAATTGAGACCCCCCCTTTTGCAACAATTTCGGATAATTGCTTACTCTCAATATTTACGTTGGCTGCCATGAGTAATTACCTTCAAGTGAACCTCATACATACAATATGTGTCACTACCCAAGCGTCATTTCACTTTTTACCCAGAACTGCCGGTTGTCACATCGCACGACGAAAGCAAACAAACAAACCGACACAATTATTCAATATCTGTTTTCCGCCAACGACCGACTGACAAATAAAACAGAATCACTTGGCATCGCTTCAACAAAATACAAAAGCAATGCCGTAATGATGATTTAAAATTCCGACCACATTACACTGCACTAGCAGTGGCACTCAAGCCACCACTGCCTATCTCTCAGCACCTAATTCCAAAATTATTAACTCGAGAATTCCTCGTATTTCTAAATTTAGTAACGCGTATCTGCCGTTAGCTATTTTCATTTTCATTAGAACAGCATGGCGGGGTGTAAGGAAAAAATTCGCGCCCCCCACGCGCCGGACCATTCTGTTCCACTAATTTATTTGGCCACTTTCATTGGGCTATGTACAGACAGACGTGTGACGCAGAGCAGCAGAGATTTTGTTTTTTCATTTTAATCTGTAGGGTACTTGTTGGAATGTGTATCGTCTCCCATTTCGGAGATAATTTGAATGAAATACTATATGGTATACGAGTAATATTCATATGTACTCATGTTGAATTAGGTAAGGCATATATGGTATATTGCGAAGAGGAGACAAGCTTTAAGGCAACTTGCGGCCATATGTGGAAAGTTAAATTGTAAGGCGTACCTCTTTAAGGGGAATGCTTAGCTTATATAGGACTCATGGCCCAATTTTGTGTTTTTCTTTTTGTTGGAAGCCGTGTAGCGAGGGTTTCAATAAGCCTTATAAGTTAAATTCTGCCGCTAGCTCAGTGACAATGACTCTCAACTGGTTTCCACCGGAACACTTTCGCTTAAGAAGTTTGTCGGTTGATGTTCTCCTATATTTTGACAAATGTAAGCAGAAATCGTAGGTTCGATGAACTCGACAGGGACAATACGGGGAATATCGGTATGCCTTTTCGTAACTTACTCGTCAATTGTTACTTAAATTGAAAGCAATTACCAACCGCCACTACAAGTAGACAAATTCGGTCTAGGTATAATATATAATAATAATAATAACCGGTAGTTAGGCTGGTCTTGCTGAAAAGGTTTTATACCAACACAACCGCAGGTGTCATTAGATTGCATTACAGTGTCTGATTGGTAGGTACGCCAAAAGGCTTGGTCTCTTCTCGAATGATTTCTGTACAAGCTGCATAGACGAAGAGAAAAAGGCTTGTCCGACGCCTTCCACAAGAAAAGAACTCCAATTAGAAGCTCATCTGACAAATGTGGATGTCAGTTGCCTCCAGTGCTTTACAAATAACTCTAGCTGGTTCTACGATACATTCTTGGGAATTCCTAGATCCTTGTGGAATCACCATGTATCTTCTCTGGCCCAAATGTGCCAACCACTTGAACCTAATCCGGGTATAAAACCCATGTGACTTCAAGATTTTGCATATGAGGGCTGTACGGGCCTTCTCTTCTCCTTCACGCTCCGTCTGAAAATCACTCGACGAACTTTTTTTTTTAAATACCCAAGAAAATGTTCATCCGCCTTTAATAACGTACTTGCTTATGCTCAGAGGGCCGTTGCCTCGGTAACTATATTCGGTATACGAGTTCAAGATTCCCGAAATGTTTATGGAAGCGAATCTAGGAAGATGTTGCCAAGTTACAACAAGGCAAAATAAACGACTTCCTAAACAGAATGCACCTAGACGCTTTGCTGAACTTACTTCCCCTCGATACTTATATCATGGGTTGCACTATCAAAGCCATTCATCGTCTTAGGTATTTTTGGTTTAGTTTTTGGTATACTCCACACTGGAATTTTGATGAACTTGCGCGACACTTATCTTACGACTCCTGTCTTATGGATATGCCTAATGTTGCCATCTATCCTTTTTTTCGCGGGATACTCCTTTTTTTCGCGGGATACTCCTTTTTTTCGCGGGATACTCCTTTTTTTTGCGGGATACTCCTTTTTTTTGCGGGATACTCCTTTTTTTTTTGCGGGATACTCCTTTTTTTGAACTCCCAAAAACCAATCCCGCGAAAATTTTTGAAATCCTTTTTTTCGTGCAAAATTCCTAACGTATATAATATTTTGAATTTGATATGAGGCGAGCATTAGACTGTTAGACTGTACGATGGCAGCAGGTGAATAGTATACACGTTAACAGCGAATGAGTAAAGGCTGAGTTATAATAATCGGAAGTAATCGGAAGCTAATGTCATAATTCTGCGTTAAGTTTCTTTCAGTACTGTCAATTGAAAAAGTAGCCCATAATAGGCGTATGTGTTCGGAAGCAATTGTGTGGTTCATAGCCATTCACAGATGTGCAACTGTTAAATTTACGTATGAAAGAACGAATGGACTCGGTCGAAAGACTGTCGAAGGAAAATGCATCTTCAACGCAAAAGATCGCGAGAGTCGCCACATTGAAAGCGATTCTCACGGTGAAATGCAATTTGACATATTCATGCGTAGAGTTCTACCACTTTTTGAAAACGAAGATTTACTCCTCCAGATTGCTAAAAAGGAGAAATATTGCACCAAAAGTGATGCCGATGCGAGTGCGATTGACGTTGAAGACGACGAAATTGTAACAATGTTGGTTGGTTGGTTGATATAAGCGTATAAGTATTTTTTTATATTTAATTTTTTTTTTTATTTCGATACCCCGCGAAATTTCCGAATTGATGGTAAGTTTAGATATGCCGTCTGACGGAATGACATCAGATTTTCAGCTGATACGCAATTTCAGAGTCGACTTTCCTTGTGTTCAGGACTGGCTTCGGCCAGAGTCTGAGCCGGGAATGGAATGTAGTCGTATTTTCACGGATGGTTCCAAAACCAGTCAAGGGTCTGGCGCTGGCGTCTTCGAGGAAGTCGACAACATTAGACTTCACTTCTCGTTAGGCAAATATGTGTCTGTTTTCCAAGCGGAAACTTATGTAATCCTAATGGCCATGAACTATGTTGTGAGGTGGAAGGGACGTAGCATTTCTGTCTGTAGTGACAGTCAGGTTGCGCTTAAGCCCTTGCTTAACCCTTCAATCACTTCCAAAATAGTTCGTGAAACCAAAATCTCTTTGAACTCGGTCGCAAGACTGAATTCTCTGTCTCTTATCTGGGTCCCATTTCACACTGGGATCTTGGGGAACGAGATCTCCGATGAGATTGCTAGGCAAGGCTCAGAGAAGACTTTCTCAGGTCCCGAACCTGCGTTGGGTCTTCCTGGGTCCTCGGTTAGGGCTTCCACTGACGATTGGGTCTCTCACGAGCACAATTGTGTGTGGCATAAGGGTTGACTAAACGCATGCTCCCGGACGTCTGTAAGAAATCAGCGGCATTGTTACTGTCTCTCAGCAGAAAAAGCTGTAGACAACTTATTGGCGTCTTGACAGGTCGCTTTGCTTTCGCCAAGCACCTTAACGTGCTGGGCTTGATTGACACTACAATCTGCGACGCTTGTGGGGAGAGCGACGACGCTGTGGAACATTATCTCTGTGCGTGTCCAGCCTTTGCTCGTATCAGGTGGTAGATCCTCGGTGCTGATGTGGTGAGTGCTGGTACTGTAATCTCCTCATCACTGAAGTGCTTGTTTGGCTTTGTTAGAAAGACAAGGAAATTCTAATAAAATAGGTAAATCAGGGTTTGGTCTCTGGTGGTATAATGGACCAGTTGCGTCTGAGTGCTCCAGTCGAGCGCATCCTATTCCGACGAAAAAAAAAAAACAGAACACGTGAAGACATCGTCGGAATAATAGCGATGACCTCGGGACACTGTCCGATAAAAGACCATGCAGCCAGACTACTCGTAGGTATTCCACATAATACAAACTGCCGCAGTTGCAATGTCGCAACCGGAAAAAAACCTTTATCTACTAGATATGCGGTATATAACGAGCTTCTTCCTCGACTCACTTGAGGAAGTCTTTTTGGAAAATATTAAAGAACTAATAACTTTTAAATTCCAGCATCTTTTGCTGATTTAAATGGTGTAGCAAACAGACAGCAGTCTTGTTGAATTAGATATTGCTATCTTCATTTCACTTTGGTCGGACTGCCAGAAGTGATCGAAATGTGGTTGTTAACAGTCTGCAGAGGTGATTCAAGTACAAAGCACCGATTGTGACTATGGATGGTACTACTGTGCCTTCTTCAAACCTGTAGATTTATGGTAATCATTTGACTAAGCTATTAACTTCTGATTTAGCACCTCCTACTGTATTCCTTTTTCTTCACTTCCCTCTGCTTCTAGGTCCCAAAGCTCAGATCTAGCCTCTCTATGTAATCTTGCTTTATAAGACTTCTTTTGCTACATTGGTTTGGCGGCACTCTTTATCAAGTAAACAGTTTCGTTCTCTTGTGGTAAAAAAAAAAAAAACAAAAAAAAAAAAAAACAGATTTCCAGGCGCAACCAAAAGGTGCACAATGTACCCGACTGTTGGTCTAAGTAAGTAGTGAATTTGTCACAAGAAGACACTTTTCTACTTAAGTACACAAGAAACTTATAGAATTCTTGTCGTAAGGCAGAGGCAATTACTGTTTTTACTTCTGCTTATTGTAAGTCCTTTGCCTTCTAGCTTTTCTGTCCAACAATTTATTTTTAATTGTCGAGTTTCCTAAGTTTCAGATACAATTGCAATTTTGCTTGCATGCTCGTACATTAACTTTTATGGTACCTCGTTAACGATTTGAATTCATGCAATCAGCATTTCTCCGAAATTTTTTCAACCACAATTCTAAGTCATATTTAGGCGATACACAGTAAATTTTTTTTTTTTTTTTTTATAATTTGCGCGCACTCAAAGGGTTATGAATACCTTTAACGTGTTTACACACCGTGCGGGCGTTTGGAAAGGATGGATAGACAGAGAGAGAGAACGATTTTGGTGTAGTGGGTTTTTTTGAAGCTCAGTTGTTTATGCTTCAGCTATTCTCCGCGGGTGGCGTCTAGATAACTGGGGAGATTTTTTTGTTATTATTGTCATTGCTTCTGATTCACAGTACTTTTTTCCCGATAATCGATGTCAAGGGCAAATCATCATCAACAGAGCGAACAATTTTTCCAGCCACATGACCAAGCTACTGCCAGTGTTATGCCTTCGCAGTAGTGTTCACAGAAGCTTTTGCAAATGATCGGACTGACTTTATATATTTCATGAGAAATAAATAAATGCTTGCTGACATCAGGATTTGCACCATGAACCATTAGCGTGGCAGTTGACGATGTTACCACTACACCATTGCCACCCCCAAATTGTAAGTGGAAATAGTCTGCCAACTTCTCCGTTTGGATGAATTCCAATAAATTTCGATTCGGATGAAGTTGTAGAATAAAACGCAATAAATCAGGTGCAGTTCACTTCAACAGGTCCTACTGCAAATTGTTATTGCCTTTCCAATTTTGAAAATTTTATTTGAAAGTCATTGACCTAAAAATCAGTCATCAGTGAAGACAATTCTGGTTCTCTCCCCACATCTGTTTATCTTTGAATTTCGCAAATGAACCAAAGCGAGTTGAGCTGAAATCGACTCAAGCCCTCAGGATTTATAGCGTCGAAGAGCTTTTGGTACGACGTGGGTCTGAGACATTCTGTGGTACACTGTTTGTACATAGCTATCATCAGACCAATTTTCACCTAGAAACATAGGACGTCAGGTAAATCTATTTGGTCTATACTTACCAGACTGTAAACAGAAGTCTGCTACAGTTAAGTTACTAACCCCATGTGCACTACTTCTGGAGACGCTCCATTCGCGCCGCTCAACCTCTTACCGCTCTGTTCAGAAGGAGGCAATGAAAATATGTGTCGACTCTGGAAAACCGGAGTGTGGTACGAATGTAACGACCTTCCGCATGGAGCACTATTTCTTAAGATGTCAGACCAATATGCTTTGTTCCTGATTACATGAGCCCTATCGTCATGTTCGGTAGAAGTTAGGATGTTCAAATGGGAAAATCTCTTCTACACTGACGGTTCTGTCACCATTTGTGGACCTTGAGCTGACTGATTTTTAGACATTGAGACCGAAAAATCTCTTCTATCTTTCACACTGAAGTTTTTGCCGTACTAAGAGTGAAAAACTGAATAATTAATGAGAAATGGCTTGGTAGAAGTATCATCATATACGGATACAGTGACAGTCAGGCTGCACTCAAAGGTTGTTCTAGAATGTTAAAACAGACTAAACAACCTTTCCAAATGGAATAGGATTTGTCTTACCTGAATACTGAATCACAGCATAATTGCAGGCATTGAAATATCTGACGAACTTTCTTTAAGTCCGGCACAGATATTGTTGTTAGCTACTCTACTGGATTGATTTTCATTTGTTGTTCATACATAATGCAGATGGTCTGGTGTGGATTCTTTCAGTACCACCAATTGTCTTGTGAAAGGGTCTGATAGAAGTACTGCAAAATTCCTTCTTAAGCTGAGTAGGAAGGACTGTAGAACTATGGTTGCGTTAATCACAGGACACAATGCATGTAGTCATGCGAATTATTCCAAACCTTACGTGCCACTTCGACATATTTGGAGCTGAGGTCTGTAAGGATTTTCAATACTGCGTCAGGGTACTGAAAAAGAGGTGATGGCGGATGAACACTTAACGGGCCAACGGCAGCACTCATATCCCCGAAAAGGGTTACTGGCATCGGTGTATCCGGCCTCTTGTCCTATGGGTAAAAAAAAGGATCTGGTCCTCCAGGTTCGGGGTTGTGCCGTCAGGTTAACTTCCCTACCACGTAAAAAACATTCGGTTACGTAGCAACTAACAGCCTCGGATACGGATGATTTTACTGTTGACGACCCAAGAAAACGTAAAACGGACAACGATCTTCGTGTCTGCACGTGGAATGCTAGGTCCTTCTACAAACTACGTGCAGCCGAACAACTTGCGGAGGCCTTAGAGTGTTTCAAAGCAGACAATACCGCCATCCACAAAGTGCGATGGGATGGGCCGGGGAAAAGGGAGATGAAAAATTGCGACATCTAATACGGCGATTGCTACAGACAACAAGGGCAGCACCTAGTCTTGAGTTTCCGGCATGTAACCGAGCGCCTCATGACATCCGTATCAAGGCTAAATTTACCAACATTAGCCTAATATGCGCTCACGCCCCTCACGGGAAGATGGACGACGCGACCAAGGATGACTTCTACTAGCTCTTGGACAAGACGTATGAGCAATGCCCTAGCCACGACGTTAAAATTATCTTAGGTGATTTTAACGCAAAGCTAGGAAGAGAGGACGTCTTTAGTAGCGTGAGATGAAAGCACAGCCTGCACGACATCACATCTGACAACGGACTCAGGCTACGAAACTTTGTCGTAGCTAGTACGCGGTTCCCATATCTCGATATTCACAAGGGTACCTTGCTCTCCTTTGATCGAAAAACTGACAACCAAATCGATCACATTGCGATTGACGCAAGGTACTTTTCCAGTATTCTGTATATGCCGCCAGCAGCAAATACGGTGGCAGGGTTGCCAACAAGCCATCAGAGGTGCCGCCTCTGATGTACTGCTAATGCTGGCAAGCACATGCAACAACACAAGAGGCGTACAAAGCGGCGCTGCATAGAATGACTAGAGCTGCTCGCGAGTTCTACGAGCGGAGGAAAAAAGAGGACCATCGACTTCTCAGAAGGAAGAGAAAGGAGTATAAGAAGCGCTCGATCAAGGAGATTGAGAGACTTTATTGGAGGAATGATGTTCGAAAATTTTACCAAAAGGTAAAAAGAACATGCCAGGGTTTCAAAGCCAGAACAGAAGCCTGCAGGGACGAAAATGGCAATATAGTAGTAGAATCACAGTCGGCGCTGAGGATATGGAAGGAACACTTCTGCAGACTGTTAAACGGCGATGATGGCCAATATCCGCTGTCAGGCAGAATGAGCCATTCGACAGTGACGATGACAGTTAAGATTCTCGTCAACCCGATCAGAATGAAGTAAGGATGGCGATATCTAAACTCAAATTCAGCAAAGCTGCTGGAGCCGACGGCCTTGCCGCTGAACTTTTCAATGCAGGAGGAGATGAGTTGGTAAGGAGCATGCACAAGCTCATCTGTAAAATCTGGTCGAACGAAAGTATGCCCGATGAATGGAACCTCAGCATCGTTTGCCCGATCCTGAAGAAAGGAGACCCTCTGAACTGCGCCAACTACAGCGGTATAAGGCCCATTTGCTGAAACGAAACATAAATCCTGTTTCTAGCTAAGTTCTACATACATTTTAAGAGATACATAAGTTTATTTAAGTTTCACATACAAATTTAGGTTGAACTTAGCAGAGAAGCAGTTTTCAGTAAAAAAATTGCTTACAATCTTGCAAAATAGTTATTTATCAAATTTATACGTTTTTGGATGTTGGTTTAAATTCGAGGAATTTGTTCTAGAATTGGTTTTTTGGGAAGAATGTTCAATATCTATCTGTCCAGCCTTGTGCATAAGTCCTTGTGGCCTGTGCTAGACTGGAGGAGATCTGGAGAAATCATAAAACTAGAAAGATCAGGGCTAAGAACAGCGATAGGAATACTCTAAGGCCATTGTCTTCTAAGAAGCATGCTGTGAGACTGGGTTTATCAAATACGGATGTTTGCAGGTACTGAAATGACCTACATGTTTCGGAGGATATAACAAATATACTCTGTGAATGCCAAAGCATTGCCAGAACAAGGTTAAATCACTTTGGAAGATACTTCCTCGATAACCTTGAAGAGGTAAGGTCCCGGAACCATAATAAGGACATCTTCAAATTCTGTAGGAAAATCAAGTATATGGGAGAGTTGGTTTAGGTCTTTCTGTCGTTAAGGTTCCCTAGGAATCGGGATGGGCCCAACTTGTTGCCTAGTGCTTTATGATAGCATCATAACCCTACTCAACCTAACCTAACCTAACCTAACCTATCTGTCCAGCGCTGATAACAAGTTCTAAATAGATCTTCATCAGTGAAGTCGAGACATGCATCCGTCCGAAATCAGCTATGCTTAGAAGATGGTTTCCCGTTGATTTTTTGCAAGGCGACCAAAAGTTGGTTAATAGGAGCGATGAACTTGTTTCTGAGAACGTAAATTTACATTTAATTTAAATAGTTTAAATCACACTTATCATTGCTATACCTGTTTAAAGGACATTCTAATAAGCTCTCTATTTTCTCTAATACAACAATTGCTATTTCCCGTGTTAAGCAAAATCTTTTGTAAAACGAGAGCTCATCAAACGAAGAAAAATATTCATTTCTCTCGTAAGTTTGACGAAGAACTCCACTTCAAGAATTTTAAGCACTTCCACGTCTTCTTCAAACAAATCCAGAATTTCGAAATCCATTTTTATTTAGTTTTTATATTAATTTTGTTGTAATCACTTAGAAATAGCATCAAAAATTACTATTAATGAATACGTCAATCACTTATGTCTTACTTAAATATTTTATGAGACACTTCTTCCCCTAGATAAATTATGTTCGACTTAAAGAAATTTAAGTTTAGGTTTGATTTTGGTGCAAAGCTTGTCAATTAGCAACCAATTGACAATTGATAAAATTTTTCAATCAATCGAAATTTTGATATTGTGTAACTCAATTGATAAGAGTTTTGATCATTGTGAATTAAATTGACAGATGTGAATTGAACACACTTTTTTTTTTATATCTTCTTCTTCCTTTTATCAGCGAGGCTATGATCCGAAAACAAGGGCTCACAGCCCTCCCACTTCACTGCATTTCTACTGATCCGCCTGTGGGGTTCGCCTATTTGACCTCAGAAAATATCGGCAGGCCTGCCGATTTTGGATCACTCGGTTACTGAGGCCAATGAAATGCCGATGTCGTCGCATTTGTCTGATCCAGGCGTTTATAGGCCTGCCTTTCCTACATCGCGATGTCTTTGGAACGTGCATAGATATTGCCTTTTTAACTGGGTTCAAATGATCTCTTCTTTGAACGTGGCAATACCAGCTGAGCCGGTCGCGCTCTAATTTGTGTACGATGGTTTCCTTGATGTGAAAGCTTCCACGGATCTTCGAACTTCTTATTCGATCAAGCTTGGTCACTCCTGCTGTCATGCGAAGCATCTTCATCTCAGCTGCCGTTAATTTACTCTCATACTTTTTGTACATCGTCCAACATTGTGAACCGTATGTGAGCGCTGGACGTACAACTGCGGTGTAGAGCCTTCCTTTCAACTTAGGGGGCATTTTTCTGTCACAGAAGATAGCGGAATTTTCTCGCCACTTCATCCACCCTACGCTTACACGATGATTGATGTCGTCATCACAAGTTGCTTTGCTATTGATCATAGATCCCAGATATTTGAACTTTTCGCACTTGGGAGGCACTGTTCCATTCAAATAAATGTCTGGAATAGGCCTGAGTGGATCAGAGAACGGGCAGCACAAGTACTCTGTCTTTTTTGAACTAATGCGATACCCATTTCCCTCCAAAACGTCCACCCACACATCAAGTGCTCGTTGCAGGGATGTAGGATCCTCACTTATGATGGCTCCATCTTCAGTAAAGAATAACTGATGTACCTTGGGGTCCATCACTTTACCTTCAAGCAGATAATCAAGGACTGTAATAAAGAGCAAAGGACTTAAAACGCTTCCCTGGTGCACCCCGACTTTGATTGGGAACTCTTCGGTTACTCCAGCGGGACATCTTACTCTTGTCTTTGCTCTTTCGTACATGTCCATGATCATCTGTACATAGGTTTCTGGAACCCCTCGATGTCTTAGCGCCACCCATATCAGATCTCGTGGTTGTCTGTCGAATGCCTTTTCAAAGTCAACCAATACAATATGCAAATCCCTTAAGGAATCACGATGTTTTTCCATTATGATCCTTATACTTTGGATTGCATCTGTGGTTGATTTACCCGAGACAAACCCGCACTGATCATCAGATAGCCGTATTATTTTTCGCAGTCGGCCACCTAATACCCGCTCAACGATCTTCATGGTGTGTGACATCAGCTTGATCGAACGGTAGTTATCACAGTTTCGCGTATCACCCTTCCCTTTGTATACAGGGAGGAGGTAACTTTCCCTCCATTGATTCGGCATTGGATCACCTCTCACGAATTTGGAGATAAGAATTCTGAGCCATCTGAACCCGATGTCTCCCATCTTTTTCCAGAACTCAGAGGGTATTTCGTCTGGCCCAACCGCTTTTCGTTTTTTGGAGTATTTGACCGCCTCACTAACTTCTTCGACTGTAATGTCGGCTATTTCTTCACAGTTAGGGGTGGCTCTTGGAAAGTATAGCCGGGGAAACTGTTCATTTAAAAGCTCTTCACAATACTGTCGCCACCTCTGCAGAATTTTGTCGTCATCCACAAGAAGCTGGCCATGAGCATTGCTAATGAACTTTGGCGAACGAATCTCCTGAGCATTCCTCTTCTTTGGGCGGCTATTTTGAAGATGGTTGCGCTCTTGTTCATATTGTGTCTTCGCAGCTCCTGGATAGCTTGGTTTGCATCAGCAATCGGGGAAGATATTTTCTCCAGCTCCCGATACAGGCTCTCCGTACTCTCTGCTTGAAGCTGGGCGCACTTTTTCTTCGCTTTTTTCTTGCAACATCTGTATTCCATTTCGAGGCGAGCTTTTTAGTCACTATTATTAGAGGGGCACTTTGACCAAGCTTTGAAAGCCGCTTTCTTCTTATTTATTACTTTCTTAGCTTCACCACTCCAACACCATGTTCCTTTGGCGTGTCGATGGTGGCCTTTTGAAGCTCCTAGCAGTGATTTGGCCTTCTTTAAGCAAGTTCGCTGTAGGGAATCCCACATATTTTGTGCTCTGCACTCTTCATCCTCAGTTCCGTTGATGGTGCGAGAGAGGTAATTTTTCATTACGAAAACAAAAGCCTCGCCTTTTTCTTTGTCCAGATTGTATCACTTGATTTTCTCAGAGACCCTTGTTTGTTTGCTTTTCTTCGGTGTTTTCATAAAAATTTCTGTTAGCAGGAGACGGTGTTGTCGAGCGATTGCCTCTCCCAGGATCACTTTGCAATCTTTTACCCGAGGCTTCATGAAACTGGCTACCAAATGGTAGTCAATCTGAGTTTCATCTCCACCTCTGCTGTAAGTGATCAAGTGTCGGCTTTGTTTGATGAACATGGTACTTAACACGATAAGACCATGTGATTTGCACATGCTTAGGATGTCTTCACCAGGAAGGTTCCTGGTGCCATATCCTAGTCCTCCATGGCAGTCTTCATAGTCTTCGTTTGATTTCCCGACATGTCCATTCAAATCTCCTCCAACAAATAGAAATTCTTCCTTTGGGATGTTCTTAAGGAGATTGTGGAAATCTAGTCAAAATGCATCTTTATCTCTCTGATTGTACCCATCGTGGGGAGCATATGCACTGACAATATTCCACACCTCTCCTTGTATTACTAGTTTGAGAGACATCAAACGGTCGCTGGACTTCGAAATGCTCAAGACGTTACCAAGTAGCTCTGCCGCAAGGATGATACCGATTCCGTTCTTAGACTTTTCCGTTCCGTAGTAGAACATCTTGTAATCTTTTGTCCTAACGTCCAAGAAACGCGCCCGATTCCCGGTGTTTTTCCATTTCGTCTCTTGGACACACAAGATGTCCACCCGCCTTCTATTCATCATCTCTTCCAGCTCGTAACTTCGACCGGTCATGCTTCCAACGTTCCAACTCGCGACCCTCAAATTGCGTCCAAACTGTTTCATTATGTTGCTAGCCCCCGGAATCCGTATAGCTCTGACCCGAACATTTCTGCTCGGTCCAGGATCAGTACCATGCACAGCAGTGGTAGTGCCTGGCGGGGTAGTGCCTTTCCTTTTTGCAAGTGTTATCATAATGATACAGTTTTGCAATAGAATTTTTTGCACCATATTGCGATGGTGTTTGTTGTTTGACACGTGCATGCTCCTGTTTTAGTATTGTTTGATCTTTCTTTTATGCCACCGGTGATCTCCAGTCGTGTCAACCCACGGACTCGCATGCACACTTGTGGGAGGGTTTTTCAGGTAGTATATGTGTCGCTAGGCTCACTTGGGTGTTATATTGCCTAGATCTGATTTGTCCCCTTAGTCGCCTTTTACGACAAGCGCTGGTTGTTGGGGGGGGGGGGCGCTGCAGTGATATTCTTAACCCGTCCCTGCACGGGGACGATTTCCGATTATAATCTGTTTATTACTTGGCGCTGTGGCGCAGTTGTTGATGTGTCGCCTAGCTGTCGGGAGGTTCATTGTTCGAATCCCTCAGGTAGCACCGAAGGTTTGACCAAAATCCAAAAGTATTTTTGTCTTAAGAAGCTACTCAAAAAATTAAAATTACACTTCGGATATGACACAAAATTGTAGGTCCTTTCCATTCGTCCGAAAAATATAACACACACGACATCTCTCTGGAAGAATGAATTTTTACAAAAAGTGAAAATAAATTTTCGTTGTAATCCCGCCAATATACTTTTTAACCAGCTTTTTGTAATTGATAGAAATCTTGACAAATAACAAGAAAGTTGATGCCAATTGACGCTCACAATACCGATTTTCCATTCACAATCGTTGATTGATACAAATTCACAATTGATCAAAAATTTATTGATAGTTGACAGTCACAATACCAAGTAGAAGGCACTGAGCTAGCTACATTTGCCGACGACACTGCTATCTTGACAGTAGGTAAAACGGTCGAAGATACTACAGAAAAACTGCAAGAAGCTTTGGATAGAGTAAATGAATGGACAAAGATTTGGCGAATCGCACTCAACGAGACCAAATCTGTTCATGGAAATTTTACTTATAAGAAAATAAATAATTTGCCGATCTTTTCAAACTCGGTTCAAATCCCGTTTGCAATCGAGGCTAAGTATCTTGGAATGACACTTGATACAAAGCTGAAATGGAAAACGAACGCAAAGAATTAGATAATAAATATCGAGAAATGTATTGGTTACTTGGAAAATATTCCAAGCTTAATATATATAACAAACTGCTTTTATATAAGCAGGTGCTAAAGCCTGTATGGGCATATGGTATACAACTCTGGGGTTGTCCCAAAATAAGTAACATTAAAATTTTACAAACTTTTAAGAACAAAGTGAAAACGGGTATTGTTAATGCGCCATGGTATATCCGAAATAGCGATATCCACAGAGATCTTGGCATTGAAACAATCGAAGACGAAATCAAAAACTACGTGAGAAAGCATAGAAGTCGACTAGAAAGTCACGCTAATATAACAGTCCTCCAAGTTTTGGATGAAAGAAATTTACTTCGCCGTCTACAAAGAATCAAACCTTTAGACTTAGCGCGTGAAGTAACTGCGTCTAAACTGCGGAGCTAACAGGAACTTCTAATGGGAAAGTATCTGCAAAACGTCATTATTTCGCGAAACGAAAACTACTTGATATGTCGAATACTTAGTTGTAGTAAAAATAAAACAAGTCTGTTTTGAAGGGAGGTTTTATAGTGGGTAAGAATCCCACACTAGTATGAGCACGAGCTGTCGATCCTCATAGTGTCTTGTTGAAGATTGTTGAAAAGAAATAAAATAAAAATCACAATACCGCTGAAAAAAATTTGTTGATAAGTATCAACTTTCAATTAATAATTGACAATCGCAATAAGGGCCTTTATGTTCAACATAAATATTTATGTTACATTTCAGCAAACGGGCCTAAGTCTCCTTAACATCGCGTCTGCCGTACTATGTGAACGCCTTAAACCGATCGTCAACAACCTGATAGGTCCTTATCAGTGAGGTTTTAGGCCGGAAAAGTCCACCATTGACCAAATATTCACACTGCGGCAAATCTTGGAAAAAACCCATGAATATAAAATCGACCTACTCTTCATCAATTTCAAAGTTGGCTATGATAGCGTGTATAGAGCCATGTTTAGTCTTGGCATCCCTGCCAAGCTCGTCCGTTTGCGCAGAATGACGATGGAGAACTCTCGCTGCTCCATCAAAGTCGGTACGAACATCACCAAACCGTTCGATGTCAGGAAAGGTCTCAGGCAAGATGACGCGCTATCATACGAGCTCTTTAACATAGTACTTAGAATTGTACAAAACTCACAAGCCAACACCGGAGGTACAATCCTTTACAAGTCTGTACAACTACACGCTTATGCCGATGACATTGACATAATCCGAAGAATTCAGCGGGCCATCAGAGCGGCATTTGCGAGTATTGAAATCGAAGTAGCGAAGATGAATTTAGCGGTCAATGAAAGCAAAACAAAATATATGCTGTCTACCAAAAAGGACACCCAACATCGGCGTCTTGTACAGAACGCCACAATAGATAGATATGATTTTGAGGAGGCAAAGGATTTTGTTTACCTAGGCTCTATGGTGAGTTCCGCAAATGATATCAGTAGGAACATCAAACATAGAATTACTCTTGTCAATCGTTGTTTCTTATCTCGAACTACTAAGGTAACTCTTTATAAGACACTAATCATTCCAGTACTGCTGTATGGCGCGGGAGGCATGGGCTTTAATAAAACCGGATGAGGATGCCCTTGGTTATTTCGAGAGAAAAGTTCTTCGAGCGATCTTTGGTCCCGTCTGCATAGACGGTGAGTGGAAGAGCAGGTACAATGCCGAACTATACGGCCTATATATTAGCCAGAAGAGTTAGCATACAGCGTCTAAGATGGCTGTGTCATGTAGAGCGGATGGAACCCAACGTTCCCACCAAGAAAGTCTTCTAATCCACCCCGGATGGACGGCGCAGTAGAGGACGACCTCGCGGTAGGTGGCGCAAACAAGTGGAGGGGGACCTCAGCACAACTGGAGGCAGCTGGCCCGTAACCGTGCTGGTTGGAGGGGTTTGTTGGTTGAGGCCCAGGTTCACCCCGGACTGTAGCGCCACTTAAGTAAGTTAGTAAGTTCGTGCCAAATGCCTCGAATGCGAGGAAACAAAGGACCATTTTTTCTGGCAGTATATTATACCATCTTTGCAAGAATTGTACCAGCTTAGTTCAATAGACCACTTTGTGACTGAGTGCTTCGGATAAACTTATCCCCACAATCCAATTAATTCATTCATTGATTCATTCATCCATAGTTTTCATATATCATAAGGTTAAGCATTTCATTCATCTAAATTCACGTTTTATGTTAGGCACGAGTAAATACGTCGATAATTTCTGTTCGAAAACGAAAATTAAAGACTTTCTGATCGTACTGTTCATTGAAATTGGCGCCCGTTTTTGATAAACTCTCTGTTTAGCAACTCTCTGGTAGCAACAATTTATATCCCGCCAGTACTTCAATAATGAAGCTCATCCCATCAATAAAATTGTAACTTTCTACTGCAAGGACGTTTCCTGAAGTCTGAAATAAGTTTGTTTAAAAGATAATTTAATTGGTTGGTTCGCAAACACTATGCCCTCTTCTAAGGCACTTGTTCCAAAAATTCTTTTTTATTTTCCCAACATACATACATACGTACGAATAATAAATTCATCGCCAGCCGCTTAATTCCCAAGCATTGCAGTTGCCAAACAGTCTCGAAATAATCTTTTCCCACCGTCACTTTTAAACGAACATGGTCTAAAATTAAATTCAAAATTGTTGTTGCACACTATCTACCTCTGGTATTAAAGTGTGCGTGTACATACAAGTTTTGTTTTGTTTGGCAAATCGTGTGATGGTGTTATTAGAAAGTAGCCGGCACGAAAGTTGTCATCAAAGCCCCCCCACAGACCATTGAGATATGTATACGGGCAGGCACCCCTTCTTTACCTTCACTTTTCGTTGGGCAATTCCAATGAACTTACCTAATTATTTTAATGGAATTTACATTCCTTCACTGGGATATTCTTTTTAATTTAATTACATTTCTTGATGCTCGTGGACACGGAGCATAAGAAATTAATAAATTTATTACCGCCAATGTAGTGGTGCTGTGTAATGGTTGTGAAACTTATCTTGGTGGTCGTAATTAGAGAGCGCTAATTGAATTTGGCCAAAAACACTTCAAATATTCGTAGATAAATATATTTTTTTTTGCCGAAAATAAAAACGTGACTTCAGGTTGTTCTTTCACGTTGGTTTTGGATAAACATGAAAACACAGAGGAGATGACACATTTTCCGGGGGAATATGTAGTAGGTACCCTATTTGTATCAACTATTTTTAATTCTTTCGTCAATTTATAATGTTAATGTCATCACTTTCAGTATATATTATAACTAATATTTTTTATTTTTTTTTTCAGGTAAGTCGGTTAAATGATCAAAGGACTTGTAAGTACAAGTATATTGATGTTTATTTCTTTATACCGACGTTATGTTAAGTGAGGTAGCTGTCCTACCAAAGTTAGGAATCACTTAGACCAAGGTAAGGTCCATTGCAAAACCACATAATTTTACCGGAATTAACCGGATAACTTGGAAAACCTTCAATTATCTCTTGGCGGGATGTGGGTGTAAGGGATCTTATATCGTCTGATATGTGTATGTACATAGCTCAGTAGGGTGATTGATTCAATCGAACCATAAACGATTTCTCTTAGGTAGACCTTGAAGATGGAGATGGTGCGCAAGAAAAATGATTGATACAATTGAACCTCTGGGACTGCTATGCAGTTATACCAGTTTGCAGATGATTGTTGATGAAAACTAAGCAGGGCGTGGGGGGTCCGTATGTCCACTCATGATAAGGTGACAATTTCAGTTCCAATCTCGTGTTGTTATTGAGGAGGAACATATTAAGGACGTATAGAAGGTGTAGAGAGTGACTGATACAATCGAACGCTATTGATGCTTGACTTGAATTAGCAATGAATTTCCTTCTAGAAACAGAAATAAAAGATTTTTGGCGTGTATTTGTACGTAAAAAGTAGTTTTTTAACAGATCACTTAAGTCTTTAAAGAAGTATTCTCCTAGAATGTTCTTCGTTAGGTAAGCTAGTGCTGCACAGGTGCCTAAGAGGTGAAGATTATTTTCCACTTCCTCTTCGTCGCCGCAGCTACTACAGAAGTAATTGGAGACGACTCCCATTCTTCTGACATGTCTCCCTAACAGACAGTATCCTGTGATTAATCTTACTGTGATGCTTATATTTCTTCTATTTGAAGACAGAAGTCTTTTAGTTCTCCTTATATCCAATAAATGCCAAATCAGTTTGGTCCATATACATGTTGTTCCACTTGTTGTTTACAACAGGCGAACCCCACAGGCGGATCAGTAGAAATGCGGTGAAGTGGGAGGGTTGTGATCCCTTGTTTTCGGATCATAGCCTCGCTGATAAAAGGAGGAAGAAGAAGTTCCACTTGTTGCTTACGATTTTCAGGGGTTCGATGACCAGGTGACCAGGTGACGTTACTGACGTTGTATTACAATATTATGTACGTTTTCCAACTTTTCGGAAAATAAGATTTGGTTGGGCTTCCTCAAAATGTATTATTCACCAGAGAAAACATGACATCTCATTGTATGTTTTAGCTTCTAAGTCGCGTAATTTTAATTTATTCTCTAACGACTTTTTTTTTTTTAGAATAGCTTGATATGCTATGCAAGTTTGTTGTACAATTTTATGAGTTTACAAATTATTTGAAAAGATATACAAAGAAATTTAAGTGTATAAAACCAAGTGTGTAAAATAATTAAACACATGTAAGAAAATTAGGAAAAACAAAAAAAAAAAAAAACGAAAAAAAACTTTTAGTTTATGGTCAGTAATTTTTTTAAACTTTCATAACTTCTAAACCAGGGTACAGGGTATAGGACTTTGAAATTGATATCACTTCATATTTACATCTGGACATATACACATATCCTTAAAAAGTATTAGCCTTGCCCCAATTAATTCGGGCATGAAAGGGTTAATTGTCTTGATGTGGTTTCCATAGCCCAGAGAAGCAGCAGAGTGCTTCGGGGTTGTTGCTACCGATCTGGGTGGAGCGCCACATATTTTTTCTTCCACGATTTTGAAGAGGACCCGAAACCTAGTCATATAACTAGTGAGGTCGAAAAGTTATTTTTTTAACCCTGATTTATAAGAGCATTTATGACTTGTAATTAGATGCTTAATACCCTGAAAAAAGACTTGTCTTTTTCCTCGAATTACGCTGGAATAGCAGACTTGATGTCTTCATTGTCGGTGAATTTTTTTCCTGGAGTTTTTGTTGCAGGCTAAGAGACTAATACTAGCCACAACTGGTCAGGTCCGGACTATAGGGGAGATAGTTTAACATTAACAGCAATGGAAACATTTCCCTTGTTGTACGTTGCTCTTGAGGAGCAGTAACCCTTTCATTTATGCAGTAATGTAAAAGATAGCACCGTTTTTGTCACAGAATTTTGTAATGAAATTTGTTCAAGTAAAACAACATTGAATAAAACTACTTCGAACTTGAAGATGACGCAACTTGAAATATAACATACAGAATGGTTGCAATCCGTCGGACGCAGATCATATGATACCGTGTCCCTTACAATCTATCCACGGTCTATAAAAGTTGCCAAGCAGTTGTGAAATGAAAACGTTCTACTTAGATGTACTCGTACGTATTTTCTATGACTTCATAATGATTTCATTAAAATCTGTTTAAAAATGGGCGAGGACTTATATGTATAATGTTTGGACGTACTAGAGAATAGATCAATACCTACATATTTTATTAACTTCACTTAATAGAATAATAAAATAAATAAATAAAAAAAATACTCGTACCGCTTCGGGCTCCTATAATTTATGCTTTTATATTTTTACATACATATACATGCATACATTTTCAATGGCCCGCTAATTCTTTATGAGGGTTGCGGGTGTTGGATGCGCAGGTGGACTCAGTCAACCTCTCCAACTCATCAGGAGGAATCCCTAGCTAGCTCCAGGAAAGATGTCAGACTTGATGCAACCATCTGTTTGTAGGCCTACTGAGGGGTCGCTTATCTGATGGCGCATCACGGAAGCCGGTCAGGGAGCATATGCACTACGGTACCAAACCATCGAAACATAGATCGTTAGGTTCGGAGAAGTAGCTGCTCAACATTGAGCGCCGCGTACTCTAGTGTTGTGCACTCCATCCATATGAGGTACTAGTGGGCACCCGGCGTGCGTCAACTGTCAGGCAGGCGCCTGGGGCTAAGTCTGTGTGTTTTTGTAATTTTTTTTTGTCTATCACCTTTGTACCGTAATTATCTACATTTAAAAGCAAACCAACTAAATTGGTTCACAATTACGGCCGGTAGAGGGACACATACGAATTTTGCCACTTAGTTTTATATACCATAAGATTCCAAAGACACTGCGAAGGAACCTCATTTCGACAGCTTGCATTACAAACGTAGCAAGTATATAAGTTAATATAAGATGTAACTGTAAATGTAATGATGAGGAATTGCTAGTAATTCATTTTCAACAGTTGGTCATGCACATAGTAGGCACAAAATGTTAACAAAGCCAGTTTCTTTATATTTTGTGGAGAATTTTGTTTTATTTTCTAGTAAGAATATTGAAAAAAAAGATATATTTAAAAAAGTGGGGTTGGTAGTAGGCGGGTTTTAAAAATGTGCGTATTTGTACCGCATCGGGCTGAATATTCAGCCCTGAGTATTGTTATTCTTCTCTATAGCTCACAGGCTAAGTTGGTGTTTCGTGGAGCATTATTTTGTGTCGTCTGCTGTTATTATTTTTGTATCCAAATATGCTACACCAAAAATTTCAAATGTTCTACTATGGTTTTGCCGTGAAGAATACTGCTTGCGGCTTCGATGTCTTTAAGTGATGTAATAATTTAATAAACAATACTTTACCTTGCAAATACAAGAGCCGCAATAAGTTTACGCTAAAATATAGAAGTTCTATTTCAGAAATGGCAAGTACATCCACACCTTCTGTAATATTTGTCAGTCATTGTAGGAATAATACCTAAAAATAAACAAGATAAGTCCGATGTGTCTGATTTTTAGTTAATTTACTCACTACAAGCAATGTTTCAAAATAATTCATCGTTGCCGTGTGAGCAAATCTTTTCTTTTACATTGATTATAACGTAATATGACGTAGAACGTCGTTAGTAAAGTGCTTTTTACGTACAATTTCATGCAATAAGAATAACAAGCAAAAACTTGGTGGACATGTTTCATTGATGTCCCGGATCGAATCATGAAAGGCCCCCTGGGGAAACATTGGGATATTGGCTAATAGCATCTGCAACATTTTCTTTTTTAACTAAAAAAATATCTTGTATCTTATTCCATTTATTATACTAGTTATATGCAATCAATATGTCCACCACATTTTGTAAATTTGTCTCTATGAAAAATAAAAAATAAATAAATATTTGGCGCAACAGCTCTTAAAGTGCCAGGGCCTAGCTTCTCGCAACCACTCATGTTGTGTGCGTTTTATTTTTCACACGAATGGAAGGGACCTACAGTTTAGTGCCGTATCCGAAGGGCAATTTGGTTTGAGAAGCTTTTTCGAGGCAACAATACTCTCGGATGCTTGTCAGACGTTCGCGAGAGGTGGGCCCGTGAAAAAACTTTTTGGTGTTTTCTGGGATTCGAACTTGGAACCTCACGCGCAGTGATCCGACACACTGTCTCTATTGTGACACCAAATTTAAGCAGATATCATCAACATAAATGGGTGAAACACAAAAGGGGAGCCTTAAAAACTCTGGTGTATAAACATTGTAAAGTACGGGTCCAAGCTCTGAACGTTGTGGTACATCAAACTAGAATTATTTTATAGCCGAAGCGCTGATATAAACATATACGACAATATAAAGAATACATTGTATACTAGACCGTTTTGCCAGAGGGAGTCGAAGGCTTTTCCAATGTAAGCAATACTAAACCTATAAGTTCGCCTTCAAGCTATCGGAAAAATATAGCGTTTATAGACGACCATTTATTCCATTGTAGAAGATGTACCTGCAAAGTTTTAAGTAGAAAATATATATGAGGATTGAGGGGTTAACATATGCAAAACCCATTGCAAGCATAAAAACTATTCTATCTCGGAAGGTGTTGAAATTATAAAAATCGGCTTTATGTGTCTGCGATTTATTTTAAAATGTTGGGTCGATGATTTTCAATCATTCCGTCGCGGTGTGTTCGTATTTCATATTTAGCTAGTATTGGAGCCATCTCCAAATTAAATGTTATTTAAGAAGTGACACCGCTTCCTTGAAGGACCGGTATTGTACATAATCTGTGTAAGAATCATGTCTGAATCTGCTCGTCTTTTTGACGTTTTTGTTCAGTATAGTCTGACATTTATATTCATTATCGTATAGACTCACGCTTGAGCAACGCTACCAAAATGTCCAAATTTACTTTGAAAATCGGTCGTCGATTCGCAAAACTTATAAACGCCCATTTGAACAAGCCATCCGTCGCATTGTGGATAGATTTCGTCGCACATATTGGCTTATTGCGAGAGTCTATGCACAATAGAATTAAAGTCTATTGTCGGTATTGCGAGAGTCTATTCACAATAGAATCAAAATCGAATAGAATTAAATTCTATTTTATTCTGTATTGCGAGTCTCTATTTGTATCTATATTTTTCTATTTGATAGAATTGTCAATTCTATCAGAAATTTCTGGTGGACTTTTGTTTGAAAGGACGGTAAACAAATAAGACAATGGATAAAGACGAAAATAAGGAAACAAATTTACTAATAAGCGGCAGATGGAAAAATTAGTGTGCGTGATGGAAAAAAATCCGTTTGTGGTAAAAAAAGCAGGAAGCAGACGTCATCCATGTCTAGAGGATTGGAATGCACTCTTAAATTTCTTCTGTGTCGAAATGTTATCACAATTCCAGATCTTCGTAGATCCTCTAATTCATCCTCAAATACATCAAACCAAATAAAACTCACTGTTTTCCGTAAAACCAATTATCTTTTTGTAAACACCAACAAATCACACGGAGATTTGACATCTGAGTTGAAAGCTCGATTCGAGAGCTTTTCCTTTTCTATTTCAGAAAGTCCATTCTATTTCAGCTATTCTACTACATTACCCGATAGCAATTTTAAGCTTGATAGAATCGACAAAAATCGAGACTTTTTTCGAATAGACTCTTGTAATAAACCGCATACTCTCTCAGCGATGCAATAACACCAACACCTATTAAAAAAAAATGTGTGCGCATTGAAAAGAATATCTCCGTTGTAATCGACAAAATTAAATGGATGACATTTTTATTGACATCTAAGATCGCACGATTTGATACTTCAAGATTGTTTTCTGTGGGACTACGTGAAGTGATATTCGCCGACCTTTGCGCGAAAAACGACTCAAAGTTGGACGGGCAGCTTACGCTTCATCAAAACAGTTGCGGTGACCATATGCATAAAAAAAATTTAGTCTGTGAGTTACAAGGTGGCAACACATATGCGGACGGTTGTTGCTCGCATGTAACGCGGTTGCGACCTTCACTCGACAAAATAGATCGATCTGATCGATTTCTTTGTTTTAAAAGGAATACCAGACAACTGTATTAAAATTGATGAAAGTTTTGATGATGATGAGCTAACGCCTAATTAAAAAAGATGTCCTGCTAGACTAACTAGCAGAAAGACTGGTTGGGAAGGCTTGTAGGTAGACATTGAAGAACGTATCGAACTGGGGATGCCATTTAGGACGCCTTCTGAACTCGAAATCAAAGTTGATCGTTTTGTGCAGCGCGCCGCGAGGAAAAATACTTCCTATCAAAGGCAAACGCCGGACAATTATGCCCAAAAAATATCCACCGGATTTAAAAGAAATGGCAAGGGACAAGGGAAAAGCGCGGAAAAATGGCAACCAACTCGTGCTTGCAATATAAAGCGCATTTAAATCGCTTGTACAACTTGCTAAAAAAGGCCATTTTTGATTTTAAAAATCGGACAACACAAATCAACCTTGAAAGCTTAACAGCGGAAAAAGATTCCAATTATTCGCTCTGGAAAGTTATATCAGGTATTAAAAAACCGAAACTACAAGCAGCCCCAATCAAGAAAAATGACAACGAATGGGCCAAGGATGATAAAGACAAAGCAGACGTCTTTGTGGTCAATTTAGAAGAAACATTTAAACCATTTGATGGACAAGCGCTTCTTGAAAATGATAATGCATCGGATATAGCACTTCACAATTACACAGTAAGGAGTGCAAGGCTAACCGAACTTCGACAAGAAATAAAGAAACTTAAACCAAGATAGCTCCTGGATACGACTTTATCACAGGAGAACTTCTTAAATCGTTACCTAGAAAAGCGTTAGTTAAATTTCTCTACATTATAAACGCAGCGATAAGACTAGAATACGTTCCGAGTTAATGGAAAGTCGCGGAAGTCATAATGATTCTGAAGCCAGGAAAACTGCCGAATGACAAAAAATCATATACACCTATTTCGCTGTTGCCGATTATGTCCAAAGTTTTCAAAAGAATATTACTTAAGCGATTACAGCCGGTCATAGAAAAAAATGTCTTATACCCAATCAGCAGTTTGGGTTAAGAACCAAGTACTCAACAATAGACCAAGTGCATAGAATACCTGTGTATGTAATTGAGAAAGTTTTCGAAGAAAAAAAGATTTGCTCGAGTGTATTCCTTGATGTTTCTCAAGCTTTTGACAGGGTCTGGCTAAAGGTTTGAAATATAAATTACGACAAGTTTTGCCGGAACATTTACTTTTCCTAGTCAAACACGGAAATGAATATTCGGACTTTAAAGAAATAAGGGCTTTGGTACCGCAGACAAGCGTCCTTGGACCGCTTTTGTTCCTACTATATACTCGTGATATACCACAAGAAGAAGGCACCGTATTAGCTTAACTACATTTGCCGACGACACTGCTATCCTGGCAACTTAGTTGTAGTAAGCAAAAAGAAAGAAATTTATCACGAAGGGAGATTTTTTTTTGTGAGTAAAAATCTTACACTACTATGAGCACGCGCTGTTGGTCCTCATAGTGTCTTCATGAATTTTTTTTTTTGCCTACCCTCAGGAAAAAAAAAATATGCGGACGGACTGCAGTACGTATGGAAAAGCGAGCGATAGCATATATTTAAGGAACTCCAAAAAAGCACCAGCTATTAATACGAGCGATTTTTAGAACCACCTACCGCCCATTTAACGGCCTAAGTAAAGTTTGCTTAATTCGTCATCATATAATTTATTTTCTGATTTCATGTTTTATTTACGAGTAATTCAGCCATTCGTTCAAGTGCATCTTTTTCACATGAGAACGTTTTGTACTAGTACCTTGGTACCTTTCGCCGATCTCAACCTCAACTAATAGTTAGATTTAAGCAATGAACTTGGCAGTATTGGTTACTCGTAGCTGCTGCGAATGCTTGCCCTTGTCCTGCCTGACTAGCTGCAGCTATGATAAGTCAGGCTTCAGTATTCAATGCCGCATTGTAACTGAATTTGCATTCAGCACATTTCATTCCTGAAAGCTTTCTTGCCACACACACTATAGATACACATTTTATACACAACCTTCCACCCACTGGAGCAAATATAATCCCGTGCCCCGTAGTATGACTGATGCGTCGTGCGTCATGGCTTATCCATAAATTTATACACATACTTACTCCGAATATGTGCCCAGTTACTACTATTCTTTTATTAAAGCTATGGCTCCCCATTTTGGGCCTAATCTAATCCCCCTGTCGTTCGGTCAACCATCATCGTAAGTCTCTGTTTTTTTTTTGTACTTTTCATTTATTTTAATGAGTTCTAGGAGAGGAGCAACGAAAAACAAATTAAAGAGTGAGCTTGATGAAAGAGGAAGAAAAAAAACGTTGACTGACTCATGACTGATGGCCATGGAGGCCATTCTCAAGGTGAACTTGCACTTGGACGGGCTTTTCATAGCACGAAGAGGTTTTCATTGAGTTTAAGTATCTGTGTGTATGGCATTCGCCTTCTATCACCGCTCTCGTTCTGTAGAATTCTATAGGACTCGGATTGTTTGTGCATTTCTTAAGGTTATAGGCACATTTGTCACTTACAAGTAATTGAGTATCGGACAGACACTAATGACGGTATTTGAGTTGTAATTACGACAAACATTACAGCGCGTGTTTGTTGTTCACCACTCGTTCCAAAGCCGGCCCCACTACAATCGGAAGGAAGCCGGTTGGCTTGTTTCGCGCTACAAAATTGTTTTGTTTATAAATAAGTCGACGTGAACGTTATTTTTATTGTCATCGTCATCGGTAATCATCGAAGGCACATACGAGTGAAGTGGATACGTAAGGTCATTGGCTTGAGTTTGCGATTTAGTTTGAGATACATGCCGCATTTATGATGGGGAAGGAATGCACGCGAATTAATTATTTTTATGTGATGCTTCAGAGCCCAGTGTACGTGTGTGTGGAACTTATGTTGTTTGCATTAACATTTGTGCCCTCGACGTTCGGTGAATTTCAATTCAATTAAACTGCAAAAAAAATAAAAAAATGCAATTATATCTGAATTTATACCGGATGGCAGTGGAGTTTGACCGTGGGTGTGAAAGTTTGAAATACGATTTTTTTCGTTTGCATAGTGTAGGAATAAATGGGGTCACGACATCCGTTCTCAAGGGATTAACACTTCGATTCATTAACAGTTTATGCAGCTGGGTGTATTTTAATTAGGGCTATTTTAATTAGGGCTAGCTGATGAATATACCTGGGAATGTGAAACATTGATTGGATATCGTTTTTGAAAAGATCGAAGCATAAGAAAAAGATTGTTGACGGACTGCTGGAATCCCCTTCTTTAATTAGCACTAACAAGCTTAAATTAACACACCGCCGTACCCCCATATGTTAAATATATTATATTTTGTAACAACGGCACAGTAGATGTTAGAGTATCAGTTGTATTAAAAAAACATGTATAAACATCTAGTTTTATAATTATTTTTGCACAAATACTAATCGGAGAGCTAGTGGACATTCTTGTAAAGGCGTTTTGGTATAGCTAGGTCTGAGGTTTCATTGCTGTGCAGAGAATGTGATGTCAACGGCTCGGATCTTTCTAATGAAAATTGTGTACAAAAACCACCCTAAGGAACCGGAAGTTCAGCTGTTTTGTTAGGTTTAAGTCATAAGCTAGATTCTACTAATCCTTGAGGCCACAGCTCGTGGAGGATAAAAGACCGCAATATGTTAAATTAAGGGTTAAAGGTAATTTGATAGAGGGCGGGCCAATGGCATCGCTGTGCTTCTATGGATCCACAGCGCGTCCTGTTCCTCGTTTCTTTCCGGAGAATTTCTGTAAAGTACACCCAGCGGAGATACCTACTTGCGGATAATAAACTGACCCACATGTTTTGGGGCCAATTTCACTTCGTAGTTTGAATGAAGGTTTTTAAGTAGTTTTTTCTTTCAACTGTCTGTCTATTAATTTTGCTTGTATTCATCTTATATGTTTTTCAAAAGAAAGGTAAATAAACACAATATCTATTTACTCTTATTTTAGAAACTATATATGTACATATCTGTAAACATTTTTGCTACCAATAAACAATTGAATTCAATTCACTTCGCACTAGTCAGTTTCATCTAAAAGAAAACTATTTATATGCAATACTTCTTCATTGGGGAGATAATGCATGTCCCTTCACTAGAGGTTTTTTTTACCAGAAATGTCTCCTGAGTCGCTACCTCGTATGTATCACATTTACTGTTTCCATATTATACTTCTTGATCCCTTATATGACTTCTTAGTGAAATGACACATCCACAAGTGATCATTTACTTTTCATACGAGTAGTTTGCATAGTAAATGAGACAAAACTCCTTAAACTTCAAGCTGGAGGTGCCATACCTCCACCAAATGTGAATTCCACTTTCATCTGCAGGATTAGTCTGTGGATGTTAGTAGGCTGATACTCTTAGTTAGTTTTTGTTGTTCTTCGAGTGATTTTTGGACCCATATGCGTAGACATAGGAGAAGATACAATGACGAATGGCCTGCACAGTGATGTCGACCTATCCAGCAATTGACATGATTTGGACATGTAGAGGTAGAGCGAATGGACATTATCGCTCCGGCCCGCAAAATGTTCAAATCTACTCCTCAAGGACAATGCAGTAGAGGAAGGTATCCCCTTAGATGGCGCGAAGAAGTGGAGAAATGAAAACACTTTTCTTTACTTCACTTTATTACATCTAACTTACTACTGATTTATCAACATAATGAAACAGAAGAAATGAACAAGCAATATCATAAAAAAAGTAAATAAGAAAAATAAAGCTTACGTGCTGTTGTTGTTGATGCTGTTGCTAGACAGTTTTATATATGTGCATAGGATGTTAGAGATGTGCAATTTGCTGGAGCACATAATGTAACTCGCGCAGCTAGAGGCAGCTGACTTATGACCGAGACCGAGTCGGTTGAAGAGGCTTGTTGGCTGAGGCCCAAGTCCACCTTGGACTGTTAAATGTTATGTGAGACGCAGAGCGCTTTTAGTTCTTTATTCCATAACTGAGGGACGTTGTTAGAAATCACTAACCTCTAACAGCCCGAACAACAAAACGGCATTATCTTCCAGATTCAAGTAAGATAGTCAGCATTAGTAAAAAGGCGAACCCCACAGACGGATCACTAGAAATGCAGTAAAGGAGAAGGGTTATGATCCCTTGAGTTCAGATCATAACATTGCCGAAGTATGGTATGTAGGAAGAAGAAGAAGTCAGCATCAGTAAAAATGCTCGTATAACCCTTACTCGATTGAGAATCCATCTTATCTCAACAGAGGTGGATTTATGCATCGGCATTGTATTTTGTTACTGTTATGTTATTACAATTTGACTTGCTGGCTTTTTTCTAAATTGATCTACAAAATATGTATATAATCGTCCTTCAGTTAGGAAAACATTTCCAAAAATGTTTTGGATCTTCAATCGTCATTTTACCAAACACAATATTTTAACACCTGCTAAACGGATGCTTCCGGGAGTATCTCTACAAGTACAATTACACGGATGACCCATTCTGCCAGCACTGTGAAGGAAAAGTGCAGAACGCAGAGTACGTACTGATGGAATGCCAAAATTATACCAGGGCCAGGAACATCATAGAAAGAGCAATTGGCGCGCAAGTGACCCCAGGGAGCCTGACCTCATTTATCTTGGCGAGGAGCGAAGGCTGGGAGACTGCAAATGAAGTAATCACGAGTATTTTTTTTTTTTTTTCCGGGGTAGATGAAAAATCTTCCATAGACACTATGAGAATAGCAAGCGCGTGCTCATAGTAGTGTCAGATTCTTACTGACTAAAAAAACACCACCCTTCGATATAAATTTGTTAGATATCGCAACTAAGTATAAACTTATCAGCAATTTTTCTATCACGAAATAAAAACGTTTGGCAGGCTACTTTCCACTGAAAGATCCTGCATATTCCGCAATCTAGACGCGGTTAATCATTATCTCGCCAAGTCGAAAGGTTTCGTCCTTTGTAGTCGGCGCAATAAATTGCTCTCATCCAAAATTTGTAGGACTGTATTGTTGACATGTCCGATTAGTCGGTTTCTATGCTTTCTCGCGAAGCTTCTAGTTTCAGCTTCGATTGTCGGAATTCCGAGATCCCTGTGGATATCGTCGTTTCTACTATACCACGGTGCTTGGACAATTTCTCTTAGCGATGCAGCAACGGAGTATAGAGGAACGAGCACCGGAAAACGCGAGAAACGAAGATCCTGCCAGCTCTGGCAACTAAAGAGAAGTGACGAAATGTAAAACATGCCCCTGCGAAGGAATGCCTTGACTGGCGGAGCCGCAGGGGAACAACAGGACAGAGAAACCGTATATGACTTGTAGCACGAATAACAAGTATCCATGCTGGTAAAGAGCGGATTTCGTATCCAAAACATTCCCTAATCGTCAATTCAAACGAATAATTCATAGAGATAGATCGTAATGGTTTTGACAATATCTGCGCTATGGATTTTCATCGTCAAATGTATAAGCACCTGTAAGAAAACGGCGATAAACAAAATGTTAACAATAAGCAATTAAATATAATATGATAAATAAATGTTTAAGGACGTTGTCAGCTCAATGTGGTATACACTCAGAATCCAATTTTGAAATCAAAATATTCATCACTCGGTTAGCACTGTTCCATTCAAATAAATGTGTGGAATAGGCCTGACTGGATCAAAGAACGGGCAGCACAAGTACTCTGTGTTTTTTTGAACTAATGCGACACCCATTTTCCTCCAAAACGTCTTCTTCTTCTTCTTTCTTTTTCAGCGAGGTTATGATCTGAAAATTAGGGATCACAACCCTCCCACTTCACCGCATTTCTACTGATCCGCCTGTGTGGTTCGCCTATTTAACCTCAGAAAATATCGCAGGTCTGCCGATTTTGGATCACTCGGTTACTGAGGCCAATGAAATGCGGATGTCGTCGCATTTGTCTGATCCAGGCGCTTATAGGTCTGCGTCTCCTGCCTCGCGATGTCTTTGGAACGTTCATCGATGTTGCCTTTTAACAGGGTTCAAATGATCTCTTCTATGAACGTGGCAATACCAGCCAAGCCGGACGCGCTCTATCTTTCGTAAGATAGTTTCCTTGACATGAAGGCTTCCACGGATCTTCGAACTTCTTATTCGATCAAGCTTTGCCACTTCTGCTGTCGTACGAAGCATCTTCATCTCAGCTGCCGTTAATTTACTCTCATACTTTTTGTACATTGTCCAACATTGTAAACCGTATGTGAGCGTTGGACACACAACTGCGGTGTAGAGCCCTCCTTTCAACCTAGGGCGCATTTTTCTGTCACAGAAGATAGTGGAGTTTTCTCACCACTTCATCCACCTACGCTTACGCGATGATTGATGTAATCATCACAGGTTGCTTTGCCTGAGTGGATCAGAGTACAAGTACTCTGTCTTTTTTTTGAACAAATGCGATACCTATTTCCCTCCAAAACGTCCACCCACACATCAAGTGCTCGTTGCAGGGATATAGAGTCTTCATTTATGATGGCTCGGCTCCATCGTCAGCAAAGAATAATAGATGTACCTTCAAGCAGATAGTCAAGAACTGTAATGAAGAGCAAAGGGCTTCAGACACTTTCCTGGTGCACCCCGACTTTCATTGGGAACTCTTTGATTACTCCAGTGGGGCATCTTACTCTTGTCTTTGCTCTTTCGTACATGTTCATGATCATCTGTACATACGAGTAGGTTTCTGGAACCCCTCGATGTCTTAGCGCTACCCATATCAGATCTCGTGGTTGTCTGTCGAAAGCCTTTTCAATGTCAATCAATGCAATATGCAAATCCTTTAAGGAATCGCCATGTTTTTCCATTATGATCCTTATACTTTGGATTGCACCTGTGATTGATTTACCCGCGACAAACCCGCACTGATTATCAGATAGCCGTATTATTTTTTGCAGTCGGCCATCTAATACCCGCTCAACATGGTGTGTGACATCAGCTTGATCGAACGGTAGTTATCACAGTTTCGCGTATCACCCTTCTCTTTGTATACAAGGAGAAGGTAACTTTCCCTCCATTGATTCGGCATTGGATCACCTCTCACGAATTTGGAGACGAGAATTCTGAGCCATCTGAACCCGACGTCTCCCATCTTTTTCCAGAACTCAGGGGGTATCTCGTCTGGCCCAACCGCTTTTCGTTTTTTTGGAGTATTTGACCGCCTCACTAACTTCTTCGACTGTAATGTCGGGTATTTGTTCACAGTTACGGGTGGCTCCTGGAAAGTATAGCCAGGAAACTGTTCATTTAAAAGTTCTTCACAATACTGCCGCCACGTCTGCAGAATTTTGTCGTCATCCACAAGAAGCTGGCCATGAGCATTGTTAATGAACTTCGGCGAACGAGTCTTCTGAGCATTCCTCCTTCCTGGAGTGGCTATTTTGAAGATGGTTGAGCTCTTGTTCATATTGTGTCTTCGCAGCTCCTGGATAGCCTGGTTGCATTAGCAACCGGGAAAAATATTTTCTCCAGCTCCGGATACAGGCCCTCCGTACTCTCTGCTTGAAGCTGGGCGCACTTCTTCGCTTTTTTCTTGCAACATCTGTATTCCATTTCGAGGCGAGCTTTTTAGTCACTATTATTAGAGGGACACTTTGACCAAGCTTTGAAAGCCGCTTTCTTCTCATTTATCACTTCCTTAGTTTCATCACTCCACCACCATGTTTCTTTGGCGTGCTGGTGATGGCCTTTTGAAGCTCCTAGCAGTGATATGGCCTTCTTTAAGCAAGTTCGCTGTAGGGAATCCCACATATTTTGTGCTCTGCACTCTTTATCCTCAGCTCCGTTGATGGTTTGGGAGAGATAATTTTTCATCACGAAAACAAAAGCCTCGCCTTTTTCTATGTCTAGATTGTACCACTTTATTCTCTCAGGGACCCTTGCTTGTTTGCATTTCGTTGGTGTCTTTATAAAAAATTCTGTTCTGTCAAGGAAAGTTCGTTTTCTTTTAATCGCAATTCTTTCTAAAACCAACATTCACATAGGAACACGTGCACCGATATTAAGTACGTTCACTTAAGTTACAAAAAAGTATATTTAAACAACCTTCAATTTATTATAAAATACAAGTCGCACTTGCATTTATTTTATCTCACTCTACTTCTATATTTTTTGTTTAATATTGCCTGGTTTTTCTCGTATTTAATAATCCGTTTCTTCGTTTTCCATACAACTGCGTACAAGCTGCTCAACTGTATGACACTAACTCACTTCTTAGTGGGCGTGAAGTTCCAAGTTCGAATCGCAGAAAACACCATACCGTTTTTTCACGGTCCCACCTCTCGCGAACGTCTGACAAAGATACGAGAGTATTGTTGTCTCGAGAAAGCTTCTCAAAACAAATTGTCCTTCGGATACAGCACTAAGATGTAGGTCTCCTCCATTCTTGTGAAAAATATAACGCACACAACATGAGTGGTTGCGAGAAGCTAGGCCCTGGCACTTAAAGATCTGTTGCGCCAAATATGCCTGCCACCAGGAGTTTGCCTCCAATCGTCAATAGGCAATTTTAGTGCACTAGCAAAAGTGAGCGCATAAGGAAATATACATACATTTAAATAATATAATTTTTTCCGAGACGCTTGTAACGTTACTTGCTTATTCATTTTCATGTCTGAAGTTTGGCTTTTTTCCTCTGAAGCAAGAATAACATTGTAAAATTTCCGTCCTGTCTATGTCAACAAATCTTTTCCTTTTCTAGTGTTTTCCTTCATTTCCGTCAAGGTATTCTTTCGAAAAAGTATTTTCCATTGTTATTGCTCTTTAAGTTACCTTTCACGCACACTCAAGTTCTTTAAGTGTAAACTGAATATAATAGATTCTATAAGTTAGTTATTCACAGCTAAATCGAGGGTACAACTTTCAAAATATGTGAGTGCAGGGTTTTCGTTAAACTTAACGAAACCCATTTTTATTCACACCAAATGGAGTAAGTGATCACTCGCACTCAATTTTTATTTATTATAATTTGACCCTTTAATCGAACACCAATAAACATCATCTGCGAAGGTTGGTTTTGATAATCTGACACAATTTATAAAAAAAAAAAAGTTTTACCAATATCTGTTCATTTGTTCAGAAGGTATAAAAAAGAAAGAAAAATGTTTGAGGTTCTACCATTCCCATAAAAAAATAAACAGAAGAAAAAAAAGAAAAAAAATCTTATTTTTTGCTCGTGAAAGTGTATAGTAAAATAACGCAGTTTATTCTTCGTCACATTTCTTCTTGTGATTGGTCACCAAAGGCAGGACACGATAATTCATTACTACCTGTATATCTGGGGTTCGTTATATACAATATGTCCATAAAAAAACGATAAACTGTGTTCCAATTATTAGCTCACCATCCACTCGTCCAACAACACCATATTTATGGCTAGTAAATAATGCTAATTACTAGATACTATGCACTCTGCTGGCTGAGTTACGATGTGATAACACAATTCTGTTTAATTTTTGTAATTAATGCAGAAGAATACTTGGTTTTTCCGGATATTATACGAATTCAGGTAAATTTTCTTATCTGTTGTCTATGCAAACAGCCTCTATTTCTTATTAGGTAATAATTTGAAAGAAAAATTATACATGACTCATTGCACGGAATGTATCTAATTAGTTGACTCTGCACAAATTTCACTCGGTTCACATGATTCACACTCACTTTTTGCAAGGAATATGTGAAGTAACCGAGAGAAGAATACAAAGGCATTGAAATCGATTTAAT
The DNA here is from genome assembly GCA_945910035.1 of Brachypalpus laphriformis. Taxonomy (NCBI): domain Eukaryota; kingdom Metazoa; phylum Arthropoda; class Insecta; order Diptera; family Syrphidae; genus Brachypalpus; species Brachypalpus laphriformis. The sequence continues at coordinate 108,647,113 of OX246756.1, forward strand.
ATCTCTTTATAATTTCTCCTGATGGGACCCTTTGTACTTCGGTGCATTGAGTGTTCCAACATAAATTCGTTCATTTTGATTACTTTTATGCTAGTATTCTTCCGTTTGTTGTTTTCCTCTTATTTTAAACGTATGGTATTCATTTCCTATGCAACTATATTTGATGATATTTGGTTTAAAGGGATTATTGAATTTGTGTATCAACTCGTTTTTTTGAAGGTTTATTTTGTTGTTATTGTTGGTAGATAAGAAGATGATTATTGTGTGTTATCTGTAACCTTGAGGAGAGAGACGATGTGTTCCCATTTTCTTGCGATATGTCCAGTGCTAAATGAATTTCATGTAAGATTCTTCGGTGCATATGTATTTGGAGCTACACCAAGTGATAAGTCTACTGAATGGTGAATACGGATGGGATGTGTTGTATACCGTTAATGCAGGAATGATAGAATGCAAGATTGCGCTATTATGTGCACAAAAATCGAAAGTTCTGTGCAGATGACGTCAGTGGAGCCTTGCGATTTGACAACTGTTTGATTTTGCTGCAAATACATTAGTAATTGCTGTGATATGAATAAATGTTATGTTTAATTACACTATTTTTGTGAATAGAATTAAAATAAAATTTGGTGATGACTTTTGTAGTAGTTGTTTTGTTTACTATTTCTTTCCTTCGATTTTGAGTATTTATTTAACTTCATGACCACTGGACCGTGTGGAACGTTATTGCAATAATTCAACCGTAGTCAGAAACGTAATAATGTAGAAATTTATCCAAGCAATTATGTGGAATGTTGTTAGAACGCCAGCAATAATTTGACCAAGTCTGCTTGACAAATATAGAAGAAAAAGTGTTTGTTACAAAGTAGATTGTTTTCATGTTTGACTTTTTTTTTTTTTAATGTAATATCTTGTTGAATTTTCTTTTTCTTTATGGGAATTTTCAACGATTTCCCTATTTAATTTCATCACCCTAAAAAACATTCTTGCTCTAAGCTTGCTTTTGAGCTTTTTCCTCGCAAATTATGTTCGCCGCTAGCTCCAAGTGTGTCTTTAGAAAGTCTTTTGCAATTAGTAGGTCATCACCGTTGACGGATTCCAAGATTTTTTCAAGTGCATTCATGTGCACGATTAAATCCGCCGTTAGTTTTGATAAACCTCCTTCGTTGCGGTGATTTACCCACGTAAATGTATCATCTCTTGTGGGGTCAGCTCGAATGTCTGGAACTTTATCACGCAACTTGTGGCAAATGTAGCCAGCTAGATTTTCTAGGCCGTCGTGAGCGATGGATTCAAGTTCCTTCTCCTCCGCATGATGTACATCGATGTTTTCCGGTCTTATGGAAATACTTTTAAAAATTGTACCTATGCCAAAAATGTAAACAAATTAAAAGAATATCATTCAAATAAATCGAAGAAAAATAACCTGTAGGTATATAATCCAATCCTTCTAGATCGGGCGTATCATCGACTGTCACATTAGCGCTTTCCGATAGGACGCCTTCATTGTATCCAAGTAAAGGGTGTTTTTTTTTTAGAGGTATATAAATGCAATATGAAATAAAATACTTGAAGCTAATGTTAATGTCTATGATATTAGCTTTATTTAATATATAATTTTATGCCATTAATGTTTAAATATGATTTCGGCCATATGCGCACCACGGCTAGCTCGAATGAAGCGCAATCGTGAAGTCCAATTTTCGACAACTTTTTCGAGCAACTGGGGCCGTATATCAGCAATAACACGGCAAATGTTGACTTCCAAATCGTCCAACGTCTCTGGTTTATCAGCATAGACTAGCGGTTTCAACTCTTGCACAAGCTGGATCTTATAGGCTTTTAAGCCAAGATCTTTCCGTAAAATCTTCCACAAAGTGGATGGGCATAGCTCCAATTGCTGTGCACGATGGCGAATCTACTCATTCGGATTCTCCTCAACACTGCGCTCCACAACGGCATGCGTATTATCCACTAGAGTGTACGTGGTGCGAAAACGATTCATCGTGTTCCGAATAACTTGGTCAAGTGGGCGATTATGTCGACCGTAAAATGGACGTAGCGCACGATAAGTTTGGCGAACCGAACCATGGTTTTCAAAATAAGCTGGCACAATTTGCACGCGTTGTTCTGGTATTGATCTATTCTTCGTAAAATGGCAAAACGTACTAACCACTAATCAACTTTCAACGCTAAATATTTATGCAACTAGAAGTATCTAATCGAGTTAGTGAATCGTAAGTATATCTACCTCTCTGGAAACTTACTTACTTATATCCTTTAACCCGTCGGGGGGCATAGGGCGCCAACCACGCCTGCGCGCCATCGTGTTCGGAGTTCTGTAACGCGTTTGAGCTGCCTCCAACTAATTCCTAAAGAGCTCGATTCCTCCTCAACTGTTCTGCGCCACGTTTGCCTAGGGCGTCCCGCTATTCTGCCTGCCTGGGTGAGCGGATTCCACTGCATGGCGTATTTCGCAATGGAGTTGTCTTCGCGCCGTAGGGTGTGTCCAATCCATTCTTCTTCGTATAGTAATGCTTATAGGTTCTTGGCCCGTTCTCAGATAAAGTTGTTCGTTGGAGATTCGGTTCGGCCAAAAAATCCGCAAGATGATTCTTAAGCATTTGTTTACGAAGACTTGCAGCTTGCGTGTGTTAATGGTGTCCACCTTCCAGGTACTGCACCCATAAAGCAGCACTGATTCTACGTTGGAGCGGAACAGTCGTAGCTTGGTTCTTAAGCTAATAACATTGCTTCTCCAGATTTTGGACAGCATTCCGAACGCAGCTTTAGCCTTCCCGATTCTGGTGCACACATCCAGTTCGGTGCCACCGCGATTAGCCGAGACGACACTTCCTAAATAAAGAAAGTTATCAACATTCTCGACTTGCTTTCCGGCAATGTTAAGTTGAGCGCGGGTATTGGAAGTACTCAGGACTTTTGTTTTGGCTGTGTTTATTTTTAGCCCCACTTTGTTTGCCTCAGCTTCTAGATTTTGGGCCATCAAATGAAGATCCATTATCCGATGTGAAAGTAGACAAACATCGTCAGCGTAATCTAGGTGTTTAAGGTAAGATGTCATAGTCCAACGAATTCCAGAATCAGGTTCCATCAATGCTGCACGGAGTACATCGCTGATAACCACCAAGAACAACAGTGGGGACAGCATGCACCCTTGACGTACTCCACTTTGGACTTCAAAGTCGTCCGACACCTTACCATTGTGCACGACGTGACACTTGTCGCCCTCATATGTAGCCTTGATAATAGCTATAAGCTTTTCTGGAATGCCTCTCCTGCGCAAGGCCAACCAGATAGCATCTCGATTCAAGCTGTCGAAAGCCTTCTCGAAGTCGATAAACAGTAAATGTAGCGGAAACCTATACTCAACGCATTGTTCGATTATGATCCGTAAGATGTTTATGTGGTCGATGCAGGAGGATCCAGCGCGAAAGCCTGCCTGTTCGACATCGAGAGTTGAATCTAAATGTTCATTAATTCGTTCTAGAATTATTTTAGCTATTATTTTGGCCACGGCTGGAAGAACGCATATGCCGCAAGTTACCGCAATCCATCAATTTTCCCTTCTTTGGAAGTTTAATGATCCACTCCTGTGGAAATTGTTAACTATCCCAAGCTCTCCGTATTAGGGGATGCAGCAAATCTGCCGATATATTTGGCGCCGTTTGAAATAGCTCGGCAGGGATGCCATCAATACCCACCGCCTTGTTCTTCTTGAGGGACTTGATTGCTGTTATTATCTTGGTTTTACTGGGAGGTACGGTGCGAATTCGGGAATTTGTTGCTTCGAACTGCTCAATCGAATTCGAGATCATACCGCTATCGTCTAACTGATTTAGCACTGTAGCAAAATGTTCTCTCCATCTAGTGAGCTGATCCTCATCCGAAATCAGAAGGTTACCGTCTAGACTCTTCACTGGATGTTGTTTGTAGTTTCGACCGCCAATGAGCTCCTTAGTGATGTTGTAAACCTCTCTGGAAAAGTAGTAAGTTATCCTTTCCAATTACTCTTATATCGAACATCAGCTTCGTCATTTGGTCCAGAATGCGACCTTGAATATCCAGAGCCAGACCATACGCATGGGATCGCTTCCTGGAATCTTCTGTTGGTGTCCTCGCATTCATAACATTAAACCAGTCATTTGTCTGTAAGCAAACAATAGTATTAGTATTGCAGTAAGGGAAATAACTTTGTTTAAATATTACCGTTTTAAATAACTAGAAGCATTCTTGCCAATTTTGGTTGCTTAAAAAGCCCAAGCTCGCTGCCCTTGTTAATGATTGGGCAATTGGTATGTGAAAAAAACTTCGTTGCCATTTTCACTATCTGCCGCTCGGGTCCAACTACGTTAAGATGGCTGCTGGTTATTTTATGTGTCATTGTTAGCTCCGACGAAGTGCACGACAGGAGTCTAACAATAATCCCCTGATCAATAAAATGATTTCTAAGGAGTTTGAGCAAGTGTGGAACATCCACAAAAACAAAAAATTTGTTATCATCGTGTAAAAACCTAAAACAATGGAATGACTATTAAATGAGTTTCAACGCTAAATATTTATGCATATTTACCAAGGCTTATCCATACTGATTTGAAAATTTTGGAATAATCCTCTATTTCCACCACCTAAGTCGCTAACAATGGCGACAACATGGTAGCCGCATTGCTTTGTTGTCGCCAGTATGTTGGTCAAGATTTCGACTGTCATTTGACAATCAAAGGCCTAGAATATTGGCTGCTTCCATTTCGCCATTAACCCTATAGAAGATAATTAAAAAGATAAAAATTAAGTAACATTAAAGAAAACTATATTTACCTCTTAGCATAGCCCTTGGACATAATTAGCAGGAGCTAATGTTGAGTCCGATGATCTGTCATAGCAGAAAGTTTTGGGGGTTTTCATCTCGTCAAAACTGAGAACACAAACTTTCTGTGCTTCATCGAGTTGAGTAGCTGCCGACAGAATCTTCATAACGGGCTCAATAATTCCTGACGGAATGTCAACCTTATGTGCCCAGCTTTGAAGAGTCCGAACCCCAGGAAGTGGAAAATTCTTCTTCCGAAGCAGCACAAAAAGTCATTGCTGTTGCAGTCCTCTTCTTCAGCAACTTCAGGCCCGTGAATTGAAGGAGCTGCACACAATCATCTCTTGTTTAGCTCGAACTTGTATCCGGTTAGAGCGAGATGTAACGGAAACTGAGTCAGCTTTTGGGTCTATAGTTGGAATAGTCCTGTAAATTTTTAATAATTAGGTTTGTATGAATTTAAACTGAAGTATAATAACATAACCATTTCAAATTGGAGATTCCTTTCGATATCATCCAAAGCAAAATGAGCACAACAAATTCGAGACGTGTTCACATTGAAATCGTATTTTCGTCGGCAAAAATGAACCCATTGCTTCACCAAGACTTTGTCTTTAGGAAAGCGATAAAATCGAATAATATGCTCATTTCCTTGATTATTATTGTTGTATTTAAATACCGCACACCTCATTTTTAATCTTTTTTTCACCAATAGTTTACACAATAAATTTCCAACTTTCAAAATTACGCGCTAAATCACAGGAAAATCCGACCAAAGTTGGTTCGTCTCCACTGACGTAACACAGCTGTCAGAAAAAAAAATAACATGGTGGACATGCGCAATGCCTTTGCTATAGGTAGGATATTATTGAGGGTACCTTTAGGAAATATTAGGTTGTACCAGATGAAATGTCCGATTTTCGCTCAGTCCGAAATATGAAGCTCTCGAGTGAACATCTGTGCCAGAACGTGCAAGTTTTTTTTTTTTTTTTTTTTTTTTTATAAGGTAAAGTTGGTACTTGTGTTTGACGTGTGAAACTTTTAGGGTTCGTTACAAGTACAGTTTTTTTTTTGTTCTAGGAATTGTTTACCATGCTGTCGGCGATTCAAATTCGGACCCTCTTCCTTTATGAATTTAAAATGGGACATAATGCGTCATTGGCAATGAAAAACATTTATGACGCATTTGAAGATCTAGCGGTAAACGAACGCACTATTCGACGTTGGTTTGGAAAGTTCCGTTCAAACAAGTTTTGCAGAATTCGACATATATGTAGGTAGATTGCGTGTAACGGAACTTAAAAAATTGGAAAAAATCAAAATTCAAGGTTTTTCCTATATTTCAAAACATAATACCTTTGGCTCAACTCAGCTCATCATAATTTAGTAAAATATGCATTGTTGAATTCAGAAAAAAACGTGAACTTTTAAGATTTGAGCATAAGTTGACAAAATGCTTATTCCTTGCAACATAAATAAGAATAATTAATTTGCTACAATTGACTATTTGTATGCACTAAATTTATGTCAGATTAATTCAATTTGTAACTCATTAAATAAAATACCCATTCTTCCGCTGCCTTGACGTGGCGGAACGGCTTAAGAGTCAATGACCCTAAGGGTCCGAAAGGACCCCAGGTGAGACATCGAACTAAAGGCTAAAGACGTCTTGACTGTGACGCAAAACCTGTTGACAGTATGATGGAAGAAACTTTTACTCTATCTACTCCAGGTGGTACTCGTGAAAACGATAATCGACCCGTGGTCTTTTTGTCTACGGTCGGGACGAGGATTCTGGAGGTCCCAACCACCATACTTTTACCCCCGCCTCTGGCGTTGAATCAGAAGTAGTAGCGACGCTTGTTTCAGAAGACTCCTGCAGCTCTGTCTCTGACTCGTTTGGTAGACTGGGCTGGAATGGCAAAGAAAGTGGCGGTAAGGCTTCGGCTGGAACGTCTAATCTCTGCCTCAATAGAAGGGTAACTGGTCGAAGTTGTGTCGGTGACGGTTTGAGTCAGGAAACCAATAAGGCTGAACGAGCTCCTAAAGCGGCGCACTCCGATGGGCTCCTGACTAAGAGTCAACTGAAAAGGAGAAGAAGGAAGGCGGCGATGGGGCGGTGCAATGAGTCAGCTGAAGGCGCAAGCGCCGAAAGCAGTCATCCTTCAGTAGCGACAGGAAAGAAGCCTTGGTCGGCAGAAAGTACTCCAACTGTAGCCGATCAATCCCTCAGACCTAACGCTGGCTCCTTTGCGGTCGGCTCGAACAGGTCCAATCTGACGGAGCAAGTTTCGCCTGCTCTTCTTGGGGGAAGCGTGTGCGCATCTAATGCGCGCTCTATTGCCGGGCACATTCTTACCGCTGGCGTTATCTGCGCACAAAATCTGGTGGATACTGGTGCTGTTACCCCTAAAGGTCCCAGCAATAGCGGACAGAAAATGGCTGACGCAGGCAAAGCCACGGGTAGGGGCGCTCGCCTCGCTGGAAGCATGTGCGCACCTGGTGCGCGCCCTTCTGCTAATAACAATCCAAATAAAATACTAGACCCAGTTTTAATTTGTTCATATAATGTTAAGGCTTGTGTTTTTGAAGCTCCATTTTCATTACTAAAGAATTCAATTCATCATAAAGAAACATTAATTGAAATTGAGTTTTATCATTATTTAAGAGTTAAGCATAGTTCGGAAAAGTCTTACAATTTTTCAAAGGACAATTGGAATCACTTTGTTTGGGTTAATTAATTACATAGAAAAGTGGATTTTCTTTGTTTGTTCATTGTAGGTCGATAAAGGAATTGTCCATACCACCGTGGTATAATAATAAGCAATTAATTCGTTTAAAAAAACCATAAAAATAAAGCATACAAACGATTTAGAAGTTCGGGAACTTTAATCGATCATACAAGAAAAGCTGCGAAAAGATTTCATAGTGCGAAGTAAATTTGTGCACAGGATTTATAATGAAAATTGAGAGAAAAGCAACAACTGATTCTAAAGGTCCGTTCACAGCTCAGCGATACCTTCTGAATGAAAGCTACGCTATGTATTTATGCATATTTCATGTTTAGGTAATTAGTTACAAAATAAATGACAACTGAAATTCGCAGATTGGCGCGACCAGATAAAAAAGCAGCTGTGAACGAAATGTCAAAATTGGCGAATATTCGCTCATTCGCATTTGCAGGTCGCTGAGCTGTGAATGGACCTTAAGTGTTTTTGGTCTGTTGTGAACTACAAGAAGAACTCTACTTACTTACTCACTTAGGTGGCGCTACAGTTCGGGGTGAACCTGGGCCTCAACCAACAAGCCTCTCCATTTAGCTCGGTCTTTAGCTAATTGCGTCCAGTTGCGCACTCCAAGTTGGTCGAGGTCCCCTTCGCTGATCTTGTTTTTCGAGTTTATAGCAGAGCCAAGACAAAGTCCCTTACTACCTCGAAGTTATAGCTGCCGACTGTGACGTTCTGTCCAATTCGTCGGTGTTGGCTTTCCCTTCTTGTTGACAGCATATACTTGGTTTTGCCCTCGTTTATCGCTAAACCTATTTTGGCCGCTTCCGCCTCAATGAAGAACTCTACTGCGATCTACGAATCTAATGATATTCAAACAACCCTTGAACTATTTGTGAAATATTTCGAATCAGTATATTCTATAATAACTCTAGTTCTAATGGTAACTACATTGGTTCAATGGAACTTGAACTCAAGGAAGTTCTTACTGCGCTTAGCAGACTTAAGTCCAATTTAAATTCCAGTGTTGATGGTATACCAGCATTCATTTGGGGGATTTTAGGCGAAGAATTGTACTATATGTTTTAGGGTCTAAAATTGTACTAAATAGTATTTATCGTATCATATGTCAATGCTGTATACAAGAGCAAAAATAAGAAAGATACAAGTCTGTTCTGCACTAGAGTTAGATTATAATTTGTCAAGTTGTTTTCGCAATGTTCTGTATGCAATTAAATAAAACTTTATGTGCACTTTTCTCAAGAACACCTCATACTTCTCCAGCTACATAGAGCTGCATCATTATTGTTTGCCAGTAAATTATGTCATTATTCAGAAGTGAACGAAAGAGCAAAGAAAACACAATAAGAAATTGTTTTTTTAATAACTCTCTAACGGTGGACCCGGCAGAACTGAGTACACATTATGTACCGTGAAATACATACCTATGTAGGAAAGTGTGACGTATTTATACCTGTATATGCCTGAGGTAAAGTATACCTTTATATGTACACCTGTACCTACTCGTAGGGCACGTTTTGGTTTCGTGGAAAGCTTCGAAATCATGATATTGATCAACTCTGTTCTTCAATTCTGTCTGTCTGTCTGTCTGTCGACTACAGTCTAAACAACAAGATCGATTTTTTTATCGTAATCAAATATCGACAATTTTTTAGTAATTTCGCTTAAAATGAATCTAACAGCAATATAAAATGTTTTAAATAGTTTACTTACAGCAGTTATATTTTTTGCCGAGAGATAGCGTTGAAAACGGACAGTGATTTGGTCAATATAAGGAAACCATCGTCTTCAAATTTTTTCATTATGTTCCAAATATGAATGCTTTATGGATAAAAACCAATGCGGTTTGCAGAGAGGTTCACACGTAATTTTTTTCTGCTATCAGGTCTGTGTCGGAACAATCCAAGGGTACAAGGGCCAAACAGAAGCCTACAGAGATGAAGGTGGGAATATGGTAGTAGATTCACAGTGGGTGCTTAGCATTTGGAAAGAACATTTCTGCAGACTTAAATGGCGGAGACAGTCAACACTCCGTTGTCAGACAGAATGAGTCATTCAACCAGGAGTCAGTCAATCAATGCAATTAATACTTCCATCAACCTGACCAACACGAATTTAAATAGCTATATCGAAGCTTAAGGCTGCTGGAGCATCGTGTGCCACATTCACAAGAAAAAAGAGATACTCTGAACTCCGCAGCTACGACGGAATCAATATCCCAAATGTCGCTTATAAGATCTTGCCGACCATACTGTGTGAAAACCGAAAACCGTTTGTCAGTCCCCTGACTAGCCTTATCAGTGTGGATTTGCGTCAGGTATGTCAACTATCGACCAGATATTCACACTTCGGCAGAACTTGAAGAAAACCTAGGAATTTCGGATCGATACTCACCGTCTCTCTATCGATTTTAAAGTCGCCTATGATAATACATAACGAGAAGAGCTGTATGGAACCATATCAAGCCTCGGCATCCCTGCCAAACTTATCCGTCCGTGCAGGATGAAGATGAAGAAATGTTCCTGCTCCGTCAAGGTCGGCATGAATATCATCAAACCCTTTGATCTCAGAAAAGGTTTAAGACAAAGTGACGGGATATCTTGTGATCTCTTTAACATTATACTTGAAGCAATTGTACGAAATTCAAATATCAACATCTTACTTACTTACTTACTTAGGTGGCGCTACAGTTCGGGATGAACCTGGGCCTCAGACAGCAATCCTCTCCATTTAGGTCGATCTATAGCTAATTACCTCCAGTTTTGCACTCCAAGTTGGTCGAGGTCCCCTTGAACTTGTGCGCGCCACCTACGGCGAGGAGGCCCTCTACTGTGTCGTCCCTCCGGGCTAGATTCGAAGACTGCGGACTAGAGCGATGGTGTCCAACACATATTTGATTAGGTCCATGTCGCTGTACAATTCGTTTAGTTCGTCATTAAATCTTCTCCAAAACCCGTCAACACAAACGGGTCCGAACATACTACGAAGAATTTTACTCTGGAAGCGACCAAGGATATCTTCATCCGATTTCAATAAAGTTCATTGCCAACAATCCGTTCAAGTACCGTAAAAGAAGTCACATGACAGAGCGTCACCTTGTCTTGAACCTTTTTTGACATCAAAGGTCTTAGTGAGGTTATTACCGACCTTGATGGAGCAGCGAGCGTTCTCCATCGTCGTCCTGCACAGGCGAACAAGTTTGGCAGGGATGTCAAAACTAGACATTGCTCTATATAGTTATACTGCCATAGGCGGCCTTGAAATCGATAGAGCGCTGATGCGTATCTCTATAATTGGCGCAGTTGAGGGGGTCTCCTTTGTTGTGGATCGGGCAAACGATGCTAAGATTCCATTCATCAGGCATACACTCATCTGACCAAATCTTAGAGATGAGTTTGTGTGTGCTTTCTACCAATTCATCACTAGCTGCATTGAAAAGTTCGTCTTTTGTTGCTCGGTTTGGGATATCCGCATTCGTAGCTTAGCTACAACAAGGTAATGATCCGAGTCTATGTTGGCCGCTTGGAAGGTTCGGACATTCAGAACATTGGAGGCATGTCTTGCGTCGATCGCAATATGATAAATTTGGTTGATCGTTACATAATCATTGGACCACCATATCATATTACCGAGTAAATACTTGTGAATATTGAGAGAAGGAAACCATGCGCTTGTTATAGTGACGTTCCGCTCCACAGCGAAATCAATTAGCCTTAGTCTGTTGTCAGACGTGGTGTCGTGTAGATTATGTTTATCGACTGCCCTACCCGCTTCCACTTTTGGCGTTAAAATCGCCCAATACGCCCCCAATATCTCATAGAAACCATCTTTGATGGCAAGATCCTTTTGTTCCGTGAGGGTATGAGCACATATTAGGCTTATGTTTGCGAATTCAGCCTTGATCCGGATAGTCATAATACCCTCGCTTAAGTGCCGAAAGGTTAAGATTTCTTGCCTTAATCTGCCGCGTATACCAAATTCGCATCCGAATAACCGCTGCTTGTTGTCTCTATAGCAATCTCCGTGGTATGTATATGTATGTCACAGTTTTTCATCCTCCTTTTGCCCGGCCATCCCATCAGACTTCCAAGATGGTGGTTATATCTGCTTTATAGCAGTCTAGGGCTTCTACTAGTTGTTCGACTTCCGTGTACCGATTCAAAGGTGGGTGTCCTTATTTCGTTTGCTGAGGTCATCAACAGTGAATCTTTCTTATTCGAGGCTTGTGGTTGTTACGTGGTAGGGATTTTACCCCGACGGCACAGCCCCCAACGTGGAGCGCAAGTTCCTTTTATTATACCCATAGGACGCGGGGCAGGGTATACCGGTGCCAGTAGTCAACTACGGGAGTGTGAGCGCTGCCGTTACCCCATTAAGGCTTCTCCCTCACCATCTCTATTCCAAGGTCCTGACTAAAATTGGAAATTCCCTACCAACCTGTGATCCGAATATGTCGAAGCAGCTCGCGTATAGTGTTCACTAAGTCCAACTTAACTGAAACTGAAGACGCCACCGTTGACTCCGTCTAGGGATTTCGTCCGCTGCCGTCTGGAACAAGAAGAAGTGCTCTAGTTAGACACCACTCTTCCTCCCTCGCTCATCTGCTGCCGTCAAAAATCATCCAAAAGTAGTGCAATGAGTGTACGATATTGATAATTAACTTCAACGAATTGTGAAACAACAAATTTGATAAACGGTGTTCAGTAGATTATATTTTATTGAGAAACACACACAAAAAACCACGGATGTCTAAAAGATGTCTTGTCGCCGTCGCTGTCAGCCAGGGAGAGTTCGGTGAACGCAGGAAAAAGAATGGCGGCTCTATTCACATGTTGCATCGCTGATGCGTGGTTAAATATTATTGTGGAATCGCCCCACGGGGTTGGTCACCCATTTCTCGGATCAAGGTACTAGGCACCTTACGGTCACCACGTGAAGAATGAGAGTAGGAGTTGGTAGGCCTAGGCTAAGTGTTTTCATATAATCTCTGGCACTACCGTTTGACCACCAATATCAACATCAGAGGTACCATTTTTCAAAAGTTTGTTCAACTACTTGCGTCCCCGCCACGTCATCTTAGGCAGCTATCGAATTCAAAGCTTCGAATTCAGCGGACAAGATAGCTGGGACACGTAGAGCATACTCAATTAGACCTAATATGAGTTGTTGTAAACAAATTATATCATTATTTACCCTTCGCTGGGATAAAGGCTAACTTTGTAAAACTTTTATACGATGGAAGGTTGAATGAGTATTAACATATAAGCAAGTGATAGCGAATATAAATAGTATTATAAATGACTTTGCTGTGGTACACCAAAGTAGGCTGTAAAAGAGTTTGACAGCAAGCCTCTTTTAGTAAAACCGCATATAAAGGTAGGAACTAAATTATGCAATAAGTACCGGAGGCAACCAACAATTTTAAGTTTAAATATGATTAAGTTTCGAAAGAATGAGAACATTTGTGTAAGAAAATTGATGGATTTGTAGTATTACCAGAACTATATCGTCTTCGCTCCTAGAAGGGTTTCAGAAGGGCTTTCTTCACTATCTGTGCGTCTACGTTACGAAATTTCTCTAACAATTTTGTAATCTTTCGTGGTTCGTAGACTACGATATTTCCCGCTAGCATGATAGTCTAATTGAGAGGGGATCAACGCTAGATGAATTCATAGCTAGGCTACGAGAGTAATTTTCTTAGTTTGGGTCTTAATTCCATGTTCTTTGGTCAGTGAGTCTAAAGACGTGGTCCCGCCCTAATTGCATAGCTTTTTTTCGGAGAGCCATAAGCTTTCTTTTACTTAGAATGTTGGAGAAAACCCTAGGTAGTGCATCGGCGAAGTGCCTGCTAGCAATCCTGATTGTTTTTTGTTTCCTTCCCTTACAAGCCGTCGTCTTCATTTCGATTTAACTTTTCCCAGCAGAACCATCAAAATTACAAATTTCTCCCAATTAAAAAGTTTCCCTTCAATTAAAACCCTCAAACACTTCCCGTCACATTGCAAATTCAATTTACTTTCGCAAATCGTACTCCTTCACCACATACCCATTCAGCCCAAATAACTCTCAGTTTTTCAATCTAAATTGCCTCAGCGTGGCAATAAAAGAACCCGCCAAATCATCAACTTAAGCACAAATCTCACGAATTCCGAGCGCGTTTATTTATTTTTTGTATACAGCCCCCCAGAAATCACCGAAAAGAATCTCAAAATCAACGAAAATTCTGCGGCAATACCATTAAATCCACCCACCTATCTCTACGCGATAACAAGCGTCCCTGACTTTGGATTAAATGGTTAGTCAGCGTGAAAAGGCTCCCACTGCCTGCAAACAATAGCGGAAGTTAAGCTTTTTATCCGAGTGCGTAATCAGAAAGGTGTGGACACTGGAGCCATTGACACCCAACCTTTGTGACCTTAAAACTGCAATTTTTAATTATTTCGCGGAAGTAAATTTCACAAAAAAAAGGGGGAAAGTTCTACTTCAACAACCCTCCAGGCAGTTTACTGTCACATAAAATAATACACATGCCGGGGGAGAAAACCCCACTTGCCTCCACAGCTACCCTTACACGATCGTCGAAGTCATCGTCGCCGTCATTGCCGTCGCAAATGGATGCTGTGATGCTGGTGCCGATGGCGGCAAAGCGGTGGGAAGCAGTTTTCTTTTTTAAATGCTTCGAGTACGAGTACATAGTCGTATAAATAAAACGACTACACGCACTGTGGCAGATAACAACGACGACGGGCGAAAAATGTGCCAACATGCAATGGTTCTCATTACGAGAACATTAAAACAATGTTTTGCCGCTGATGTTGCTGTTGTTGGTGATGGTGGTAGAATTGTTGCTGATGATGCTGCCAGCAATGGAGTAAAGATGTTTCCTTTGTCATAAAAGAGGTGGCCATAAACGCAAAGAGTAGATAGAGTATCTGCACAAGCATACACGCGCAAAATGAACGTTTAATGGAATTACTCCATTGGGCGTAAGTGTATCAAAAAAAGGTTTAATTTTAATTATTTAACTTTTTTATCGCTGTGAACACTTTTGCAATTGGGTTGGGCGAAACCGAGAAGGAAAAGTGTGAGCCAGCCCATACACAATGTGGGCCAAAAGTTGACATAGGCCCTCGGGGCTTATGCTGTAAATGCTTTCATTTCGCATCATTATTGCAAGATATGAGCTTCGGCTTGGTGATAAAAATTAAGCTTTATCTAAGGATTATGACAATTTTTATCTCGCATAAAATAGGTAAGCTGTTAATAAGGGTATGTAAGTGGGAAATGGGGTTTCCTTTCTCTGGTTCTTTTACAATATTTGGGCTCAATATTCAGGGCTAATTTTTAGGGTGCTTTGCCCCTCAATTTAACTGCTGTCTGTAGATAATTATCCCAAACGTGTCTATACTGATTTTATTCAGTATTTCAAACAGAGGTCGTCCTGACCATTGCACACCATTTTTTGAGTATCTAGTTGGAATTACATCGCATATTTTACATGTAAATATTAATTTCCTACCCGGTTGGTTGTCAATCCTATAATTAATGTCATGAAGGGCAGACTCGCAGGACAGGCGTGTTAGTTTAACTCAGAGGATTTATTTTCAAAACTACAAATCACTATTTTTGCACCTAAACTTTTCAGTAAAAATAAGGAGAGGTTGATTGGTCTCCACATTCATAACCATGAGCTAAACAAGCCCTACAAATGCACAGCCCTTGACATAACCTCTTTTAAGCATTAATGGACAGAAGCTGTCCGGACCAAGTGATTTATAGTTCTCGAAGGACGAAAAGGAAAAAAAAACTTATCGTCTCTCCGATTACTATCCAGGAGGAAATATTCCAGTTAACTCCTATTTTCTAGAGATCCAGAGGTTTAAGCCAACGCGTTCCGTTGAAACGACACTATTTTGTAACCTGGGAAGTACGTCACGAGCAGAACATCATTGGTCTCCTCCATGAAACAAGTATAGATAGAAACCATTGGACATTCCAATTAAATCCAGCTTAGCTGTGTTGTCCTTCGAAAAGACTTTGCATAGTCTGGCGGTTTCCCCCATTTCTATCAAAACTTCGCACAGTGGTAGCACGAATTCATAGTAGGTCCACGTTATCCTGTTTTCTAGATCTGAATGCTCTGTTCAGAACTTTTCTGGACAATTTTCGGAGCTTCTGAAGTTCAATACTCCACCAGAGAGTATTTTTGCTTTTTCTACGCAACCTTACCGGACAGGCGTTCTCATAACATACAATCAAAGTTTCGCTACACTTTTGAGCTTATCTTCGATCGAGGTAAGCTTCGGTATTTTCATAGCTTTCATAGCTTCGGTATCTGTACTTACTGGTGAGCTTTTCTGGGATTTCGACCTGCTGGCATTAACTCTCAACGAAAAGCCGAAGTTTTATGTAGCGATGATCCGACAGAGTTTCCTCTTGCTTGTTACCAATATTACTGATAGCATAAACAGTCAGTCATTGTGTGAACAAGGTTCATTCTTATCCGGTATATAGAACTTCCCCAAGATGCTAATGAGATGCTTAGACTTCAGGACTTTCACTGACTCGAGAACCTTCAAGGAATAAGGATAATACCGTTCATCATAAGTGCGGAAGGTGTAGTACTCAAACAACTACAAAAGGACATAGAAGGATTAGATCTAAGACTCAATATCATACATGCGATGCAAAAAGCTGTAATCATCGATAACTGTAATATAACAAGAAATTTCATCAATATTTGTTAAATACTCGTACAATAGTATGTAAGGCATATTTTGTAATAGACTAAGGTCTCCAAAACATATTGTTATTACCCATTAAGGAGAAAATAAAGAAACATGATAATTATAATAATAATAATAGTTCTTACAACCGCTTTAAACAATATAGCGTAAGGACAAAGTTGAAGACCCGATCAGAGCCCAATCTCTTGGTTATTAGCCCGGGATCGGTGCTTTTCCGGCAATTAGCCGAGGAAAAATACAATTCAGTAGATAATAATTAACATATGTAGTTATCAGTCAAGGTGACTTCCAACGTGCATCTGTGTGTATGTAGGTATTTATCTAAATATTTTGCACAGACTACACCAAATAATTGGCGATTGCCATCATTTAAAGTGAACCATTTATTCTTGTGTTTAGCGTGGCAATGGTTTTGACCAAGGCCTAATCGTACTTTGCTGATGCGTCCACCTAAACATTTTTAACAATCCTAATAAGTCACCGGACTCTCTTTTACAATACGAAGGTTTCTGTTTCTTTCTACCTGTTCTAAGATATACTGAATCCGGCTCTGCCTTCCACCAGGGATAACCATGGTTAAATCGTTATTTCTCACATATTCCTGCCCCGGAATGATCCTTCGTCAATATAAACTCATTTTATGCCATCCATAGACGCACATATTCAAACTGGTTGAGATTCTATTTTTATATCACTGTTGCCTATCCAGTTTCACAATCTAGTAAAAAATAATCTTTTTTTTTGTTGCCTTATCCTATGTCTTGCAAAATGAACCATTTTTCAAACTCACTTCGTAAAACTTTTCGAAAATTGACTGTAAACCTAATTTACCTGTCCACCTGTTTCCTGCAAACGGGACCGGTAACTCCAGCCCAAAGCAAACAAATACCTTCGTACCCATACAAAAAAAAATGTATATAAAGGAAATTCCATCAAATATTCCAAATTGATTTAAGAGGATGAACTTTGTCCCAAGGTAAAAGGATTTCTTCCAGCATTATATGCCCCCTCTAACCCCATCTCCGCATACACATGCAAGACATCAAACAGAACATTCGACCGAGAGAGAGAGCAGGAAAGAACTTTTCTTGTTATTTTCAACTCGAAATCTTATTACGACCAAAAGAATGATAAAGTGTCAAATTCCCTCCGTCAATGTCCTGAAAAATTCATCGTTATATCCTTCAGAACAAAAAAAAAACAAATACCCACGGTGCTCAGGTTTCAGAGAAAAGTTTCCCTTACAAATGCTTTCCCCAACTTTTCCAGGGGCTAATTTTCAAAACCAAAACACACTCTGTTCTCAACAGAACGTGAAATGAAAAAAAAAAAGTTTATCTAAATATTGACAAATTGATAAGTTGCCAAAAAGTGTCAACACTTTTTGTGTTTGTCTATGATTTAGAGATAAAAGAGGAGCGTACTACCTGCCTTGTCTACCCCGTCCTGTGTGTAGCCGAGGAAAAAACTCATTAAAATGCCTTTGAGGGGGAATTTGTACTCCAAATTCGGCGGATCTCAATGGAAAATCGGCCGAGGGGAAGGAGCGGGCGAGTTTATGATGCAAAGCTTGGTTGGCACAATATTTTGACAATTGTCTAAATTAATTGCTTAATTTTCGATTTGTTTAGCTTCAGATGTTTTCAGATATAGTGGGGGTAAATAAATAGAAGACACTAGTTAATTTTGTGGCATTCCCGAGAGGAATTTTAATCGATAAGATGGGTCGTGCAGACACAAGGGTAAACATATTCGTCGATGGATTAATTAAATTTGATGCTTTATCGATTTTTTATTGCTTATGGTTGGTTGAATATTCCTCGGGTTAATAACCTCTCCATGTAAGAGGAAATATTTATATGGCAGTGTGTGCTATGTGGGCTACAGAAAGGCAGTCATAATCTTGTTATTGGCTTTTCTGAGGAAATATTCCCACACCTTTGCCGTGACTAGAAAGACTTTAAAATATTAAGATGTGTGCTGATAATTATGATCGAGTGTGCGTGATGACCTTTGCGTAATACTTTAAGGCAATATAGGTCTAAAGGGTATAGGTTAAATTATTTCATGTCTTCAAAATTAAGGACCAGGTATTTTTGAATAAGTGATTGTTCCGAGATTCTTGACAGTTCCCAATGCTGTTCTTACTAGCAACTATAGGACGAGTGTTGTTTTTATTATTATTATAGCGGATCGCATGCCCGGAAATTACTATCCTAGGGCCAAAATAAACGCTACTTTACTCAAAGATGATTTAAAAAATTGTTTAGTGGCTATTGTTCGTTTATTAATCATTAGATTGTGGGTTCAATTACCAATCATATTTGTTTAGTTTTATTCTCTTATCCGAGAAAAATACTACAATTGAAAACAGAATGCAAAAATCACAGGAAATTCTCCCCGACTAGTAGCACATAGACCTGATGGTCCAGTGTACTTCATGATAACCACCCGTTCGTCCAAGATTTGTAAGCCTGTGCGTAGTCTTCGCAAAGCGGAGGACAATGGCAAGGTTGAGCCCGATCTGCTCGCTCTTCCATATGATTTTTAAATTTTATCCCAAGGAGGTTATCCTTGGAAAGAACTAAGCAATGCAGGCATAAGCGTCACTGCTTACGCGGATGACGTGGTGATTTTAGTTCAGGGTAAATTCCTTGATACATTAAGTGAAATGATGGAATCAGCTCTTAATAGTCTCGAAAAATGGGCTATAGGGTGTGGACTACACGTCAACCCGGATAAAACTGAATTGGTACTCTTCAGTAGAAAATACAAGATACCACCCTTCAAACTGCCTAAGCTAAGAGGGGTGGAGCTTTCCCTTTCGGATCGCGCTAGATATCTTGGTAGAATGCTGGACAGGAAACTAAATTGGAAACTTAACACACAGGAACGAGTCCGCAAAGCACACAATGTTCTCTTCATCTGTAAGCGGACCGCGGGGAAAAAATGGGGCCTGAAGCCCGCAATGATGCACTGGCTATACATCATGGTAGTCAGACCCATCCTTACGTATGGGGCTCTTGTGTGGTGGAAGGCAACGAATACGAAAAACACGCGGGATATGTTGGCCATGGTACAAAGATCAGCCTGCATTGCCATCACAGGTGCTCTACGCACAACACCTACGGCTGCACTCGAGATCTTCCTGTATCTTTTACCATTACACCTACAAATTAAATTTCAAACGGGCAACCGTGCGCTTCGGCTCACTAACGTTGGTCTGTTAAGGACTAATAACATAGGACACAGCTCCATTCTCAAGGAATCTTTTCCCGGAATCCCTGATGAATCGGACGATATACTTGGCACCTTAGACTTCGACACACCATACGAAGTACTGTATCCTATTAGAGAGGACTGGAAAGGAAGACAGTCTCTGCCCATAACGAGATTTCAATATACACAGATGGTTCTAAGACCAGTGAGGGCACGGGGTCAGGTATTTACTCGAGAGATACGAACCTACAGCTGGCCCTGAGACTTCCGGACACATGCAGTGTGTTCCAAGCAGAGGTTCTAGCTGTACTTAAAGCTGCGGAATTACTTGAGATGGGATTAATATCCAATAAGTATATCGCCATCTACATTGACAGTCTGGCTGTACTTAAAGCTGCGGAATTACTTGAGATGGGATTAATATCCGATAAGTATATCGCCATCTACATTGACAGTCTGGCTGCGCTAAAGGCGCTAGAGTCTTACGCCACCAAATCTGAGATAATCAGGAATTGCCGCACAATGTTAAGGGCGTTATGTACGCAGAACCGAGTCAGATTATGTTGGGTACCTGGACACTTCGATATCGAAGGCAACGAGCAAGCCGATGCGCTGGCTAAAAGAGGAGCGGGGCTCCCACGTAGCGATATAATTGGTAGTATTAAACCACCAGGGTGCGTGGCTAAGGGAATTATCCGGGCTAAAATCATTGCCACGGCTAATTTAAGATGGCCAAACTTAGATGGTCACAGGGTGTCTAAGGCCTTGTCGCCTGTGTTAGATCGCAGAAAATCTGGGGAGATAAGTTAGATAGATAGATCAAGGCTAAGAACAGCGATAGGAATACTCTCTGGCCACTGTCTCCTAAGGAGGCATGCCATGAGACTAGGGTTATCCGAAACGGATGTTTGTAGGTACTGCGATGACCTACATGTCTCAGAGGATATAACTCATATACTCTGTGAATGTCAAGGAATTGCCAGGATAAGGCTAAAGTACCTGGGTAGATACTTCTTCGATAACTTGGAGGAGGTGAGGTCCTTGAACCATAACAAGGATCTCTTCAGATTTTGTAGGGAGATTAATTGCTTGGGGGAATGGGTTTAGGTCTTCTGCCGTGAAGGTTCCCTGGGGGTCGCGATGGGCCCACTTTGGTGCCTAGTGTTTTATGATAACTTCATAGCCCTACCTAACCTAACCTAACCTAGGTCATCCTTATGCGGAGGAAAGCTGGGGGCTAATAGGTAAAATGTAAATCGTTTCATTCGTCTCTTGAAAACATTACCATAGGCAAGCCAGTGACAAAACCCACTAAGTCGCGTTTCTTACGTTCTAGCAGATACTTATTTCTGCCTATTATTGGTGTATCCTGCTTAAGCTGCACATCGATCAGTTTTTCAAAGCCGTTCACCGGAAATGAGAATATGCCTATAGTTCTTTGGAAAGTCATGAGCGGCCTTCTCTGGTTAAGGGATAAAGATCACTTTAGCTCTCCTCTATGCTAGAGGAATAAAGCGCAGAGCAATGCTATCTCTATGAATCCTAGTTAACAGTATAAGCATTATGTCTATACCATGTACAGGATAAATGGCCCAGGAGATTTGTAGGGGGAGAAAGACAGGCTTAGTGATTTTGTCTTCTCCCTTGTTACAACTCTCACTGCAGCTAGCAATTCTTCTAATTCTGTAATAACATGATGATGATTTGCCCTTGACATCGGTTATCGGAAAAAAAAAAGTCTGGACACCACCCCCGGAGAATAGCTGAAGCATAAACAACTGAGCTTCAAGAACCACTACGACAACATTTTTCTCTCTCTCTCTATCCATCATCCTTTCCAACCCCCGCACTGTGCGCAAACATGTTAAAGGTATTCATAACCCTTTGAGTGCGCGCAAATTATAAAAAAAAAAAAAAAAACACTTCTTCTAGTAGGTTTACTACTGTAGTAGCAATGGAAAGTAGATGTCCATTGGTAGTTGAAATTCCTCCTCTTTGATGTTGTTGTAGCAGCTGTGTAGTTGTGGTTGACGATCCTTGGTTGAGACGTTCTCCTCGAGTTGCTCCGGTGCGTAGAATCGACCATCTTGGGAGCTCGTTTGTGCAGTGGTTGGAAAAACGTTGATGCTATTCCTTTTTATACTCAGGTTGCTGATAGTTGCTGTTCTCCACTGGGGCTTCAGTTGGAACACCTCGGTTAACGAGCAAACACACTATTCACTGCATCATTTCTACCTTTCTCCTCCTATTTGTAGTTAGTTAAAGTGCTGTCAGGTTTCCGAAGTCCGTTAAGAGATCAGCATTAGCAGAGAAAATTCTCTGCAATCTCGATGCTTTGCTTACTTCCTTCAGTTCCCTTCAGAACTATTACCAGTATGGTTTCCTAGTTTTATTAAATGCATCTTATACTCCCTCTGGTCACCCGCAAGAAAGGACCAATCGACATTCATGCCAGATTTCGTGGCTCTATTTTCCTATCTATTTTAGTTTCCTCACCTTTATAGCCGCATGGTCTTTCAAATTGTACTCAGGCATCTAAGCCTTTGGCTACAAAGATGTAGGTGTGCGAACCAATAGCCCCAAGGCTTACAATCTAAACTCTACGAAATCCTGTTTAAAACTGTACTCTTCCTGGCAGAAACATTGTGTATGCGATGACGGATGAATAGAGTAAAAGCTCCCGAAAGTGATCGTGGGGTGTACACGCTTTTGGATCTTGCTCCTCCTTTTTTATCCTTTTTCTATGTTTTTAAGTCAAAAGAAAATACAAATCTTACTCAGTACATTAAATCCAGTGAGAAGTTTTACAACTATTCTTAAATTTACCTTGCAATTGTGACCTGAAAGTTTATAGAATTTACGCTAAAATTCTGTGTGTTGGGTGTAAGACTTACAACCACCTACAGTGTATTAATTTGCAAGAAAGTGAAAAAGAGCACCTCCACCTTCTCTTCAAAAAGAGAAAAAAAATACATGAAGAGCTGCAAGTACCAGTCGACGATGTCCAACTGCCTTCTTCTTACAATCTGTCACCTCATTCGGCAAATGTAAATATCTACGATCCAGCTTTTATTACACTTGAAGTACTTTCCTACGAGATCACGAAACTTAAGGAAATGACTGCGAACGCAATCTCTGAAATTCGCCAAATCCAGGTAGAAATCAAGGCATTACACTCAAAGGTAAACAATCTTTAAAATTCCTTGAATTTCTACCAACAAAAAGCTTTGCAAAAGTGTGTTGACGTTATCGGAGATCCCAATGTTGACAACAACAATGCACTAGACTCAGCTGTCAAACTAATGTCAGAAGGTTTAGAGGCAAGCATAAATCCACATGACATTGAGTCTTGTTACGTCAAGACCATAACAACTAAATCTAACTCAGCATCGTTGAGTACATCAACCAAATCATTAAGTGTGTTACGCATTAAATGTTCATCTTTGGACATGAAGCAGAGGAACATAAATAAAAAGAAGAAAACAAAATTAACTACAGGAGTTTTTTGTCACCAGACTGCAAATCAATCATTTTTTATTAATAAAAGTCTTACCAACTATAACAGAACGGCTTATAACAGAGTAAACAAAATTAAAATAGGGAAACAATTTTCTTATTTGTGAGTGAGTAAGGGAGTCATTTTGACGAAAAAAAAGAAGGAGAAAAAACCTTAAAAATTTGTTCTTTTGTTGACTTAGAAAACTTATCTTAATTTATACCTTCTATTCAGTTCATATTATGTTAAAATCAGATCTTAATTTAACTCAAAATCAGTAAAATAATTTTGAAATCGTTACTCCATTTTGTAAGTTGATGAAGATGAAAAAATGTTTAAATGTGATTTTTTCATCCCGCCAATGCAAAGAATCAGATTTCTCAAGTTCACCAAAATATTAGAAGTCTTCGTAAAAATGTTGATACTTTTCTTGCACATTTAGATACATTCGTTAAAAAGCTAGATTTTATATTTATCTCTGAAATATGGATATTTGAGCACGAAATAGATTTTTTCAGGATACCCGGGTTTAATTAATAATATGGTATCTGCTGATATTGTCAAAGTTACGTGTGTTTTTGGGTTTCAAAAATTTACTTTCATGTGTTTTAATCGACTGCATGACAAGAGTAAGATTGCTTTTGTTGAGGAATTGAGCTCACGTTTGAGCTGCGAAAAGGTCAAGAATCTATTCATCCTAGGCGATATAAATTTAGATATTTCAGGTCTTAACGCAATTCTATTGCATAAATCCTGGACAGACGTTTATTTTGAAAATAACTCATCCATTGTATTTAACTTTTTCTATAGTATCTTAAAAGGTCATGTCACAACATGTACTTCTATTAGAAATAGCTGAAGTAAATTTAGGAGACCAAAACAATGGATGTCCAAAGTATTGCTTATTAAAATTAAAAAGAAGGATAGACTTTGCATTAGATGTAAAAAGGCATCCAATAACGCTCATTTTCGTGACCTTCATGCTCAAATTTATAAGGAAGTTGCTACTGATGTACCGCTTCTTGAAGAAAATTACTACATCAATATATTCCAACGAGCCAAAAACAACTTAATATAACAATTGTGAATGAACTTCTTAATAAAAAAGTATCGCCTAATCAACTTTCTTGTATATCTCATATAGATAGTGAAATCCGAAATCCCGCTGGGATGGCTAATGCTTTTAATGTGTATTTTACATGTGTTGCACCAAATTCACTTCTAGATGCGGGCCTTAATACTTCCATTCATTGTGAGAAGGAATGTTTCTGTAAGGAAACAAGCCAAGCACGTAGTTTTTTCTTTATCCCTTCCTTAGAATTGCTTAGAATAATCAAGATTCTGAGCCGAGGAATAGTTGGTCCAATAATTTTATTAAAAAAAATTTCATATAATATTCTTGGTGTACTAGCCCACATTTTTAATAAGAGTATTTTTTGTGGTATATTTTCTGACTCTTTAAAAATCGCTGAGGTTATACCTACAGCTGTGAACATAAAAATAGCAGTGCTTATGTACCAAAATTGTAAATACATTTTATTTGAAATCCTGAACTCAATCATTCGCTTAATGTATGGAATCATTCAGCGCTAAGCTATAGCTATGTTAAAGGAGTAGAATGTATGTGGTTCCCCTCCTTTAGACAATGTTACTTTTTCATCGAACATAAAAATAACAGTCTGTAGATCTTGCATTACAGAAATATTAAAATCACCAATATTTTCTCTCTAAGCGATATAAAAAGTAAGTTTTAACTTAAGAGTAAGCGGAAAAAATAAATATGAATCATTTTTTCTTTTCTACGATCATAAGTGGGTCGGGCCAAACATTGTACCGGTGAACAACGAAAGTTGATAGTAAAACTGAGGGAGGAAGGGAAAACATACGCAGAAATTCAAAAACTTTTTTCATGTTCTGCGAAAATGGTATGCAATGCAATTAAGTATGTCGAAAAACCAGAAAACAGAGGTCCGAAAAGGAAAGCAACCACTCAGGAAGATCGAAAAATTGTTGGGATGTCTAAGAGGGAACCATCAAAATTGGCTGTCCAGATAAGAAAAGAAATGGATATTCCTGTAAGTGATATTACAGTGCGTAGAAGATTACTGGAAGCCAATTTGGCTGCTCGCAGTCCAAGGAAAAAGCCATTGCTCACAAAAAAACACAGAGATAGACGGGTCGAATTTGCCAAAAACTTTGTCACTTGGCCAGATCACAAATGGCGGAATATTTTGTGGACAGATGAGTCCAAAGTTGTTCTGTATGAAGGCATTGGTTCTCACCAATATGTAAGACGTCCGCCGAATACAGAACTACCGCCGAAATACGCGACAAAAACGGTTAAGCACGGTGGTTCCAAGATCATGGTGTGGGGATGTTTCTGCTACTATGGAGTTGGTCCGATCCACAAGATTGATGGCACAATGGATCAACATATTTACGTTGATATCTTAGAAAAATTATGTTGCCTTGCAGTTGCGAAGAAATGCCACTGAAATGGGTCTTCCAGCAAGATAATGACTCGAAATATACAAGTCGAAAGGCAAAAGAATGGTTTCGGGTTAATAGGATTCAGGTCATGGACTGGCCAGCACAGTCTCCTGTCCGGAATCCCACTGAAAATCTTTGCGTGGATGTAAAGAAGGCTGTGTACAAATCAAAACATACCAACAACTTACACCTCTGGGAAGTTGTAAGAAATGTGTGGTACGCAATACCCAGACAACGGCGCCAGCGGTTGGTCGATTCGATGCGGCGACGGTGTCAGGCCGTAATTGACAAATCTGGTAGTGCCACAAAATATTAATACTACCTTAAGTTTTTGATGAGTTATCAGTTCCATTTTTCCTGTAAATAAATGTAAAAATTAAAGTCTTTAGCATCTACTGCTATTTTTATGTTAACTTCTTTTTACTACTTTTGATAAACATATTTTTTTATGTTATTTTATTTTCCATAATGTTATGTTTTAAGACTATTTTTCCTAAAACAACAAAGCAATCTAGCTACTGAGTAATATGAATTTATAAAAAATTAAATGATTCTATTAATATATCAGTTTTTCTAATTATTTTTTGATTACTGTTATTTTTATATTCGCGACTGTATATTGAAGAAAGGGAATAGGAAAAATTTAAACAATTATAGACCTACATAACTTCTTCCTGTCTTTTCTAAAAAAAATTAAAAAAGCAGTTAAAACTAGAGTTGTTGCCTTCTTAGAAAAATTCCTTTTTTAGCTGAAATCAGTTATGCTTTAGACCAGGCAAATCAACTAAGGGTGCCCTCTTAAAGTTTTGAAGCCTTAACTATAACAGTTTAAATGCAAGAAAATTCACTGCTGCTCTATTTATTGACATTACTAAAGCCTTTGATACTGTAGACCATGAAATATTACTAATAGAACTAGATAAGCCGGTTTCAAAGGGTTCATGCTTAATTGGTTTTCTTCATATCTCAATAACCAAATACAAGTAGTTAATATTGGAGATCTATTTAGTCAAAGCTCAGTCATTAGCATTATCACAAGGGGTATCACAAGGTTCAGTTATAAAAATATACAAATATTTGGCACAACAGCTCTTCAAAGTGCCAGGGCCTAGCTTCTCGCAACCACTCATGTTGTGTGCGTTATATTTTTCACACGAATGGAAGGGACCTACAGTTTAATGCCGAATCCGAACGGCGATTTGAGAAGCTTTTTCGTGACAACAATACTCTCGGATGTTTGTCAGACGCTCGCGAGAGGTGGGACCGTGAACAAACTTTTTGGTATTTTCTGGGATTCGAACTTGAAACCTCATGCGTAGTGATCCGACACACTAACCACTTACGCCACGGCGCCCACAAAAAGGTTCAGTTATTGGTCCCATTTTTTTCCTGATATATATCAATTCTATTTTCAATCTGGGCTTTTATTGGAATTTCCTTGTCTTTCTAAGAAAGCCAAGCAAGCATTTCAGTGATGAGGACCTTACAGTATCAGCACTCAACCACATCGATACCGAAAATCTAGCATAAAGTAGGCTACACACTATTATTTTTGAAATGGCATTCTTGCTTGAATAATATAAAAATGATAGTGTGTAGCTTGGAATAAAAAAATGGCGGTTGGAATGATGGCGAGCATGATGATTGGTGAGGGTTGAAAATGTTCGTGGATTTTGCTGGAATGGCGGAGAATGATGCATTGGAAATGGTAATGCGTAGGCAAATTTCATTATTCTGCATTTTTCACAAGTCTATTTAACTATTATGAAGGTGTCAATTTTAATTTAATACAATGTTTATAGCTTGACACATTTCGATAAAACATTTTCCGACTGTAGACTCGCCCATGACTCGGGTATATTTCAGATCCGCAAAGTTCCTTCCCGTGGCGAGAAACATTTACGCTATTGCTAGTCTCTCATTAGGCGTTATTGCACTTCTGCAATAAGTGCATTATTTTCGGATTAAAGGCACAACTAGGCTTAATAAATAATTGTAATTATCAGCACTCATTCTAAAATAATTTTGATAGTCTTGTTCTTCTGTGTTCTGGATCTCTCGAATAAGTTTGCAGTATGTATAAATGTGATTGTCTTTAAGCAATCCGCTTTTCACCCACTATGTTAGATTGCTTCTTTTTTTTTTGTTAAAGCAATTTCTTTGTTATTAATTTGAAAATTAAAATCAAACGTCAGCACCCGAAGAAGATAAACCCAACAATGAACAAGAAAAATAAAAAAAAAATGTCATTCCTGTAATGACAGTGTATAGTCTAGAATGAAATGGTGAGAAATCACAGTCTAGGAATGATAGTGTTCAGCCTACTTAAGGCAGGACACTTTCAAAGAAAATGTTCAACCGTGTCGTCACCCTTTCCATAAGCGCCGCAGACTGTAGTGTCTAGCGAGAGTGAAGTAACCTGTCACGACACCAATAAGTTGGCGAAACTCTTTTCTGTTGAGGGACAGCAAGAATGGCTAAAGATGTTGGGGAGCATTGTTTTGTCAATCTACATCGTGGAGAGTCATACCACACACAATTACCAATGCGGGTTCAGGTCCTGACAAATCTTCCTCTGAGCATTGTCTAGCAATCTCATCAGAGATCTCGTTCTCCAAGATCCCAGTGTAACTTGGGAGCCAGATTAGAGACAGAGAATTAAGCCATACGACCAAGTTCGAAGGCTTTTTACATTCACGAACCTTTTTAGAAGTGGTTAAAGGATTAAGCAACTTCAGTGAATTATACTACGAACCCCACAGGCTGGTCAGTAGAAATGCGGTGAAAAAGGAGGGTTACGATCCCTTGTTTTCGGATCATAGCTTCGCCGAAACAGGAAGAAGATGAAGTGAATTATACTACGAGAAACCACCACGATTAAAATAATGAGTGACTTTTTATTTCAAAAAAATTTCATTTACTTTGCATTCTACTTGGGTATTGTCGGCAATACCCGTGTAAATATCATGTAAATACATGAATCCCATGGATCATTCTGTAAACTAAATTAGACATTATGTTTACCATAAGAACATGCTATAATTTAAATAAACTATTTCATTACTCCCAAATAAGTATTGATTGATGCAAGCATATATTACTTTTTTTAAGAACTCTGACCAATAACGTATTTACGGCTTTTTTCCAATTAACGTTTATTTTATGCAAACAAATTTTAATTATCTGAAAACGATTATGAAGAAACCGCTAAAGATTCAACCTGACGTCACGTAATTCAAATTCTTTGAAATCACTCTGACTGTCTCAACACATAAAGCCAATTTCGCTCGCGAGTTAGAAGCGTAATCAATTCCCGCGTGACCACACAATATGGCTGTCCATCATATTGTCATTACTGATATTAAAGATCTGTCCAGGTATTCCTACAGTGAATCGGTAGTTATCCTGTGAAATTGGTCTTTGACGTGATTAAACTTGAAAAAGATTTATCAGAAATACTAAGTCGTATACTCGTTTGTATTCGCATGTAGCAAATTTCCACTTTTCTTCAAATTCGCGTGTTAAAAAACTCACTTCCAGTGATTACTATTTATACATACTAACCATCGCGATACATATGGTATATGGCAAGCTATTTCATTTGTAAACAAAAAGTATCTGTTATCCATGCCTCTTGTAACAGGTTACATCCAATCAACTAACCGCAAATAATTAGATACTCATTCCGAGAGGAAGATACACCTAAGTTTTATTATTATTTTTATTTTTTCTCATTTTGCGGATTGCGTGCGGGATTGCAGTTAAAATAAATAAAACGAAATGTTAATGGCTCACATAATTTCGCATCAAGCACAATGCGGTAATATTTGCGTAATACCGAAACAAAAGTCGAGAGAAAGGCGTGGCAGCACTGCGGGGGCTTTCACAAATAGGGTTTATGCGAATTCCCATCCTTTTATTGTTGTCCCAATTCGGAGTTCTTAATGAATATTACACACCTGAATGAGCGCTGAATTGCCCGCTCGAGACTTGAGGAAGGACTCATCATGAATGAACCACGAAAAGGAGGCGAAGCAGAAGTTATTTATTGAAATTTCCCTGAGTTATTTATTTTTAATTTACTTTTACGATACGGCACGGCAACGACTGAGTGACTCTTTGCAAGAACAATAAACTAATAAACGACACACCATCAGAGAGCGTAATAAAATTTAACGAATATGCCAATAGAATTTGCTTGTGCAGAATTTGAGGAAAGATTTCGTTTTGGTTGATTTATTTTTCGAAACTTCGACTTCCATCGGCTCTGCGAGGGCTATTCTTAGCGAAGTTTTTAAAGGTGCGTGAGGAGCGAGATATCGGCACATGTTAGAATTTGTTTTTTAATGTGGAGTGTGTGCTTGTCTTTGTGGGGCAAAGTAATGTTTACAAACAAAATTGTTGCTCATTTATGTTTATGGATGAAATTGTTACCTCCTAGAGGTGCCGAAGAAGGGTACCGAGATAGAGGCCAGATTCGAATGAATTCAAACGAATGTATAAAAAACAAATATAGGCGAACAAGAAATTCTAGTTTAATTAAATATTTGGTATTTAGTGGAACATCGAAACATTTTAACGGAATATGATGATTAAAAAGTCCAAAGTCGTAAACAGATTGGTACCTGAAAATGCTTAGAGTAATTGGATATGTACCAACACAGATCTTGTCGTCTTCCACACTTGATAGAAATTATGTACAATTTTATCACAGCAGTACCTTGTAGAATTATCACTATGTAAGGGTTTTTCAATTGAGACCCCACATTTTTCTAATAGGGTTTCTTGGCTATGCATGAAGTTAGCTGCCGGTTTGTTTGACGTTTCAACTAGCCTACCTACCTACCTACACCCTTCAACAACGTTTGCAAATTATTCAATTTTTTTTTATAAAATTTCACGTTCGGTTGCGACAACTTTACGTGCGCTAACTCATTCTCAGCCATGAAGCCAATTTCTGGCTTAATGGCTTCCTTATTAAGCAACATTTTGGGCAAGTCAGCAACCCGAAGCCATTCATGAAATGCAAAAAGAACCACAAAAATTGATTGTTTGGTGCGCGTTTCATGCTGGCCCATACTTCTTTTTCAATGATGCTGGCAACTCAGTCACAATGAATGGAGATCGGTCCATGTTGACTGACTGTTTTTGGGATAAATTGAAAGAGGATAATTTGGAGCATGTGCGGTTTCAACATGACTGCGCCATAAGCCACAACATAGCTGACCAAACAATCGAGTTATTAAAGTCGAAGTTCGGTGACCGCGTTATCTTCAGAAAAAATAAAAATAAATAAATATTCGGCGCAACAGCTCTTTAAGTGTGGGCCTAGCTTCTCGCAATTACTCGCGTTGTGCGCGTTATATTTTGCACACGAATGGAAGGGACTTACAGTTAAGTGCCGTATCCGAAGGGCAATTTGTTTTGAGAAGCTTTCTCATGACAACAATACTCTCGGATGTTTGTTAGACGTTCGCGAGAGGTGGGATTGTGAAAAAAATATTTGGTGTTTTCTGTGATTCGAACTTGATACCTTATGCGCAGTGGTCCGGTACACTAACCACTTGCGCCACGGCGTTATCTTCATATATGGATCAATTAATCGGTCGCCATATTCGTGTATTTTTACGCCTTTGGAATTCTTTCTTTGGGGCTATGTCAAGTCCATGGTCTATACCAATAAGCCAGTGACTTTCGACGATCTCAGGACTAACATCGAAGGCAAAATTGTCCGTAAAAATGAAATAAATAAATATTTGGCGCAACAGCTCTTTAAAGTGCCAGGGCCTAGCTTCTCGCAACCACTCATGTTGTGTGCGTTATATTTTTTTACACGAATGGAAGGGACCTACAATTTAGTGCTGTATCCGAACGGCATATCGCCTGATTTGTGCGAAAAAGTCATGGAAAATGAAAAACCCTTTTTTTTATATACACATGTGTGCTCCCCACAGGCGGTTCAGTAGAAATACGGTGAAGTGGGAGGGTTATGA
Organism: Brachypalpus laphriformis; assembly: GCA_945910035.1. Classification (NCBI taxonomy): domain Eukaryota; kingdom Metazoa; phylum Arthropoda; class Insecta; order Diptera; family Syrphidae; genus Brachypalpus; species Brachypalpus laphriformis. The sequence continues at coordinate 108,678,630 of OX246756.1, forward strand.
TCCCTTATTTCCGAATCATAACCTCGCTGATAAAAGGAAGAAGAAGGCACATGTGTGCTCCCTGACCCCTTCTAAGGCATTGGACGTGAACATGAACGCCATGGCATCCAGCGTTTTAATTCTCTTTAATACAGTCCTCGATAATATGTATAAATATACTCGTATAACCTGCTTTCTTTCATGTTGACCTACGACGGCTCAAATTGCTATTGAATTAGATGAAAGGACTGCACCGCAGGCCATGTTCATGACCGATATTTTGTTAGTTTTTTACATTTAGACACTGCCAGTTCCATCCACAATTTTGATGGAAGTACCAAGAACTACAGCCAAAAAAATTTGTATCGTTTCAACAATGGTGCAAATTGCACTAGACTATTTTGTTCCGTCATTTCGGTCTCTATTCCAACATTAATCTTTGCCCAAGATATTCCCTGAAGTTTTTCTGCCAGAACATTGTGCACGTATCTATAAGACGATGGGTCTTCTGGTGATATCTGAAACAGCTATCTCTCCTGAGAGGACACATACTAATGCTCTGTCGTTCCTCACGAATGGGGATAGTAATTTTACCAATCTTTCCGACAATTCACAGTCCAGGAACTCAGTACAAAACCGAATACCAAAGGCGGCCCATTTGGTAAAATCCGCAGTAGAAAATTAACTTTCTTTCAACTTGAGCTTCAAATCTTGTAAGTTGGTTTCAACTTCACGTCTTGTAATCAATGTCTGGAAGACCAAAATGATGCGTATTCGAGAGCATCACTGTCGATCAGGAAGCACTGGTATCACAAATCAAAATATTGAAGGCTCAAAATCATCAATGATTACATAAGCTAATCGCAGCCTCGGTACGGACTTCCCGCATTAATAAGTGTATCAAAAACACATATGTGTAGAACCACTAGAGTAATTATAGCGCTGAGCTTTGCAAGTAACTACAAAAGATGATTTGAAAATGCACAGCGTTCGAAATAGGCACTGGAGGAACTTTTAATTAAGGTCGAATGATCCACACGGCAAAGACTGCCAAAGGCAAAGTGAACAAAGTCAAGTAAGGAATATTTATAAAGTTTCAAAGCATGACCTTGGGAGCTGAACTATTTTCATGATTGTAACAGTTTAGATCTGATCTCAACAGTATTCAAAGCCAGGGCCGAACTATTGCAATTAAACTACATGCCACATATAACAGATGGAAGTGATGAATAATTTACACTGTGCAACCACAGAACAAGAGAAGACGGCCTTCATTTCATTGGAACCTGCCCTATTCTGAACGCAATCGGAAGATCCTTTTATGGAAAAAACACTATCTCTTCCGATGAAGTCGTTCTAAATCTGCTCTAAAATACCGGCTACAAATTATAAACCAAGCTTTCTAAAAATAAATATAAAATGTTTATATACCTATATGAATTAATTCTGTAATTTAAAAACTCTCTTTTCTCGGATGACGGCAAAAGCCAATGCTTACTGTGTAAAACTGTAACGACTGAATTTTTTTTTTTGCATTAATAAAGTTACACTACTACTACTACTACTTTGAAATTGAACTAAAGGTATCATACCATCTAGTTGTGACAAATTATTTAGGGCTACTCAGGTTGCACCACTTGGATGCAATCTATTGGACCCATTAAAAGAACAAGTTTGTCCGCAATGCCGGAATACCTTGGCATCACACTGGATAGAACAAAACCTTACCAACACCTTAGTGTAATATCTGGCAGGAATATTAACATTTTCACGGACAGCTAAGTGATTATTAAGTCTCTAAAGTCTTTCTCCTTCACTAAAGAGGTCGCTCTAGACTACCGCTCTTCTCTCACGGCCGGGTGCGAGGCCACAGAGGCATTGCAGGTAGCTGCAAGAGTGATGAGCTCGCCAGACTTGGTACTACCCTAAATATCCTACCGAACAGGCAGGTCGTGGGTATGCCGCTCTCTACATGCAAACTTCTACTTTGGGGGTAGCCGTGGTGTAGTGGTTACACCATCAATTGGCGCGCTAATGGTTCATGGCTCAAATACCGATGTCAGGAAACATTTATTTTATTTTTCATGAAATAAAGAATTAGTCCGATCAATTCCGAAAGATTGTGTGATTACTGTTGCAACGGTATAACACCGGCAGTAGGTTGGTCATATAGGGTGATTGATATGCATATGGCATCAGCGAGTCGTGAAGAAGAAAAGATGCTTTGAATCGAGAGCAAAGACAATATTAACAATCATCTTCAGTTACCTCAGAAATTTTTCGGAAAGGGTCCTGAAAAGGGTCCCATATAAAATTAAAGGAAAGCATTTGGTAGGACAAGTAATATATTCCTTATTTCAACATAATTCGTTTATTAATAATGAAATAAAGCTTAATTAATAAACGCTTTTTTTAAAGTAAATAATAAAAAAACAGGAACAAAACAAAAAGTTGCGATTTTAAATACTTATGTACTTTGTACCCACTTAATTTTTGGAAATCAAAGCACTAAACTTTTGGATTAAACTGGAGTGAGAGACCCACTCTTCTAATTCATCTTCTTCCAAAACATTCAATGCGGCGAGCATAGTCTTAGCAGTCTTTATTTTCAGTTTATTTGTTAGTCTATTTTTTGACGAGTGAGTTTGGAAAATATTCATTCAGCGCAAGCGCTGCTTTGGGGCAATGTAAGAATTTTAACGGCAAAAAATCGTACATTTTTTTAAACAATTATTGGCTTAAATGGTTTTTTGAATTTCCGACCTTAAAGTCGTCTACATCATTTAATTCAAAAGTATAATGCAAACTTTTATTTTCATATCAAGTAACTTACCATATATTCTTATATTATATAGCTTCGGAGTTTGATATAAAATGCCCAAACCCAAACTAAGGTGAAGGTTAGGTTAGGTTAGGTTAAGATCGGCCCTCGATGAGGATGTATTTAGACCAGAAAGTAGGTCCATTGTACTGCCGATGTGTAAGGCGGGTGGACCACCCTCTTACTCTTGGAACCATTTGCTTCGTTGAATGAAGTCGTGAATTTTAGCCGTGCAGGCGTTGCCGAGATCATTAAGATCATTGTAGAAGTATTCACCCAGAATGGCCTTCCTGATGTTGGCGAGCGCAGGACAGGCGCACAGGCGATGACTGATGATCTCTTCTTCCTCCTCATCTCTGCAGCTTCTGCAGAAGTCATTATAAGGGATACCTAATCTTTGGGCATGTCTTCCTATGACGCAGTGTCCAGTGAGGACATTTGTTATTTTTGAGAGGGTTCCTCTCTTGTGCTTTAAAAGTCCGATGGACCTGGATTTATTGAGTGTCGGCCAGAGCTGTCTGGCGGTATGACATTGGTCTAGATGTTGCCATCGATGATTGGCTACTTTCTCGGCATCAATTTGAATAAGGTACTTAACATAGGACGCTGGCGCTTTGATGTCGATGATGCTTATGCGATCTGTACCAGAGGAGGCTTGTCGTGCTAGTTCGTCGGCTGCACAATTCCCCGGTATGTCACAGTGACCTGGTACCCAGCAAAGGGTGAGGTTGTACTGACCAGCTATCTCGTTAAGAGATATGCGACAGTCTTTCACTGCCTTAGATCTCGTAGTGCTGGATGCGAGGGATTTGATGGCTGCCTGACTGTCGACATAAATAACAATATCACGTGTTGATAGTGTGCTAGCTTTGCGAACTGTGGTGATTTCGGCTTGAAAAACGCTGCAGTAGTCTAGAAGGTTAAAGGAGAGGTGTATGTCCAGATCTTCCGAGAAAATTCCGGCGCCGACTCCGTCCTTGGTTTTGGACCCGTCCGTGAAGATTGACAGCGATTCGTTGTAAAGGACATTGCGTTGCGTCCACTCACTTCTGTCCGGTATCGAGTGCGTGTAGCCCTTGTCAAAATCATATTCAGTGGGCAGATGGTCAGTGGAATTGGGAAGATGACGGTGCATCGAAATGGCATGTCCCGTGTGTTGCTCCTTCCACTGCTTGGAGCCTCTCAGTCTTATTGCCGAGCTGACAGCCAATTGCTTACTGACGATGTCAATCGGAAGCAGGTGGATCATGGTTTGGAGCGCCGCTGTGCACCGGTAATACTGAGACATGCAACTCGCTGAGTTATTTCCATTATGGAAACTAATGCGAAATAATTGGAATCTTTTCCTAAACTAATGACTTTCGGATGAAAGCACCCATCAGAATCTAAGTCTGAGTCTGCGCCTTCGATCTCATCTTCAGCATCCAAATCTATGGAACAGTGTGGTTGAGGTGATGATTTGGGGGAAATGTACATTACCCCTGGTTTTTTTTTTTTTGCACATCGAAGTGAGGTAAAGTAGGATTTTTCATGTAAATCTACTACAATATCCCACTGCCAATGATTGCCAATAAATTTCGCAGCCGGATTCAAGTGTAGATAATTTTTCGAGACTCGATTGTGAGTTCAATTATTTTGTTCATCCAAGATGGCAAAGATAGAGATTTTGTATTCTTTTATTTTCGTACGTCTATTTTTTAATTGAAAGACCGAAATATCGGTAGGTCTGGTGTTTTTTTTTTTTATTAGGAAATACATTTTAAAATATAGGAAATCTGGCAGCTGCGGATCGTTTTTTGAACATGTAGTTTACTTCACTTCACATTTACTATGTAAAAACCCCCAAAAACAGGGGTATTGTTTGGCGTTGCCACAAATAACACACATAGACACAAATCGGGTAAATGAAAAAGTGAGAGTGCTGTCAATGAATATTTCTATTGAATGTGTCAATTTTCTTTCAATTTGCAAAAAGGGTAAAAAAAGAGTAATATTTTCCGCAAAGGGTCAAATTTTTATGATTTTCCAAAAAGTTGGGTCCGTGCCATCAAAAAAGGATCAATTTGACCCCAAAGGGTCTGAAAGGTAACCCTGATCTGGACGCCACCTCCGAAGTTTTTCTGAAACATGACATCTCTGAGTTACAAAACCACTGCACCAATCTTCTCTCTTTCTCTCTATCCTTTTCAACGCCCGCACTGTGTATAAACATTTTAAGGGTGTTCATAACCCCTTGAGTACGCGTAAATTATAAAAAAAACTTCTCTTTAGGCTGGACTCTATCAGCAAGACCAATCGCAGATGGGAGGATAGAACGAGTGCCAAATATCCAGACAGATCTGGCCTAGGCTGTATCAGATGAGCTTAAATAGATTGATCTTGCCTAAGCGATTAGATATCAGCTTCACTAACCTTGGCTGCTTGGCAAATACAGATGTCAGAAGCATTCTTCGCTTTATAAAGAGCTCAGGTTGGTTCTCTTAGCAAATCCGTGTGTACCACTGGATCTAGTGGTACGTATCACAATGAACCTCTTCTAGTGCAAGTGTGTCTACAATTTTTTTTTTGGTACGGGCATCCATCCTAACCTAACATAACCCAACTTATCAACACCACTGTTAAACTTCAACTCGGAACAATATAACCCAAAAATATTATATATAATTAAGGTACATACTGTAATTCAATTAAGAGAATATGGAAAGAGATATGAATGAAATATGAATGAATTTTTCTTAACAATATGTGCAGTCACAGCCAAACTCTAAGCCACTGTCTCCCAATGCACAATGATATCCAAAGCAGCGTAATGAGTTGACATAAGTCGCGCTATTCCGCTTGTACAAATCCTTTCAAACAATAACTTCAATGCGGCTGAACATTGTAGAAGCAAATAAACTGCTGGTGTATCACGGTAGATGTGTCACGACGCTATACAAATGCGGATTTGTCGACATACCAAACTGCGAATGCGGAGATCGGATCTAAACTGTCAAGCATGTTACTACCGACTTTTTAAATTTCCAATTATTTTCTAAAAACAAAATTTTCTTAGCTAAAAGTTCGCATTATGACGCTAAATTCTTTTCTGAATTGTTGTCTGTCGAATTACTTTCGGCAGATACACCATTAGAATTGCGGACAAAATGTGTAACGTATGTTAAATTTGTCTACATGAATGCTATTTTCAAACTATTAGTTTACTCGTATGTGTGTAATAAAACGATAATGGCCTCTTACGAAAAAGACATCTAGATAAACTTGTTAGACGCATTCTTTCAAAAAATAATTTACGACAGCTGTATACGTTTCTATGAATAAATGAATAAGTTTTACGGTTCTCAGCGATGAGCACATTACAACATAAAAAAGACGTTCATCTTTTATAACTTGTACTTATAACTATTAGTTTCGCGAAAAATTTAGATCTCAAGATGATAACCAAAACTGATATGATTATAGGAGAATTATAGAGAAACTCGAAAAAGTGAGTCCCATAATTCCATTTGCCTGTGTCTATGATCTGAGCTGTAGCCTAAGCGGACCACAATTCGAACTGAAATCTGAATTTTAATTCGAAAATTTGATATTTGTCGGATAGGAAGGCAACGCAATTTTTAGTTTTCCCTAAACTCCCCAAGCTTATCTAATGTACAATATAATCTTATAAGGGTAGTTTTTTTCCTTAATTAATCTCAATGTGCAGACAATCGACCCTCTATAATTTTGTTATTGTATATGTGTAGATTTATTAATTAATTAAATTATTTATTTAACATACTTATTTCTTTATTTACATATATATATATATATGTAGTAGAAATGCGGTGAAGTGGGAGGGTTATGATCCCTTGTTTTCGGATCATAACCTCGCTGAAAAAAAGAAGAAGAAGTAGATATGTAGTTATTCATTTGTTTATATGGTATATCTACCTCACTGCTACTGACAATAGGCGTGATTTGGTGAGATTATGCATATATATGTACATATATACATTTTCAATGGCCCGTTAATCCTTAATGAGGGTCGCGGAGGTTGAATGTTCAGGTGGACCCTCCATCCTTCTCGATCCTCCGCCATTGACTCTTACTCATCAGGAGGAATCCCTAGACGGCTCCAGGAGAGATGTCGGACTTGATCCAACCATCTATTTATATGCCTATTGGGAAGTCGCGCACCCGATGGCATAGCAATCATGGAACGTCTTGGACGTCAGTCTGGGGGCATACGCACTACGTGACCATACCATCGAGATTATGCAAGGCAAATAAAAGCTTCTTACCAAAATGATCCCCATTCAATCTGGATTTGAAGCTCTTGTTAATATTTGAAGATGCACCTGCTTGTCATCAACCTGAAAAAATATACGCGCTGTAAAAATCAATTCTTTTCAGCGCCTGTTATAAAATATACATCCCAACTCACTTTTGACTGAACATACAAGCTAAAGTAGTTGCCAGTCAATTTTTGTTGTTGTACTCTGTGCTAGAGTTTATTTTACTGAGTAGCGACACGCCTCATATCAAGTCTTTCCGAAAACACTTTACATGAACGTTTAAAGCCCATATTGGTGGCAAGGAATTTCATCCCTGATCAAACAAACAAACTTCAAAGAACTGTCGACAAAGGGCGTGTTTTGGTGAGAATTATGCAAAGCTTCTCAATAAAACGATCCAGTTAATCTGGTTTAAAACTTTTTTATTGTTTGAAGATTGGTGATTGAATTGAAATTCAATTGAAAAGTATAAAAAGTTGTGCTTATTTTTGTAAAATACTACTTAACCATTGAAATTGAATGAAAAAGTTCTTTCCAGTACCCTCTGAAAGTAGCGCAAACTAAACATCCCAACTCAGTTTTAACTGGAGAAAAAATGTAAAGTGGTTGCCAGACATTTTTTGTTGTGGTACTCCGTGCTAAATTTTACTTAACTGAGAAGCGACAAATGGGCACAAAAATCGCGTATAAAACTTATCCAAACCAAATCAATTCAAGTAAACTTTACTACCATAAAAAAATGTAAATCATATAGATAGCAGAAATGTATTGTATATGCTCCTACAATATATCTAATCCTTCCATAAGTTATGTTACATGTGCAAAACACTATAAACATTAAACAACAAAACATTTTGGATTAGTATTTATAAAATGTATTTCCACCTCAAAATGGTGTGGCAAACGGGCTACAGCGGTACGCACGGTTTCCAGGGGTATAGACAACGCTACTGTGGTTAAAGTACTTTTGAGGCTCTCCAAATTTCGCTGCGGTCTCTTGCAGGGTCATACTCTCCAACACTGACCACAAAGAATAATCCAAAGTATTAAAATCTGGGATTTCTAAAGACCAATACTCGGATGCAATCAAAGAAGGAATATTGATTCTAAGCCTTTGCCGAGTTGTTTTGGCTTTATTTTCTGCTGTATTTGTTGCTTCTCTATATGGCATTGCATTCATTTTATCGTTTTGTTTAATAAAAACTTCCTCGACAAAGAAATTCTTTTCGTCCGTAGAAATGATATTTTCATAGCCGTTGTCCGCGTGCCAGTCAGTGCAAAAGTCGCTAGCATATTTCAAGCTTTATGAATGCTTTGAATTACTTAAGTGTCAATAGATGTCCAGTTGGCAGACGAAAGCCTTTCATGTTGAGATCATCCCAAATGAGCCTTGACATGAACCTGGTGGATATATCCAGCTTATGCGACATAATGTTATGTTTAGAAGGGAATTTTTTTTTACGATTTTCGCGCACTCAAGGGGTTATGAATACCCTTAACATGTTTACACTCAGTGCGGGCGTTGGAAAGGATAAATAGAGAGAAGGAGAAAGATTTGTTGTAGTGGTTTAAAGTGGTTGTTTATGCTTCAGAGAAACTCTGGGTGGGTGGCGTCCAGATAACTGGGGAGATTTTTGTTATTTTTTGTCTTTGCTTCTGATTCACAGTATTTTAATTTTTTTTTTTCGATAATCGATGTCATTGGCAAATCATCAACAGAGCGAACAATTTTTCTAGCCATATGACCAAGCTACTGCCAGTGTTATGCCCTCACAGTAGTTCACACAAGCTTTCGCAATTGATAGGATCGACTTTATATATTTCATGAGAAATAAATAAATGTTTGCTGACATCAGGATTTGAATCATGAACCATTAGCGTGGCAATTGACGACGTTACCACTACACCACTGCCACCCCCATTCTTCGAATTTGCTCGCGTAGAGCTTATAGGTGCGCGTAAAGCGTACAGCAATCGCGCTCGTATGAGCAACGCGCCGACCACCACTTTTTGGTCTGTCTTATAATTACACAAACATTTTTGATATCCCGAGCGATTTAGTAATTCAAAAATTTGTTGAACATTTTACTCGCACTTATGCAACGCTGTGACAACAATACGATTTTCTTTTATACTCCATGGTAACCGATCAGTAGCTGAAACTAAACTGGGTAATATTTATTGCGCTTTGTAGTATGTATTCTGAAAAAAAACTGAACTGTTTTTTTTTTAACAGAACTTATGGCAGAACTAGGTATGTATAGGTATATAAGGACTGTTTGTAGAAACTTTATCATCAGACTGACTGATCAATTGCGAAAACTTATATCAACTGTACTGTGAAGGCATAAAATTTGATCTTGCTAATTGATGTGAATGATACTGTGAATCATAAAGCGACAAAATAACACAACAATTCTCTCGAGTTATCTCGACGCCATCCCAAGAGTTTTTCTGAAACCTAATATCATCAGAATTTCAAACCACTATCTTTCTTTGTCTATCCTTTCTAACTTAAGTCGTACAATCATGTAATTGCATTCAAAAGATTGCTTCCTGGGCGTAAGTTATTAATATTTTTTTTTTTTTTTTAACAACCACCAAGCTACAATTTCGACTCCATACTTACATGGAACTGTCTGATTGTTCTGAAGCAGTCTGCAGCTTTAAATAAACTCCTTTTCTCGTGGACGAATTCCCAAGGTAAGATTTATAACTGCCTTTCAATGACCCTGAACCTACCAGCTAGTTAAAGCTGGTTTTCAATAGCCCACTCAAGAACAAGCCAAGAGGTTTATTAACTTTCCTGACAAAAAAGTCTTTCTATTCAATAATCTGGACAAGTTTTGGAAATTGCAAAAGGAAAATCTTTTCGAGAAAATGTTATCGAATTTGTCCTGAATATGTGATGTGAATGATACTGTGAATCATAAAGCGACAAAATAACAAAACAATTCTCTCGAGTTATCTCGACACCATCCCAAGAGTTTTTCTGAAACCTAATATCATCAGAGTTTCAAACCACTATCTTTCTTTGTCTATCCTTTCTAACTTAAGTCGTGCGATCATGAAATTTCATTCAAGGGATTGCTTCCTGTGCGTAAGTTATTATTATTATTATTTTTTTAACAACCACCAAGCTACTCGAGTCGAAATACTCAATACTTGCATGGAGCTGTCTGATTGCTCTGAAGCAGTCTGCAGCTTTAAATAAACTCCCATGCTCTCGACTTCCCGGATACCACGATGTGGACGAACTCCCAAGGTAAGGTTTATAACTGCCTTTCAATTACCCTGAACCTACCAGCTACTTAAAGCTGGTTTTCAATAGCCCACTCAAGAACTTCAACAAGCCAAGAGGCTTATTAACTTTCCTGACAAAAATGTCTATCTATTCAATAATTTGGACAGGTTTTGGAAATTCTAAAAAGAAAATGTTTTCGAAAAAAATGTTATCGAATTTGTCCTGAATAATTTGCAAACGAATATTGTATGCAATATTTCAAGTACGTGTGACCCAGACGATCGATGAGATTCCCTAAATACAAACTTAATGCTCACTAGAAGCATCCATGTAAATTCGCCTCATTCTGACCTCCACATATGGTATCCAGAACCACTTTATTCCATTCCTGTCTTATCGATTCTCGCATCTTGAACTTACCAAATCACATTCTTCATTTAACCACAGTGTGGTAATAATTGGTTTAAAAAAAAAATAAATAAAACGGCCCATGCACACATTTTCTAGAGCAGAAAGTATTTTCTTAGCAAATGGGTTTCTAACTGATATTTCCTGTGGCACTATTAATCACACATCGCCTTTCATGGGCGTGTTTTTTTGTTGATCTGTGTTTGCCATTAGGTGCTGCAAGAACGTGCTCTCCTACTCATTTGGAGTCGCAAGCTGTTTGAATTGGCTTCGATCTGTAAAGTCGACCGTTCGGGTTCTTCGACATGCAAAAATGAAGTTTCGACAGCTGGTGTTACTGTTGCTAGAGCCAGTGCAATGTGTCTGGCGAGCACTGCCTACGCCCTGACACACGGTGTATGTCGAAAGCCTACTAATTACCTCACTAGCAGCGTCAAGCCAAGCCATTCACTTTTTCGCTTTATATTATCGATTTTTGCTGAATACTAAGTGAAATTTATTTGAATACATTATGCAATGTAACAGACACCGGTTTGAGTGTTGATCCATGTATGTATAGTTATAGATGTATCCCGGGATAGCGTGTGTTTTACCTGGCACAAGGCAGCAGATGGCATTTTTCTCGTTCAATTAAATGGAAAGTGCTAATTGAGATTTGCAGTTTGATGTGAACAATGTTGCATGTTGCTAGTAATTAATTTATACTTTTGTTAATTATATTTTGTATGTTTGCTGTCGTTTCAGGTGTAACAATGCGTGAGAAAAAAGGTGGCGCACTGCAGAAACTAAAGAAGAGGCTATCCCACAGTTTTGGAAGATTAAGTAAGTCTTTTTTTAATTAAATAATGTAATAGAAATGTCTAGGTTATTGCTATACATTAAGGTATTTGGAGTTTTTACTTGATTGTAATGCTCTCATTCTGAGTAATGAAATCAGTTGCAGCGTTGTATTTATCATATAATTTAGTGGTTGTGGCCATCGATAAATCTCTCCACACAAATTCTACAAACATTTTGTCGTTTGTTTTGATGAAGTTTTACTTATTTTTTCATTTACTTTATTTGTCACGATGTGCAAGCAACATGGTCTAAAAGCTATTAGACACACGCAGGGGGTAGAATATGAAGAGCGTGACTTAAAAAAAATGGAAATAAATAATATGCGGATTTGTAGAATTTTTGACAGACAGCTACCCTTCGACTCTGACATTCTCCAATACATCGTCGAGCGATCCTAAAATAATAGCAAATTTATTCGCTCATTTCTTTAGTCAATCGTTCTCCAACCACACATCAGAGCCCGACTATTCCTACTTCTCTTACATGAGGGATTGTCCCCAGACCTCTTTAACTTCAATTGGCATAACAGTGGCTCTCGTGATAGAAAAGATCGAAAGACTTTAATGCGATTACTCCACTGGCCCGGACGGTATACCTGCCGTAGTTTTAAAAAAATGTGTAAACTCCTTAGCTCCACCCCTTACGACTCTGTTCCAACTGTCTCTCTCTCAAAGCGTCTTTCCTATGCTTTGGAAAAGCTCTTATATTATTCCCCTTCATAAAAAATGTCATTCGAAAGTATTGTTTACGATGCAATGTTTTTCCATTGTAAATCTATATTTTCCCCTCACCAACATGGTTTTTTTTAAAGGGAAGGTCTACAACCACAAACATAACCCAATTCGTATCTAGCTCCCTGTGCGCATTGGAAGATGGCAAGGAAGTCGATGTTGTTGCTACCGATTTCAGCAAAGCCTTCGATAAAATTGTATTTTTTAAACTCAAACAAAAAGCGCAATTGTATTTTTTAAACTTAAAGCTCTCTCATTTGTATCCGATCCATTTATGCCCCCCTCTGGAGTCCCCCAAGGTAGCCATCTTGGTCCCCTGATTTTCATTTTGTCAATTAATGATGTTGATGGCATAATTAAATATTCCCGCCTATCAGTTTATGCGGACGACATGAAAATTTGTACACACATCTCCACACCCACTGACTCCCGTGCTCTTCAAACTGACTTGAATAGCTTTTCTACTTGGTGTATTAAAAACTGTCTTGAGTTGAATGTCAATAAATGCCAAGCTATTACTTATTCCCGGAAGCGTCTTCCGACAGACCCCAGAACGTATGCGATTTGCGACGAGCCTGTTCCCACTGTCATTTTTCTCCGTGATTTGGGCGTCATATGCGACAGTGAGCTTAATTTTCGTAGCCATATTGACAATATTATTATCAGGGCTAATATCTGCGCTAGGTTATGTGAAACGTTGGTCCAAGGAATTCTCAAATCCTTACGTCGTACTTCGCATTTGTAAGACCAATTCTTGAATATGCCAGTCAAGTCTGGTCTCCCTATCACGATACACATTCACATCGAATTGAGCGTGTCCAACGGAGGTTCATCCGTTTTGCTCTACGCGGACTCCCGTGGCCTGATTTCCAGTGTAGTAAAAACACCCTTAGAATCTCCCTTTACTCCCCTTCCTCACTCAGGTCTTGATATTTGTAAATTTTAACTAGCTTTTAAGTACACATTGTAAATTAGATATAAGTTCTTTACAGCTTGTATTAAGCTAATTAAATTAAATTAAATTAATTAAATTGACAAACAGTTGATGACTTTATGAATCCTCTCGCTTCTCGGTGATGTTCATCTGCTTAAGGCTTCGGTAGATTATAATCTCGTGAAGCTTTTTTGCCATTGAAATTCGTGACAAAATCAGCGTGAGGCAGGTCACTACTACACACCCCGGAGTTTCTCTGAAGCATAAACAACTGAGTTTCAAACCACTACACCAACAATCTTTCTCTCTCTCTCTATCTATCTTTTCTAACGCCCGCGCTGTGTGTAAACATGTTAAGGGTATTCATAATCCGTTGAGTGCGCGCAAATTATAAAAAAAAAATTTTAATCAGTCTTTTCCTATTCACAAATTACTTCTGTGGCCTCAAGCGATAACCGCTTAAGTCGAGTTAAGGACGGCAAAAGACGCTCCAATATTCAAAGTTTATGCCATAACTCTCTGCAGTGGTTACCGAGTTGTGAGTAAAGAAACAAGACCGATATAGCAAAATCCCATACGTTTTTGGCAAAAACGAAAATTTCAAACTCGTTTTCTGAGAAACTGTGAAAATCGACTTAAGCGGTTATTGTTTGAGGCCACTTCACTCCCACGTTTTATCATTGTCAATCACTCTGTTTGAATTTTAAGATTTGGTACTTAATTTGGGAAAGGTCCCACCATCGAATGCGGGGACATCCCTTCGCAATACCGGTTCTAATTAAGTTATCAAAAGGTAATGTAAACAGCGGACCAGGATAATACCTGATGCTGAATTTGTTATCCACGAGCTTATGCCAAATAGCGCTTCAACGGGTGACGGTATAAAGACTTGAGTTGACAAATTTCACGCTTTTTGTGTGGAATGCCTTCGTCGGAAAATATGTATGTAAATACCGGCACGTGTGCCTTGCTATTGCAGTACTTTCACGACTCTCCAGATAATATCTCGAAAATATATGTATTAAATGGATGCATCTGCTCTGGCTGGACAGAAAAGTTTGAATGAGTCCTATCGCTGGTCTTATTCCCTTAAACGAGCACCTTCAAACCCGGCCCTATGCGATTGTTGTCTTGAAGACGACGAATATCTAGTATATCGGGTTGTCAGAAAATTCATGATGCATTTTTTCTATATTTTGCAAAGGACATTTATATACGAGTACAAATCAATGATATATGGTATTGCCTGTTTTATTCGATAACTTTTTGCAGTCTTTCAGTGATATTCATGGTTCCTCGTTCATAACTAGAATGAGCTGTTTTTATCGGCAAAAAAAATGAATAAGGTGACTGCTCATGTGAATTAAACGTTATGCCTCGCAAGGGGTTTGGAAGATAGCGAAAGATTAGGCGAGTAGATGGGTGTGACACTGAAGGAATAATCGCTGATGAATGTCTGCTTTCTATGTCGTTGCAGGCAAATCATCATGTCAGGACCCAAGTTATTTGCGCACGACATTGTTGTAAATAATCCACAAATGACCATATCGCATATGTTTATACGCGTCGTCAAATTGACTTCTTTGAGTTCATCAGGAACTCAAATATCGAGTTTGCTTACGTATTCCAGCTTTTTAAGGTGGTCGTGAACGCTTGAATGATGGATGTTCAATGCTCCTGTAATCTCTCGTGTCGTGTAACGTAGGTATGATTCGATCAGTGCTTTTATTTTGTCGTCTTCAACTGCAGTGGGCCTCCCCGACCCAAGAGTGTCGTTGAAGGCACCAGCACGAAATTTCGTGACTCATCGTTGACACTGATGTTCTTGTAATGCATTGTCATCGTAAATTTTCAAGTTTTGCATACGTACTTCCTTTACGGAGGTAAAGCAGTAAAACATGACAACAATGCAGTTTCGTCTTCCATCATCCCCTATTTTAAAATCTCCAAAACTCATTTTTTTTTTAGAATGAAGAAAGGCTGTCAACTGTCAAAATGATGCAGAAATAATATGAATGCGAATGACTCCAGTTCTTCCAAAAATTAACTAACGCCTGTTGCCATGTCATCCGTCATGACGTGTCCGACAACCCAAGCTTTGATAATGCCCAACCTTCGCCCGAATTACAATGGTTTCTTTAAGCAAACACTTCCTCCAGCAGCACAACTTTGTCAGTCTCCTTTACTTTGCGAAGAGCATTGGAAGACCTTGAGCTCTTGGATGGGTGCACAATCACTGACAAACAGTGAACGGCGGCTATGCTGAGGTACAATAGGCCATGGTTTACGTGCTCGTCGTCTTCGGATGCCCCCGGCAAATACACACAATTCTTTATAAATGAATATAATCGTTCTACATGCCTAGAATAAGCCTAAGGTTCTTGCAGAAACTATTTAACAGTTGCTTCAAACTATCCGACTTCACAAAAGCATGAAGAGAAGCTAAAATTATTTCCATTTTAAAGCCGGGAAAGATCGATAGTATGCCTTTTAGCTTTAGGCCTATAGTTTACTTAGTTCCTTAAGTAAATGCTTTGAAAGATTGCCAAAGAAAGACTGTTGCTACACTGCACCATTCCTGATTTCATGGTAACTTTTTGCCTTAATGACGTTTTACCTAGCTAGCGGCTGAAATATTTCTTGTTAAGGCTAAATTTAGTGCGCTTTTCGAACGTATGAAGAGCCTCTGCTTGTAAGATACTAGGAAAGTTGGAAGATATATCAAGTATCCAATTATCAAATTCCTGTTTATCCTGTTTATCGTCCTTGTAGCATTTGATTGTGTGCTGCTTTAATTGGTACTTCTTAGGTTCATTACTCCAGTCTGTTTTGTTCCTCATCTTTGAGTGGTACCTTCCTTCAAGGCAGTGTTGTCTCGATAGTTATGTGCCATGTTTTTTCCTTTCCTAACGCCCTCTTCGATTTGATGGGCTCCTTAACAACCCTTTCTAGCACTATATGTCTCAATAGTTCCTGCTATGCAGGTGCATGATTTTCCAATTGTGATCAGTCCTGTTTTTCTGATCTATGGCACTTCCCCATGAAAACGTTATTATGAGTTCAACCACGATGGACTAAATCCATTTGAATGCCCCTGCGCTGCTCATAGGTTTTAACTAAACTGTTTTTACATACCATACTGCCCACGTTACTTTAGCTACCACAGCTTCTAAGTGTTCTTTCTGGAGAAGTTCACAATTTAGTTTTTATACCTAGATAATTAATGTACTGTTGTAGTTGTGGATCCTTTTTAATTTCATCAGCTGGGTTGTTAAGAAAGTTATGCTCCTGTTTTTATATACCCGCTTACTTTCGTCATTCTATAATTCCCTGACAACTGACTCTGATATTATTTCCCTGTAACTCGAACATCTACTATCGGGCATTAATAAGGGAGAAGAAAAAAAGTTCTGCAGTGTACGAAGATTCAGAAGCGTTGCAAAGTCAACCGAAAATGAGGCTTTTCACTAAAAATGAGTGTCAGTGTATTTAGAATTAAGATCTCCTGATGGAGTTCCCCTTCCTCGGTAGTTAGTTTAAAAAAAAACGATACAACTTTCTTGAGAACCTATCGTGGGATTGGTTGCATTTGTTAAACTGCACAACAGTGGTTGATCGAGCTTTTCTTGATTCATATCGTTCAGCCTCCGGGTAACTCTGAATTAGTCTTTCTTCGAATTTACCTTTTGCAATGAATGATATCTATATCTTTACCAACTGCTTATGCCGATATTACGAAATGCTACCTTCTGTAATTTTTCCTATTCCATCCAACTTTCAAGAGAATCCATGCGAAGCACCTTCCACTAGCTTTGATTCATTATCAGCGATGAACCTCAACCTCAACTAAAACAAATAAGAAATCCTATTCCTTTCCCCCCACTACGCAAATGAAAATTGAAATATTTCCTTTAGTTTCAACTACGAGTACATGCAATTTGAATAGATCGCAAATGAATGACATTTTGTTGAGACTTCCCGTAGTCTTGGCTGTCATTTCCAATAATACTGATGACAGTCATGATTGCACAGCAAAGCAATTTGCCTCCTACTGCTTGAGAATGGGTATCAGATAAATTGCTTGGATTTTCCCCTCCCCCCATTCCACAAAACCAGCAGTAATTTGGTTAAAACATAAAACGGGACAGACAACTGAGCCCTTTCATGTGTAATTTGCTTTGTCTGCCGCTCCTTAATGTTTTTTTTTTTTTGTTCTATCCCTCTATCTGCAAGATATTCAATAAAACTCATGCTGTTCGAGCTTACTTTGATTTTACTGTGCAGTAAAATGTCACTGAAATATGATTCAATAATACCAAGTCCGAGTGCTCATAGTTTTTAAAACATCCCCCACCCCCTTTCACCATGCTGGGACTTTTTCAAAGAAGTTGCAGACTCACAAAGTTAGCAATTGCTCTTTACCCCTTTGCCGGCGCGTAGAATCATAAAACAGAACCGGAAAATTAAAATCATTCCGGATATTCCCTTAGTCTGCACAAAATTGAGTCAGCATAATGTTTTCTACGACGGAAACTAAGTGGTTCTTGCCAGCTGATGGCCGGGTAATCCTTTCCTTCTCGTCCCGCCAATGAGATACTAAATCAATTAATTCCAATTTTTTGTTTTTCTTTTTGTCTGCATCGAGCTCTGACTCATCGCTTGGCCAACGCTGATACCTATCGAACCTAGTTTAACGTTTCCATTTAAAGCCCGTCGAAATATGTCAAGCTATGCGATGTTGTAGGCGTTACGAGGTGCTTTGGTGTATCACTTGCCACCAGCATCAGTCGGCGGTGATGTGGTTTGTTTTTAGTGGGCTTTTGTCGTGTCACCATACCGATAGCTGCGGGCTCTAAATGCCTAGCCTTTGAAATTGAATTTTGTGCCTCGTCAAACTTCAGTGCCATCACGTGGTTCCCACAAACAAACCTAATTTCATCTAAAGCAAGAGATACAACACTTTTTCTTTTCGTTGCAAGAGCGTGTCCCTATCACCGATTTGGGTGGCGGGTGGGAGAGTAGATGCTTGTTTAGATATTGTATCTCAAACTTATGTAACTTCCTTGGTTGGCGTTTTTGTACGAAAAACTTTTTCCATTGTGAATAAAAATGGGTTTTGCACTTTCTTTGTGTTGTGCCCCCTTCTACAAGTGGCACTGTGTGCGTATGAATGGTGTGCACAATTGAGCTAGTTTCAATCGGTTGGTTTACATTTATTCACTTTTTTTGTGGATCGAAAGTGCTTGTTCGCTATTGTCTCAACGGAGGTGCGACGGTATGAAAAGAAAGAAGTCAAGGGTTTTTTTGTTTTGCATTGATTGGAAGGCATCCAATTGGGTATGGTGGTGTTGTTCCGAATATATCCTTTTCAAAGTGAATTTATGCGCATACTGATGTGCTTTGAATTGTATCTTCGCCTATGTGAGATGCTGGAGGGAGCTTTCTCCGAACTGGGTTGCTTAGTCAAACTGGTTATTCGATCTGAGAAGCGATAGTACTTGGTATCATCTGTAGTATACGCGAACATGCTGGTACTTAGCGGGAATTTAAACAAACCACGACTGAATCTTTCCTCCCATCAGATGGTCCACAGTCAGATGTGGCTTACCAGTGGAAGCTAAATCAATGTAGATTTGCAACTGGCAAGAGTAGTTTCTATGCAAAGTCTGAAGTTCAGTGGTCGGTTGGTCGATTTGAAAGGAACTTTGTTGGGGTGGGCGCCGTGGCGCAGTGGTTAGTGTGTTGGGCCACTACACGTGAGGTTTCATGTTCGAATTCCAGAAAACTTACAAAATTTGTTCACGGTCCCACCTCTTGTGAACGTTTGACAAACATCCGAGAGCATTTCTTGTCAGAAAAAATGCCCTTCGGATACGGCACAAAAAACTAGGTCCCTTCCATTCGTGCGAAAAATATAACGCGCATAACACGAGTAGTTACGTGAAGCTAGGCCTAGGCACTTAATGAGCTGTTGTGGCAAATTTGTATTATATATTATATTGTTGGGGTACAAAATGGTTCCTTTGTGTGGAAGTAAGTAGAAGCGAGATGAATTACCCAGTCTATTCCTGGCACGACCACTTTCGCAATGAAATATTCAATAGATATTGACCTAGTAATGCTTTTTAAACATTCGATGAATAACTACACTAAGGTCTCGCATACTCTGTTGCTACCCTTTCAGAATCTCACCACCGTCTAGCTCTCAAACTAAACATACATGAAGACCGCCGGCTTGTTATCTGGATTCTTAGACGAAGAATTCTAGTTCCAATTTTCAGTAAACAACGAGCTGCTGCTACATATATGATATGTTTTAGCTGAGTTTTTTCTTCGTCAAATAGAGAACTTTCTAAGCGCCGCATTTAACGTTCATGGGCCTCTAGTGATCCTTTCCAGGAAATCCTTAGTCCGATAAAAGGAGGTGAAGTATTTCTTTTATCATTTGAAGAAACATTTTTCACTGAATTTGGCGACTTCGAATATGTGTACAGCTTTACGTTGATACACATATCCGAAAGTGCAAGTGCCGTTCATGGGTAATGGCTGAAGGTGAATGTTCGGCTTTAATGTTAGACATCCCTGTGTATCGAAAGCTTCAAATACTACTCTATCGATATTAAACCGCCAGGTTTTCCAGTTCCACCACCGAAGAGCAGAGACGTGAGTCTTGATTGGAATATGAAACTACACGACTGGGTCACACGTACTTGCACCTAAATATGGACGCGTATATGGTGATCTTGCAACTATTCTACAATCTAAAATTTTGAAAAGCTCACATATCCTCGTATATTTGAAAAACCGGTTAAATATTGATCCTGAACAAAATCGACAGGAAAACAGCCGATAAATAGGCTATTTGCAAAAGAAGGTCATTTTTTGTAAATACCATTATACTATCTCTTATGCCTGGTGTTATAGTGTAAGTTTAAACTTCGGTTTAGTTAAATTCACATGCGAGTTTAAACCAAGTACTTAAACCGTGAGCGTATTACAGTGGAATTTGATCGAACGTTTAGTTAAACTCCGGTTTAACTTTTCTCGTCTCTTTTGTAGGCTACTGTAAATGTCAAACTCATATGTTTTGAAATTTCTGAGTATACAGCTGTGTATATTTTGGGTTGTTGTTCAGTTCTGAAGTGGTTGCCGAAGAAAGTACAACATCTTCGCCAGGTAACATGAGTTTTAAAAGAAGTGTAAACTTTACTTCAGAACAATTAACCGAATTGCTGGAATTAGTGAAAAAGTACAGGACAATCTAAGAAAGTAAAAAAGAAGGTAAACCAGGAGGATCAAAAGAGATAAGCAAAGTGACTACTGGAAGTCAAAGCAGCGGAGATAATAAGCAAACATCGGCTTCGCTTGAATATTGTCCTCCAAGAAAACGTAGACTATTCTACAGCAGAGATGTATGCTCTAATGAATGGTAGGAACTTGCAAAAGGAAAAAATTAGACAGATTCAGGCGGAAATGCAGCTGTCACCGATAAAAATTGATTTAGAACTTAAGTTTTTCGAAGATGAACATGATGTTAAAATGGTTTTTATGAAAGAAAAGGTTGAACTGAAGGAAGAAAAACTTAAATTAGAAATTTTAGCTATGCAAAGAAATACGAATTTAGCATAAAATAAAACATATGTGTTCATAAAACAATTTAAACTTCAAATTTATTATGAAAGGCAGCAACAATTGACAGAGATGTTAAGACAATTGTGAAATATTCCTAAAATATTCAATCATTGCTTTTCTCCTACCCTATCCTGTCTTATCCTACTCCCGCGACCTTCATAAAGGATTAGCAGGCCATTGAAAATGTATGTATGTATGCTTCTCTGCGGGTACCTATATTATCCGAGGAGCTCGAATCCCTACTTTCAACATCTATACTGTTTGCCTAACAAACGTCAATTTAAAGTTTAAACGTAGTTTAAACCCTCATCCACCACCGTTTAAGTTGAACTCAGTTCAAACTAACGATTAAGGTTAAACGAACACTGTAATACGGGTACACCATTTCACCTTAAACGTACATAAGTTTAAACTAAACCTCCGGTTAAACTCACTTTAAACTTGCACTGTAATACTGGGCATTAGACATAAATCTGGAACGCCTTATTTTAACATATGGCTCGTTTCACACACATATACCCGGCATTGGATACACGACGTCGTGTACTCGGTTCTAAGTGTACAGAACTTAATTAGAGCGTTCATACTTATCCGGCATCGGATACCCGACACAAGTGCCTGATACATGACGTTTTGTTTGCCGGACATATTTCGGTTTTATCTGGCATCCGATGTCGGATACACGACGACAGATACACCGAAGTGTACAAAACGTAACTGGAGCTTTCAAACTTTCAACACTTTCAAACACAACGTTGGACACAATATTTCCACATGTATGCGATGCCTGACATACCTAACGACTCGCCTATTTTGTCGTAAAATAATATGAAAACGAAAGAAATTCGACGGCAGAACAGATCCTTGGGAAACATCACCATTTACTTGTTGAATTGCGGACCTGCAAACGTCCAAACCAATCTTTAATTGAATAGCCAAAAAGCTGGTTCCTTTTATCAAAAAAGTGCTTCATCAATTCCGAGTGCATGCGTTTCTGGCAAAGAGGTTAATGTCAAATGCTTTAGAAGTATTTAGGATAAAAGAAACTTGCTTTCGCCAAAGATATGGTGAGATAGGTTCCACTTTCTGTGAGACATGCAATAAGGTTAATAAGCGTTTCCATGACCTTAGGAAAATGGGACGTAAGTGCAATGGCTCGTCAATTTTTGTTTTCCTTACTCTGAAATATTTCGGATGAGCAGACGGAAACATAGATGGAAAACAGATGGAAAAGTTACGTTGTTGATTTGCCAGCGTAGAAGAACACCCCTGGGAAGAAGAATTCTTGGTGATCATCTAGATCAGCGGATTTGTATATGTTGGGATCATGAAGCACTCTTGTAATCAGTGTTACCACGGGTCCTCCATGAAAAGAACAAGGAATGTCCAAAGAAAGACTTGGAAAAATAGACCAAAAAAGGCATATAGTAAAGGATATTTAAAAAAAAATCTCTAGAGGATAGATTTTGTAACCCCAGAGCGATTGTCGATAGTCGGACACGTATTTTTCATGAGTTTGGGTGTTGTTATCATTTTAAAATGTATGCACAGAATATTATAATAAAATGTCCCACCTAAAGTTACGGGTTGTATTGCATTCTCTTCGAATCAGGCGTGACGAGATACCCTCAAATGCATTGTGCATACACCTACGTTCGATATCGTAGCCAGGGTTGCCGCCAAAAGATTTGAAAATGTCGCAAAAAAAGGATCACGGATCAGCAAAAAGTCGCTGCAAAAACAAATAATGTAAAAATGGTAACGACGTTAGAAAACTCATGATTATTTGAATGCGTAGTAGGCTCGCACTCAAAGTATTCACTTAATCAGAGTGCTCACAAATGTATAAGTGATTCACGAGCCTTCGAATGGTTTCCAATAGCTCGTATTGAATAAGTGTACAATTTTCAAGATACATATTATGGAGGGAATAAAGTGTGGGGATAGCTTATCATTTCTTGGAATGAATGTGAATGTGTGTGAACGCAGTGAATGTTTTGAGTGGCTCATAAAACGAGTTGCTTGCTGCAGTTCTCTGATTAGAAGTCCATATTCATTGAAATGAAATACTTCCAACTAACATAGAAGCTTGTATTTCACAAAATAAAACAAAAACATAAATAAATACAGTGGACTCTCCCTAAGTCGAAATTCTCTCTAACTCGAATTTTTTCGCCATATTTTAGCATTCCCCTCAATTTTCCATACAAAAGCATCCTCTAAGTCAAACTCCCTCTAAGTCGAAACTCCCTCTAACTCGAACAAATCATGGTATTCCGTGAAAATTCGACTTAGGGGGAGTCCACTGTAATTAAATAATAAATTAAATCAGTTCAATTTTATTGTAAGCGATTGTGATGATGATGAGCAAATAAATTGAATTTTTCTTGGCAAAATATTTTTTACAAAAAGTCTCAAGAAATAAATGAAAAGAATCGAAAAGAGGTGTTTTTAAAGAAGTCGGATCATAATCTCTTTGCATCGGAAAAGGCTCAAATTGCGACTAAAGTCGCATAGCATCATGATATTGTCTCATTTAACACAACATATACTGAAACAAGATATTCCTTTCCCCTCTCCTAAAATGACTTGAAAAACTGTACTCTCTTCGAGATCTAAATAAGATGAAATCATCATACAAAACTATTGCCGTTAAAAATTCGAGTGGCTGTGTTTGAGGTGTTAAATTGAGAACTTACATTTTTTACATCATTCCATTTTATAACCAATTTGTATAAGATATAGAAAGCTAAGAAATAGGACATTGTGTTCAAATGCTAGTGGTAGATACCTTTACCGAATGTATGTGAAGTGAAGATATTCCAATTATCCGATATTATTAGAAAAATACGTCAAGATATTTTCGTGCTCTTCCATGCGACAAAACAGTGAGGTGGTTCTTACGTATCACGCATTAGGCGAAAATTATGGTTGCAATAATCGTCCAAACTACCGTTATATTCGTCGCCTCGTTAAAAACTTTAAGTAAACTGGGTGTGCGCTCGATCGGCCAATGCATCGTAGTAGTGCCTGCAAAGACTTGGGCCATCACTTGTATAAGAGTCAGTTATACATACCATAGGTCCCCAATTTAAATGACCATTTGCTTTGCCTTAAATTCACTGACTGTGATTTAGAGCAGCTCTTTCAGCCAAAGAATCATCTTCAGTGATGAGGCCTTTTGTTTCGGCTGAACGGCTTTATAAATAAAATTTGCACTGCACTCAAAAGAAGTTACTCCTTAGTGCGGATTTTGCATTGGGGGCGTCATCCGATCCTACTTCTTCGAGAACATCGAAAGCCAAGCAATAACCGTGAATCGGAGGAGGTATCGGGTGATGATTAATAATTTTTTGTTACCCCATTTGCTTGAAATGACTTTGTCTATCTAGGCTCTATATCTAAATCATAAGAATACAACCAAAATAAATGTAATAGGTAGATAAAACATTAGCCCTACAATCGGCACCCTCACAGGGTATTGTTTGATAGGCAGGCATGCTAGAAGACTGGGTGTTCCCTTCTATAATTTCTGTAGAAGCTGTAGCGACGAGGAGACTCGACTACTAGTCTTCTGTCGAAATATTCTGCGCTATCCATACTGAGAAGAAAAACCTTAAGAGAGTACCTTCTATAACCTTCTATAACGTCCTTGACGACCTTTCGGATATTGACATCTGCAAGATTAGGACTTTTGTCTCCGGGTCAAATGGGTTCACTTAAAATTGTACCACACACGTAAAGTCACACAGATCCCATATGGATTATTTTAGTTGGTTATCAGTACCGGAGGCTCCTGCATACCTATAATGATGCCACGCACAGTGGACCTACTTAGGGGTCTAAGTGAATCCTAGCGTTACCTTGAGGCAGTCATCCTACCTAATTTATCCTAACATTGGCTCTATGGTGAGCTTCGCAAATGACACCAGTGGGGAGATCAAACGAAGAATGACTTACCAATCCCTGTCTTTATGGGCTAAGAGTGCAGGTGTCTCTGTATAACACACTAATCATCACAGTCCTGCTGTATGGCGCAGAGGCATAGACTTTGTCAAAATCGGATGAGGATGCTCTTGGTCACTTGGAGAGAAAAGTTCTTCGAGTGATCTTTGGTCACGTCTGCATAGACGTCGAGTGGAGCAGAAGGAACAATGCCGAACGATACGCCCTATACAAAAACATCGATTTAGGCAGAAGAGTTAACATACAGCGACTAAGATGGCTGGGTCATAAAAAGCGGATGGAGCCCAACGTTCCAGCCCGGAAATTCTTCGAATTTACCCTAGATGGGCGGCGCAGTAGAGGACTACCTCGCGGTACGTGGCACAAACATGTGGAGGGGGATCTCAACCAACTTGGCGTGGGCAACTGAAGGCAGCTGGCTCGTAACCGTGCTGGCTGAAGAGGTTTGTTGGTTGAGTCCCAGGGTCCCTGGCCTGTACCGCCACCTAAGTAAGTAACTAAGTAAGTAGACTTTTGTTCATGAAGTCACTCGCCGATGCTAATAAATCAAGAATGATTGCGCAGCTTAAGGATAACATGCGACGCGAAATTTCCGCTGTGGAGACTCATTTATGCCAAAATGTCATCAGACAGGACTTGAGTGATATATGTACGTATTTAGCAGTTCAGACTAGCACAGAAACATCACTGGCTAACAACTCAACCGATTGCCAGTACAGTCAATTCACTAGTATATAAAGGGTCATCCAGCAAGAGGTCTTATTTTAAATAAATAGAAAAACGCATCATTTGTATGAAAAGTGGTGACATTTAATCTAATGATTTTAATCTAAAGTATGAACTCTGAGGTTAGTAATGGAATACAATATCTTCCAAATATCCGTCTCGGCTCTGCCTACAAATAGTCATTCTTTAGATGAAACTTTTCATCACGTTCTCGCATAATAGTGGCTGTATTTCGCAAATAACAGCTCTGATATTTTCTTTTAGTGCATGAATCGTTGGTCGACTTTTGTAGAAGCTGCATGGATGAAGAAGAGGAAGAAACTATTCCTCACCTGCTTTGTTTCTGCCCCGCTCTCTCCCGTAGAAATAATCTTCACCTAGGAGCCCCTTATACAACGACATAGGCGACCTGAAAAACATCGACATTAAGAGCCTCTTGCGCTTCACAAGAAGCTCAAAATGGTTTAACGAGTAGGTAGAGAGAAACTTTCTCCCATGATCCACGTGGTATCACAATGTATTTTTTATTGCTCTAAGTGTGTTAACGATTCTCAGTTGGCAGCCACCTCAACCTAACCTAACCTAACCTATAAATCGTTGGTGGATCATTGGCGTACCTTTAACATAGCTCCAAAGCAAAAAGTGCAATGGTGTTAAATCACACGATCTTGGCGGCCAATTGAAGTCTCCATTTTGAAAAATCACACGTCCACGAAATTTGTCACCCAATATAGCCATTGTTTCACCAGCTGTGTGGCATGTCCTGCTAAAAATAGACGTCGTCCACGTCCATAGCATAAATTTCAGGGAAAAAAAAAATTATAAAAAAAAAGAAATGGCCCAATAACCCCACCAGCCCAAAAACAACACCAAACTTTCACTCTTTGTGAGTGACGAGGTTGTTCCACTATTTCTCTTGTATTTTCGGAGCGCTCTGATCCGACAGTTTTGTTTGATAATGTACCCAGACAAATAGAGATGGGCCTCATCACTCAGAGTAATTTTGTGTACAAAATCAGGATCTTGTTCATTCATTTCCAGCACCCAATCAGCGAAAGTACGGCGTTGTGCATGATCTGCTGGCTTCAATTCCTTTGTCAACTGGACCTCATAAGCTTGTAAGTCAAGATCGTTATGCAAAATGTGGTGCAAACTGGTTGCGGATAGGCCCAATTCTTATGATCATCTCGAAATGGACACACCTCGGTTTTCAGTCACATTCTCAGTTACGGCGCCGATATTTTCAGCTGAGCTTGTCGGGCGAACACTAGTTGGAGTCTCCGCATTACTAACCTGTGCGTGACATTAAAATTGTTCGATTAAATTCACTGTAGCTGTACAAGAAGACGCTTGGTAATGACCTAAGGCAGTACGAACTTTACGAAACATTTCCGCGATATTTTCACCGTTTTGTAGTGAAATTTCAATATTTCAACACTTATGTATCGATCCATATTTAATAATCTCCTGGTTTTTACTTATTCAAATTCTTCGCATTGATAGTTGAATGTTGACAACAATGGCACGAAAATTAAAATGACACCTTTTGTTGGAAGATGTGGGCGCGTGCCGTGGCGTAAATGGTTAGTGTATCGGATCACTACGCATGAGGTTCCATGTTCGAATCCCAGAAAACACCAACAAGTTTTTTCACGGTCCCACCTCTCGCGAGCGTCTGCCAAACATCCGAGAGTATTGTTGTCGCGAAAAAGCTTCTCAAGTCGCCGTTCGGATACGGCACTAAACTCTAGGTCCCTTCCATTCGTGTGAAAAATATAACGCACACAACATGAGTGGTTGCGAGAAGCTAGGCCCTGGCACTTAAAGAGCTATTGCGCCAAATATTTATTTATTTCTTTTTTTGTTGGATGACCCTGTATATGCATACTACTTGGATGTTGGCATTTCTAACTGCGCTCGAACTATTTGCCTCACACTCGCGCTCCGTTTGTTAAGTCTTCCCTTCGCGATGTGTCCAAAATGGAGGGAATGAGCAGGTTACTTAAGACAATTCAGAGACTTTTTGGTCTGACTATGTATGTATGAGCTACAATTGCAATAACTTCACAGCCTCTGTATTTCCTAATCATTACAACCTTCAAACATTTAAAGCCAACGCAAACCGGCATCTCCTCTGTCTTCTACCCCCCTCTTCCTATCCGCCCGTGCCCTGAGGACCAGTATAAGGGCATTAATAATCCCTTTGGCACGCGCAAATTATAAAAAACAAAAAAAAAATAAAAAATTATTATCATCTTAAGAAGCTAAGCACATATCAGTATAATTAGTTGCGTTGGAGCTAGACACCTTTTGCAGATGATGCCCGCTTTATTTATTCACCTTCGGTCGGTTTTAAAACGTCATGTAGTTATAAAACTAACGACTTTCCATTCATTCTCTAGCCCTTTCTAGTACACACTGCGATTTTCTCACATATGTATTATCACTTAATCGCTACTCCGGCCATGAAAGTTTAATTCACCTCTCTGCCAATCCTGTGAGTCATACTATAAAAGTCCCCGATTGCTTGAGTTCACACGTAATGAAGCGAGCATATAAAAATAGTTTTGTTTACGAAGGGGATGAAATTGAACAACTGAAAGGTCAGACTACTTTCTTGGCCACATATCAATCAATATCCCCATCCTTCTCTCGATCGTATATCGGTAACGTTAAGTCACCTTTTTATGGGCGACTCAATAAAATTCTAGTGCATGTATATGCCCACCTCCTACCCTTGACTCTTGTCCGCTGCCAGTTGATGTTATTCAATATTTAAGTGGACACTAAAGCACAAGTTCACTGAGCATGTTTAAGGGCTGTTTACAATCAATTTATACAACAATGATATCCTAATTGTAGTTAACCCCTACCCAACCTAACCTTCAGTGCGAACTAACTACATAGCTAACAAGAAATCAATAACCACTTACCTAATGGCCAGTAATTACCGCAATAACCCTGCCCTTAGTAACAGGCATTGGTATTATTTTTAGAAGCAACCCCTGAATTCCTATTCAATAGTGTCAGTCAATCTGCAAATGTATTCATTGAAATTCATCGAAATTCAAATGGGCAACTACAACTCCAGACATCGTCATAACCATGTGCATTGGGCCACTGCAGAGTAGGTATGGGCAACAAATTCCCCAATGGAAATTGTAAATAATAATGAATACACAATTCGAAGACAGCATGGAATACCTGATGGAGCAGATGCCACAATTCTGAATGAGTAATGAAAGAGCTTCGGAGGATAAAGTGTGCAAAAGGAAGCCATAGACAAAAACGCAAGCGAAGACGACTACGACCTCGACGACGACAACGACGGAAACAGAAATGGTGATGAAGTCTTATTCCAAGAATATCAAATTTATTTATTGGCATCTCAAGTCGATGGCGACTAGAATGATGGCGGCTAAGGAGGAGATGCAAAGGTTTACCCTGATTCGTGGTTAATCTACCTCCGCCACAAGTGACTGGCATCCGGATGAGTAGGTACCTACTGTACTACAGATATTAGTTCAGTGCAGTCTGTTGTATGACTTGTACACTCAAGAGGTTTGTAGATTACATTTGCACCTTCTATATCAAGTTCTGCAAAATATTTCGCATTCCGGAGTCCAGATGCACTAATCAGGAAAGGCGCAGGGGAAAAGGAACTTGTTGCAAAGTAAATTGGATTGGCTTCATGGACGTTGTTTGCATAGAAGGGGTTTAATTAGAGGCAAGCCATGTAACAAGAAGTGAGGTGGCAAAGGGCGAGCGCGTGATGTCTTTTGAATTATTGTAGAAGCATAATGTATATTACAACTTCGCAGAGTCACTTATTTTATATGATAATATGCATCCAATTGAAGGCACACAAACAAAAGACTGCTGGAATAAGTCACAGGTCTTAAGAAGAAGATGTTTACATGAAACCCTGCAAGAACTTTCGTGTTACAGGAAATGGGTGATTGTCATCCAAAATGCATTAAATACAACCTTTTATGATCGCAAGACTCCTCGAAGAGCCTAGATTTGCTATCCCAACATTACAGAGAAGGAGATAGAGGAAGAAGGAAAGAATTATGTCACCATTGCAATTCAAACCGATTTGAATAAGAACTGGACGGTACTAAGCAAGCGACTCCGGACCATAAGCCGTGACCTTTAATACGATTGCAAAGCAGTCCTTTAAAATCAATAAGACAAAATGCGTCACTCATAAATGCACATATACCAATTGCTTTTACCAAGTGACCATGATTACCCACCGCGATAGCGCTGCTCTTGCCCAGAAAAGTATGCTAGCAGTGAAAAGTAGAGCTACTCCTAATCAGAAATGAAGCAGACATAGCCATGAGGTCTGGATCAACTGCCAGTTGAATTTCTCTTGAACAAGTGCAGAGTGGATAACATGGCAATTCAGGCACTAAGTAGATTAGTTTGCAGATTGCAGTGCGTTTTCCGTCTCTGCAAAGCTAAGTTAGGAAACCTGATGTGTTGAACCCAGGTGGTACAAGTTAAGAACAATTACCCCGACATCTACCCTATACGACGGCACTCAGCATACTCATCAGGAATCTGTTATAATGGATAGCATAATATATACGAAAATAAATACGCTCTAACAATAACCCATTAACTATGGGTTCAAGTACAGTCTGGGGCAATCATTTGCTTTTCACAGAAAACACATCCTTGCAGGGTTATCGTCCTTCTTTATATGTATGCAGTAGTTCTATCAGATTTTAGAAGAATTTGGAAATCTGTTAAATCCTATGTCCGTCGCAATGTTCTTCAGGAGTTTAAAGCATAGGAAGGTTTACACTTAAGTTTTGCGGATGGCAGGGAAAATATATGGGCGCCGTGGCGTAAGTGGTTAGTGTGTCGGATCACTGCGCATGAGGTTCCTAGTTGGAATCTCAGAAATCCGCAAAAAGTTTTTTCACGGTCCCACCTCTCGCGAGCGTCTGGCAAACATCCGAGAGTATTGTTGTCACGAAAAAGCTTCTCAAATCGCCATGCGGATACGGCACTAAACTGTATGTCCCTTCCAATCGTGTGAAAAATATAACGCACACAACATGAGTGGTTGCGAGACGCCAGGCCCTGGCACTTAAAGAGCTGTTGCGCCAAATATTTATTTATTTATTTTAAGACAAATATCAGAATTAATTTATACAATTTATGTTTACTGTTTTTTCATATATTTGGTCTATAATCTGGTGCATATGCTTGAAGGAGTCCTGAAAACACTGAGCCCATCGCATCGTTCTGAAGCCACCTCAGAAATAAAACTTTCATAGGCTTTCACCGCCACTTGAGGGCTCTTAAATGTCAATCTGCACATTTTGTGAAATTAAATAAAAATAAGTCATAAAGTGCTAATAGCGAATTTCATTTTTGATGCGGTCAGAAACTCGATGAGCCCAAGCACTCAGACACAAAGCGGTCCACTGTACTCAAAACTATATAGTTTGCGATGTCTCGTAGCTGTTATGCACTTAAAAAAAAACATCCGACAAGCAAATAGTGATGTACCAATCAGAATTGATGATCTTCGAGTGGAACAGTGGCACTATGACCCCTAGGTCCAAAAAATAGATAATAATTTTTTTGGCAGTGTTCCATGGTTTACCATCGCCTGGGAAGATTCATTACCGTGATTGTCGCGTACTTTCTGGATCAACCCAGTACATTCAAGTCTCGTCACCGGCCGAACACAGCTTCTGATCAGCCTTGGTTGAGTTTCTTGAGCATTTTTCTGCTCCAGTCAACTCGCGTGTCTTTTGGGCCTCAGTCAAACTATGCGGTATCCACCGGCCACAAATTTTCCTAATGGCCAGATGTTCATGGAGGATTGTTTTCATGCAGTTCATGGATATGACCATGTCTGTTTTCACCGTGTTTGAACCGGGCGGCGTAGATATTTTGTCCGACAACCACAGTGGCCAGATATCCCTTTCGTGGCTCGTCCTTGAGAACACTATGCCTTAAATAGAACTCATTGAACCACCGTTCTACAGTAGTAGAACCGTAGTCAGTGATACTGCTTTGTCTCGTTATTTGAATTTGAATTTTTACACTGTTAAGTCGGGGCACCTTCTCAGGACCCACGAAACTTGATCTCGGTTATTGACGTGTCGAAAATGAAATCGGAAGTTAGTTGAACCTAACACCAAAATCTCGGTATTAATGGGATCATTTCTCAGTATGCTCTCATGATTAACATGGCTAAAGAAATAAAAGGCACTTACTTACTTACTTAGGTGGCGCTACAGTTCGGGGTGAACCTGGGCCTCAACCAACAAGCCTCTCCATTTAGCTCGGTCTTTAGCTAATTGCCTCCAGTTGCGCACTCCAAGTTGGTCGAGGTCCCCTTGAACTTGTGCGCGCCACCTACGGCGATAATTCCCTCTACTGCGTCGTCCCTCGGGGTTAGATTCGAAGACTCTGCGGGCCGGAGCGTTGGTGTCCATTCGCTCTACATGTCCTAGCCATCTCAGACGTCCAATACGCAGTTTTTTGACTAGGTCGATGTCGCTGTACAGCTCGTATAGTTCGTGATTGAATCTTCTCCTCCAAAACCCGTCAACGCAAACGGGACCGAAAATCTTACGAAGAATTTTTCTCTCGAAGCGACCAAGGATATCTTCATCCTCTTTTAATAAAGTCCATGTTTCAGCGCCGTAAAGCAGGACTGGGATGATCAAGGTCTTATATAGAGTCTCCTTAGTTGTTCGAGATAGGGCTTTACTGTTGAATTGCCTTATAAGCCCAAAAAAACAGCGATTGGCAAGAGTTATTCTTCGATTGATTTCTGCGCTGATTTTGTTTGCTGAATTTATAGCAGAGCCAAGGTAGACAAAGTCCCTTACTACCTCGAAGTTATAGCTGCCCACGGTGACGTTTTGTCCAATTCGTCGATGTTGGTTTTCCCTTCTAGTTGACAGCATATACTTGGTTTTGCCCTCGTTTATCGCCAAACCCATTTTGGCCGCTTCCGCCTCAATGCTTGCAAAAGCACCGGTGACAGCCCGCTGAGATCTTCCGATAATGTCTATATCGTCGGCGTATGCAAGCAGTTGTACAGACTTGTAATAGATTGTGCCTCCGGTGTTGGCTTGTGAGTTCCGCACAAGCCGTTCAAGTACAATATTGAAGAAGTCACATGACAGCGCGTCACCTTGTCTAAAGCCTTTTTTGACATCAAAGGTCTCGGTGAGGTCATTACCGACCTTGATGGAGCAGCGAGCGTTCTCCATCGTCAGCCTGCACAGGCGGACAAGTTTGGCAGGGATGTCAAAACTAGACATGGCTCTATAAAGCTCTTCTCTATAGATGCTGTCATAGGCGGCCTTGAAATCGATAAAGAGGTGGTGAGTATCGATTTGGAATTCTTGGGTTTTCTCCAGGATCTGCCGAAGTGTGAAGATTTGATCGATGGTGGACTTTCCTGGCCTGAAACCGCGCTGATAGGGTCCAATCAGGCTGTTGATAAAAGGTTTCAGGCGTTCACACAATATCGCAGAAAAGATCTTGTATGCGATGTTGAGGAGACTGATGCCTCTATAATTGGCGCAGTTGAGGGGGTCTCCTTTCTTGTGGATCGGGCAAACGATGCTGAGATTCCATTCATCAGGCATACACTCCTCTGACCAAATATTAGAAATGAGTTGGTGTATGCACTCTACGAATTCATCCCCAGCTGCCTTGAAAAGTTCGGCCGGTAGGCCGTCAGGTAAAGCTTCGTTTTGGTCAGGTGGACGGAAATTTTGACTATCATCGTCTATGTTGAATGGTTCATTCTGCCTGACAGCGGGATGTTGGTCTTCGTCGCCGTTATACAGTCTGCAGAAGTAGTTTTTCCATATTCTCAGCACCGACTGTGATTCTACTACGAGGTTTCCATTCTCATCTCTACAGGTTTCTGTACGGGTATTACTTCTCTGACACGTTCTTTTTACCTTTTGGTAAAACTTCCGTACATTGTTCCTGGAGTATAGACTCTCGATATTCTCAAACGCGCGCTTCTCATGCTCTTTCTTCTTCTTTTGGAGAAGCCGATGTTCTTCCCGTCTCTTTTGCTCGTAGAGCTCACGAGCAGCTCTCGTCTTCCTTTGCAGCGCCGCTTTGTATGCCTCTTGTTTTGCTGCATGCACTCGCCGACATTCTTCGCCAAACCAGGGGTTTCGCGGTGGTGGGCGAGCGAGACCCAGCACATCAGTCGCGGCGTTTCTGATGGCATGTTGGCAGCGTTGCCACTGGTCTTCGGCACTTGATGCTGGCGGTATAGGGGTGATTGAGAGATTTCGGGATACGCGTTCAGCGAAGAGTCTGGCGGTCTCTTGCGATTGTAGCTTTTCGACGTTAAATTTTCTCACAGTAATTCTTCTTTGTTGCTCAGATTGGGATATCCGCATTCGTACCTTGGCTACAACAAGGTAATGATCCGAGTCTATGTTGGCCGCTCGGAAGGTCCGCACATCCAGAATACTGGAGGCATGCCTTGCGTCGATCGCAATATGATCAATTTGGTTGATCGTGACATGATCATTGGACCGCCATGTCTGCTTATGAATTTCGAGATGAGGAAACCATGTGCTTGCTATGAAAGGCACCGCGATTCACATTTTCTTGGGCACTCAAAGCGGTGTTGTTCCATTTCATTACGAGTAATTCTAAGCTGATTAAGGGCTGCATCACTGCTTTGCAACCCTTCAAAGTCATACTGGGATGGGTGCCCGCTTACCAAGCCATTGAAGGTATTTAGTTTGCTGATGAAATGGCTACGTCGGAATCAGCAAAGCCAATCGTAGGTCAAGCGCCTTTTTGCGGCATTAATTGGCAGTCCAAAATACATACATACATGTTGGGCGCAACAGCCCATGAAGGGCCTAGACCTAACTTCTCACAACCACTCGTGCTGTGTGCCTTATATTTTCCGCACGAATGGAAGGGACCTACAGTTTTGTGCCGTGTCCGAAGGGCAATTTTTATTTTCTTTCTTTTTGAGGAACTTTTTCGTGACAACAATAGTTTCGGATGTTTGTCAAACGTTCGCAAGAGGTGGGACCGCTAAAAAACGCGTGGTGTTTTCTGGGTTTCGAACATAAACCTCACGCGCAATGGTCCGATACACTAACCACTGCGTCACGGCGCCCCCGTCCAAAATGCTAATCAAGCTATATTCCTACAAGAAAATACTCAACAAAGGTTGTACCATGTGGCTGTAGGCTTCTTTATAGCCTACTGTGGTCTGAGAAACCATCTGACGAAGCTAAATCCGTCTCAGACTGCTGCCTCTATAGGCAGAAGGAGAAAATCTCCGAGTACCTTCTCTGTGTATGGTTTATGCTGTGTAGTTAGAATACTAGATTTATAGATCCTTCAGGTCGCCATTCAGTCATTGGGAAGGGTTTATTTATTTATTTATTTTTTTTTTGTAGGTCTCTTCCCAGCTAGGCCCAAGCACTTAAAGAGCTATTGCGCCAAAGGTACCATATGTCTAGTTTTGCTAAATCTCTGAGGTTTTAAACAACTTTTATGCAGCAGTTCTTGACCTTTTAAAAGAAAATAGATAGAAACAGACAAGGCTAATATTCGGTATCCACATCTGGTTTTTAAAATTTTGAGACATGTTGAGCTATGCAAAAACAGTCCGAAGTTGGTTGGAAACGGCTTAAATGCTTTAAAGCCCGCTTTGCTCTTTGCTTTAGACTCATCAACTGTTTTACCTACATACATACTTTAATAAGTCATTACATTGCCAACTAGATTCCATTCACGGTCATATGCGTAAATTTGTTTCTCAGCATTTCAACCAACCGTTGACCCTCTGAGGCCGCCAAACTCCTCATTCAAAACACATATAGTAGACTACAAAACTTTATGCCTTACGCAATGCGAATTTGAAATTAACATTTTCTTAACAACTCGCTGATCGACAAACCCAAACGAGCACATTCACTTGAACAATTCCTTATTCGAATCACACCTGCGAACGAATAATCCCCACACGCACACAGACTGAAGAGCAAACAATAATGTAAATTTGAATGTATCTCGAGATCCGATCGAAATAAATTACCGCCTCGTTTTCTGGTGGTGAATACAGAAACAAAACGAAGTCCTTCACCTTTACCTGGCGGCGGTGAGAAGCACTTTGCGCATCTCATTTGCACCCATTAATCAGTCATCTGGTTGTTATCCTGCGAATAACCTCACCTTCACTTTCGCCTCCCCCGTCGTCATGTCAATGCCATGACGACGGGCTATTCTCTCAGAAAGAAAACCCAGAAGCAAAAAAGACTCAGAAACATTGTAAACTACACGAATCTCGCGATGTCTGCACGCGTTAAGTGTGGCACGGCAAGAATTGAATAAAAAAAATGTTCCTGGTAACGGCATGGCTGCGGTCCGTCTCTAAGCCTTTCGCTTTTCATCCCTGTGAATGCTAATTGATTTGTGCATGCAACGAAGTCCTGCACACTCAGACATACCCATCGTCTGACCAGCCACCTTATTCTGCTCGTCGTCTAAGCTCCTTGCCAGATTTAACACCGGAAACTTCGATAAGTTCCGCCAAGGAGTGGGAGGATCTCAAAAAGTCTCTCCAAACAATGGCACCACCAACACCAAAGAGGAGTGAAAGTATAAAAAGGATTTGTGAGTTTTTTCTTGTTTTTTTTTTTTTTTTTTCGGATTCCATGGAAAAGGAAATCTAAACAACAATACGTGGGTCATTTTCCTAATGAGGAGGAAAAATGTTTATTTTTATAGCGAAATCCCACGCACATGCTGGCGGGATGAATTGGATCGACTTGGGAGTCCGTGCACGTTTCGTTCAGCGTTGATTTGATTTCGTATTCAAATGTCTCGGCGACTGGTGTCGGGGGTTTTGGCGTGCCAGCGGGGCTGTGTAGGCACTGCTCTTGCTAGCGGCAGCGGTTTGGATTGTTTTCACATCGTCGTCGAATGGTAACAAGATTGTCAGCTAAAGTGTGAACGATTGTAATTATTGTTTGCAAGGAGCCTGATGTAGGCGCTGTGACATTCTCAGCCACGCTATTAACGCTCGAGGAGTGATTTCGGGCAGATTGAAATAAATTTATATTACCATTTTTGTGATGCTCAAGGATAATAGGGGCCGCACAAATTTCAATTAAAAATTCCGGCGATTTAAGTTAATTTGTCGTGGGCTTAGTTGAACGAAGGTACGTTCCTTAAATTTGAAGTGATTAAGATAATTTGTACATGAAGAAACGTCCTATAAAAAGTCATTTATAGCTTTCTACTTCTGCAAGAAAGCTATTGGCAAGAAGTGGGGCAAGGGTCAGTATGTTTGTTTCTTTCACTTATTGCCTCTAGAAAAGCAAGACTTATTACTACTCGGTAGCAAGATCAACGATCTGATGGATTTCATCCAAGGAAAGAACAACGTGCATCATGAAATTAGAAGACTGGTTAGTTCAATCCGGACGCACTTTCAAACGATGGGGAAAAGCGAAGAATGAGGAGGGGAGGATGATGGGAAACAGAAACAGACTCTCGACCCAAAGTAGCAGCTCGAGCAACAAAAGCCGATACCAGAAACTGCAATAAAGTCTATGAGAATGACATATGCTGGGACGCAGACAGCAGTGGTAAGTCTACCAGCAAACACCGCCAACAAAGCGGCAGCGGTTGGAAAAATTCAAAATCGGTTTGGTAAATTGCCAACTAAGAGGAAAACCGGACCTGAAAAGATGTTACCGGTGCCTCGAGTATGGTCATTGTGCAAAGGACCGCAAGAGCGAAGTCCGGTCCGAATACTGTTACAGATGCGATGGAAAGGGCCACAAGGCAAAGGATTGCTCAATAACTCGAAGGAATTGACAACATCAGAACAACAGAAATGGAAGAAACTGCAGAAGATAATTACGGACTATTTCAGAAATAAAATACTGCACTAACGATGGAACGGGCCAGTATACTCGTAACGTAACAGCCGGTTTTCCCCAAGGCTTTGTATTAGGTCCGCTACTGTGGAACCTAGTGTACGATGATGTTCTCAGACTTAGAATCCCGTGGTCCTCGAAAATAATAAGAACATAAGAATCGTTGTAGTGACCAAACTCCTTGAGAAAGCTATCGGGATGGTTCAGAACTGGCTAGTACGCATGGCTCTACAGCTTGAGAAAAAAGACAGAAGTAATGCTCATCAGCAGCAGGCGACTAATGACGACTATAAGAGTAACCGGGGGCGATCACGTGGTAGTCTGCAAGCAGGGTTAAAGTACCATGGCATTACTTTAGATGCAAGGCTAACTTTTGAGCAACATCTGCAGTATGTAGCTGAGAAAGCAGCAAAGGCAACGGCTACCCTGGCAACGATCATGTCAAATATCGGCGGACCAACGATCAAGAGGATACACAAGATTTGTCCCACGGAAATATCGTGCCACCAAGTACCACCAAGGACAAATCTGGAAGATTGGAATGGAAGATGGGATCACTCTGATAAAGGCAGGTGGACGAAATGCATCTCCAATATAATCTTTGGATCAATAGGAAGCATGGGGAGCTGAATTTCTACCTGACCCATATGCTTACTGGCCATGGTTGCTTCAGAGCCTACCTCCACAGGTTTAGACTCGACGACAAGCCTTATTGCCCTATGTGCACGAAAGCAGTCGAGGATGCGGAACACATCATGTTCCATTGTTCACGATACCACGAAGAACGATACCTGCTGGCGAACAAACAGGGTGAGGACTCAACCCCATACAAATGGTGAACAGAGAAGATGCCTGGGAAGCAGTTAGCGACACTGTAGCAACCATTATGAAGAAGCAGCAAAGACAGGCGCGACAACGAAATTCAGCGCAGGAGGCTGCCAACACGACCGAACGAACCGAGTGCCTAAGGTTAAAGTCCTGAAGGCAGTGCCGCGAGAACCAGGGGTAGAAGGGGAGGTGAGTTTCGTCGGTGGAAATCCCACACTGTTACTGAGTACGTGCTCTGTTTCGTCTTTAAAAGATTCCCACCTTCCGCCAAAAAAAAAAAAAAAAACCATTACCCCTGGAGCTCTTGGTAAGATAATGGGAGCTAGTGCAGCTTTTCAGTGTACATATAGGTCATTCCACAATTCTTTATTATCACTCCAGAAAACATCCCGTCGGGGCAAAACTGGGAGGGAGACGTGACCCAAAAACAAACCTGTCCTTTGATGATGATGATGAACATTCACCTGTACTGTGACAGATTATCTCATCAAACATGGTGCAATCATAGAAATTTCTTTGGAAAAAAATAGTTCTTGACATGTATCTCCTATATCTAAACAATTACTTAAGTATCTCAGTCAAGTAGGCCTTAGCTGGATCAAAAAGACTCCAGCTGTCTCCTCTCTCTGAAAATATTGCATAATAACACATTCATTCCTGGACACTGTTTCATTGGCACACAAAAAGGCTTGGAATCTCTTAACAATTTCTGTAGAAGCTACAGGGCCAAGGAACAGGAAGGGGCAATTCTCATATTCTGGCTCTATCATTTAGAATGAAGTTTTGGTAACATTGAGTGAGCTCCCAATTGATAGTTACCACAAAGAAGACAAAAAACTGAGGCTTGGTGTCTTCGTTCGTTCCAGCATCTAAATGGCAACTCATGTGCAACATATTTGTTCAACATTCTTCGCAACCTGTTTACTTGACTATCACTCTGTAGCTCAAATTGCTAGCAAATCTATTGTCTCATATTTCTTAAGTTTATGGACAACAGATTGCAAAAATTCATTTGTTATGTAAACTAGGCGGCTTCCGCCGCCCTATTAATTCTCTGTTACTCTGCTGTCTATC
Organism: Brachypalpus laphriformis; assembly: GCA_945910035.1. Taxonomy (NCBI): domain Eukaryota; kingdom Metazoa; phylum Arthropoda; class Insecta; order Diptera; family Syrphidae; genus Brachypalpus; species Brachypalpus laphriformis. The sequence continues at coordinate 108,718,017 of OX246756.1, forward strand.
GTCACCGCATAACACAAATATTTGTCAAGTCCTCAGGTTACCCTTTTCTAAGTGAAGACTTTCAAATACCATTGCAGCGACAGCCGCACAGACCAATTTGAGAGCCAGTCAGTCACTTGGTCGGACAGACAGCGGCAACCACCCAACCAACGCTGGATACTTGGCTCTTATTTCATTTAAGTGTCCGCCTCATAAATTTCACTCACACACACAAGCAACGAAAACACACCGCGCCATATAGTCTTGCGAGATTTCTCTCCGTTGTTTGAACTCCTCCACCACACCGCAGCCGTCCCGTGTGTCCAACGCTCAACGCAGTATCTCCTCATATAGCAACGACAATGCTTGTGGCAGAAGTAATAACACCACTGGGTGTACACTCGTAAGAGGAAAAAAAGAAAAAACCGGAGTCAAGAGCCTTGGTGGCATGCTGTACTCCACCAGCGCTGCCTTTATTGTCGCAGCAGCTCAACTATCGCTTGGAACTTTCCCGGATTGGATTTCACCCAGTCGCAGCTGGAGGCGATGAAAAGTGGAAGAGAAGACCATAACCTCCAATATACCACACTCTCAGGTGACATGCTGAATACTAATAAATAGTTTGTTCAGCCACCAAGATGTGCAGTGCATCCCTCCCTGCACCGGCATCGAGTGTCTTCAAGAATAGATACGACCCCGGTGCCTGAAGGGATACACTGGTGGTGATGGACAAATGAATGAATAGTTACAACGCCATTTGGCATCGTTACGGTGACCGCCATAAACCCGCCAATTCCCATCAACAAGACAAAGATGTGTCCTCGAATTTTTTGCAATCGGATCGCGGAGGCGATGGAGGTGGTGGTATTGCCTGAGGGACCCGGATGTGCTTTGAATGCATGAGATAGTAAATATCTTCAACTATTCTTGTCTTGAGAGACGGTCGGCCGATTTTATTGATGTTGTATGTGTCATTGGTGGATTGTCGAGGATGATTAACTGTTATTGTATGAAATTCGGAATTCGGTTTATGGGAAAGACATAAACCAACGTAGAGTTCAATAAAATCCAAAGAATCATCAATTTTGGATTCATTAGCTATGAAATTGTCAGGTTTAAGAGTCCTTTGGTTGGGTTTTCAATTGTTCCATAAAGAACTGCCTGTGTGGACGGCGAATTGCGGGTAATGACTTTGTTTTCGTGCCACCGAATTAAGGAGGGTCGTAAAAATGACTTATTTACATGATGTCTTAATTTGATTAGACCAGACAGTGCTGTGTAAGGAGAAGTGACTCGCTGCTTTGTCTGGTAAACAACGAGAGAGTGGCTTAGTCAGCAATTCATGAATTTTGTCGCGAGACAATATAATTAGATTGCGGGAATATGGGCGCAGTTAAGGGGTCGTGTGGATCCATTTGTTATCCAGTTTTAGTTTGAATAAAGAAAGTATAAAAGAACGGAATGGGCTAGTCGAAATAAATAAGTGAAAGTGGCAGTGGATTATAGGATTCTCCTTGGAAATTCTGAAATAGAAAAGAAAAAGACTGGATAGGAATATTTAATGCCAAAATGTATATTATGTGGGCTCTTTACCTCCAAATTGCTGATACAATTTATCCAATGCGGATTTGAGGGAATAATACAAAAGATCTCTTATGATCGCAGTGCTAGGCACGTCTATCTTCACCTCTTTGCCCCGCTAAATCCATAATATTAATAATTTAATTTGTTGGCCCTGACTCCCAGTAGCGATCTTTCTATCTCATGAGTGAATTCGTCTGGACTCTTCACTGGGTGTTGTCTGGAATTGACTACATGTCTGTGAAGTTCTTGGTGACACACTGTCAAATGTCGTATTGTCGAATATCCTTGCTCTTCTTCAGCTTTTTTAACTAAATCGTTGATGTGCTGGTGCATGTCATGCTTCATATTGCGTCACTTATTCATGTTCAATTTTGTCTACTGTTAAGACAGCTGTAATGCAACCCTTAAGATGATTACTCAATCCTCTACTTTTGAGCGTATGCACAAACCTATTACAGATGCGCTGCTTCATTTAATATCTGTGCTATTTGTACTGATCACCATTTTTGATCGGATAGAGGAAAGCCAGTGCTGCTTTCATAGTCCAAGTTCCTCTCAATTTTCCGTTCGTAACTGCAATTTGAATGCCTTATAGAAGCAGTAATGTACTAAGCTTAAATCTCTTCTAGATTTAATGCATTGCGTTACATTAGCTGACGATATAATCTGGGTGGACCTGAGTTTCAGCTAAAAAGCACTTCCATTTGGCTGATTCCAGTTGCGCGCACCAAACTGGTTGAGGCATCCTTGTCTTTTCGAGGCCTTCCTCGCCGTTACTCTTGGTGAATTCAAAGTCCATCCTAGCCTGTTGCATTCGAACTTCTTTGACTATATCAAGATCGCTGTACACCCCATATGGTTAATCATTGTACCTTCTTCATACGTCACAAAAGACAATTTTTCTCTAGTGCTTCCTCATCCAATTTTATCAAATTCTGTGCGTCTGCGCCATAGAAATAGACAAAGTAGATTAGACTCTTACATACATACGTACCATAGTTATTCGAGAGAGGACTTTGCAATTATAAAAATATGAAGCTGGCCCAGCTTAAGTTCCTAGATACCTCACATTTGAAGGTATTTATTGTAATATTTTGTTAGAGAAGTCAATAGTGGCTGTCGTCCAGTAAATAAATCTGAATGACTTATTTCTTACCCTTGTCCTGTTCTCAATCGAGCACTTCACAGCACTTCTTTTGCCTTGCATCCCCAAAGAAATTTTCAGTTTATCACTGTCCCGCCTTCAATCAATCGTGCAATCCTAATTTCCCCTCCAATCATTCTTGTCTGGACCAATCTGCACCCTTAACGAAGCAATTATACTTTGCGACTGAGCACAATCGGCTAAATTATCACACCATTAAGTAAAGCAATTTCACAATCAATTCCGCTTCATTACATTCATCACGTAGATAGTACATAGATGAATACCCAAGAGATGTACCACTGACACACGTCATTACATATTGCCCGATCCATTTTCTTTCACTCTTTCTTCTGCCACCCTCTTCGAGTGTCTTTCATTGGTACATTGTCCACCCTCCATTCTCTGTCAATCTCTGAATGTCAAGAAGCTGTTTGATGACCTGAATTACCCTCAACTCGGGTTGCTGGAGAGTATCCGCAGATACACGAGTGCATCACAAAAAAAAGAAGAACAGATTTACAAATTCACCGTACCATAATGTGATGCTGGTACGGATACGAGACAATGACGACCTTGTAAGATCGTCGTCGTAGTCGTCACCAGCGTCAATGTCGCACCAACAAGAGACTCCGAGCATCTACAAGTAGCAAGACTGGTTTGAAATTACATGCGGGACCGGCATACGTCTGTGTGTGCCATATTGCGCAAAGCAGGAAATGAGTCATTGCTACCTCCCATTCGCGAATGAGGCTGCCGAGTGTTTATAAGATGCTTAGTAGAGTGCAAAAGAAAAAAATCAACGCAATCGTCTCGTATCGGCTTACGATTTCTCTGAACTGCACACCCACACTTGCTCCGACGTTGGCCCAACTATTGGAGAAACTTCGATTTCAATTTATTGTATATGCCATTGGATGCCATGATTCCCGAGATTATCTTCACATACTCTCCGTGGCTGCATGGGTGCTTCAGCGGCAGCACTCAATACTACAGCCACCTCGAGATTATAGTTTCCATTATCGTTTCAATGGGGTTAAATAGATCTCTAAATATACACTTAATGGACTTAAAGATTCTTTTTTTTTCTCTCTACTTCCATGCAAGGGTGGTGGTGGGCTTGTATTTAATTGATGGACTTCGATTGGCAAATCATAAAGTGGCGAGAGATGTCTGGGGGACTGCGCCGGATGGCATAAAGTCGTTTAGATAAGGAACGATTGTTGTATTTGTTCGCCTTGCGTACGTACGTACGTACGGACGGACGAACTGGAGAAAGAAATATAAACAAAAGCTCTAATATGTTGTAGATTTGCAGCCACCACTTATTTAAGTCACAGATTCGATCTGTGAGTGAGGTCAACTGAAGTCGATCGATTGCAAGAGTGATTTCTGATTGAGAGGTACCATGAACTCTTGACAGATTCAGTGAATGGTATTCTGGGCAGAGAAATAGTATTTGTGGTGGGAATCGAATGGCCTTTAAGATAAGCCAATGGAAATTGCCAGTTAACAAGCCATGTGTGATTGTGAAAGATGTTTTGTTGGGAGATTTGACTTAGACGTGACCGCAAGTGGCGGTGGTATATACATACATCTTGCAAATAAACCCATTAAAGTGCCCAGCTTTGATTAAAACTTATTTTTTATCAATCAAAGTCGTGTAGTTGTGGTTGATGTCCCTTTCGTTCTTCTTAGCCGCATTGTTATTTAGCTCCGGTTTTACTTGTCGAACTGTAGCAAGAATGGGAATAAATTCAAAGGTTATTTCTGCAGGTACTTCATTGAACAGCGCTATAGGTACCAAGACCATTACTCCCATCTCCCATCTGGTCTTCGTCAAGCAATGCATCGATTGTAATACAGGAGTTACCAACCATCCAAATCTCAATCGAAATGGAAAGTACATTAACCACCTTTCACCTTTCTCATATAAACTGAATCGATCCTAAATAATACCTTTGAGGTCATCTATTTTGTGTTGAAGCAATAAAAGATGAGATTGGAACTAGTGTATTTAAAGACGACATGTTACTTAAGTAGCCATAACCTCAAGGGAAGACTGGAAAAGCTATAAGTCATATCCAATGCCCTATCCGAAAAGAGCACATTGCGCACATTGAACAGTCAACCTTGGCACATTCATGCAGGTATTTGCTCTTAAATTGTGTGCGAGAACCAACGGCATTTCTAATACTATGAGCAAAACCATTTTTATATTTTTAAATAGTCAATTTGTTCTGAAAGCACTTGGCTCACATATGTTATAATAAAATCCAACCTAATGCGAGTTCTAGAAAAACAAGATATTTTCGAAATTAGGCAGGAATAATTATTTCATCCTTCACTGAATAGAAAAACCTGTCTGATGCGGGTTAATGTCTAACGTCAACAGTTTCAAAATGTTGACAGAAACCATAATCGGTTACTACTATCTAAGAAAAAAGAACCACTTGCACCGTTTTGGCTTCATTATGAATCTAATTTGGAAAGCATGTCTCGAGATCATGTAATCTCTTCACACTTTGCTGGAATGCCCGGCGATGTATACTTAGCAGAGAGATTGTCATTATACTTAATTTCGCTTTTATCCACCCAGAAATGATCCTAGAATTTCCCTCTGGTTGTATTTGGTGGGAAAAAACTGCTCCAGGCGACTTTAAATCCCCAGTCTACTAAACTCTACCATATAAAAATATATCTACTTAACATCTGGATTTAAACAATATAAAATTCTTTTAAATAAAGTTAAAATCTAATAGAGAAGACTTAACAAGTCCTTGCAGATCCTGTATATCATTTCACAAGAGTGGCAATTTGTTATCCTGCCTTTCATTGAGGTAATGCCCAGTAATGACACCTATTACTGTGCTTATATGCAATCCTCTTACCGAGCTATCTGGTAGACTCAGCTTAATTACGTCGAGTATTCAAAACGATACAGGTTAAAGATGAGCGGTTCCTTGTAACTTGTGTATTTGTAAATATCGCAATAGTACTGACAGATTTTTCATTCTGCATACTACAGCAAGGTCAAGGTGTATTTGATTGCCATTGCCTCCATCTGAAACAAACTACGGTGAAAGCAACGAAACATTGGTTTTTGGAGTGATACATAGAAAAATATTTTAGTGTATGTATCTAGATAAGGTATACTCGTATTTGACGTTTTCTGGAAATCTGAATCTTTTTTATTGTTAACTGATAATAGACTACTTCTGCGATTTGTCTGCCTAAAGTGTTCAAATATATTCAAGTGATGGTTCTGTGAACATATCTGTCAAGTCGAGCTTTGTTATAGTTTTTCAGTTTTTGTCTGTACTATCAAGCGTGTTAAAAAGGAATGGGATTATGCCATTGACCAGCCTGATTGACGTCTGTACCTACGGAACAAGCTTTGTGAGCTTGAAATTTGAAGGACAGGAAAATATTCGTTACAAGAGTTCTCCTTGATTCTTAGATAAAATTGTTGATGTTTTGAAAAGCACTCACAACCACGTCCACAATCGCCATTAATAAAGAGCAACTTCTGTTCAATTTGAGTAGTTTAGTTGAGTTGAGTAGTATAGTGAACTAAACAATTAAAGTGTTGCTGTCCCATCTTTCCCGCGGAACAACCGTTAGGTATTGCATTGAGGAGTGGGATTTCGCATTTTATGTACCAGGCAGTGATTTGTGGCCACTAACCCCTTCATCCTTCTTACGCTTTCTCCCTGTGGTACCGCCTTCTTGGCATTTCATCCCAGGGGATTTTCTGACTTAGCTGTTATTTGGATTCGTGTTAGTCTCGTTGGACTCGTTTCACGTTCCAGTATTCTTCATTTGCTCATGGTGAACTTTGCATATTCAGCCACTGCATCCCAACCATCTTCGCTTTTAAGCATTTCACCAACTATGTTTTTGGGAGTGACACACCTATTTTTTCCTTCGATGTTTCCCTCTCACCTTGAAAGCGTGGATTTAAGAAAAACATATGTTCGTTATTTTTGATGTAGCCAACGCATTGTGGACAGCAAGGGCTGTTATCTTGCTGGAATGTATACAGGTATGAGCGAAAGCATCCATGACCTGTCACCAAACGGGTTAGGTGAAACCCAACTTCCCCATGCTGCCTCTCTATCCTTGACTGGGTTTAAGGTATAATCATGTGCGTCCACCTAGCTTTTTCGGATGCATTCCATCGTTCTTACTACTCTCTATGCTATGCATCATTAATGGCATCCGCTTGGTTTCGCCGATTGGGGCGGTTTGCTCTCATTCTGAGTGCTTCAGCTCGTATTGACGTCTTTGCTCTTCTGCCAGAATGTCTTTTGGTATCATGTTTGCTATCACACAGGCTGTTACAGTATACGCATCACGTTCTTGATGAACAAATGCGGTACATTGAGGCAATATTACTCATGTGCTCTAATCGTCATGATTCTCTCCCAGATTGGTGCGTCGTAAAGGTTTATGAAAAATAACCTTCGACTATACCTTGGGCCTCCTGTGTTGGTCATTATTCGTGCGAGAGCAGCGTTGGGGTTCACTGCTTTGTGACTCACGCACTTGAGTTGTCCCTTGAAAGATAGCCTCGTATTTATTACGACTCCGAGGTATTTTATCCAGGGTTTCGATGTTATTGTGTGGCAACCCACAGTAACGTTGATTTTTACCGTCTTCCTCCTGCTGCTTATAAGAACCGCTTCTGTTTTGTGTCCCTGCTCCTAGTACTACTTTTACTTACTTAGGTGGCGCTACAGTTCGGGGTGAACCTGGGCCTCAACCAACAAGCCTCTCCATTTAGCTCGGTCTTTAGCTAATTGCCACCACTCCATTATTACTCCACCAACTTGGAGTGCGCAACTAGAGGCAATTAGCTAGTATTACCAAGAGATTGTTTTTATGATGGCATGGTAATCATAACACGTCTTTGAAGCTTTTGAATTAAAAAATCGTTAAAACAGCTCAAATGAATAAATAATGAATTATAATAGTCGGGTGTCAACCACTCTAGACGATCTGTATCTTACTACGCTGGCGCTACACTTCGGAGTAAACTTGGCCTCAACCAACAAAGCCTCTTTATTTAGCTCGGTCTTTAGCTAATTCCCTTAAGTTGAGCACTCCAAATTGGTGCGCGGCACCTGGAATGGAATGGTTAAGGTCTTATATAGCGTTGCCTTTGCTGCTAAATTGCCTTCTCAGTTAAAAAAAGCCATTGGCAGGAGTTATTCTTTGTTTTATTTCTGCGCTAATGTCGTTTTCAGAATTAATAGCAGTGTCAAGGCAGATAAAGTCCCTAACTACCCACTGTGACGTTTTTAACATTTCTTGTTGATATCATATACTTGGTTTTGCCTTCGTTCGCCGTTTAACCCATTTTGACTGCCTCTGCTTCAATACTTGAAAACACACCAGTGAAACAGCCGGTTGAATTCTTCCAATGCTGTCAATATCATCGCCGTACGCAACTAGTTGTACAGACTTTTGATAGATTGTGCATCTGGTGTTGGTTTATGCTTTTCACATAATCCATTCAAGTATGATATTAAAGAAGTCACGTGAAGGCGCGTCACCCTGTCTGAATCAGTTTTTGCATCATAGGTTTTGATGAGTCCATTACCCACCTTAATGGAGCAGGGAGCATTGTCCATCCATCTTCCTGCACAGACGGACGAAGTTATGCACAGTTCTCGATAAGTGCTGTCATATAAAAAAACAAATATTTGGCGCAACCGCTCTTTAAAGTGCCAGGGCCTAGCTTCTCGCAACCACTCATGTTGTGTGCGTTATATTTTTCACACGAATGGAAGGGACCTACAGTTTAATGCCGAATCCGAACGGCGATTTGAGAAGCTTTTTCGTGACAACAATACTCTCGGATGTTTGTCAGACGCTTGCGAGAGGTGGGACCGTGAAAAAACTTGTTGGTGTTTTCTGGGATTCGAACTTGGTACCTCATGCGTCACAGGCAGCCTTAAATTCGATAAAGAGATTTTGAGTATCGATGACTTCTTGGGTTTTATCCAGGATCTGCCGAAGAGTGAAAATTTGATCAATTGTGGACTTTCCTTTGTTAGTCTCAGTGAGTAGTGACTTGCGTCGCAAGGGACCCATCTACTTACCTAATCCTGGACTCTCCTGGCCTAAAACCATACCGATAGGGGCCAATCAGACTGTTAACAAAAGATTTAATGCGTTCGCACAGAATGACAGAAAATATCTTATAAGTAATGCTGATGCTTCTATAAACGGCGCAGTTGAGAGGGTCTCCTTTCTTGTGCATCGGCAAATAATGCTGAAATTCCTAATCTTAGAGATGAGTTGCTCTATGCTGCCTACTAAGTCATCTCCAGCTGCATTTGATAGTTCGACCGGTAAGCCGTCAGGTCCAGCAGACTTGTCAGATTTTAGATCGGATATTACTATACTCATAGGAATCGTCAGCCACCCCAGGAAAAGCAATCACATCGGCGTTTTCCAACCACTACAAAAAAAACGCTTCTGTCTGTTAGAACAATGGACAGGCGAGTCTGAGTGCTCTGAGGTTTGGGTTTCTTTTAAAAAAAATAAAATACCCTCACTCTGTTTTGATGTGGATATAAGCTTTGACTATCATCGTTTTAGTTGAATGGTTTATTCTGTCTATGTCTGATTCTACTACAAGGTTTCCTTCTTCATATCTACAGGCTTCCGTACGGGCTTTGTTTTTTTTTGATACCTATCATCTTTTGGAAAACCTTCCGTACATTGTTCCTAAAAAATGATATTAATATCTTCGATCGCGTGATTCTCATGCCCTTTCTTCTTCTTTTTCTTCTTTTGGAGATATTCTCGGTGGTCACGATCTGTATCTGACTGCAGTCATGTGGTTTAATTTTTACCGAGTTTCAGCTCCTGTAAGGCTCCTCTATGGTCATAAAGTTCGGAGTCACGACTGTATCAAAGTGTCGAAATTTAGTACATTACATATATTTAGGAACAGTTAAGATTTTTGTCTCTCTTCCAAGAGAACGGGGAAATAGGACATGCTGTTCTGCTATGCCTAGTGTCCTTGGCAATTTCATAAATGCCATTGTTATGGTTTTTCGTTACAAAGCAGCCTTTTCATGGTGTATTTTTATACGAGCTTATTGTCAGAAAATCAAAAATCAGTGACCGCCGATTTCAAGACATGTCGGAAGCTCCTCAAACTTGCCTAGAATTAATCTGGTTTATTGGAGCAAGTAATTGGAAAATCGTTTCTAATACTTCTTCTTCTTCTTCCTTTTTCTGTGCTACGAGGTACTTATGTCCTAATTAACCTATTTGCAATAACCATACCTTGGTACCCTAGTTAACAGTTAATGGGTGTATGCCTACGCTTTTGAACAAGTTTAACTGAAAACACGTTCCCTACACACCACGTACGCACTATAATCGATACTCCACCTCACTCATACTACAAAATGTTTTCCCAACTAATTGAGTCCTAAGTGCAACTTATTTCGCAAACTAATTTCGTCGGAAAAGCAAAAACCAAACAAAACTCTCCACTTGTCCGACATCCGATTACCGCATTAAGTTCTTACAATCACCGCACATACCACAAGAGTAAATACGAAACAAAAAATCCAATAAACTCTTCGAGCCCAGAACGTGACAATAATTTCCTTTTAGTCTTATTAAACCCACCCAAAGACCCACTATCATTGCAAAGGATATCATCTCGTCCCTACTTTCAGGAAGATTCAAATAAATATTTTTGTCTTGTGTGTGCTGAGCGACGAAGACGCTGCCCAATTTGCTTTCGTTCGTTTACGGGAAATTTATTATATTGGCTTAGTCAGCTATTTTTGTTTTTGTCTTCTCCATCTTGTCCCCTGGTTGTAAGGACAAACAAAGGACTACACTTCAAGTTCAGCAAATAAAAATGAGGATGGCAAACAGAACCTAGTTATGGGAATAAACTTGCTCTCATTACACATGGACATATCCTTGACTAGAGGGCAACGCCTACGCACCATACACGCCTACCTAGTCCTTTATTTTCAGGACTTGTTTTTACCGCACATTTTTGTCTACCACCTTTCGTTTTCAACGTCACAAATTAGGCTCTTTGTACTGCTGTGGAATTTTGTTTTTGTCTCCAGCCGGTGGGTGATATACACAACACTCTGGTTGTAGAATGAAAACGTTTGTGTCTGGAGTGGCGCGAAAAGGAAAAAGGATGCGAAATGAATGAGAGAATCTCTGTTAAAAGAAATCACGCGAAAAATTCAAGGAATTTTCATTCACAGTAGGGAAAGGTGCACAAGTCACACTGATGTGAATTTTTTGAAGAAAAAAAAAAAGTCCTTACTTGAACGGCAAGTTAACATCATTTCGGCGGATGAATTATTTACAGTCTAGCAATGCTTGCAGTGATTTTGTGTTTCAGATGAATATGCTATTCAATTGATCCCCATACCATGGAAAACGGAGCATACTGTTCGTATGAGAAAGAATACAGGTGGTAGAGAGGAAATGTGTATCGATTAGACAAGGGCTTCGTTTTCAACAAGCCCTTTGATGTCGTTGTCAGGCGAGTAAATATATATTTTTTTAATTGTACATGAACGGCCATGTGGCAACGTGGAAAAGAAACCCTAATATTATCGCATTTGCTACAAAGCAAAGGATATGTAGTGCACAATGCAACTTGATGTCAAAGGAAGCATAAAAGGGATTACAAATATTATAGTACACAAGCAAGACACGAATAAGTTATAACGGAAAATGTCTTGTATTTCAAGTTCAAGGTATTAAACTGAACGGCCTCTTATAACTACGGCTCTAACCAGATCGAGACTATCCTTTCAACAAGCTTAGTCAACGAAAATGAGGACCCTTTTTTCTGTTACGTTTAAGCTACCTTCTGCGCAAAGACTATTCGATCAAGTACTAATAGTTGGAGTTAAAAACAAAGAGCTTTAGGCTTGGCTAGGTTGGCTGTCGAAAGTACAGACACACTTAGACCAGTAGAGGTCCATTGCGATGCCATTGATCTTTCTATTTGGCTACCCTAGGACTTAAAACAATCGGAGCTTTTAATAAAGCAAAAGATACCCATGACGCCTAAGGACGCCAGTTCGCCGATGTCATCGAAGAAAGAAGCACATAGATGGAGTAGTCACAGGGCCGGATATGTGTATAGGATGTGAAGGATGGTTTCCTCTTCCTTTCGTTTCTATAGCTCCTGCGGAAGTCGTTAAAAAATTGACCCAACCTTTGAGCATGTTTGCCCATCAGACAGTATCCGGTGAGGCCACCGATAGCGCTCAGCTTTCGTGAACTACTCCGTCAGAGGCAAACGGTGCCTTTGAAGTGAAGAAGCACGATTCTAGGGATTTGATTGCCACTTGACTGTCGGTGAAAATACTAATATCCCTGACAGAGGAGTGGCCAATGTGATAGATGGACCACTGCAAAGAGGCTTTTAGTCGGATGGCCGCACTGGAAGCCATCTATTTGCCGAAAATATATAGGGGCAGCAGGCAAAACATAATGTCCAGTGCACCGCTGATACATACGCTCTTGCAGATCTTTGCATCTTAGCTGCCATAATTAAATGAGATGGATGCCCTTATCGAGAGCCGGCCACCAAAACGATTACGCCATACAGTAGAATAGGCCTGATAACATTTTTTATTGAGGCAAAATATCACAAGTTTCGTTTTGATTACAATGTTTTTTTTTTTTACAATTTACCGACACTTCGTCAATTATGTCTGGTTAACCAAATTAATTTTTAACAAAGATATAAAAGTCTATAAATATCAAATATATTTATAACAAACAGTTAGTTTATATTTCTGTATTTTGTATGTTTGCGCCCGACATACGCTCTCAACAGGGCTATTTGTGGTCCACTTATAACTCATGACTAGAACATAATACACACTAGGGAAGGAATATTTGCAAAAGTATCTCAATTTTCAAATACATTAAAACTAATGTCGTTTTCCATTGGTTTCACTCAAGAATTGGCTTCTTCTGGATTCCAACCAATGGAACATGCGATTTATCTTCCGCTCAATTGTGTGTGTATTGGTGAAATGTCACATTTCTTGTTTACATATTTCACACTGTTTTTTTTATTCTTCCATTTGCAATTAGAAAAAGTTCTTCATCCGATGAAGAAGGTAAAAATAATTCGTTTAGTAGATCCATTTTATTATTATTTTTTATTTAACTTATTGCTTATGACTTTTTTTCGACGGACTTCACTGAATAAACAAAAGAATGCCTCCTTTTCCATATGACTTTAGCAGGTAATCCGATGTAAGACTTTATATGTTTGAGTGAATTTTGAGTGTCTTCCGAAATGAAATCGGGAAGCGAAAAACTCTCCCGGAAGATGATTCCGAAGAGCCAATGGAACATGTGCGGCAGTGTTTTTTCTCTTCGGAAGCCAAAAAGAAGACTTCTTTTTGCCAAATGGAAAACGATATAAAAGAGCGTTAAGCGGATATACCCATCCTTAATTCACTCAAATGCAATGTGATATGATGAATTCTCGACTGAAAAGGTAAACTATCTTAAGTCTGTTTTCATAGTTTTTCAGGAGAGCGAAAAAACTAAAGCGGGCCAGCTCGATTTTATACGCATTTTGGGACCTTACGAGTACTTTTACTTTACTTTTACTTTGCACAGGAAGTAGATTCGACACAAAATGGGCGATTATATACAGCTGCGTATAGTGAAAATATATATCGGTTGAACAAAGAAAAGGAAAAATGACATAAGTCGACTAAAGATGTTTTACCTTTTCAGTCGAGAATTATCCTTTTCACTCAGGCCGCATGCTGGCCCATTTAGTGAATAAGGTATTTACCTATACCACAATATAATGTGGTTGTGACCAACCCAACAGTGCTGTGAGATATCGGACCGCCCTTCATTATATGAAGGCTATATAGGATCAAGTAGCTATCCATTTTATGATCTAAGAACTAGTCAATCTCTTAAATTGAAGTGGCTACCAGCTTACACCAACACACATAGACCAAGAAAGGTCCGTTGTGCTACCACGAAGGATCATGTAATCCCAGCCTACTCGCAAGAACCAATTAGAGCTTCTAATGAAGCGAAGAAAGCTCTTCATGTCTAAATCTATCAGATCGCCTAAATCGTTAAAATAGAAAGCTCCTAGGTGAAGCTTTCTTCTATGGGAGAGTGCTGGATATGCACAAAGACCGTAAGAAATGGTTTTTCCTCTTCGTCCATGCAGCTTCTGCAAAAATCGTTTGAATATACGCCAAGCCTTTTTGCATGCTTTTGGTTGTTTCGGAACCATTTGTTTTTTTACGTGGTATGGAAGTTACCCCGACGGCACAACCCCCAACTTGGAGGGGCTTGTTGGTTAAGGCCCAGGTTTACCCCGAACTGTAGCGCCACTTAAATAAGTAAGTAAGCTTGTTGCATGCTTGCCTATTAGACAATGTCCTAAAATTACGCCTAACATATAATAAAGCCAATATGCAATTGATTGAGAGAGATCAATTTCTTATAGCGTCTTAGATCCAACTTGCGCCAAATCTGCTTAGTCGCTAGACATGTTGTACCACTTGTCCACCTAAGATTTGTTCTTTTGATTGATTCCAGCTTGAATTTAAATTTGCAAGTAACGATTGGTATACCATGGGGCGCCGTGGCGTAAGTGGTTAGTGTGTCGGATCACTACGCATGAGGTTCCAAGTTTGAATCCCAGAAAATACCAAAAAGTTTTTTCACGGTCCCACCTCTCGCGAGCGTCTGACAAACATCCGAGAGTATTGTTGTCACGAAAAAGCTTCTCAAATCGCCGTTCGGATACGGCACTAAACTGTAGGTCCCTTCCATTCGTGTGAAAAATATAACGCACACAACATGAGTGGTTGCGAGAAGCTAGGCCCTGGCACTTTAAAGAGCGGTTGCGCCAAATATTTGTATTTTTTTTTGATTGGTATACCTAGATTATCCTTCTCTGGAAGGATGGGTACAGTTCCTATTCTAGCGAGTTCATCAGACTTACAATTCCCCGCAATATCCCTGTGCTCCGGCACCCAAAAGATGTGAATATTAAACTGCTCAGCCATCTCCTTAAGAGACGAACCGCAGTCTAGGGCTACTACCGAATTTATAGAGATCGATTTCAAGGATTTGATTGCAGCTTGGCTATCTGAAAAGATACCGATATCCTTGACGGATATCACGTTTTTCCTCAGCCTTTATCGCCATTATTTCCGGTAAACGGAAGGAGAGCTTAAGATTAAGCCTGCCAGAAAAAGCACCTCCACCAACTCCGTGTTTAGTTTTTGAGCCGACAGTATAGAAATGGATCGACTCATCTTCTAAAAAATCATCTTCATTCCAGAACGATCTGAAAGGGATGGTGATGAGGAAGGTCTTGTTAAAATTTTGACGTGTAATAGTGTAGTCCGTGTTTTCGGGAGGGATTGTGAATTTATTCAGAATGGAGGCGTGGCCAACTTCTTTTTTTGACCACTGTTGGGTATTTTCAAGGCGAAGGGCTGCACTAGCTGCCATTTGCTTGCTTAATATATCGAGGCGTATCAGATGAAACATGATGTCCAGTGCCGCAGAGGGAGTTGTACGTAGTGCTCCGCTTATGCACAGACCAGCTGTACGCTGGACCTTGTATAGTTTTTTCTAAGGCTGTCCACCAGACAATTACCCCGTATGTGGGTATTGGTCTAATAACCGAGTGAGTTATTCGAGGCTGTAAACCACATTTATTTCCAATAGTTTTTTTTGCAAGAGAAAAGTGCTGCTGTAGCTTTCTTGACTCTTTCTTGAATGTTAGGTTTCCAAGGTTTTTGCTGTATCAGAGAAAGTTAAGCTGATACTATTAAGAGACGGAGGATCGATGAACGGAGTTTTATATTTCCTTGAGAAGAGTACCAGTTCAGTTCAGGTTTACATCCAAACCACACCGAAGCGCCCATCTGGTTAACTTGCTTAAAGCATTTTATAGCAGGTCTTTTAGAGTATTAAGGTGCTTTCCTGAGACTGCTATAGCAACATCATCTTCGTAAGCAATCACCGTGCATCCCTCACCCTCCAATTTTGTCAATAGTTCATTAAACACCAAATTCCAAAGGAGAGGAGATAGAACCCCACCTTGCGGAGTGCCTCTACTGACAGATCTTCTAGAAGACGTCCCACCTAGCCCTGAGTTGATAATCCGACCATTAAGCAGTAAATTGATCAATACGCGTAGTGAGCTGTCTACCTTCAGGTCTGAAAGTGCATCTGCAATCGCTGATGCATTGACATTGATAAAAGCACCCTCTATATCTAAGAAAGCTATCATTTAATATTCCTTGTGAAACAGGGTGTACTCAATATTACGAACCAGTGAGTGTAATGCCAATTCAACTGATTTACCTTTGCAATAGGCATGTTGGGCCGCTGGCAGAAGTTTTGTATCAATATTGTTGTGCAAGTGGATATCAATCAATCGTTCTAATGTTTTTAGAAGAAATGATGATAGACTAATGGGTCTGAGATCTTTCGGACTTGTATAAGAACATTTCCCAGCTTTGAGTATAAAAACTACTTTTTATAAATTTGTGCTTTTGTTTTTTGAGCAGTGTATTTTGATGCCGAGATATTTTGATTCCATTTTTAAGGGAATGGGCACATTCTCTATACACATGAAAAGAGTCTAATTCTCTTTCACTGCTTGCCGATGCCCTTTCCGATAAGTATTTCTGAAGCATGTCAACCCGCATTTCTTTGCGCTTAAGTTAAGACCCCGATATTTCAGGTACGATGTCGAAACAGGTAAGGAATCTTTAATTTTATCTAAAGCATCGTGAGGTCTTACAGCACTTGCAGCAACTGTGGTGTCATTTGCATACAATAGGCGTGTTTTGGTGAGACGTCGCTTCTCAGTGAAATAAGATTTTGCACAGAGTACAACAACAAAAAATGGCTGGCAACCACTGAGTCAACTCCAGTCAAAAGTAATTTGGGATGTTTGGTTTGCGCTACTCAGTTTCAGAGGGCCCTGAAAATAGCTTTTTCATTCAATTTGATTCAAGTTGAATGATTCAGTAGTAAATCACAACTTTTTCATGCTTTTCACTTCAATTTGAATCCAATCGCCAGTCTTCAAACAATAAAGTTTTGAACAAGATTGACTGGTTATCGTTTTGTTGAAAATCTTTCACTTTGCTTTGCATAATTCTCACCAAAACACGGCTAATATTGACTCCGGCTCAGAGGCGTGATCATTGAAAGGAAAATCGTAGAGGTATATGGCGAATAACTTTGGTTCAAGTTGTAATCCTTCAGCTACACCAAAAAGCATTACGAATTCCTTTGAATATACAGAACCAATAGAATTAGAAGAAGTTCTAAGAAAACTTTTTACTATACTTATAATGGCAGTAGGTAATTTCAAGATTTTCTATTTTAAAATTAGTCCTTTGTGTCAAACAGAATTGAATGCTGCTTGCAAATCTACTCGCGTGTCCAAAACGACAGTACATTTTTTTTGTCTAAGATTTTGAATAGGCCTGGGGAGACGTATATATAGCCAGCGAGTGGTTTGAGGTTGCATACCCCAGATCAGCGTTTTACAGGAATAGGGAGCTTTATATGCTCCTTACGCGTTATAGTAGATTGGCTTTTCAGTTTAGTTTCCTGTCGAAAATAAGACCCATGTATATTGCATTTTCAGTGAAGGAGAGACTGATTTAACATTGTTAAAACCTCCCTCAATGTCAAGGAAATCCACCATGGTATATTACTTAATGCACAAGCACAAGCTGTGTCGACGGATTTGCCTTTGCATGTTGGAACGCAGAGACCATTGTTGGGTTAATGCTCTGGCGCAGGTGAATATCAATCAGCCTTTATAGCGCTTTCAGTAAAAAGCATAATCGACTGATAGGTTGGAGATCCTTTGGTTCCACATGCGAGCTTTTTCCTGCCTAAGATATGAAGACGATTTGAACCTCGGTCCACGGTTGGGAAATGTAAATCAGATTTAGACAGCCCGATATGATGACCTTGAGCCAAGGAAGCACAATGTCTTCAGATTGCTGAATCTCAGCAGGAATAAGGACTTGATACTGCGAATGACCCAAAGGATATTTTTATAGAAAATGCCAAGCATAACGAAGCCAGTTAGATTTATCATACTCTGTTTTTGCTCTGATCTCTTCGTATGTACTCGTATTAGAGCGTCTTCTTACTTTACTTTGGCCAATCGTAAGGATCGCCAAGGATCTCAACACTAATGCAGAACTTACTAGTCAAAGTGACTTCCACCCGAATTGCTGGCTGTGTCGAGAAGGTTCTCCCACATCGAAGTAGTGTTTAGCAGTGCTTGTCATAACAGATCTGCGTGACCAAAGCGTAGTATGTCGGTCCCCTCTCCCTGCATATAATGCGTGGTCCGCTTTTTGGCTATATAACCTATGATTCAAATCATCCAAGCGGTTGGAGTGCCAGCCTTAGGGTACTTGTATATCCTTAAAGTCGACCTCGGTTTCAGTGGGGAAGTTACAGATGATTTCAGTGACAATAGCGAGACGAGGGATGCCTTATCTAAAAAATGTCACCACATCCTGGATGTCCTTGTGGCAATATTAACGATTCCACTCTCACAGGACTATCGTTGCCATTCTGGACGGGTACATGGAGAAGGGGGTATACCCAAGGATGTTGGATGCCCACGCACACATGCAAGATTCAAAAATCACCTTGTATGTGTTTTCCTTCCACGTTTCTTCTAATTTTTTTTTTTTACAATTTCTTGATAGTGTTAGTGTTCGCTTTTATTTTAATATTTTCGTCTCAAGTACGTTAATCTTCTGTCAACTTGTTCCACATTTTCCCACTATTAAATTCTTTAAATATGTGCATAGCTTTTTCCCCTAATATTTGCATATTTATTCACTTTCCACCCTTATCATCAGTTGCTTCATCCCCTCTAGCCGACCGATTAAAAAGTCATAACAGATATTTCCACATCATAAAACCGGCAAGCGATACATCCACCTATTATTTTTGCCAGGCTACAATCTGCACTTCTAAATCTACAAAGTACATTTGTCGGTCGAGCAGATAACTTACTTTTCATCGACCCTTACACATTTCATTCGTTGCTTTCCCCAAATAATTACAGACTTTCACTGTTGTCACGGCCCAGCAAACGCACGTGTTTTGTCTCATACCCAGATGTGTCCTTGTACAGTGTAGGATGATGACGTCGTTGAGCCTTCTCTCTACTGTACACGGTGTGGTTGCAATCATTCAGCTTTTCTGGAAGCACCACAGCAACTGCCCCGAATGTACTATGTACGAGTATATCCTGCCGGGTCTTATCTCATTCATTTCGTGGCACTTTTTTTGTGTTGTATGTATGTAAATAACCTTCCTATTTACAAAGAGACGGGATAATGTACACAGAGTCTGTATGCCTCCAACTGTGCACTCTGATAAGCCTACTGCCTCATATAGGTGGTGGTATTGATGTCATTGCCTAACCGGCATGGATGTTGGTTCTAGCGCCTCACCCTCCGGCTAGTGTGTGAATGCTGCAAAGATCGATAGCTCGTCCCAAAGGATTTGTTCCTTCATTTGCATAAAGGACGCTTTACGTTTTGCTGTGAGGTTTTTTTTTTTTTTTTTTTTTTTCTGCAACCAATAATAGATTTGAATTATGCACTCTTCTTTGTTTGAGGGGATGTTTCAATTAGAGTTACGAAGGGTTGAAGGCAAAAAAATAACACACTGCATATGCAGAAGTGGATGTATGAGTGAGTATAAGCAGAGGGCCCTCATCAACACTCTTTGGTTTAAATTAGAGCTCTTTACCGGTGATTTAAGTAGGGGATAACAGGGGAAAATAAAGAAATATTTGAAAAGGATCCTTAAGGATGCCGATACCGGATACAAATCAAAGGACTCGTTACAGCGATACTTGAAGTCCTCTTTGATTCTTCATTTCATTGTTCCAAGGAACTCGTTTTCTCCAGGGTTCATTTTGTTTGAACAATTTTCGAAGGCAAATATTATTTTTTGATGTGTTACATGATAGGAAACCTTTTGCGGATTGATTTGATGATGGGGTGAAAAGAGGCTGATTTTGGTTTTCGGGTTAAATCGGCTGAGAAGTTGGCTAAAAAATTTAAAATTGAATACCCCTATAGGCTTGCACAATACGAGGATGTGCGTTTCGTTTCTTAAATTTAACTTGAGTGAGGTTTTTTTTTATGCTTCAGATAGTGTTTACCTGAATTTGTTAGTCTAGGTACTATCGAAACTTTATTATTTACTTCTTGCGTTACCTATATTTTGATTGTTTTTTGGTAAAAAAGGAGACAGTTCACATGGTAGCTATACATTTTCTCAAAAAAGGGTATACGAGTATATTCAATGTGGATTTGAAAATTTATTACAGTTAAGGTAATACCATAGATTTTAAATCATTAAATTGAACTTGCGTAGCTTTTTAATTAATTATGAACTATTATATGCTCTTCGCTAATAATAAGATATTGTTTCTTACTGTATAGTAGCAAATCGTTGAACTTTAAATAAATAAATAAATAAATAAATAAATAAAATAAATAAGGTATTAAGGGTCCCGATTTTGAAGTTCAGCACACTCCCGAGTTAAAAACACGTCTAGCGTGTGTTGAACATTACCGTCAATGTCAGGAATGTGCGTTAACTTGTGCACAAGCTTAGTAAGATTGTTCAACTCAGCGAAAAATTCTGACTGTGATTATCCAGGGTCTTGTCCAGCCTGTTTTCTTTCAGATTGTTGAATTAATTTTCCAGCGTTGCCTTACAGTAGTGGGTTAGGTTGTTTGTGTGATGGCATGCTGAATAATACAGCCTCACTCACCTCAGAATGAATTTTGCAATGGTCCTGAGTGGTTTTGGTTACACTTCGCGCAGATCGCGCAGATCGTCTAAGAAGTGCTCTCCAAAGACTGGTTTTGTTATTCTCCTGAGGCTTGGGCACTCACATAGAAAGTGGCCGGTACAGCCTCAAGTCTGTCGTAAGTTAATGCATTCTTTTTGTGAACGCTGCCAAAAAGTTGTGATCTAAGATTGTTAAGTGCGGTCTTTTAAGAGAGAAGTTGTCATTTGTTGTACTGGACATGATGTGATTGCCCCCCGCCTTGCATTATAATTATGGAACCACGGTTTCAGGTTTACGATTACATTTTGTTATGGTTAAGATTATGTTGCGATACGTCATTAAGTAGGCAATTTATGTTTCCAATTTTCCCCGTCTAGCAATAGTGCTGCGGCCACTTTTTTTCAGGAGCTAGATTGTTAAAAGCGCAGAGCTATTTTATTTCTACGTAGTTTTTTTTTAAGCTGGAATCGACCTATGACTGTTACTACACCCAAAAGATCTTTTGTGTCACAGGTACCATTAGTCAGCATAGAAGACGTAACTGATATGTCTTGTAGGCTGGCCGTTGTAAACAGAGTATGTCCTTAAAAAAGCGTTTCTATCTCCACGAGCTTAAAGATTTCTCTATAGAAGATATGCTGATTTAGTTAGGTAAGTGCTGGACACTCACAAAGAATGTGCTCGGAGGTTTCTTCATCTTTAAGGTAGACACAACACTCTGACTCTGTTAACAATAAGAAAGAAAATATTTGGTGCAATAGCTCTTTTAATTACCAGGGCCTAGATTCTCGCAACCACTCATAGTTATTGTGTGCGTTATATTTTTCACACGAATGGAAGGGACCTACAGTTGAGTGCCGTATCCGAAGGGCAATTTGTTTTGAGAAGCTTTCTCGAGACGACAATACTCACGGATGTTTGTCAAACGTTCGCGAGAGGTAGGAACGTGAAAAAACTTGTTGGTGTTTTCTGGGATTTAAACTTGGAACCTCACGCACAGTGGTCCGACACACTAACCACTTATGCCACGGCGCCCACAGGGTCGGCCAAAAAGTAATATTTTAGCTTTAACTACCTAAAGTTTTTTTTTTTACGGAATCAGCTGAAACCGGCAGCTACAAAGACTGTCTCTATTAACAGGCTTAGCTTATTAAGATAGTATCTGGGGTCAGAAAGTCTTGTGAGGAAACATACTCGCTTTCTTATATACTCTCTGTGTAACGATTTCCTTATATGATCAGTGTACGAGATACGGAATAGCCTACTCCCTGTAAAAATTTCCGTAGATAAATGCGAAGTTAATGTTCTCCTTAGTTGTTAATCAAAGCAGTGTCATCTTACCTTGACGCCACAATGCTCTACGTCTATAAGCCAAGATAGCAGTTGCCTACTCAATACATTTAATGTTTTGGTAGCTAAGCACCCACCCAAGCTTGTCTTTATTGTATCTGACAAGAGATCGGGAGGCCCAATATACCATTTTACCTACTTGAAGAACTCTGACTACGAAATCACTATTTTAAGTGTCGCCAGGCTACCTGAAAAGATATGAATTCCAGCCAATCCGAATGCGATTTTCAAGGTATTAATAGGTGTCAACGAGAAAAAAAGTGCTCATGAAATTAAGGCTTTAACCTTTACTGTAGCTTGCCGGCATTAGACCAGCGATACGTATTTCAGAATGGAGCTTTCTGTATCCACCCCCCGATTTTCTAGCAAAAAGCCTATTGTCTGCGCAAAATATGATAGGTCGTCTCAGCTTACGATTGATTTTATTGTGTTATTTCGGTTTGTCCTATATTTAGAGTTGTACTCCGTTTGGTCTGGTCTTCTCCACTTTGAAGGTCCATAGGAGTGACAATCATCTCCTTGAAGGTCATTTTCGTTTTAGAACGCCTGGTGCTGTGAGTGTGCTAGCTTTCGGATTATTCGTTTTATCGTGAGCATGCACTCCATTCAGTCAAAGCGGGGGGATCTATGGGTAGGCCCCTATAATTGTCATAAAATTTGGATCACTGGATGAAAGAAAGAAAAAGTTTGCGTCCTTCTGTGTTTGTAACAAAAGCTACAAGCCAAAACTGTATGCCTAATTACAACGAAACTTTTTTACTGATATGTCAGGCTGTATCCGGAGTAAAATAGGCTATTTATCATAAAGTTTGATGACGGAGACTAGGCAGAAAAAAACAAACGTTCCGTTTCTATTGCTTACATCTACTGAACCGTTGAACATATTTCGAATTGATGTGCGAAGGAATGTTTGCAACAAAAAGGTTCACGCAAGAACGGTGCATGTGCACCTATTACATGCAGCTTGCAATAACGTATTTTCTTACTTGAGTGAGTAAGCACGCGTAGTTTATCTTTTTGAATTAATTTAAATCTTCAAATATAAGTGAATCCTAAACAATGTTATCTCTGTAGGAATAAAAATCTCGAATTCTCTTTTCATTCAACTATAAACGATAGGTGGGTTCTGTATTTCTGCCCCTCTCTACAACCATCCCTTATCTAAGAACGCAAATAAGTTCTTTCCTTTACGAAACCATTTAATTTCCCAGCAAAGCTCTACTCTCATAAATGAAAAACCAAACCATGCGAACTCAATTCCAACTGATATCACACGCAAACAATCGTCAACTGGAAAACTTTCTTTGGTTAGCATGTCAGGCAGCTATGAAACAACACATACTCTCCGAGTGTATCAGCAGAATAACGTACGAGTACCTAATTCAATTATTTTATCATTCAGGATATTTATGGAGGAAAAAGCTCCACTCACAGCATAACACGGAGAATACCAGAACAGATAAACGAACAACAAAACTTTTCACTCGAAGAGGAAGAGAAGAATATTTTCCAATTAGAATCAAAGTCGACAAAGCAATTAAAGTAAAAGTTTTCCCCGTTATTACCGCTCCACCCACCCCCCACATCTGTTTGGCTGACTGTATTGGTGAATTACTTGCATCCAACAGGACGAGCACTGCTCTCCTAAATCGGGACTTATATTCCCTCTTCCGGAGTTAAGGGTTTGCAAAATTTACAATCCAACCATACCGCATCACACACGTTATATGTGCTGGATTCATGATCTATGTTATTTATGGCATATGGGAATTGAGATGATTCCTGTAGGAGTTTCAATTGATATGCAGTTTTGTCCATTTGCATGACCAGTACCCGCAGGAGTTATTCAACTAAACTTCCTTCAGGACACCACTGTATGCATGTAGACATGTAGGTCAGTTGTAGTTTGTATTACTCCGATCCTTGGTCGAGTTCTAGATGCAATTGCAAGTTACCTACAGGACTACCATTGAATGAAAATCTCGACTAACCAATGTTGCTTGAAGAATTTCTACCACTCGAAGTTCACTTCTATCCTCAGTTGACCCATGTTCTTCCAAAGGATAGGGCATGCAGATTCAAGGTGCATGTGAAAGTATCAACTTGTGTTAAGCACCTTTCTGGACGTAAGGCTAAAAATGTGAATTAATTGAGTTTGTAAGCCGTGTTCGCTGAGGATATCTACTCCTCAATGAGCGACCAAAAGTGTTTTAAAGTTGATCACGTCCTTTGAAACTAACAAACAAAGTACACATTATACCTTGCGCCACAAAATGGTCAGGCAATGGACAGAGGGGAGTACTTTTGGTCCTTGCGTTGTCTCACTCCTTTTCGTACGTGATAATTTGTCAATGTGTCCTTTAAGTGTAATTTTCGTACACTCCTACACTTTTAAGAAACATTTCGAGCGTAAAAACACTTCGGCTTCATCACACATCCTTTTTTTTTTTGTCTGTGTAGTCATGCTGATGGGACAAAAAGTCGAACACAAAAAAGTTCATGTATGAGTATACTGAGAAGAGTAGAGAAATCCTTTTATGTCCTTTTTGTCCTCTCGAGAGTCTAAAAGGAAAATTGAATGTCCTTTTTTCTTCGTCGTTTTGGTTTCTTTGTCTGTAGTCATTGCACACACGACTTTAACTATTACAATCACTTTAGAAAGAAAGCGGATACGGAAGGCGGGGTAGTGGGCCTGGGGGTTATTACTATTTTGTGCAGGTACAACATGCCGCAGGGCAATGGGTTTGGAAGTCGGGCATGGGTGGCGGTGAATCCAATACACTCTTTCAACACACAAGAGTTCGTGACCGAAATACTCCTACGGGCGAAATTGAGCAGCGAAAGGAAATCATAGTTCGTCGTGTATGTGTGCATTTGTGCTGCTGAAAAGGGAAGGGAGTTTGTTTTGTCTTCGTCCTGGAAATGTATTGAATGTTTTGTGAAATCAAAAAGAAGAAAATAAATAAATTGGTGCCAGTAATGGGAAGAAAGGAGAGCTTTTGTGCTGTTAGTTGTTAATGTGGAAAAACGAAAATCGAGTTTTATGAGCTTAGACAAACGTGCTTGCAGTTGAAAGGTTTAAATAGATATACCGGTGATGTAGTGGGGCTTCCCTCGAATGCTTCGCATTTCCTTAATCTTGTTCGAGAAACTTAATCCTCAGTCTTCGACTAACTAATATTTTAGATTGTTTTATTTTGTTTTTACTGAGATAAAAATAATACTAATAAAGCGTATAGCCAAACATAATGCACTCGTTATACCGACTCTCAAGTATGATTTACTAGTATAGTAGAAAGCCCTGGAGAGAAATTTCAACTTAAAATTCGAATTTGAGCACTTAAAACCTATCCTATAGAGGCACTTCAAACTCTGCTACACTCCAATTGACATCATCAGCAAACAATTGGCCTCCATCTTGGTATTAAGAATAATAAGGGGCCTCACTCTGTATTGCTACTCGAAAGTCAAATTTTTGCGAAAGTGCTTTGCGATTCTAATCTTAGCCGGCACTCTGTAAGAAAACAGAATCGAATGGAGGTATTGCCAACTGGCCCTATGAAATGTGCGAGTCTAGCTTCGAGTATCGAACGCTGAAATGTCACTTTGAAGCAAATTTCCTTCCAAAGAATTTTGTGTTTTATTTATATTTGAGAAAGAAACTTAAATATATGTTATAGAAATGGAACTGGATGCTGTCGAATTGTGGTTCCATCAAAATGATACACAAGGAGAAAGAATAGAACGCAGGCGAATCAGAAATAGGTCGAATATAATGGAGCTAAGTGATAAAAAGTAGAAGCAAAATATAGCAGTGGTTGGTTCAACCCGAAACTAAAAGTATTACGTGGGAAATACACGATACAACCGTCGTACCGACATCGGCATACTGTTGTATGCAGCGCACACATACAATTTGCATATGACTTACGTACAGCCAGACATTTTATTCAGCCATTTTACACATACACACCATATAATTTCCATACAATTTATATATGTTACAGCAATTGTACAGTCAAGACCATGCGACCATACGATATTGGTCCAACGGTCGGTTTTGTGAATACACACGACACAATTATCGTATGCAACTCCAAAGGTGTCAAACCGTTTGTACAACAGTTGTATCGTGTATTTCCCACTTTACTCATTCTATCCACTGCTACCTTCAAAAGAAGTTAAGGTGGAGCATTTACATTTGATTTTTGGTGGACTGCCTTCATGTTTTAACACGTTTTAATCAAGTAATTTCACAAAATTATTTTACATATATCACTTTCATTGTATTTTAAGTTAAAAATAACATGTTATGCCGTAAAATGCTTACATTTTAAAAGAAATACAATTGCTTACCTCAACATCCGCAAACCAAATAGCAGTAGAACAAAATGATGCGAATTCGAGTTACTTTGACATTTCGTTTAGCAATACAGAGTGCCAGATTTGCGATAAGAAATTGACATTGAAGTTAGCAACAAAAGTTTGGTCGATTTCCGTAAATTTGGATTTGCGATTCGAATTACAGAGTGCCAATTCTGCGAATTCGAATGATTGGACTTTAGAGTAGCAATACAGAGTGAGGCCCACGCTTAAAACTGTCAAACTGCTGATGGGACTGGTGGTTAATACTAAATTTCCGGGCAGTTAATCTCGCCAATCAGTACTCTGTGAAGGAATACAGCTCTCGACACCTTTTTCCTAACCTCAAGTGATACGAGACTAATTAGGTGTATTCACGCTGAATAGGGGGGTAAGTTATAAAAATCAGACCAAGGAAGTCCTCTGAGGGCAAACCTTAGGAATCTTTTTTGAGTTGATTCAATTCTCGCGATGCGAGTGCTTTAATAGGGATACCAAACAACCGATGTATATTTCCACAATGATCGAAAAAACGATACAGATAACGTTTTCAGAGCATAAGGGTCGGAGAATACTCTAGCATTACGTTTTAATATGCCCATGCTCTGTTAGATTTGTTAGAGGAATATTCAATATGGTTATTGAAGGATAGATTACTATCCAACATAACACACAAGTCTTTTATTAAAGAGGCACGCGGGATTACACTACAATTAAAGGAATAAGCATGAATGCATGGTGAGATATGGCGAGAAAAAGTAATGGCCGAACATTTACTAACATTAAGAGACAAGTAGCTCTTAGAGCACCACAAAACAAATTTTTCAAGATATGCATTTAGGCGATAAAAACTGGTAGAATCGTTGCACGAAGATTAAATTTTAAAATCATCGGCAAACATCAGGATTTTACAACATCATTAAAAAACTAAATAAATAAAAGAGGACCAATGTGGGTTCCTTGTGGGACACCGGATGTTACCATAATTTTTTTCGATATTTGGCATCGAAACTTCACAAATTGGTATCTGTTTTTTAAATAGGACGAAGCCATCTTACAAAAACTAGAGGAAATCCAAGTCGTTCAAGTGCTCAACATGATCAAATGCTTTGCTGAAGTCGGTGTAAATTGCATCGACTTGATTATCTTTACAGATCTCACTAATTACAAAGTTTGTAGTTTGTAAAAAGAAGAAGATTTGTAACTGTCGATCTGTTTTTTATAAAGCCATTATTGCAAATCATGTTTTTACAAAAAAAAAAATAAAAATTCTCCGTAACCAATGAATCAACCAATTCGGGGATGGACGATTGTTTACAGATCCCTCTGTAGTTTTCAATTTTATATTTCCTGCCGGGCTATTGGGACTAAAAGAATTTTTCCATATGGTTGGAAAGATAGGCGAACCCCACATGCGGATCAGTAGAAATGCGGTGAAGTGGGAGGGTTGTGGTCCCTTGTTTTCGGATCATAACCTCGCTGATAAAAGGAAGAAGACGAAGAAGAAGGTTGGAAAGATACCAGACTTCAACGATAAGTTAGATATGTATGTGCCACAATATAGTTTGTAAAGGAAAGGCACACATTTTTATGAAGCCCGACGGAATAGCATCGGGCCCAGGTTTAAAATTCGATTCCAACCCCTTGAGTTCACTAAGGACAATGTCTTCGGAAAATTCATGTGGCTGCAAATGGAGTGGGGGCATGCACATATCATTATTATTATTTGTATAGTGTTATTTTGCAATGCGACCTAGTGGTCTATTGTGCCGCCTGCTTGCACTTGGAGAAGTTTATTCGCTCGTTAGAGTTCCCCTCGCAATACAATTTCTTCGGAATTATGTTTGGAGGTCATACACTCTTACTTTGCCTTGGCGAAAATAGTTCACCTTAGAGCTCTCTCTCTCCAAACCAGTTTATTTAAGGATGTGAGAATGAGAAGTGGATTCATGGTTGGCATATCCTCATCTGATATTTGGTACTTGCCCAAGTATTTCAATCTTTTGTGAGTCCGTGCCCCACAAGATTCCAGAAGGTGCTCCGGAGTCTCGCTTGACTCATTGCAAAATCTGCAAAGGCATTCATTTGGTATACCTAGCTTCCGTAAGTGCTCCCTGAGTTTGCAGTGCCCCGTTAGAAAGCCTGTTAGGATTCGTATGTTATTCTTGCTAAGGCAGATACAGGCTTCGAATATTTTCCGGTTGTAACATCCCAGTAGTTTCTTAGCTTGCTACGGACCAGAGGTGTTTTTCCAGGTTCTTGTCCTCTCGTCTTCCTCCATTTTCCTGAATTCTTCGGGCATGGTATGTTCCCCTATTCCGCAGAATGGTTCAGCTCCTTGTACTGCCAAGTCGTCTGCTGCTTCATTACCTTTTATCCTGACATGACCGGGTATCCAGTAAAGCGTAACTTTGTTGTTTCTACCCAATTCATTAAATTTGTGTAGGCATTCCCACACAAGTTTTGACTTAATGATATAGAAGTCAAGCGCTTTGATAGCTGGTTCTTCAGCGATTTAAATGATCTCAACTATGCATACACAGATAAGTTAATTTTTGTTTTCATAATAAGAAGTAAATGGTTCCAGAAGTAGACGGCTGATTCTCCCGTCACTACTCAGTGTCATCACAATGGGCCTTTGTCTGATCTAAGTGTAACTCATTGGGGGTCATTTCTAACCAAACAACCATGTTATTTCTCTTCTTCTTGTTCCTCCTTTTATCAGCGAGGTTATGATCCGAAAATAAGGGATCATAACCCTCCCACTTCACTGCATTTCTACTGATCCGCCTGTGGGGTTCGCCTCCAACCATGTTATTTCTCTGAATAAGAGAAAAGGAAGTGAGGTCGCCGATGAGTTGTCAAGAAATAATAAATAATGACCACTAACTCTACAAAGTTAGACCAAATGTAACCAACAATTTCGACATGAACACTATTTCCATCCATAAATTAATTTTTCCCAACGCTACTATCAGACTTCAAAAGATATTTTTCTTCGAAATTCGTAAGGAAAAATGAGAAAATGTACCAAAACATGAGCTTTTTTTTGTACAATTTGCAGTAACTTTCATCATATCATTTATTTCTATTTCCATACAAACACAGAAATTAAATCTGACGGGTCTTATACTATTATATTTTCAATAAATATTACCGGCGATGGTGCAGTGGGTGGTGTGTTTACTTGTTAACCGATATGTGCAAGTTCAATCACCAGCCGAATATAAAAGAAAAACGAATGAAATCGATGCTTTTCCAACCACTGCACCGATGAAAGGACCGCAACAACTCCTTTTTCCTTTTTTTTTAAGAAATAAGATTTCGTAAATTTTTGTCACGAAAAGCATTTAATTTTAAACATTAGGCTTAGCCTAACGAACATTAATATCATATTTGTAATAAACTTATTTTAAGATGAACATTTTTGGATTATGTACTTGTATTAATAAATTTTTTTTTCTTTCTTTCTAGGTAAGTGAAAATTACTTCTGACTGCTGATTGCTAAAACTTTCAGTGAGTACTTTTTAATATTTTAATATATAAACGAGGAGGAGGAAGAAACCATCCTTCACCTCCTATGCACTTGTCCAGCCCTGTAGCATAAAAGAATGCTCCATCTAGGGGCCCCCTTCCTTGAGGACTTCGGCAATTTTGCGTCCTTGGGCGTCATGAGCATATATCGCTTTATCAAAAGCTCCGGTTGGTTTTGTTAGGACCTTTACTGGTCTAAGACAGCCAACCTAATCTAACATAACATAACTTTTTATGCGTGGTCCACAATTATATTAAATATATATTTATTTTATTTACATGAGGAAAAATATCTAGTAACTCCATCGTTATCGCCTTCGTCCCAATATATACATAGCTATAAATTTGTGGCCCATAAGTACCCAATGAAATTTTCCATAGCTTCGCAAACGTATCGAATGTGTTAAATTATTTTATATTCCGCCCATAGGAAAATTTTAATTTTCCCTAAACTCCCCAGGTCCCCAAACGTATCTAATGCTTAGTTTTAAAATGGCTGTCAACACTTTAAACTTAGACGTGCCTGCGCCAGGATTTAAAAAAAAATGTGTACACTTACATTACCTTAGAACCAAGAAAGTATGAAATTTCAACATCCTAGTTCAAAACCCAAGGTCTATAATTTGAACACACAATATATAGATATATGGCGAGGTCCTATGTGCGGAGAAAGTAAATGCTTATACATCATGCTACCAAAATGTTTTCCCCCAAATACTGGTATATACTCCGATAAAATCCAACCAAAAATGCTCAAGGCTTTAGGTAAAGAGGGCTCTCGCGTGTCATTAAAGTTCGTTTTGTCACCTCTCCTCTTCATTGCATATATGGACTATATGTTGCAGCGCAGCCGTGGCGGAGAATGTTTTAAAGTGGGAGACCTAAGGATTAAGCATTTGCTCTATGCGGATGATTTGGTCATCCTTGGGTCGTCCTGCAAACTGAAATTCAGCGCGCATTCGTAAGGTTCGTAGCCGTTTGTGATGATGCTGGAATGAAGATGAACGTGAACAAACCGGAAATATTGGTCGTTTCCACAAAAACCCCTTCTGTGCGCTCTGCATGTTAGGTTAGGTTAGGTAAGTGGGTTGGTGTAGGGGGATAGAAAACCTCCACACCACACTCAGGTCAATATAGACCCATTGTGATACCCATGGGGGGAAAGGGGATAGAAAAGAGAATCCCTTGCTCATGGAAATATACCGCCTTCGTAAATATCCTAAAGAAAGCATTTAGTACTTACTGTGCCCGAGATACAAATCATCCAGAGGATTTGATGAAGTTTGCGATGTCATTTATTCGTCTGTTGGACAACTCTTCTAGATCCTCAAAGAAGTGTTGTCCAAGGATCTTATTTCTCAAATGATAGAGGCCTGGGCAATGACAGAGAAAGTGGGCGGTGTCCTCCTGAGCCTCCTCGTAGCCGCAGCCGCTACAAATGTCTTCGTTAGTCACACGGATTTTTTTCATGTGGTACCGCATGGTATTATGCCCCGTAATGACTCCTATTAGAAGAGAGAGGGATTTTCTATGCCTCTGTATGAGTCTATTGGTTCTTACTCTGCCAAATGCAGGCCACAGCTTCCTCGTGGTGACACAAGTATCTAAAGAGGTCTACCTATTGTTAGCCTCCGTTAGGGCTTTGTTTCCTGCTTCGAGCTTAAGGGCGCAAGGTGGGATGTACACCGAGGGGTCGGATTGGTCCGAGTTTAGTGCTGAGCCTCCTCTAGCCAGTTCATCGGCTTTCTCATTCCCTGGTATGCCTTCATGACCAGGGACCCAGCAGAGCTTTACATCGTGCTGTGTTCCAAGAACCTTGAGCCCTTCTCTACAACACTTCACAAGCTTCGATTTTATTTCTATAGCAGACATTGCTTTTATAGCCGCCTGGCTGTCGATGAAAAAGGTGATATCCTCTCGTGGTATTGCCATCATCGCAGTCTCACGAGCTGCTATTGTAACTGGTAGGACCTCCGCCTGGAAAACGCTGCTATAGTTCGGAAGCCGAGCTGACATGGAGAGACCAAGCGTTTCAGAGAAGATGCCTGCGCTTACACCTATTTCCATTTTGGATCCATCGGTGTAAACAGCTAAGAATCGCTCGTTAGGCGTTCTGTCATTTTTCCAGTCTTCCCTGCTCGGATAGGTGCTAGAAAATGGTCTTGTGAAGTCTAGGTAAGGCGTTAAGTAGTCTGTATTAGATACTCTGCCTAGATATCTCTGCAGGATCCTGGTGTGACCCATTGCATTTGGTCTCCAGCTATCTGTTTAGCTTAATCTTACGGCACTATGAGCCGCCGATACTTGTATAAAGATGTCTAGCGGAAGCAGATTGAGAATGGCCTTGAGTCCTGCTGTAGGTGTCGCTCTTATCGCACTGGTTGTGGCGATGCACGCTAGTCTTTGTACTTTTGTGATAGCAGCTAGGTTATTTATTTTACTGGCTGCTTGCCACCATACAAGGCTGCCATACGTTAGTATTGGCCTTACTATAGCTATATACATCCATAGGATGATTTTGGGGTTCGGCCCCCAAGTCTTCCCGAATATTCTATTGCACGTGTAAAAAGCTATCGTGGCTTTTTTGACTCTTTCGTTGATGTTTAGTCTCCAGTTCAGTTTCCTATCGAGCACCAGGCCAAGGTATCTCGCACTACTGGAGATACTCAGGGGAGTACCCGTTACGGAAGGTGTTACGAATTGTGGAATTATTCTTTTGTTAGTGAATAGTACTAGCTCTGTTTTCTGGGGATTAACCGCCAGCCCACATCTCTCCGTCCAGGAGTCAATGATTTCCAGTGCCCCTTCGATTTGTTCACTCAGGGTCGGGAGAAATTTACCTGTTGCTAGCAGCACAACATCGTCCGCATAGGCTATGGCCTTGACGCCGCTGTTTCTCAGTTTAAGAAGGACTTCGTTCAGGACAATTACCCACAGCAGTGGGGATATAACCCCTCCTAGAGGGGTGCCTCTTGAGGCATAGACTTCAAGCTTAGTACCTCCGAGTTCAACTTTGATATGTCTTTCCTTTAGCAGTTCTCTGCACTCTGCATGTTAGTGGAGTCGTACTACAGCAGGTGGGTAAGTTTACGAACCTCGGGGTCTTATTCACGAGTGATGGGAAGAGCAATGCTGAGTTAGCCTGTAGAATTGGTCAGGCTGGATCAATTTTGAGAGAGCTTGGTCAATCTGTTATAAAGGAAGGCCGAACTTAGTGTTCAAGCTAAATTAGTTTTTAACTCGGTGTATATTCCAACTCCCACCTATGGTCATGAAATTACTTAAATTTCATGACCATAATAATAAGTGACCGAAATAATAAGATCGCGGATACAAGCAACCGAAATTAGCTTCCTTCGCTAAAATTCCGACTTCTTTCGCCAGCTTACTTACTTACTTAGGTGGCGCTACAGTTCGGGGTGAACCTGGGCCTCAACCAACAAGCCTCTCCATTTAGCTCGGTCTTTAGCTAATTGCCTCCAGTTGCGCACTCCAAGTTGGTCGAGGTCCCCTTGAACTTGTGCGCGCCACCTACGGCGATAATTCCCTCTACTGCGTCGTCCCTCGGGGTTAGATTCGAAGACTCTGCGGGCCGGAGCGTTGGTGTCCATTCGCTCTACATGTCCTAGCCATCTCAGACGTCCAATACGCAGTTTTTTGACTAGGTCGATGTCGCTGTACAGCTCGTATAGTTCGTGATTGAATCTTCTCCTCCAAAACCCGTCAAACGCAAACGGGACCGAAAATCTTACGAAGAATTTTTCTCTCGAAGCGACCAAGGATATCTTCATCCTCTTTTAATAAAGTCCATGTTTCAGCGCCGTAAAGCAGGACTGGGATGATCAAGGTCTTATATAGAGTCTCCTTAGTTGTTCGAGAGAGGGCTTTACTGTTGAATTGCCTTATAAGCCCAAAAAAACAGCGATTGGCAAGAGTTATTCTTCGATTGATTTCTGCGCTGATTTTGTTTGCTGAATTTATAGCAGAGCCAAGGTAGACAAAGTCCCTTACTACCTCGAAGTTATAGCTGCCCACGGTGACGTTTTGTCCAATTCGTCGATGTTGGTTTTCCCTTCTAGTTGACAGCATATACTTGGTTTTGCCCTCGTTTATCGCCAAACCCATTTTGGCCGCTTCCGCCTCAATGCTTGCAAAAGCACCGGTGACAGCCCGCTGAGATCTTCCGATAATGTCTATATCGTCGGCGTATGCAAGCAGTTGTACAGACTTATAATAGATTGTGCCTCCGGTGTTGGCTTCTGAGTTCCGCACAATCCGTTCAAGTACAATATTGAAGAAGTCACATGACAGCGCGTCACCTTGTCTAAAGCCTTTTTTGACATCAAAGGTCTCGGTGAGGTCATTACCGACCTTGATGGAGCAGCGAGCGTTCTCCATCGTCAGTCTGCACAGGCGGACAAGTTTGGCAGGGATGTCAAAACTAGACATGGCTCTATAAAGCTCTCCTCTATAGATGCTGTCATAGGCGGCCTTGAAATCGATAAAGAGGTGGTGAGTATCGATTTGGAATTCATGGGTTTTCTCCAGGATGAAGATTTGATCGATGGTGGACTTTCCTGGCCTGAAACCGCACTGATAGGGTCCAATCAGGCTGTTGATAAAAGGTTTCAGGCGTTCACACAATATCGCAGAAAAGATCTTGTACGCGATGTTGAGGAGACTGATGCCTCTATAATTGGCGCAGTTGAGGGGATCTCCTTTCTTGTGGATCGGGCAAACGATGCTGAGATTCCATTCATCAGGCATAAACTCCTCTGACCAAATATTAGAAATGATTTGGTGTATGCACTCTACCAATTCATCCCCAGCTGCCTTGAAAAGTTCGGCCGGTAAACCGTCAGGTCCAGCAGCCTTGTTCGATTTTAGCTTGGATATTGCTATCCTCACTTCGTTTTGGTCAGGTGGACGGAAATTTTGACTATCATCCCCTATGTTGAATGGTTCATTCTGCCTGACAGCGGGATGTTGGTCTTCGTCGCCGTTATACAGTCTGCAGAAGTAGTTTTTCCATATTCTCAGCACCGACTGTGATTCTACTACGAGGTTTCCATTCTCATCTCTACAGGTTTCTGTACGGGTATTACTTCTCTGACACGTTCTTTTTACCTTTTGGTAAAACTTCCGTACATTGTTCCTGGAGTATAGACTCTCGATATTCTCAAACGCGCGCTTCTCATGCTCTTTCTTCTTCTTTTGGAGAAGCCGGTGTTCTTCCCGTCTCTTTTGCTCGTAGAGCTCACGAGCAGCTCTCGTCTTCCTTTGCAGCGCCGCTTTGTATGCCTCTTGTTTTGCTGCATGCACTCGCCGGCATTCTTCGTCAAACCAGGGGTTTCGCGGTGGTGGGCGAGCGAGACCCAGCACATCAGTCGCGGCGTTTCTGATGGCATGTTGGCAGCGTTGCCACTGGTCTTCGGCACTTGATGCTGGCGGTATAGGGGTGATTGAGAGATTTCGGGATACGCGTTCAGCGAAGAGTCTGGCGGTCTCTTGCGATTGTAGCTTTTCGACGTTAAATTTTCTCACAGTAATTCTTCTTTGTTGCTCAGATTGGGATATCCGCATTCGTACCTTGGCTACAACAAGGTAATGATCCGAGTCTATGTTGGCCGCTCGGAAGGTCCGGACATCC
Source organism: Brachypalpus laphriformis (assembly GCA_945910035.1). Lineage (NCBI taxonomy): Eukaryota > Metazoa > Arthropoda > Insecta > Diptera > Syrphidae > Brachypalpus > Brachypalpus laphriformis. The sequence goes on from OX246756.1 coordinate 108,753,514, forward strand.
AGAATACTGGAGGCATGCCTTGCGTCGATCGCAATATGATCAATTTGGTTGATCGTGACAAGATCATTGGACCGCCATGTCTGCTTATGAATATCGAGATGAGGAAACCATGTGCTTGCTATGGTGACATTTCGCTCCACAGCGAAATCAATTAGCCTTAGTCCGTTATCAGACGTGGTGTCGTGTAGGCTATGCTTACCGACTGCTCTACCGAAGACGTCCTCCTTTCCTATTTTGGCGTTAAAATCGCCCAATACGATCTTAACGTCGTATTTAGGACATTGCTCGTATGTTTTGTCGAGGAGCTCGTAGAAACACTCTTTGGAGGCAGGGTCCTTTTCTTCTGTGGGGGCATGAACACATATTAGGCTTATGTTAGCGAATTTAGCCTTGATCCGGATCGTCATAATACGCTCGCTCACCTGTCGGAAGCTTAAGACTTCTTGCCTAAGTCTGCCGCGTATGACAAATCCGCATCCGAATAAGCGTTGCCTGTTGCCTCTGTAGCAATCACCGTAGAAGATGTCACAGTTTTTCATCCTCTTTTTGCCTGGCCCATCCCATCGCACTTCCTGGATGGCGGTAATATCTGCTTTATAGCAGCGGTAAATGTCAATTTCGACGTAATTAAAGAAACTACCGATCTCAATTAACAGAAAAAAACATAGGAAAATCTAAAAAAAAAAAAAAAAAGGAAATTCGATATGTAGTGCTCTTTGTACACATACCAACCAAACGGAAAAAAATGATTTGCTTAGGAAACAAACACATTTCAGAATAACAAACAAACGCAAACTAAGAAAATTAAAGAATCAAGGCAGCAATAGTGATTAAATTAATGTTGGTATGCTCAGCGCACCAAAGTACGAAAGGTTCCATAAGGAGAATTTATAAAGAGATATTAAATTGATTTCAATGCCTTATGCTTGCTCTCTCGTCTACTTGAGATAAGCCTTGCAAAAAGTGAGTGTGAATCATGTGAACCGAGTGAAACGTGTGCAGAACCAATGAATTAGCTACATTCCTTACAGTGAATCATGCACTCGTATATTTTTTTTCTCTCAAATTACTACCTAATAAAAAGTAAAGGCTGTTTGCATAGACAACAGATAAGAATTTACCTGAATTGGTATAATATCCGGAAAAACCAAGGATTGTTCTGCATTAATTACAAAAATTAAACAGAATTGTGTTATCACATCGTAACTCAGCCAACAGAGAGTGTATAATATCTAGTAATTAGCATTATTTACTAGCCATAAATATGGTGTCATTAGACGAGTGGATGGTGAGCTAATAAATTGGAACACAGTTTATCGTTTTCCTTCAGAATGTATGGGCAAACATAATAACGAATCCCAGATAAAGTAATGAATTATCGTGGCTTGATTCGGCTTTGTTGGCCAATGATATTTAAATATTTATGCAATTTAACACTTTGTATCCCGTTTTGCTCTCCATTGTGCATTGTTCTAACTCAGATCTTCGAAACTGAGTATGTGGGCGGATTTCTAAATGCGCATACAGACAGATATCAATCGATACTGGCACTGAACATTCGTGTACCAGATTGTGTAAAAAAAAAAAAAAAAATATGGAATACACAAAATGATTACAGTCCTTCTGAAACGAATCGTATCATACCCTATTTTCACAGATTTCATTAAAAAAAAATTTTTTTTTTTAATTGTTGTAAAGAGGGCATTTAAAAAATAGCGTGTCAGTGGGCAATTTGAATTTCTTTTTACACTTTTTACTGTTTCACTGCCCACATGTGAAATTCCATCTTTCTAACTCAAAATTTCCGTCTGTCCATACGTCCGTATGTCACCGCTTTTTAGTACTGAGCTTTCTATTATATGGGAAACCAAAACAGCAAACATTTTTAGAATCATCCCACTGACACGTCAACTTTTCGATGTACATATGTATTCTCTTTTTTTTAAAATGTTTATTAGAAATCATAAAGTAGTGCAAAATATGAAGGTATTTAGCTCTTTTGTAATCTATTCTTGTATTATATAGGGCCCCGTTAACTTTTTTATGCATTTTCTTAAGAAAAAATGATTATGTATAATGAAACCTCTGCAAGTAAAAGAAAGTGTATCTGAGTAGAGTTGTTTTAATTTCATTGAAAAAAAAGTAGAAAATTAATCCGTCCACTTTTTTGTATGTTTACTAGATTGAATTTTTTAGATATTTATTGAACTTCTTTATGCTAACATTATTTACAATGAAATCAAAAGAAAAGTATGTCATTGCCATCTGCCTATTGACTAAAATTTTTACATTTGATACATGAGAATTATTTCAATTTTCAAAAGCTTTCACTTAAAATTCTCTATCTATTACCTAGTGCTATCCTACAATAGCTAAAAAGTTGTGCCACGTTCATCTTGTTCAATAAGTTCTCGACTTGATCATCTGCAATAAAATCACGGCCAAAATAATGTCTTCTCGTTTCACACAGCATTGGGAATCTTCCTACAAAGTGAATAACGTCTTCTCTATCACCTATAATGCAGATGCTACATAAAATTGCGAGATCTTCTCTGTGTGGTATATAGCATATAGCTCATATTTTTATTAGAAACTATTATAACAGATAATATAGTTACATATGTAGATATCGCATCCAGTACAAAAAAAAATGGCCAATTTTTAATCGACTGGGATTTACTCGTGGGTCCCAGTTCGATCGATCTTGTATGTATACCATGCTCAAACGGTTTTGAGTTGAGTAGCACGTTTTGTCAGATACACACAGGCCATGAAAATGACAATGATGTTGTATGTACAAAGATATTGTTCTTTAGCAGAAAATGGTTTTTGTATGACAGAAGTTTGCTTTTGTGTTTCTACGACACACTGAAGAGCAATATTATTGTATGGTCTTGCAACATAATTTTATTTCGTTTTGTCTGAAAGAGTTCGATTAATCTCCTTTACTAGGGTGGCAACCAAGATCGATCGAACCCACGAGGTAATCCCAGTCGATTGAAAATTGGCCATTTTTTTTTGTACTGGATGCGATATCTATGTACATATGTAACTATATTATCTGTGCTATTACGCTATAAAGCGGCAAAATAAATAATATAATATAATAAATAAAGTGGCAAAATACGACTATATATTTAATAAACAATTTTAAGCATAGGTATTTAAATATTTAGTCTAATACATTTCACACAAAATGTCATACATATCGGTATAATTCAATTCTACAATATTGCACAATGATTCTAAAATTGAATATCTAAATTTTGCAGCCAATAGATAACAGTTTGAGGTAGACTCACTAAATCGGCAATAATCGGTACTCACGAGTTCAATGTTCTGGACTACATTTCCGCAATCGTAGAATGGTTTTTCGGTCGCTACCTTTTTATAAAGAGTTGCAGCATACCTGCCATGATTTGTTCGAAGTTGGTTTAGACTGACCCACGTTTTCCTATGTAGGTCGTAGCCAGCAGGCATGGATGTCAGTTTATCTATGCGAAATATAATATATCGTTCGTAGAATTAGTGGGCCACCCGTTCTTCCAATGCTCCGTTGCGTTAAAGTTGATATCTCTAAGGCTTTACGTCAGTTTTACGAGAAGTGCCGGGATTTTAGTTGAGATATTGCACTATTCCCGATATTTTTGTGCATTGTATTACGCAAGAATGCGTCTTGACGTCGGAGCTTTGCAGGGTGTATGCTGCTTAACTCGAGGAGGAATCTAGTTGGCGTGGAGCTGATTGTCGCTGATATTATGAGAATTGATGCGTAAAGCTGACAGTCTACTTTATTCGTGTGGGCGCTGTTGAGCCGGACGCGACAATACTCACCAAAAGAGAAAACTGAGTCCAGAGTAGCCGATCGAAGAGCTTTTTCTTCGAAAGCTCCCCATGTAGATTCTGAATCTCGGACGGATCTCAACCGTCTCATACTTATGTATTCGGATATCCTGATAGTTTGAAGATTCTGATAAGGTTTGAAGCACTAGTTGAAAGGTCCTCAGTTAGGGTTGATTCCGTATGTGGTATGTTTTTATGTTGTGTGGCTGTCGCGTACGGTAGCCGGTCTCCTTGAATGTTATACACTTACTTTTATTCAGCTTCTTCGAGAAAACACACTTTTTACCAATTTTCACACAAATAAATTTTTCTCTCTGAATTGCGAATCACCACTTCGCTGACTGACACCGACTCTCTGCCTATGAACCCTTTTCTGCGGTAGTTCCTTAACATTTTCTTTCTTTTGCTTCTTCCTCTATTGTCTATTGTCTTTATTTAGTTCACTCTTTCTCACAATACTTGGCCTGTTGCAGTACACACATTTTCTTGAGATCATTTCTTGAAGGTCATGAGCATATAAATTAAAAATCTTAAGAAGGGCAGCTTGGACTTTCTTGAAATGGTATTGAAAACTCTACTAGTTTCTGTGACTGATTCGAGTCTCTTTTTAATTAATCTGTTTAATTCTTTCCTGAAAGGGTCTTTGGTAAGCTTCACAATTCGATCAGCAATCACAGTTGCGCTGATTGAGCACTTCGGGCAGGTATAGGAATAGTGTTCCGAAGCTTACGGAGCAAGCTCAAAGCCTTACGGATGGAATATACAAGACGCCTTGTCGAGAGACTTAGGTAGGTCATCTGCAATTGTGTATCCGCGTTTTGCCTCAGATTCTTCGTAAAGGGGATCGCTTTCATCAGCCCATTTTGGTAGTAGCTTCCTAGAAAACTTGCTTTGGAAATTCCACCTGGGTCGTGCAAATAGTTTGACGATATTTCAACTAAACCAATTGGATTTCCCTATGAATCTGTATAAGTTTATAATGTCTATGTTAGACAGGTCACTTAGGTCTTCAAAGAGGTATTCCCCTAATATTTTCTTTCTCAGTGTAGCTAGCGCTGGGCATGTGCCGAGGAGGTGGAGATTGTTCTCCTCTTCCTCTTCATCTCTGCAGCTTCTACATTAATCATTTGCTGGGACTCCCATTCTAGTGGCGTATATACCTAACAAACAGTGTCCTGTGATTATTCCTACTGTGAGGCTTATGTCCCTTCTATTTAATGAAAGGAGTTTTTTGGTTTTCTTAGCGTCTAGGAGAGTCCAGATCTTTCTGGTCGATACGCACGTAGACAGATTATTCCATCTGTCGTTCACAGTAGCTTGCGCTTTGTTAAACATATGAAGTTTCATCGTTTGTATAGGGAGTGCCGGTACCTCTCTGTTGACAGCTAGAGGTAGTACGGTGCCTTGCTTAGCTAGTTCATCTGCTTTACAATTGCCTGGAATGTCTCTGTCTCCCGGGACCCAGCACAGAGTGATATTGCATCTGTCCGCAATCTTGTTAGAGATTCGCGGCAATGTTTGACCAACTTAGATCTTATTGTTGGCGTTTCCAGAGCTTTAATCGCTTACTGACTGTCTATGTAAAGGACGATAGACCTACCATCTATCGGGTACAAAGAGAGTCTGCGCGCTGCTTCACGAATAGCCGATATTTCCGCTTGAAAAATGCTGCAGTGGTGCGGAAGTCGGAGAGCTCCGTTTATCAGAGGTGCTTCCGAAAAAATACCCAAGCCTGTGCCCTCCGATGCTTTGGAACCATCTGTATAGATTTCAATTGCGGCGTCATTTAGAATGGTACCGTCATCCCATGCGGATCTGTCAGGGATGATGGTGTTATATTTGTTTCTCTGAGATTGGAGTTTTGTAGAATTTTCAAGTGGCCGATTCGTAAACTTGACCACTGGAGAGATTCTCCCAGTCTTAGGGTTGCTTTAGATGCTACCAATTTCCCAAAGATATCAATGGGAAAGATATTCAGGGTTATCGTGAATAAATTTTCCCTCGGAATTTTTCCCCCGAACAAAAATTAGGTATCTTCAAAAAAGAGGAAATAATTCCGCAGAAAAGAAATGGGTATCATGAATGATAATTCAGGAGAACTTCAACGTAATAGCGATATTAAATTTTTCCCCGATGAAATTTTTCCCTATTTTTGAAGGTACCTAATTTTTGTTCGGGGGAAACATTCCGAGGGAAAATTTATTTGCGATAGCCCTGATTGAGTAGGATTTTTAAGGCGGCTGTGGGGGTGGACCTGAGAGCCCCTGTAATGCCTGTGTCATCATAGGGCATATACGCTGACGATATCCATAGCCTGTCCTTCCCATCGCGGTCTAACTCCACACATGCGAAGTCCGGATCGCTGAAATTTGGTAAGTTATTTTTTGCTAAAATGCAGGATTTTGGTTTACCTGATCCTTTGGCATAAAGCAAGGAATAGTTATTTGCCCTTAGTCCAGCTATGCGGTTGTCGCTTGTGACCCAAGGTTCCTGGATAAGGGCAATGTCCTCTCCTCCTGACTGCAGGCGGAGTAAAAGATTAGCAGAAGGTGCTATCGAGTGGTGTAGATTAATCTGTACCAGTCGGCCATCATTCCTGACTGGTACAGATGCCTCTATTACTGTGGTGTCACCATCCTCCGACTCGGAAGATTCACCACTGGTATGCTTTGGCAGCACAACTACCTCTATGTCACCTGCTGACTCAGCTGGTGTACCGACCGGTTCGGTTATTTCTTTTGCGCCTGCTGACTCAGCTGGCGTTACGACCAGGGACGAAGTGGGAGCTGTCGGTTGTGAGTGAGACGGAAGGCTATCTGGTTCGATATCCAGACCAAGGCTGCTTAGGGAGGAAACCATACCTGAGATGAGTCTTTCGTCCTTCTCGTGGACCTTCAGCATTAGTTCTTCCATGCCGTAGAAAATTTTATAATCCCTTTTGCATAAAAGCTCCAGGGATTTTTGGTTGAGGAGGAATGAAACTAACCTTCCTGCCTCTACCGGTTCATCGGCTTTGATGATCTTCCAGTTGGCGGTTGGAAGGTCTGGATTCTGAATTCTGATAAGTTTGAGGATATCCGACTCGTTACATGATCCTGGAGGAATCCAAGTTCGGGCTCTTGGACGGATCTTAATATCGCTTCAGTGACAGACTAATCAGTCAGCTTTAGCCCATAGGTGGTTGAGTTTGGGCACTGCCTCTTTGAGGAACGCGATGGAGCTGCTGTTGCTATATTTCAGGAGCTTAGCACCGATAAGGTACCAATCAGCGTCCGAGAAGGTCGGTGGCGTAGCCGTCGGATTATTGAGACAGTGCGTCGGCACGTCTGACGCAAGTCTTGCTTTGAGGAGTCTCCAGTTGTCCCCACTGATACGCCCCCCCACGTTTCCGCTGTCGCAGATACCGAACACCAGGTGATCCTTCGCCACCTCGTTGTAGGGCCTGAGCACCGACTCGGTATTCTTGGCCTTCTTCGGGGTTTTGGAGGTATCGTCCTGGGATCTAGGACGTTTAGACGTTGAGTCCGCTTTAGTCAACCCGCCCGAACGTCCTCCCGACTTGGGTTGACGGTTCGGGGTGTTACCGAAGGGCATATTGCCGTTCGCAGGTCTTACCGACTCAGGTTGTCAAGTGGCTCGTGCTTACTCGTTGAAGGGGGCTTGTCCTCCCGACTCGGGTTGACTAGTCTCTTCAGCAATAATGCTACCCTCCCATCGCAGCGTCTCTTTGTCCTTCTGCCCCCACGATTCCTCTGAGGGAATTCCTCTTTTGGATTGCGCGCCCGCAACGTGCCGATGCGGCTTTTGCCTGGGACTCCGCATCCGAAGCGGAATTGTCAATGGATCTGGCAACAGAATCCGAAGGGTTCGTGTGATTGTCAATGTCTGTCGTGTCTCTGTATGTAAGTTTGTCGGCCGGTTCGTTGTCCTTGTTCGTTGCGTTGAGAGGCAAAGCCTCGGAATGTGTGTTTGTGTTAGTTTTTATTTTTTGTTTGATTTTATATTAGAATTTTTGTTCATGTTCCCACGAGTAAGCCGGTGAGAAGTGTCCACCGCCAGCATAGCCGGTTCTACTGGCGGTAAGGCTTATTACGACAGGCCCTGCCAGGGCACCTGAAGGAGCTCATTAGCGACTGATAAAAACCCTCAGCCTTTCATCCCTGGGCGCGGTTTACATGAAACGCTCACTCCACCCTTTAGAATGGGTTGACTACTCTTTGGCTTCAGAGACCCTACCCCGAAGGCCTTACAGCCTGGGTGGCCCTACTGCAATCGCCCTCCGGGATCATTGGGTACTTACTAAGCGTCTTCACCGCGTCAAGATATGTAGTCGAAGAAGATGTGTGTGTGTGTACCCCTGTACTTTTCCTCCTCTTTGAAAGTCAGCCTCAGAATGCGGTATGTGTTTCTTGGATTACTGCTGCATTAATCGTGTTATCCCTTAGCATCCTTTATGGGCATTCACTTTTCTAATTTCTTAAATGTTGAGTTGCAAGGCACAAACTGAAGATCCGATTCTCTTTATCAAGAAGCTTTTAGAAGTGCCGTTTTGTTTTTTATTTGTACGACCTGCATTCAGCTGGTATAGGTATCTTGTTTTGCTAGGCGATCGAGATGATATTCGATTGTTTGACAGCCTAGTTGGGCGCACCACGTTGAAGCGATCTATCTTTGCACCACACTCGAAAAATTTGCATTAAAAAAGTGTGTAAATACATGACCATTTTAGAAGCGTTTTCTCAAAAAAACAATAAAAATTTCTTGTGATTTATGAATAATTTATAAATTACGTTCACTTACTTACGGCTAGGTCAAACGATAAGAGATAGGGTATCATACCATTCGTTTCAAGGCGGATCGTAACTTTTCTCAGTGTTTATTTTAATATGAAGTGTACACATGATGTCTTACACAACATCTGACAGATGGTAGCAGCGACTCTACTGGACGGCCACTCTTTTGATGAAAATTTTGAGCGTTTGATGAAATTGTTCGTTCTTATGCTAGGGATTTGTTCTTAGTTTGTTGACGCAACCCCGTGACTTCCCCGAAAAAAGAAGTCGCAAAGTATCAAATCCCATGATATCAATTACCAATCTGATCGCCATTATGTGAAATGAAGCGGTCAGATCAATATCGTTCAACTGTGGCCGCAAAATCATCGTCCTCATGTCACGATAACACAATTCACTGTCGCTGTATTGCCGGTAGCATCCTCAAAGAAGTATATCCCAATCAATACCGCGTTATTCTAAAATCCTACAACTCTTGTGTCATTTGAACTTTGGAACTTCATTATGCTCCTTGAAATTGCCAGCGCTGTGAACAATACTAAATCAATGTTTCTCACTAAAATCAATGAGTTCTCACGTGGACTCACGTCGGTCATTTCTTAAATATACTGTCAGACACATTAAAAATGCGTTGTTCGTGGGTACAGCCGTCCAGTATTGTTCTGGAACGAAAAGCAATACCGGTAAATTCAAACTGGGCCCCCTAGTTGTGACTCATATTACCTTTCGAAGTTCCACACTCCATGAAACAGCCCATCCTTGGTAGTTTGTTGTTCATCTGTCGTCTCTACTCTTCCGGAAAGCTTGTCACTTTTCCATGCAGTAACCCTGTCGATATGTTTGTCCTTGATATCTCTGATCGTGTTTGTTTTCCTTGATTCGGATAGCAGAATAGAATCTTAATGGCTTTCAATGGCTTTTACATGAAGTTCTGACCACACTTATGCGATTCTGTGCATGGTTTCATATCTTTTTGCTGCTACTGGCATAGTAGCACATGAACAGAGTTTTGTGGAAAGTAATTCCAAATTTAAGGCAGATTTGTATTGTAGATAGACTGCTTTAAGAGCTGAAAGCATCCCAAGTGCAGTCAGTTTTAATCTTGAGAGTTATATCAATCTTTGTTTATTTCGACAGCTCATTGCACAAAAGATGTTTTTTTTTTGTATCTGCATCATTCGTACCCTCCATTTTTTCTTGTTTTTATATGAGGACTCTTCCCAAGAGAATCAATTCGTGACTCAAGAGGGGCTTCATTCTCATTCCCATCACCTCATGGAGATCACGGATTTCTTTGTAAATCCATTCCATTCATTAGGAATAGCAGTGCTTGTCAATGAACTATCAACTCCCTCAAGTCATGTGACTAACTAACGTCAATAGGCATCATTTTCTGACTCTGCATCCTCTGTGGCGCTATCTGATTGCTAATTATCATAATGAACTGCAATCATTACTGCTGTTGATGTTGTCTGATGTTTCGGTGCTAGAGCAACCGATAGGAGTAATTAGATAGAATCACAATCCGCTTCGTATACCACCCGATACTTCCGACACAAGACGGCTATAACAACAAAACGAGCACACATTCCACAACTATAGTCCCCAGACCACAATTTCCAGAATGCCGCAACTATCATCTACACTTATGTGTACCACGTCAAGATAAAACTACTGTTTCCATCCGACCATAGAGACGGTGGATCATGGTTTGCGTTACTCGTAACACGGGTTGGAATCCAATTTAATTTGAATTAGTCTTGTCTCGTCATCTTCGTCGCGTGGTCACACCTCCTCAGCGCTGGGAGGTGAACGATAAATTTCCCACATCTTTGGATTGTCAGACATGCGAGTTCGAGTCGAGGAAATTATTGTAATTAACAACATTTACTTTGCTAATTAAAAGGAAGGGTATGCGGAGGAGTGTACTGTGTACGTAAGGGTTGTGTGTTCAAGGGATGCCAATACGTTTCTAACAATCAATGAACTCTCATTTGCATCATTCAGTCTAAATATAGAAACCTATTAGCGGTGAGAATTCATTCAAATTGAGTGGCATTCATTCGGACCCTGCCATTTTCGAAATTACATCAGTGACTGACTCTTAAGCGAAAGCAACAGGAATTTCCTCACGTGAAATACAACTGTTTGTGAATTAGAGAACAGTGAGCGACGCTTTTCATACAGCTTCTGGCATTTGTATAGTCTTAGGGCATATGATTTGACACCCTACCAAAGACATGTGTCTCATTGTAAATGGTCCTCCAATAATAAGGCGCTCGATCCTAAAATTTAATAAAGCACTGTATGTGAGGTATGGCTGAAATATTTGTATGCCGATTAAAGTACATTGAACTACACCAGTAGTATTTTTTTGAAACCTAGCCAGCCAGTCATTCATTTAAACGATTTGTCAGCCAGCCATAGCCAGCCGACTTTATACGAACATATCTCAGGGAACCAACAACAACAACAAATAACTAAAAAAAACATTCGTTTTTTCGCGCCTGAAATTAGGCATCACAAAATTGCCAGCCTGTCACTTTTGGCTGGGGATTAAATCAAGAGTAGTAGCCAGCCGGTGTTTGTATTTGTTTTATGTGTAAAATTTGACTTTACTAGCAACTACTGGCTGGTTAGGTTTAACAAAAAAAACACGACTACTATCTTTTCCAAATAGCATCATTCATCATCCTCCCCAGCTTAATTTGCAGAAGGCGATCCGAGAAACTTAATTTTGGTAATATAAGTCGTAAAATAAGTCGGACTGGTTTTCAGCAATGCTTTGAATGGCGTCGTTCTCCAGGTCGTGAATTGTTGTTGGCCTATTGGCATAGGCCAGCTTCTTAACATGACCCCAAAATAAAAGGTGTAAAGGTATGAATTTGGACGATCGTGGCGGACAGCGAACTCCCGCGAATGCTGTGGTCTTTTGGCATTAGTTCTTGAGTCAGTTTAATCTCATATGGAGAAGACCCAAATCTTTACGCAAAATGTGCCAAATTGGGGTCGCGGAAAAGCCCACTTTTTTTAAACGACGACAAACTAAATGAATTCGGTTTTCATGGACACTATCAGCAACAGTAGCAATATTCTCGTTCGACAGAGCACCGATTCAGTTTTCTTGAATTTCTCGAAAACACATCGAATAAAGTTCGCTGCAGAACGCTCATGTCGACCATAAATTCCACGTAGCTCGGAATATCCAATTCGTTCACTGAATTCGGTCTCTGCTTATTCGGGTTATTTCCGTTAGAGTTGTTCGGGTACAACTTTCCGATGTGTTACGTGTCCTTCCTTCCACTTTCATTTGGGATACTTGCTTAGCCCTTTCTTTTCCAGCCCCATCCATTGTAAGTAGCTAAATCATTTGAGCTGTCTCGTCAACTTCTTCTAAGATGGATTTATTCTCACCCACTTCTACCCGAATACTTTCGTTTCTTACTCTATTTTTCTGGCTTGAAATTTACTTATAAGTACCCGATCCCATATAGAGGTATTGGTTCGATTATATCATGCTATGGCTTCAATTCTGTTGCCATGCTTATCTCCCGTTTAACCACTTATGTTTAGACTATTTGGCCGTACGCCGATTTTTGATTTTGTTAACTTGGTTCGGTTCATAACCTCTTGGTCAGCCTTTACATTACATCTTATTACCTACGTATTCAAACGCTTTCCAGTTTTCTCCGATCACATGTTTTGGGTATTCTAAGACTTTCTTTCGGTCTGTCTTGCTTAGACACCCACTAAGCTTTTATTGATGTTCGCCGTCATCCTCTTTATCTTCAGTTCGCCCAACTAATCGTCCATTGTGTACTTTAATCTATAATAACATCGTCTGCATACAGTAGAACTGCAGGTAAATAGGTCGTTAACTCCACATTCTGATTCTGACACTATCAGTTCGCCCCCTGCATAATTTTTTTGTTTCATCAAGGATTGCGTTGAATAGTGGGGGCTAAGGCTGTAACCTTGCTTCACTTCTTTTTTTATTTTGAATGCTCCTGATTTTTATCCTGTGCTTGTGACTATGTCCACGCCTTGCACTTTGGTCCCTTCCCACTCCTGAGAACATCTAGAACACAAGGGTACCACTTTCCTTCTTCGCTTCACTTATACTACATCCACATCCAATCTGTAGCTTCTTATCTTCTGCAACAGCTCTATCTCTTTTCCGTTTATTCTAGGTTCCAAATCTCGTTTTCCTTTTCAAATCGAATCATTTATAGCGAATCGAAACAATAGTTTGTTGGCTTCGAATCATTTATAGCACTAAAGTAAGTAATTACCCCAACGCTAGCCGCCGTAATCCTGGCTGGGAACCCTTACATGGTACTTTCACCCGAGGCAGGTGAGCCAAGATTTCATTAAGTTAAACTGGATTTCACCTTTTTTTAATGGGAAAGGTGCAAAGATTCCAAATTAATAACTGTTGCTCAAAATCTATTAGCTGTACCACAGGAGTTCCTCAAGGAAGTCAATTGAATCTTTAGTTGTTTATTTTTTTTTAATTTACACATACAATTTTATCAATTAAAAAAATTCTTAGGGTAAAATGTATTGAAGATTGTGTTAAATCGCAGCTGGATATTCTGTTTTTGGCTAATTGTGTAGAAATACCTCGTTTATCTCACAAAGATATTTATACATTTGTCTATCTGACACTTTGTATATTTTGATGCAATGGATATAAAGACTAATTCTTGACTTAATGACCAATGTCATACAGTCCTTTTTTACTTGCATTCTTCTTCTTCTTCTTCTTCCTTTTATCAGCGAGGCTATGATCCGAAAACAAGGGATCACAACCCTCCCACTTCACCGCATTTCTACTGATCCGCCTGTGGGGTTCGCCTTTTCCTTTTTTACTTGCATTATAAAATTTATTTAAGTATAATATTTCGGGTGTTACTTCCTGTAGTCAAATCGATCGCACAAAACAAATCCTTTCTATTCGCACTGTTTCGGAAGTGGTCGTACGAAACCATTCTTCCATTATACGAGTAGTTCAGCCTTAAACCATTACTTACTTAAACATTTCTATAATTCATGTGCGGGTAGTGTGTTTGCTCGTTAAGCGATGTGTGCAGGTTCAAGCCCCAGCGGGGAACAGCAATCATCAGTCACCCGAAGAAATAAAGGAAAACGAATTACATCGAAGTTTTTCCAACCACTGCACCAAAGAAAGGTTCCTGCCTGGTAGTACAATGGACCAGAGAGAGTCTGAGTGCTCTGGGATTTGGGTTTCCTTTCGTTAAAAAAAAAAAAAAAAAAATCATTCATGTGCGCGTCACTTTTTCTTGAAATTGCTGCACGTCAGTTTTAGTTAACTTGTTCGCATCAGTGTTTCGTTAATCTAAAGAAAAAAGAATGTCGAAGCCGAATGGAAAATGCATCTTCAACGCAAAAGTTTGCGAGAGTCGACACATTGAAAGCAATTCTCATGGTGAAATGCAATTTGACATATTCATGCTTAAAGTTCTACCACTTTTTGAAAACGAAGCCAGATTTACTCCTCTATATTGCTAAAAAGGAGAAATATTCCACCAAAAGTGATGCCAATGCGAGTGCGATTGACGTTGAAGACGATGACGACGAAGTTGTAACAATGTTGGTTCATTGGTTGGTATAAGCGTATAAGTATTTTTGACGAATAAAATATTTGTGGCAGACATTTTTTTTATATTTGATATCCTTTTATTATCTTTTTTTTTTCATTTCGATATCCCACGAAATTGCCGAATTTAGTGGAGTTTTCCTTTTTTTCGGCCAAAAAAGATGGTACGAGTATGATTATGTATGCCATATACTCAAATTTGGCGCAACAGCTCTTTAAGTGCCAGGACCTAGCTTCTCGCAACCACTCATGTTGTGTGCGTTCTATTTTTCACATGAATGGAAGGGACCTACAGTTTAGTGCCGAATCCGAATGGCGATTTGAGAAGCTTTTCGTGACAACAATACTCTCGGATGTTTGTCAGACGCTCGCGAGAGGTGGGACCGTGAAAAAACTTTTTGGTGTTTTCTGGAATTCGAACTTGGAATTCTTCATTAATTTGTATGGACCAGTCATCGAATCATTTTATTACTATACAGATAGTTTGAGTAGGCTCTACACCGCAGTTGTACGTCCAGCGCTCGCATACGGTTCACAATGTTGGACGATGTACAAAAAGTATGAGAGTAAATTAACGGCAGCTGAGATGAAGATGCTTCGCATGACAGCAGGAGTGACAAAGCTTGATCGAATAAAAAGTTCGAAGATCCGTGGAAGCTTTCACATCAAGGAAACCATCGTACAAAAAATAGAGCGCGACCGGCTCAGTTGGTATTGCCACGTTCAAAGAAGAGATCATTTGAACCCTGTTAAAAAGGCAATATCTATGCGCGTTCCAAAGACGTCGCGATGTAGGAAAGGCAGGCCTATAAACGCCTGGATCAGACAAATGCGACGACATCGGCATTTCATTGGCCTCAGTAACCGAGTGATCCAAAACCGTCAAGCCTGTCGATATTTTCTGAGGTCCAATAGGCGAACCCCACAGGCGGATCAGTAGAAATGCGGTGAAGTGGGAGGGTTGTGATCCCTTGTTTTCGGACCTCGCTGATAAAAGGAAAAAGAAGACAGCTAGTTTGGGTAGGTAGGTTCCTATTTGCACAGTTGTAGTCCTTGTTTAATATTCAATTGGAATTCTTGCAGCAAATAAGACATACAATAATGGCCCTAATACACAACATAGCGGTATATTGCTGAATACTATATTAATCACTATCTTATTCTTTCCTTCCACTGCACCACATTTCTACTGATCCGCCTGTGGGGTTCGCCTTATATTAGTCCCTATGTTAAACGTAAAAACAACAATCGGGTAGAGTAGTAGTAGTAGTAATGTGATTTTATTAATACTTCATTTTACTAGATTTACAATTTCACAAATTATAGCATTGGCTTTTGCCGTCAGCAAGAGAAAGAAAGAGTTTACTATCAGTTAAAGACATAAGTACTCGTAGTAATAAAATAAAAAAAATTCCAAAAAAAGAGCACAATGTATATAAATTGAATAGTTTCAATAGGAAAGTTTTAGATCTTAGCTTAGGAGTTAATTAATTTCAATCGAATTTGAAATGCTTCATTAATAATTTGTTGACGATATCGCAGAGCGGACTTTACATAGCTATACAGAACCGCCCAGTCCTGGCCATTTAGTGCGTCTATGGTTTCGCTTGTAGATAGAGTGAATTTACCCCAATGAACTCGCCTTATCTCACCCAAAATGGGACAGATCCCAACAAAGTGCTGTACATTTTCTTTCTCCCTGAGATTGCATAAACTACACTCTGTGTTTCGCTCAGGGCCATGTGGGACATAGTTTAGATGCAAAAGCTCTCCCCTGACTTTGAAAATCCAAGAGATAGTATCTAGAGTGTAACGGTCGTTGAAGTAGTTTTTTACTCCGAGGTCATGTTGGAGTATACGATACATGTTTCTAGACTCACTTTGCTGTGCTCTGTCTGTAAACTTTTGGAAGCTAGTCTTTTCGATTTTGCCCAGAATAGTTTGAAAATAATTTTTCCAAGACTCCGCGCCTCCTTCCTCGAGCCTGAACAGTACATTATGTTGAAAAGCCAGCCTTGACCATTCCTCGAAGAACTGTAGTTTTCGCTGAAGAAAGTGCTTTGTAATCGTATGGGGAAGTCGGTGACTTGGGAGTGACATTATTTTTTCCACGTACATAGCTGAAGTGCATCCTAAGGGTAACTATGTATAACGGACGGATCCCAGTTTCTAGGTGTAACATATAAGTAGGGGTGTTTTC
Organism: Brachypalpus laphriformis; assembly: GCA_945910035.1. NCBI lineage: Eukaryota > Metazoa > Arthropoda > Insecta > Diptera > Syrphidae > Brachypalpus > Brachypalpus laphriformis. Next base: position 108,769,970 of record OX246756.1, read on the forward strand.
TGGTAATCTGAATTTTTTTTAGACGAAGTACCTCAGCAACTTCTCCACCTCTTCATACTGAAGAAATCCCCATACCTGAGCCGCATAACACATTATTGACCTCATTACCGCGTCAAAAAGTTTATATTTTGCACTAGGGGCTACATTTTTCTTCCCCAAGATTCCTCTCCAATTGCAGTTGATAGCCGGTTTGGCTTCCTTCAGTTTCTCTTGAAGATGTTTTCGAAACGATAGCTTTGGTGTGATGATGACTCCATGGTACCTATATTCCTTTACTATCTCCAGTTCCTCGCTTTCCCAGGTCCACTTTTCATCTCTTGCATACCTCCCTGTCCCGTTTCGAAAAACCATTATTTTGGATTTTCTCGTATTAATTTTAAGATTCCACAAACAGCAATACCGCTGCAATCTGTGTATCATCATTTGCAACATGTGTGGGGTCTCCGCCAGTATAACGATGTCAGCCGCATACAGGAGCATTTTGATGATCAGCCCGAAGAACATGATCCCACCTGATAAGTATGTTGTAAGGTCATCTAAAAAGAGCGAGAAAAGTAGAGGACTTAGTAGGCAGCCTTGCTTTACTCCCATTTTCGTCTGAAACCACGCGGATCCTTCATTTCCATCCCAGACTGAGGTCTTGTTTTCATCATAAAGGCTTTGGATTACTTTGAGCAAATTTGTTGACTTTCCCAGGTTGCTCAGCTTGTAGAAGAGGGCATTCCTATCGATAGAGTCGAAAGCCGCCTTGAAATCCACGAAGAATGCGTATAACTTCTTTCCCCTAGACAGATAGGTATGATTTTACGATACTTGTTAATGAAAATATGTTGTCCACAGTTGAGTATTTCCTTCTGAAACCAGCTTGAAACTCCGAAAGCAGGTTGTTTTGCTGTATCCACTCTGTTAAACGATCAAGGATGACACCCGTGAATATTTTCGTGGCAGTGTTCATGAATGAAATGCCGCGGTAATTATTTGGGTCGTTAACATCCCCTTTCTTGAACAAGGGGAAAATTATTTTTTTCGAAAACTGTCTGGCACTTCACCCGAGGTAAATATGAAATTATATGTTTCCGTAAGTTTTTCCATAAAATCTTCAGTGGTATATTTAAAAAATTCATATGGAACACGATCATCCCCAGGCGCCTTGTTCAGGCTGCATCTATGGATGACCTTGATGACTTCTTGTACTGTAATTGTACGGTCAAGTTGGATATGTTCCAAGTATGGAAGGGCATATTGCAATTGGTTTGAGCGAGTCGAGGGGTTAAGCAATTTTTTAAAATGCTCAGCTAGCATGTTTGTTTCAAGTTTAATGTTTCTCGCAAAATTCGCACCATTAAGAGAACGAACTAATTTCCAAAAGGAGTTACTATCTCTGACATCGGCTAGTATTCGTATCAGGAGCTCTGAGTACGCTTTCTGTTTTTCCTTGCAGATACTTTTGTATAGTATGTTTGTTTCTTGATACATAGATTTTGCAAAGTTTGAATTTGAATTTCTTACAAGTCGTAAGAATGCAAACGATTTCTTCCTAGCCGCTTCGCACTCTTTGTCGTACCAAGGGTCTTTCCTCATCCGCCTTCCCGCCGATTGAAATGACCTTGCGGCCATCGAAATACACGAAATTAGTTTATCAGTGCCATAATTGGAATTAAGGTCATTGCTGCTTACTGAACTAAGCAGACGGTTAAGATTGACTTTGTATGTGTCGCGACAGAAATCTTTCCATTGCAACTTTGGTAATAATTTCATTCCTGCGGTGGGTCCTTTAGGTACAGTATCCAGCCTCAATACAACTATCAATGGCAAGTGGTCTGAGTAAGTCAGCTCATTCACCTCAAGATCCTCCACGTATTCTAGCCATCTTCCACGCGCTAAGCAGTAGACAATTGTTGAGCAAGCAGTTCCTCTAATAAATGTCATATGCCCTTGGTGATACCTCTGGTTCGCCTGTTCATCAGCGTTAAGCCTAACGACTCACACATTTCAATAAACTTTTTCCCGTCGGCATCAATTTTTTCTACCCTTGCAAATCTGATAACATTTATATGGTTTGATAAGAACACTGGATCTATTTGTAAGAGTTGTGTAGCTCTTACCCTTGCGTCGCAGTCTCCTATTACCATAACGTTTTCTTTGCCAAACTCCTGTACAAAGTCGTACAACATCGAGAAATCCTCCAACCATTTATTACAATTGATGTATACCGGAATTATATACAGCTTTTCCTTTTCTTCTAATAACTCAATTATAACTCTGCCGCACTCCTCTGTGTAACAACAACCAGTTAGTTTTTGGAAGTCTTTTTTAATACCAAATAAGCACCCCCCACTAGCCCTGCCTTGCAAATGAATTCGTGTTGCTGGTATCAACTTCAGTATAAATCGGGTAGATAAAAGGTCTGTGGAAATGTAGTAGGCTCAAAGACGTTAAGACAAGCACCCAGTATGTAACTTACTTTCTTTAAATCCTTTTACCCCTCGAAGGGCTCCATATTGTGCGGACTTCTGCAATGCGTTTGGGCTGCCTTCAACTCATTCCCAAAGAGTTTGATTTCTCCTCGAATGACCTGCGCCACGTTGGCAATAGAGTTGTCTTCGCGCAATTTTTTTTTTTTTTTTTTTTTAAACAGGTGTGTGGCCACGCCCAAATGGCGTGTAGGCACTGCGACCAAGGAGATCTATTGTGCCATAGGCCACTTTTAGGGCAGCAGTACTTCTACTCTCCTTATGAAAGCTATAATTACGGCTGCGGAGGTGTTCCTAAGATCTTTTGGAGATATGATCTCTTTGAGGAAAAAGCTTCTCCTAGTTCTACACAGAGCTACACACTCACATAGTATGTGTTCTGCGGTTTCGTCCTCTTCTAGGCAGAGGCGGCAGGTGATATTCTCCGAAATTCTCATTTTATTGAGGTGGTAGAGAAGTTGGCAGTGACCGGTAAGGAAGCTCACAAGCCTTCTTATGTCATTTCTGCCGTATTTTAGGATATCAATTGCCTGTCTTTGGAAGGGTTGGACAGCTCTTTTAGCCTGCCTGAGACCTTGGGAGTTATTCCAGTGGGAGATGCACATGTTGCGTTCCCAGGTGTTTAGGGAAAGTTTGAAGGCGGAATCGGGTATTCCGCAGAAGGGTTCAGGTCCAGTGAACAACTCAGAGGAGCCCTTCCTAGCTAGTAGGTCTGCAGTTTCATTGCCGTCAACGCCTACATGACCCGGTACCCACCACAATTTTACTTTATTGTGTCGGCACAGATTTTGTAAGCTGTCGAAGCAGCTTAGAACTGATTTTGAGCTGATCACATGGGAGATCAGTGCTTTGAGCGCCGCTTGGCTATCGGTGAGTATATGGATAGAGGCACCTTTGATGCCTGAGTGCAGGTTAATGTTAGCACAAGTTTCAATGGCGTAAAGCTCGGCCTGGAAAACACTAGGACTCTTTCCGAGTGAAATTTTATGGTTGGGTCCATACACACCGGCGCCAACTTCTGAATCCATTTTTGATCCATCGGTGTACCACACTATACATTTTGGATCAAGCGACGGTCCGCCATTATTCCATATATCACGGCTTGGGATCACAATCTCAAACCTTCTACCAAAGTAGAGTGATTTAGGCGTAAAGTCGGAGACCGTGCTGAGCATGTCTAGCTCGGGGAAGTCGGACAATAGCTCCATGAGATCCACGTGATCCCGTGTACTATTAGCATCTGATTTTCTGAGACTAACTGCACTGCGGATTGCCACTTTTTTTATGAATATATGTAACGGAGTAAGTCCGATTATGGCTTCAATGGCTGTTGTGGGACAAGTGTGCATAGTACCTGTGATGCCGAAGCAAGCTAGTCTTTGGAGTTTTGTGAGTTTATTTATGGTTGTGACCTCTTTGGTTTTCGTCCACCAGACTACGGACGCGTATGTCAGAATGGGTCTTACAACCGTGGTATATAACCAGAAAATGACCTTTGGAGACAGGCCCCAGGTCTTGCCGTACATACGGCGACAGGCCCACAAGGCAGTAGTCGCCTTGGCAATTTTATTCTTAATATGGGAATTCCAGTTAAGCTTCTTATCCAGGACGATTCCTAGATATTTGACCTCATCGGAGAAATTGATTGTTGTGCCGTTTAGAGCACTGAGCCAATATTCAGCGTTCTTCTTCTTGTAAACGGTACAACGACTGCCTTGCTGGGGTTAATCGATAGGCCCTCCCCAGCACACCAGTCCGAGACTACAAGGAGTGCATTATGCAGGAGTTGACACACATTGTCTTCATGTTTGCCTTTAATGATGATCACTAGATCATCTGCATAGCCTATGGTTGTGAAACCTGAACTATTAAGTGTGTTCAATAAGTCATCCACCACGAGTGACCATAAGAGAGGCGAGAGGACGCCGCCTTGAGGGCAGCCTTTGGCCGCGGAGACCGTCACAGAGACCTCTCCAGACGAAGATGTTATTATGCGGCTATCGAGCATGTTCCTAACCCATCTGGTAGTAGGTTCGTCTATTCCCCTGCGTCTCATAGCACTAGTGATGGATTCATAACCAGTGTTATCAAAAGCACCTTCTATGTCAAGGAATGCACAAAGGGCGATTTCTTTGGAGCGGTAGGCAGCTTTAATCTCTGTGACGAGATAGTGAAGGGCGCCTTCCGTAGATCGACCTTTCCTGTATGCAAATTGACTAGAGTGCAGAGGTATAGTCTTTTCAAGAATGCCTCTAATGTGTAAGTCTAGCAGTCTTTCCATGGTTTTCAAGAAAAACGATGTCAAGCTGATTGGACGGTAGGATTTGGGTAGCTCGCTGGGTTTGTTACCTAGCTTAGGGATAAACACCACATTTACCTCCCGCCAAGTTAGTGGAATGTATCCCAGGTTGAAGCTTGTTCTAAAAAGAGCTACCAAGGCAGGCAAGATGTAATCCAGACCTTTCTGTATGAGAGCTGGAAAAATACCATCACTGCCAGGTGCCTTAAAGGGTTTAAATGAACCGATTGCCCATTTAATTTTTTCTTAACTGAACAGATTTCCAGACAAGCTGTTAACTCTTCTGGAGGTGCCACATGTGGAGCCTTCAGGAGCAACAGGTACGTGGTCGCTTAGAATTGTTGAGCCAGGGAAGTGAACCTCGAGCAGAGTTTCCAGGGTTTCCCTTCGACTGGCGGTGTAGGTGCCATCAGGTTTGATGAGCAATCCCACCCCATTGGAATGATCCTTTGAGAGAGCCTTTTGGAGACGGGCTGCTACTGGAAGGGACTCGATATTTTCGCAGTTCTTTCTCCATGCTGTTCTCTTGGATTTCCTCAACTCTATGTTGAATTTAGTCAAAGCGGACCTATATTCGTCCCAATTTTTATTGCGTTTTGCGGTGTTGAAAAGTTTTCTCACCCTTTTGCGGAGTATCTCTAGCTGGTCATTCCACCACGGTACGCTCCGTTTACCTGCATTGTCATTTTTCGGGACACAGCTACTCCTGAAGGAAGAGATTAGGAAGTCATTTAGTTGGCAGGCTGCCACATCAACATCACATTTAGATCTTAAAGATGTTAGCAGCATGTCATCCTTGACGGCGAGATTTTCGCGAAAAAGTGCCCAATTAGTTCGTTTCGGTACGTAATGCGTTTGATTATTTTGTTTAACCCCACCCGAGATGTTAAATCTGATATGCTGATGATCAGATAGTGAGGGTTCATTTGACACATGCCAATTTACAACAGAATTGGAAATAAAAGGGCTCGAGATAGTGAGATCAAGTACCTCTTCTCGAATAGAATTTATAAAAGTTGGCTTGTTACCTTCATTACATACAGCTAAGTTTCTACTAGTGATATAATCAAGAAGTAAATCACCCCTTTTGTTAATGTCGCTGCTACCCCATGCCACATGATGGGAGTTGGCATCGCATCCAATGATCAGGTGCCAGTTGCGACGGTGACATAGGTTCACCAAATCCTGCACAGCCAAGGGCGGAACAGGCTCCGAATCTCCAGGGAAGTAGGCGGAGGTGCACACGATCTCACGAACTCCTCCTAAAATCGGAATTTCGACCATGCAGGCCACCAAATCTCTGCTGATGAACTCTGGGATGGGAAGAAAATTAATTTTAGAACTGATTAAGCAAGCAGCCCTAGGCATTAACTCCCCATGGGCATATAACAACTTACATGTCCTACTATGAAGGCCCTTAATTTTGCCTCCAACCACCCAAGGCTCCTGAATGAAACCAAGGGTGATTTTATCCCGGATGAACCGTTGGCTAAAGATGTCCGAGGCACCTTTAGCATGATGCAGGTTGCCCTGCAGCACTTTGATGTCATCATTCATCATTAGTGCATTATTGTTTTTCGTGGGATGGTTCCTTATTACTGGCAGACGCATTAGTGCCTGTTTTCTTAATTTCACCATCCCAACGAGAGTGGCCAGCAAGCCTATCCCTCACAGCAGAGGCTGTCTTTTCTAAAAGAGTGGGCACATGTGCCGCACCCGCCATCTGAGCAGCAGACGGTGTCACCGTCGAGACGCTAGCATCGCAAGCCACCGAACCCTGCAATGTGGCCGCACTAGACTCAAGTGTACTACGTGCAACCTCATTGGAGATTTTCGAGGTGGAAGGTGTAAACACAGGTGTACTACGCTCCACAGTGTCCAGCGATGCTGCGCCTGCTCCTACGGCAGTTTGTGCGGGTTTCTGCTCACCTGGTACCTTGTCTGAGCTCTTCAGGATCAGCCTAACTCTGCCAAAACAATATGCCACATTGCCTTTTAGCAGCTTCAGGCGATCCATCGATCAGTCCGTGACACCAAGTACCAGATGAACAAGATCACGCTCTACGGTCCTTTGAACCACCCTCCAGTTCCTAGCGAACAGATCAGTATTCTGAGCATCCAAAAGCGTCAGAATCTTACTAGTGGCAAAGCCGGTACTTTGTGGAAAGAACCCACGGATGATATGTGGTTTAGGAAATGAATCCTCATCCACAAGCATCATGTTCAAACCACAATTCCCTCTGATTTTATCAAAGTTGACCCTCATCCACTCTGCAGTGGAGGGGTCTGAGCAAATAATGAGGAGCCAGCCTGATTTGTGAAACAAACCATGAAATTGTGGCTTAGCGACCTCGTCTACCAGCTCAATAATGGTGTCCATGATGCTATTTTGGACGCCGGCCATTTGCTCGGCACTAAAGGGACTGCGCGCCAGATCAGCGGGAACCACACCCAATTTGACAGTACCTACTTTGTCCCTGTACGAGGTATTGTCGAGTGTGGCAGTCTCGGTCCTGGCTTTTTTGGGGTAGACTCCTCGGATCGCATTCGCTTCACCTCGGTACCCTTTTCAGGCTGAGAGGATTTGGCTATCTCCAGAGCACGTTCTCTGGAAGCGCCGTCTTTTAAGGCGCGATTGAAACGCCTCCTTTCAGCCGAAGTTAGTCGAACGAATCCGCTGGTGATTAGGGACAATTTCTCAACACCAGCTTCAACGGCAGTGCATCCGGAACGAACCGAGTGTTCGTCCGAGAGCATGCTGGAGGACTCTCCGCAGAGAGTGTCAGAGTCCGAGTCAGGAAGGGAGGACAGGTCCGCCTCATCCCGTCTCTTATCAGCGACAATGATGAGGGGGTCGGCTCTAGTAGCAGCGACCTCCTCAGGATTTAGGGAAAGCACGGTTGCTGACCCAGAAGTTGATGCAGTAGAGATCTGAAATTTTGGACCCACGAGTAATCGGGAAAGGAAACATCGCCCACAGCAGAGCCCGGTATACCATGGGAGGGCATAAAATAAAACAGGAGGTCGCCTGGGTATCCTGAGTTCGCATACTAACGACTAAGCACCCTCTTAGCCACGCATCCCTCGGCGTATGCTGTTCCACCTTGGATTAGAGATTTTTTCTAGAGGTTGTCTCCTCACGTTGCACACTTTGGCCGAATACCACAGTTATGAATTCGAGCCGAATGGTCCAAAGAGGCCCAAGAGAACACATAGTCCGGTTGAGCGTCCTGGGACCAGTAGGCAGATTATCATGATGTAGCATTCGTTGCCCGGCGGCCGCCCCGAGGAGGCAGTGAGTCTTCTTGTAACGGTTACTCAGTAGGGATCGTCCAAAAAAAACTTTACCCTAAGAGTCCGCACCTGGCAACCAAAAGTTCGCGCCATAGGCTGTGTCCAATTCACTGCCACTTTTTCTTTCACACATTCATTTCTATAGGTTATTGGCCCATTCTCTGATAAAGTTGTTCCATGGAGATACGATTGGACCGAAAGATCATCAAGATGATTGTTAGACATATGTTTATGAAGATTTGCGGCTTGTGTGTTAAAGTGGCATCCACCATCCAAGAACTGATTCTAGTTTCCAGATTTCGATAACTTTCCGAACACAGCTTTTGGCTTCCCGATTCAGCTGCACACATCCAGTTCAGTGGTACCACGGTTAGCCGAGACCACACTTCCTACGTATAGAAAGTTGTCTACTCTCTCGATTTCCTGTCCGGCAATGTTGAGTTAAGCTCGAGTGTTAGAAGTGCTCAGGGCATTACTTACTTACTTGGCGCTACAGTCCGGAGTGGACCTGGGCCTCAACCAACAAACTTCTCCAGCCAGCCCGGTTACGAGCCAGCTGCCTCCAGTTGTGCATGCCAAGTTGGTTGAGGTTCACGTCCACTTGTTTGCGCCACCTACCGCAAGGTCGTCCTCTACTGCGCCGTCCATCCGGGGTGGATTCGAAGACTTTCTTGGCGAGAACGTTGGGCTCAGAGCATTATGTGGCTGTGTTTATTTTAAGCCCCACTTTGTTTGCATCAGCTTCTAGATTTTTGGTCATCAGATGAAGATCCATTATCCGATGTGAACATAAGCAAACATCGTCAACGTAGTCAAGGTGTTTGAGGTAAGATGGCATAGTTCATCAAATTCCATTGTTGCCTTCCCTCAATGCTGCACGTAGTACATCGGAGTACTAAAAACAACAGCGGTAACAGTATGCATCCCTGACGTACTCCATGTAACCTTTATAATAGCTATGAGTTAAGTTTTTGTGGGATGCCCCTCCTGCGCAAGGCCGACCAGATAGCATCTCGATTCAAGCTGTCGATAGCCTTAGATCTGCACTCGACGTATTACTCTATTATGATCTGTAAGGTGTTTATGTGATCGATGCAGGAGATCCGGCGCAAAAACCTGCCTGTCCCCCATGGAATCAATTGTTTGTGAACATGCTCTCTTCGGATGAGATGTCGCATTAGCGCAATAATTCTTCTTTTAAGTCCATTAAGTAGCGGAGATTGGGGATTACTTGTTTTGATTTTTTTAATTTTGTCAAGTGACTAATGCACTACGTCACTCACTGTACCGAATACTAAAAATACCTTTCATTGAACTGCAAAGCTTTGCAAACATCCCCGCTCTTATGCACGTGCCAGTGATTCTCGAATAGTGCCTAATGCACGTGGTTATGGTATGCAAATTGTTGTGCCAATCAACACGCCCTCCTCTCATCCACACACACACCTACCCTAGCATATCCCTACATTCGCAATCATAATAGATTTATTCAAAATCCATCACCCATATGCGACAATGATGGGATGCACAACGGCGATGACGACGACGAAGGTTATGACGGGTTAAACGCTCCCCTCCAAGCAAGCGACACAGCAGCAGCAGCGTCATCGAACCGTGTGACCGGAATGTAAAGCGCCTGCATCTAGATTGCTTGCTGAGGCGGATTTTCCAGTTCAAATTTCACCTGAAAATCCATACCTGTGTGGCTGGTGGTTTCCATTTCCCCTGCTGCTCCTAAAATCCTCATCTCTCTCACATCAGTGGCAGCAATAATTATTGTGTTCCTCGTTCGTCGTTATCGCGATCGGACATAAATGCCGTGTGCATGACACTTTTGCAGCGTGTGTGCTGTGCATTCTCGAGCAAACACAATGGACTCGTTCACTACCCCCAATCACGCTACATCCTGGAAAAGAAGGAGTTAGAAGGGTGGGGTGGATGCGAAAACTGCAAGTTGGACGCCCGCACTCATATTCACATTGTCTTGAGGAACTTGATGTGGTGGTGCTTGGCCTCTCTAGTTGTGCATTGTGGCGTAGCAACAAATGCTAAAGATTGAGAGGGGGAATAGAAGAAATCACTACAACTACTAAGGGATAACATAATGTGACGTAATTGTTATCGGAGATTTCGCATCCTTTATTCGGGGTTTATCGAGTGTGAAACGGTTTTGAAGTGAAACTTTTTTTTTTTTATTGCTTGTTTGCTTTTCTATTTTAGTCGTTGTGTTTTCTCTGTTTTCAGAGTCTGTGTGAGTAAAAAAGGAAAAGATATTACTGTGAATTTAAGAGGGTAAAGGACTCTTTCTATCAATGTGATAGGGTGGAGTGTGGAGCACAGCTTAATGGTTCAATTGAAACAATAATTTTGCCACAGTGAATGGCTTGTATCATGACTATGGACATGGTTCATCGGATTGTTGATTTATGTATTCATCGCACAGTCTCATCGTTCGTGGGGAAGATCAATAGTTGTATCAGAAGAAAAGAATTTTCTTGTTGTTTTTCCCTATGGGTGTTTTCTTCATTTTCTTATTACGTACAGTTTTTCAATTATAACGCGTTTTTGGAGTTTTTGACACTATCCAAGTCAATGATTCTTATTAAGTAAAATCCATGCTTAATGTAGATATATTTGAAGTTGTGTCTAAAGTAGAGTTTTACCTTTAATGCATTTCTGTAAACACAATTTTCTTCCACCTTTAGTTTTTAATGTACAAAGCCTTTATGAAAGCCGAACAGAAGACTTGGCAAAATTCGTAAATGTCTTGCATAAATCTTCAAAGAAAATACTACAGATGCAGAAAAGTCCACAAGTCGGAGAAAAACACTGCTTACAGGTACAAATTTAACACATTAAGTCCTCTCCAAGAACATATTCAAAGATACGTAACAGAAGGTCCCTGTTCAAACAATCGACTTTCCCTTTATCGCACTGTAAAGCGAACGTATGTTCAATATATGTTCAAACGTTTCGTTTCGAGCCCAGTCGTTACTTCCTTTGAATTGTCCCTTTTCAACACATCTTGTCAAAATATCAGCATTGACAAAGGATGAAAATATTTCACTCCCTCCTTCTGAAGAGCCCCATGGTGTGTCTAAGTAGTATTTTGTTTTACTTAAATATTGTGGCTCCATTTTTAATTGTCCACTCAAACTTTCTACAATAGCAGAGTAGCCTGAAGCTCTACAAATTATGTGGTTTTTGAACTGTATCCCCAAGAGAGTTCCGAAAGTTGTTTGGTCATATAGCTGAAAAAATTGTTCGTACTATTTGATGATTGATTACTAGGAATCGTGAGCAAGGACAAAATAATAAAACAATTCTCCTCGCAAACATTTCAGAATTGAAAATGTTTCCCTACTGTTTCTGAAATGTTTCCCAATTGTTTTTGAAAATGGTTCTTTGTTGTGGACATACTTTTGGAGGTCGTTGATACATTGGTTAAAATATCAAAAAATCGTATTCAAAATCTTTATAGGCTTACCGTTACTCCCACATTAGATCAGAATTCGTTTGAATTTTGACGAACAAAAAGCTCATTTGTAGTGAAGAGTATGTACATATATTTTATTTCGTAAGTACATGTAAATGGAATCAAAAAAAATTCACACGGAAAATTGTTCAACAAAATTTATGGAGACACGAAACCTTTGCAAAAAGAAAACAATTAACAAGGTTTATCACCATTCTGATTTGGTCACAACCCTACTGCAGTATGTGGATGGATTTGTAAACCTGTCTCTTGACAACTTTACAGAGTCTTTGAATCTATTTCGGAGAGACGACGCAGTAGAGGGAATCCTCGCCGCGCCACCTGCGGCACAAGCTCAAAGGGACCTCGACCAATTTGGAGTGCGCAATTGGAGGCAATTAGCTAAAGACCGAGCTAAATGGTGAAGCTTGTTGGTTGAGACCCAGGTTCACCCCGAACTGTAGCGTCACCTAAGTAAGTAAACTACTGCAGTAAGGGTTCGAAACTAGCGTGTTCGAAAAGGCGGAAAGACCATATAGCCCAATTCGAAGGCGCTGGCTAAATGGGTGATCTGGTTCGGAATTTCCTGCACATCTGCTTAGACCGAACTAATCTTCCTGTAAATCTTGTATTCAGAGGACAATGTTTCGGTGTGTGTTTCACCATTTTTAAGTTGGATGTAGATATGCAGTTTATTAAATAATACAGCTTAAGCAGTTGGTTTGAAATGCTTCCAAAATTATAAAAGCCTATTATGACCAAGAGTGATGGCTTATTTACTTAAACCATGTCACCCCACGTGAGACGTAAACCGGCATAGAGTGTGTTTGGATTTTTGAGATTCTGCAACGCACTTGAAATATCTACCAGTAAATTCCACCTTCTTCCAGTATTAAGGCATCAGTAGTTAAGGCTTTAGATGATAGGTTTAAATCCGTTTTTAGACTAGAACATCAATCTAGGTATCTTAGCTCTGTTGTAATGTCCTTACTACGTTCCATTTCCCTGCGGTTGAGTCACCTGTCTCACTATGTTCTCGGACGTCGGCATCCCCTCCAGCTTGCTTTGCAGTTTGTTTCTTTCGCCTTCGAAGCTAGGACAGTGAAAAAACACATGTTCCGCACTTCTTATAGTCATTTTGTAGGGCGGACAATAGAGATAGCAGTCGTGCTTAGATATTTGTAGATATACGTGGAAATGTTCATGCCCACTCAGCAGCGTGGTATTTACATCAACTTCACCATACTTTCGGCGTTTCCATGTTTCAATATGCGGAATAAGACGATTGGTACATCGGCCCTTAGTTGACACGTTCCACCGTTGTTATTTTCCCACACTATTTGTTCTATCCGGTGTACTTGCTTTACCGCGAACAATCTCAACTTCCTAATTTCTTTGTTCATATATTTTCTGCATCGCTTGGGCCTGTATGTCGATTGGGAGCAATCGTGGAATGGATCCAGATACATAGGGATGTTTCAGCCTTATATTCCCAATTTCTGCACAGAATAGGAGTTGATATCAAGTTCACTTTAACAAGTCTTTGTGTTTATAATTACTGACTTGTCGAGCTCCAACTACTGAAATATGTCTGCTTGTGATCCCGTAGCCTTGCATTTTTTTCAATATGGGGTACGCTACTTTCAGTTCTACAGATCAAGTCCTCTAGCATCGCGAGCACTTAGTCTTCGAAACAAAGGTTTGGACTTCTTTATCTCGAACTGGGAATACTCGGGTACGCTACTTTCAGTTTTGTAGCGCACATGGCACCACCCATCAACGCGGAATTCCATTTCATCCCATCTTTTTTTCCACACGAACACTGAACAAAAATGAAATAAGCACTTCCTAGCATTCACAAAAACAATTTTATTAACTCTCTCTCCGTCAGCCAGAAGCCACCCAAGTATTTGCTGGAATAAGTTTTTCTTTGTATATGACATAAGTTTTATTGTATACTTACTGACGATTAAAGTGTCTAAATTACAATAAAAAGAAGGCATTTCATTTGTTGGAATTTGGTGCTTACCCGTGCGGTGAAATATCACTTTACAGTTGGTCCTTTTCAGGACCGGCCGACGAGCAACTAATAGGCTGCCGCGGCCAGGCAACCTACAGTTCTACAGACCAAGACCTCTAGCATCGCAATCTCTCAGTTTTCGAAACAAAAAGTTGGTCTATTTTGTCTCGAACTGGAGAATACAAAACTCGTCATGTCTCGAATGCACTCCAGTTTTCCCTTAAGCTGATTTGCGGTAATACAGTGCAGTATGTATATGCACTCTTTTCTAAGCCGTGCCACATGAATATGGAATGCTTTACTAAGCTTAAGGTCAACGTTTGTCTTTATCTCCTTCTTTCAAAAGCCGTATCTTCTTAATGCTCGCGTTGTATATCTCGTGAATTATAAGGGTATACAAAATCCCCTGAGATCTGCTTTGCGCCTCTAGAGGTCAGATTCAAGATTACGAGTTGCACCCGGAGTGTATACCCTGCGTACATTTCAGGTGCATAATCTTAGGCCATAATCCGTAGACTTTCCTTGCATACATAATCCTCCATAACCAAATCAGATCGGTTAGCCTTACGTCCACATGAATTCAATGCTCGTTATTGTTTTTGTCTTTCAGCTTATACTGCTTAATCACCCAAGGGGCAACCGAATCCAATCGCCGTATGGCTGCCACAGAATTACATATTCATTATCGTAAAATCCATGTCACATGAACCCAGCTGACGTCAGGAGGCGAGGGCGCATAATGTCACCACTTTTTTTTTTATAGGAACTTACCCAAAATATATCTCATGAAGTCTTGCCTCGCCTTTAATAAACATCGTCCCCAAAAGTAATTACTCAACCTATTGCATGTTGCCGTCGGCCGTGTTAAATATCAAAACACCATTAAGCGATAAAGAAAAAAAAACTAAATTAGTAAAAACATAGTAATATATCTTATCACACAGTATCTGCGATTCATCATAAGCTACAGTCTGTAAACCTTATGTGTTTTGTGCACACTCTACTTTACATATTCATAATCTCGAACGCTCCTACTTCGCTTAGTATCCTTTAACTGTTGCGTGGCGAACTAAATTAGACAAATATTCAGTTGTTCTCTGTCTACACGGTGAGACATTTTTTTATTCCATGTGGCTGCCATGCTACTGCAGCCCATCATCAACAATGGACAGGGTAATTTAAAATGTTTTCTCACTCTCTATAGCAAGGGAATTTCAAATTCAGAACACAAGGATCCTTAGAGGTGCTTTCCCAATTTGCCACATGGCCATTTGGTAAATTGAACAGCAGCACCATTGCTAACACCATCTGGACCATTATTTTCGGGTCTCCTTCCGGATAACATTGTTCGAGTTGTGGTGTTATTTCATGGTACGAGTATACATCGAGAACGTATTTCAGTAGCAGATATTGGAAATTGCTATGAGACTGTGGAGCAAAGGATGCAAGGGATGTATTCAGCAGATTTGATAAATAGAAAATTTCGCTTCCGAATGTGCTGTCTTGACAATTCAAGAACAGTTATTCCAGGTGATGTGTCAAAAGAAGGATTCGGAGATATCTAATTTCCATTCTGAATAAATGAATTTTACTTGCAGGATATAGATAAATTAAAGGAAAGGTTCACAGGAAAACTTCAATTATTGCATTTGTGTTGTTAGTACAGACATTTAAGCATTTCGTCGTGTGCCTGTGTAAAACCACACAACTTACATTTTACAAATTGTTTAGGACATAAGAAATATTGTGACCATTGTTTTAAATGGAAATATAAAAATTAACTTCATTAACTCATATATCTAAATGGATTTTTTTTTTTTTTTTAAGGACTGAAACGAATAAAATTTAGAAATTTCATAGCGAAAAAAATAAAATATTTTTTGATAGTTCATGTGAATCATTTTTATTTGCTTTAATTAGTATATTTTTTAAAATTCATTTTCAGTTAATGAATATGAAAAAATTATTTGGGTTCCCACTCTTTTCTTAACTTCCCTCGGATGTCCTTCATGAGATTGATGACAGTTATATCCGTGACCTCTTTGGATGCTCTTTTCCATTTGATAATAAGATCTTTGAGGTCCTTAGCACACTGCTCACTTTTCCTCAATTTTGCCTTAACCAAGACCCAATACCTTTCAATGGGACGACACTGTGGAACATTAGGTGGGTTCATGTTTCTTGGGACAAAATCTATGTTTTTAGCCACAAGAAAATTTAATGTCGCTTTATCATAGTGAGCTGAAGCCAAATCTGTCCAAAATAATGTTGAAGTCTAGTGTTTGTTTATAAATGGAATTAACCGTTTTTTTAGGCACTCATTGACATAAATTTCCGCGGTGATTGTGCCAGTTGTAACAAACGGTGTGCTTCTGTGTTCACATTGGCAACGAGATATTTCGATCCAAACTTTTCCACTCCAATGGATGTTACTGATTGCGGAAGAATCTCTCCTTCAAAATAATTATAAAACTGATCGCGCTACGTTTAAATTTTTCGCAATAAAATGGTTTGGCCGCGACGGATTTTCGATCCATTTGTCGATGATCTTTTTACGGCGTTCCTCTTGATTCATCTTTTATAAATATTAAGAACTACTCTTAACCAAAATCAAATGCAAAATGAAACTATAGAGTAAGAAGGACAATTTACGAAAAAAATGGTATTTAGTTATTTACACATGTGACGTATTGTATTGCCCTTATTTAAATTTACAGATTTTATTCGGTTCAGTCTTTATTGTCATAGAACTTTCAGTAGAAACAACCAGCTATTAAATTTGCCAAATGTATATGACATTTTTGTTATGTATACTTTGCCAAATCATTATGGAAGACTCACGCTTCAATAACGCTCACGTTTCGTGGTAATTTATTTCCGAAATGCATGTTCTGTTCGTCAAACTTACAAAATGCTTCGTCCATTTTTTGGTGCACGTCCGTCTGAGCAAGCTGTTCGTCGAACCATTGATAAATTTACATCCACGTATATGCCAATGGACAATACCCATCGTAACCAGTATGACCTCGTACTGTGCTCACCAACGAAACTATAGCCGCCATAAATGCTTGTGGCATCATCGGTTCTTATTTTTCAAAACTGAGGCTGAGCCATAGATAGATACATATATTTATTTTCGTAATAAGTTTACAGTGAAGTTGTTGTCGCACAATTTACACAGGTACAGAGATTTGATATTTAATAGTTATATCTTTCTACTGAAATATTAATTTTAAAATCGACGCAAGTCCTGATTAAGAGAAATAAAAGAAATATTTGGAGGAAAAATGCGAAAGAAAAACCTCCAATATACAAAAAAAAAAAAAAAGACGAAGATAGTTATAGATAAATGTATAGATAAATTAGTTTATATGTAAATAAATAAATAAATAAATAATTAAATAAATAAGTAAACAAATAAATAAATTAGCAAATATATAAATACCTAAATTAAGAAATAAATTATTAAATAAATAAATTAATTAATAAATAAATAAGTGAATAAATAACTAAATACATCAATAAATAAATAAATAAATAAGTAAGTAAATAAATAAATAGATCAATAAATAAATAATAAAACAAAAATAGATAAATAAATAATTGAATAAATAATAAATAGATACATTAATAAGTAGATGAATAAATATTATAAATGATGACAACACATTAATACATTAAAAAAATAAAATAAAAATTAATAACAAGCAAGTGAATAAGAATAAATAAATAAATACAAAAAAGAAAAATAAATAATATAGATAAGTCAATACAATTATGTGTAAATCTGAAACATTCTTAAACATTTAATTGGTTTATAAGTGCATTATCTGAATTATCACAGTTCCGTAGAAATGTATCCGTGAGCTTAAGAATTCTATCGGAGATCAATTCAACATTCGCTTTGTGGTGAAGATTTATAGTAGAATGATATCTAGATAAGTTAAGCATCATTTTTAGCACTTTATTTTGTGACACTTGGAGTTTATTTAAGTGGCATTTTGCACAGCTTCCCCATGGCTGAGCCATATTCTCCCAAAATATGGATGACATTGATCCGGACGAGATGTGGTTTCAACACGATGTCGCTACGTGCCATACGCGACAACATCAACCTTGATTTATGGGGATAAACCGGCAACTATTGACGACTTGGAAGCCGACATTCACGATGTACCCGTCGGTCGATTTACTCGAAAAGTGGTCAAAACTTTGACTGAGAGGATGACACTTGTAAAGGGTAGTCGAGGAAGTCATACCATATGCTCGAAATTGTATTCAAACATGTGGATAAATGTTTCAATCAAATAAAATAAAAACATGACCATTTAATTGATTTTTGAGTGTTTCATTTTAATTTAAAGTTCTCATGCTCAAAACAAAAAAAAAACCTTTATTACTCTGATATAAAAAAGGATTTCTAAAAATTGTGTGGCATTGCCAGCACACGACGATTTTGAGTTTTAAAACGTACAGAAAACCTACAGTCCGTTTGAAACGGACCGTATGCGTGACATTATGAAAGTCTCAAATCGAGTGCAGTAATGTTCATCCAGTGCAATAATTGTATCGAAGAACTCATTGTTAGAACTCTTTTCCTTTTAAGAAAATGGACATGGCTAACTCCATTTGTAACTGCAATTCATGGAGTTGGTAGTTTGTAGTAAGGCCGTATTTGCAATTCAAATCGTTTTTTCAACATCAAATTTAATATATGAGCAAAACAGCTCCTCAAAGTGGGTATGGGTGGCTATACGCATCGCAGAGAAATTCAAAGATGATAAGCCTATTTCAGTTTGTTTTTTAAAGCACTGGAAAAGAGCATCCTTATAAAACAGGCGTACTTGAGGCCGGACTTAGGGGAGTCATTATGCTTCTTATAGGATTTATTTCCAATATTTTACTTACATATGGTATGTGTGACGCGGTAAATCAAGTCCAATCATTTGTTGCCATTCACAGCAGATTTTATCTATTTTTTTTAGAGATTTGATTGGAATAAAGAGATTTTTAAAATTTTTTTTTAAACGGGCGTATTTGTGCCTTTCTTTTCACGGTCCCACCTCTCGCAAACGTTTGACAAACATCCGAGAGTATTGTTGTTACGAAAAAGCTTCTCAAAAACAAAATAGAATTGCCCTCGGATACGACACAAAACTGTATGTCCCTTCTATTCATGCGAAAAATATAACGCAAACAACACGAGTGGTTGCCTAGGCCTAGGCATTTCATGGGTTGCTGCGCACAATATGTACACTCAGAATCAAAATTGAGGGTGCATCCATTTTTTTAAAGTTCTTCCGTAAATACAAATTTACAAAGCAAGCCAAGTCAAGTTTGGATAGGTCAATACAAGCCTCAAGTATACACTGCAAAGTAACCTATACATATATCAGTTAACAAAAAATTAACGTAAGTGAATTAGTTTAATTTAAAAAAAAAAAAAGCTTAAAATACGAGTCGAAAGTGAGTGAATATTTTTCTTTAAACACATTAGTCATATGAATGTAGTTACACTGGTGGACAGAATTAGAGGAACGCAAGCAAAAAGTTAAACATTTTTATATTTTTGATTAGGGCTTATAATTTATTTATTTTTTCCGAGGGTAGGTGAAAAATCTTCCATAGACACTATGAGAATAGCAAGCGCGTGCTCATAGTAGTGTCAGATTCTTACTGACTAAAAAACACCACCCTTCGATATAAATTTGTTAGATATCGCAACTAAGTATTAACTTATCAAGCAATTTTTCTATCATGAAATAAAAACGTTTGGCAGGTTACTTTCCACTGAAAGATCCTGCATATTCCGCAATCTAGACACGGTTAATCCTTATCTCGCCAAATCGAAGGGTTTCGTTCTTTGTAATCGGCGCAACATAGTTCTACTTGCATATAAGCCCGAGTCTCTTCAATTAATGATCGATCGCCTGCATCAATATTGCTCGTTGTGAAATCTGTCGGTAAATTTGGAGAAATCCAAAGTACTGATTTTTAAAAGAGGTGGGGGTCGAAATTGCTTAAATGAAAGGTGGAATTTTAATGGTGAGAGCATCGAACTAGTCAATGAGTATAAATACCTTGGCGTTTACTTTACGAAAAATTTAAGCCCGGAAAGACATTTGACGGAAAAACATCCCAAGGCTAAATGCGCTTTCAGCGCCACATGGAAACGATGTTTTGCCAATAAAAACATTGCGCACAGTAGCAAGTACAAAATTTTTGAAGCAGCGTCTGAGGCCATTTTGTTTTATGGGGCGTAAGTATGGGGTTGCAGACACTATGAAACAGTCGAAAAGTTGCTGAGCTACTACGTTAAAAGAGTATTTCGGCTACCAACTAGCACCTCCAACTACATGATTATGTTGGAAACGGGATTGTCTCCGCTGTTTATCAAAACACTTAAGTTACAAGTTGATTACATCTTGAAAGTCCTCAATATGAACAACGACCGGTTGCCCAGGAAAGTGGCCCTCCAAACAATTCGTAATAGGGACAGCTGGTACGCAGTGTGGTTGGAACTAGCGAACTTTTGTGGTATGGATTTAAATCTAAATAGCTTAGATTTTGGCACCTGGAAAGCGGTACTTTATAGATTAATCTCAACGGTGGACATAAAGTACAGAGAACGATTCTTAGAGGAGGCGATGGGTTCCCTGCATAGGATGATCTACAGCCGTTTATGGCACAATCGTCCGCTGAAAAACTATTTTCGGGATGAAAACAGCGTGGACGAAATTTCTATGATGCTTAAACTACGAGGGGAGCTCCTACGCCTGAACTACATACCACATCGTGAGGATCTCCCTATATTATGCAACTTATGCAACCTTGGGGAAAGAGAGGACGTTCTGCATTTTGCTGGCAGTTGCCCAATTTTGAAGGAAACAAGAGGCACTTTCTCGGTAAGGACATCCTAACAGACCACGAAACCTTATCCCTGCTCAATGAATTGAACGTAAGCTATACCGTTTTTGTAAGTTAGCCCTAGCATATCGTGAAAGAATAAGAAATGAAAACTTTTAACTCGATTTTGTTATCTTTTGTTTTTGTTTTCCCTTTTTTTTATACTTATGAAACTGAAAAATGTTATTTAGTTGTTAACCTGGCAGACGGCAATGCCATGCTATATGATTTCGTTTTAAATTAACTGTGAATTTGTTAATGGTTACTGAAATAAAAATCAATTATTATTACATTATTATAATCGGCGCAATAAATTGCTCTCATCCAAAATTTGTAGGACTGTATTGTCAACATGTCCGATTAGTCGGTTTCTATGCTTTCTCTCGAAGGTTCTAGTTTCAGCTTCGATTGTCGGAATTCCGAGATCCCTGTGGATATCGTCGTTTCTAATATACCACGGTGCTTGCACAATTTCTCTTAGCACTTTATTTTGAAAAGTTTCTAATATATTGGCATATGTTTTCTTGGTACAACCCCAAAGATGTATACCGTAGGTCCACACCGGCTTTAGCACTTGCTTGTATAAAAGCAGTTTGTTCTCAGAACTGAGCTGGGAATGTTTTCCGAGTAACCAGTTCATTTCTCTATATTTGATTTCGAGTTCTTTACGTTACATTTTCACGTGCGAATTTCATTTCAGCCTTGCGTCGAGTGTCATTCCTTGGTATTTGGCCTCGTTTGCAAAAGGTATTCGGGCCGAGTTTAGGAAAATTGGCAAGTTATTAGTTTTCTTGTAAGCGAAATTCACGTGAACAGATTAAGACTCGTTGATGTTTATTTATTTAGCTTAATACAAGCAAGGAGGAGTATTCGACTCCATGTCTAACACGAAAGAGTTTATTCCCGAGATATGATTCTAGAATATCGTATAAGCATACAGGGAGGACTTGTCGTAGTTTGCTTTAAAAGCCATCATGCCACAGCTTATCAAAGGCTTGCGAGACGTCAAGAAATACGCTTGAGCAAATCTTTTTTTCTTCAAGTGTTTTCTCGATTACATCAGTAATTCTATGCCAATCGTCGAATGCTTGCTTCTGAACCCAAACTGGTGGTCAGGGATAAGATTATTTTCTTCTTTAACCGGTTGGGCTTGGGTGAGGGCTTATAATGATTTGTTTAATTTTACATCATTTTTATAAAAAGAAAAAAAAAATGTTCCATAAAAAAAAAACCAATATTTAATACCTAAAAAAGGGATATTTTCCTAAATTAATGGTTTTCATCAATTTATAAAATTTCCAGTATACCTTTACAGCTCCCGGAAATTGAGGGTGATTTAGTACTTGGCACTCCCCCCTCTTGATCTAATTACCAGGCGAAGTCTCCTTGGCTTGGCATACTTTTGATAATGTTATCGATGCTAACCTGGGGTATTTGGTGCCATGCATCAATCAAAGCACTTTTAAGCACCTCCAAAGTGGATGGGTCCGGATTTTTCTGCTTTAACTGTCTACAAAGCATGTCCCAGACATGCTCAATGGGACTTAGGTCAGAGGAGCTATCGTCAGACTATCGTGGTCAGTTGTTCCTTTCGAAGATACTCCGAAACCCTATTTGCAGTGTGGGGACGAGCGTTATCTTGCATCGAAAGGAAATTCACGCCGATACTGGGGCAAACGGCACAACAATTTCTTTTAAAATGTCTCTTACATACCGCTCTGCTGTTAAGGACCCATTTTCTACCACGTGTAACTCCGTGCGTGCTCTCAAACATATGCCACCCCAGACCATTATGGAACCTCCACCATAAGTCACGCTTAGAACAATGTTGCATTGTGCATATCGCTCACCTGATCCTCTATTCACTTTTCCCCGTCTGTCGTCTGGCTTCAGGCAAAATCTCAATTCATAAGTGAAAAACACTCGCTACTAGTCGTCCTCAGACCAGTTTTCGTGGTTTTGGACGAAGCCAACACGCGCTCCTCTATGGCGTCTGGTGATAAGGGGGCCTTTGCTAGTCTGCATGGGCTTAATCCAGAATCTTTGAGTCTTCTTCTTACAGTTTGGGAAGATACCCGAACATTTCGCTCTTAGAGAAGTCTACTTCAAATCTGAGTTGATGTTGCGGTCCTATTTCTGACGACATAGCTTACCAGAAATCGGTCGTCTCCGCGTCGTGGCCCTTTTCTTACTTTGTCCCTGATTTCTTTTCAAAGAACCGGGCTCTCTATATCGCTTTACGTTGTGAAAAATAACCCACTTTGACACATTTAGCATTGATGCCTCTTTTTGGTACGAATGCCTATTTTCAATCCAACATATGGCACGAGCTACATGAACTTCAGTTAAGCCTGACATTTTCATCTAAATTATTCACTTTCTTCATCAACAGTTTGATATGATAATCGAACGAATAGCCGAAAAAAAAACACGAAAAAGTTTGGTTATAAGCATTTAATGAAAGTTAAGTGCAATTAAAGTTCTTTAAATACATTTCCGTTAGCCAAATGAGTTTAATTCTGACAGCAACATACGAGTACCATAAGAGTACCTTGAAACGTTAACCCTAAAAAAAAAATAAATAATCATCCTGTTAGTTTATAATATTTAACCGTCAAACAAAAAACTATCATCGGTCCTCTAATTTGGCCAAGCAGAGTAGTTACTAATATCTCTACGGTCTAGGTATAGATTCAATAAAATTTCTTGCAATGGTTTCTAGAATTTTAGACCATTCTTTTATAGACCTTGCTGGTGTAATCTCTTGTTTGCGTTTCTGCCGATCTAAATGCTCCCACAAATGTTCAATTGAATCCAGATCCGGTGATTGGGATGTTTTGGGATATGGTATAGCAGCCATTCTAGAACAAGATAAGAATAATGTTAAGGTTCGTTATCATGTTGGAAACCCATGTTCTTGGAAGACCCTATTTTGGCACACTCGTGGTCAAATTTTCTTACAACCTTTCGTATCCATTGTGGATTCAATGATTACTAAATTTCCCACCCCAGGCACCGCAATACATCACCAAACCATCACTGAATCTTTGCCATGTTTTACTGTGGATATAATATTTTGAGATTTTAGCTCCTTATTTGTGTCCCTACGCACTTTTCCTCGTGTTTTACATCAAAAAAATTCTAATTTACTCCCGTCATTGAACAGAATGCTTTGCCAGAAAGAATCACCAAAAGTTTCATATTTTTTTGCAAATTCCAACCTCTTAGATTTGTTCACTTTTGATATATTTGCCACGGCACTACCAATGCACGGCGAAATCTAAGGTATTCCGGGAGCTGCAAGGCTGATGAGATCACCTAGCGTAGTACTACCCTAACAATTCTACCAGAACATCAAGATTTGGGTATCCCTCTCACGCATGGAAACGATTACTTAAGCTGGCCGCATTCAGTAGGACCAACCGTATATGGGAAGATGGTGCAACTTGCCGAATCCCCACACAAATCTGACGTAGACTGAGTTCTAAGTTGTGATATCTTTTTCTTCTTCATAGTAATAACAATCCACTCTACTTGTCAGAACTCGTCAACTATTCATTCGCTGTTTTTGATTTGTTAAAATGTTATTTTATTTGACCTCCAGGCACGTATGTAAATTTCGTTCAAACACTAGTCCCGGAGTAGGACTATAGGTATATTACCCGACATGTTCTTATCAGTCATCGGGGGCAACCAACATATATGTCTAGGAATCGCAAGGAGTGTAATAAGCCAACAGTGCACGAACAATTCAAACTGCAGCAGTTGTAAGTGTGTACACTAAGTGGTGCCAGAACGCTGCATGTGTATCTAAAATTCCAACAATTTAATCACAATACGAGTACTTGTGCACTTCCAAAGTAGTATCCTCAATGTATCTGCCACAACAACACCTTAGGTGGAAAACTTTTCACAAAGTTGAGAAGGTATCGCTTCATTGTTGGCGATGGCACTTGACTTGCAAACTGTTTTGCAATATCATTTTCAATAAGTCGCATTCCAACATGCCGCATTCTCGTAAAATTCATTTTTTCGAAAGTATCTAGGAAACAAGATGCTTAAAGGTGATTAAAGTGAGAAACCCAATCAGCCCATTCTGCATAAAGTTGTTCAAAATGCCTGTAGTTGACGAAGATTTAAAAGTATTGCCACTTATTCTGCTTCATGGTACGATTGATAAAAAAAGAAGGAAACAATTAAAACTTTGTTTAAACTACTCGTATTTTAATGAAATTTTTTCCTGTTGCCAATACAAAAGTTTGACGACTTAAGTCTTGTGTTCAAGAAGTTGTAGAAACTGTTTTATTTTTGGTCTTATCTGACATGCAGCCATATTCGAAATGGTAATGACTAATTAAAAATTATGTAACATGATTGCTCAATTAGCTCGTTTTAATGAAACACTGTCCAGTGGGTTAAAAAAAAACGATTCGCCCCTGCACACAGTTTACATCGAAAAGCACAGGACGTCTGTGGTGCAGACTTGATGGGTATTTTTTATTTTTTTTATTTTATCCCTCGTTAAACGCACCAGCTTCTGTTCCTTTGACATGCTAATGGACCGCACAACCAATATGTGGAAAATTGATTAAAAGGATCAAAAGGATTTGAACATTTCTCCAAATGGTTAATTAGCGAACCGCATTACATTGGATTTTATTAATTTTACATCATGTTGCCCGCCCATTCGTCCCTGGTCAGACAAATCGAGTGTAATCTGTTCTAATAATCCTTGCGCTCTATACGCATTGAATTCCTACCCAATTGAGTGCTAATTTCATACGCATCCATCAGAAACAGTGCACGGGATTGGTGCAAATCCGACAAACAAATCGATTGATTTCGCAAATCTCTCTCCTCCCAGATGCCCTTTTTCAAGTTCGAGAAGAATCTGAAAAATCCTTCGTCGATACGATAACGTGTGCACCCGCAGCGATTTACTGGAATCCCCTATCGAAACAGAGAAGGATAAGCGAAGGAAAAAAAAAATTCTTTTGACGAGGATAGGCGATTTACTCGCACACATTTCTATGATTAGTTGGAGAGTTTGAGGGAACAAATCTATCTTCACCCTAGTGCTGCACGTAATCTCGAGCAATTTATTTATTTATTGCAAATATTGAAAGGGAGGCCCTGTATCTGCAGACTGAGACAGAGTCTTATTAAGAATTTCGAGTGGAGTGGCGCGCAAATTTGTTGCAATTTCTGTTGATTTGCCGGCTTTAATGGGTGATGTAATTTAAGTCTTGTTCATGTATTATTCAAGTAATTTGGGACACGTACGGATAACGAAGTCAGAAAAGTATGGGTTCTTGCTTGTTCCCGGAGATATTTTCATTTTGTTTGAAGTGTGGTTGTGGAGGGGGATTTTATTATTAAAAACATCCCCTTGCGTGCAAATGACAAACCATTAATCAAACATGTTTGGGTTGAATTATTTGATTCACAGCGCAAATGATAAAATTCTGCCAAAGTAAAAATGTAAAGACAAACTTTTCCATGACCAGGAAGCTTCTAAAAATCGCTTTGTCGTAATGGGGAACTAAGAGTGTGTATAATTCCGATGGAATTTTCAAGTTGGGGTAACTGGCCGACTACGTAAATATCTTCAATTTACGAAATAACCACGGTCCTCGTATAAGGGTTATTGCTCGCGAATCTTGCAAATAAAATGAGGGTTTTTTTTTGTCTACACGTGGAACATTCGAACATCTAGAAAAAATATACACAGAATGCTAACCTCCACGGGCAGACAAACAAAGACCTGTAACATAGATGTTGAAACACGTAACTTTCATTAATATTAAATACGATCGCTTTATTGTTTACTTCCTGATATGCGTGTACATTATTTAGTGGTTTGTGCCAGATATTGGTTGTTACTTGCTCTATATTGCCTCTGAGAAGGTTATAGATACTTCGGGATTTTCGATCCAACCGGACGATACGATATTGGATTCCTGTTCAATACTTAACAGCTGTATCATCAGAGTATCTAATTATAGCGAACTCATCTGGCATTCGGGTCCTCAGAACCTCAAGATCTTTCGCAATAGCGGTCTTAGTGCAGACCCTTCTGGGACGCTCTGTCGTCTGTAATATACAGTATCGTTCTATCTATAGAAAAATCATTCACCAAATGATTAAGCAGACTAGTACTCACATTTTCTAACTAGTTTAGCCACCTATCCCATCTCCCTAATTGCCGAGATTCATTTTCGACTGTCCTGCCCGTTTTTGAATCTGTTCCAGAATGACACTTGGCACCCCCAGAAATGGTAGCATCGATATTCAGTGAACTTTTTGGAAATCTCAGATTCTTCCGATAGTCCTATCATAGACATTTTATACCTTCGTAGCTCGCTTCTAAAGTACCCCGTAGTCTGTGTCTCTAGTCTGTGTTTGCGTTGCCAATGAATTTCGAACTCCTGCCGCAGCTCTGGCTGAATATCATTCTGGATATTTATGTGGAACCAAACGACACTGAAATTGACGACAGTATTGATACAGGGCACGCCAAATCGTATACTTAAAAAATATTCGAATAGAAGTCACAACTTGACCTCGTTCCCAATTTTCAATATTAAATAAAACACTATTATTATTATACTCTATTCTAAACTGGGTCTATAACAGTGTTCATATGTACACTGCACATAACTTTCCGGACAAACCATTTTTTCCACAATTATACGTTTATCTATCTGCGCAGGGCTCCAATGAACAAAATTACTTCAAATCCTATTACGGTCGATAGTAGATATTATTACATCTCAAAACAGGTAAGGGGTTTTAAGAAAGAAATGCGGAAAATACCAATAGAGCCAACCGCAAACGTCATTAGCGTATCATAAAACCTACCATAACACAAAAATAATTTCGTTTGGGGTGATCTCGACAGAGAGATTTGAAACAGTGTCCAAAATCGAAAGACCAGCTTTGAGAGATCCTTCAAATAGCCTGGAGATCAATGACATTGGAAACTATTAGGAAACTGGAATTTTTTCATTTGGCTACATAAATACTTGTATAATATTGATAAAGTTATTTACAATCAATCTTGATTGTTAAAATGAAAAATACAAACAGTTTTGTATCAATTTCTCTGACAATGGTTTGTCCGGAAACCTATGGACGGCAGTGTATTATATGTCTTGTCAAGGAGCTCGTAGAAAGAGTCTTTGGTGGAGTCGTCCTTCTCTCCTATGAAGGCATGAGCACATAGACTGACGTTGCCAAATTTAGCCTTGATACGGATTGATTTTCCATGGTAGGGAAGTTACCCCAACGCACAACCCCCAACCTGGATAAAGCGATGCCAGTGACCCATTTCGGGGATGCGACCGCTGCCGTTGGCTCATTGAGGGTCATCTATGAGATGAGTACATACAAGTATAGGTATCCTTGTCGAAACACTATTATTGAATTAAGAAGGAATCACCTCTGCTGCAGCTGCATTGATGAAGAGGAAAAGGATTCAGCCTACTATGCAACTGCCTAGCATTATCCTCAGCAAAAACCAAATTCTGACTGAATGCTTCTTCGATGATTCTTACGCGAATGTCAATCTTAAAATGAATCCCAAAAATCCTAATTGTACCAAGAGAATCTAATGAAAATGACCGGCTCATGTGGTAACACAATAGACCTCATCTGGTCTAAGTGAATCATACCCAATGCAGATGATAATTCTAACTTAGCTCTTCCCAAAATTGTGAAAATTAGTACTTGACGCATTTTTGGGTACTAGTTCGTGACATGTTGATGTGTTCAAAACAGGAAGACAGAGATCTGTCCGCTTGTCGCGATCCATTAAGTTACTTATTTTTGAAAGGTTGCCAATCATTCCGTTTGTCGATTCTTCAGTGAAGTTATTAGCGACTCAAGATGTTTTCCTGGGAGTAGAGTCTGCGTATCATAGAATTTGCCCTGAAAAGAAGACTTAGCTACTTCGCCGATATGGGTTACGACTAGGCAAATCAATCCCGGGATCCCGGACGTTTTTTGCTCTTGAACGATTGATTGCCAGTCACCAATCCCGGGATTTTCGGGATTGAAAGCTGATTTTAATTGATACTCTCTGTCTCTGAAGCAAATACCTAAGTAATTTTTGATTTTTAAAATTTAGATTATTAATTTTTCGTGATCGAAAATAACCTTTGCCTTGCCGTTTTCCAAAAATTATGTACAGAAAAGAAACATATCTAGAATATGTTAGATTACGGTAGTGCTTGACAGATCTGGCGCCGTTGAAGCGCAAATCAAGGTATGCGTTCATCTATTTTATTTGTATTATGGTTTCTTCAGTGCTTATAGGTTCCATGAACCACGCATGCATGCAGTACAGTTATTGTGCATGGGCATACAAACTTAAAGTGTATGTTAGAACTTCAAAGGCGCCATTACCACTTCCTAGACTCACGAAAACCTTCTTTTTCTTCCTTTTATCAGCGAGGTTATGATCCGAAAACAAGGGATCACAACCCTCCCACTTCACCGCATTTCTACTGATCCGCCTGTGGGGTTCGCCTATTTGACCTCAGAAAATATCGGCAGGCCTGCCGATTTTGGATCACTCGGTTACTGAGGCCAATGAAATGCCCATGTCGTCGCATTTGTCTGATCGAGGCGTTTATAGGTCTGCTTTTCCTACATCGCGATGTCTTTGGAACGTGCATTGATATTGCCTTTTTAACAGGGTGCAAATGATCTCTTCTTTGAACGTGGCAATACCAGCTGAGCCGGTCGCGCTCTATTTTTTGTACGATGATTTCCTTAATGTGAAAGCTTCCACGGATCTTCGAACTTCTTATTCGATCAAGCTTGGTCACTCCTGCTGTCATGCGAAGCATCTTCATCTCAGCTGCCGTTAATTTACTCTCATACCTTTTGTACATCGTCCAACATTGTGAACCGTATGTGAGCGCAGGACGCACAACTGCGGTGTAGAGCCTTCCCTTCAACTTAGGTGGCATTTTTTCTGTCACAGAAAATAGCGGTATTTTCTCGCCACTTCATCCACCCTACGCTTACGCGATGATTGATGTCGTCATCACAAGTTGCTTTGCTATTGATCATAGATCCCAGATATTTGAACTTTTCGCCCGTGGGAAGCACTGTTCCATTCAAATAAATGTCTGGAATAGGCCTGAGTGGATCAGAGAACGGGCAGCACAAGTACTCTGTATTTTTTGAACTGATGCGATACCCATTTCCCTCCAGAGCGTCCACCCACACATCAAGTGCTCGTTGCAGGGATGTAGGATCCTCACTTATGATGGCTCCATCTTCAGTAAAGAATAACTGATGTACCTTGGGGTCCATCACTTTACCTTCAAGCAGATAATCAAGGACTGTAATAAAGAGCAAAGGACTTAAAACGCTTCCCTGGTGTACCCCGACTTTGATTGGGAACTCTTCGGTTACTCCAGCAGGGCATCTTACTCTTGTCTTTGCTCCTTCGTACATGTCCATGATCATCTGTACATAGGTTTCTGGAGCCCCTCGATGTGTTAGCGCCACCCATATCAGATCTCATGGTTGTCTGTCGAATGCCTTTTCAAAGTCAACCAATACAATATGCAAATCCATTAAGGAATTTTCCATCCATGATCCTTATACTTTGGATTGCATCTGTGGTTGATTTACCCGAGACAAACCCGCACTGATCATCAGATAGCCGTATTATTTTTCGCAGTCGGCCACCTAATACCCGCTCAACGATCTTCATGGTGTGTGACATCAGCTTGATCGATCGGTAGTTATCACAGTTTCGCGTATCACCCTTCCCTTTGTATACAGGGAGAAGGTAACTTTCCCTCCATTGATTCGGCATTGGGTCACCTCTCATAAATTTGGAGATGAGAATTCTGAGCCATCTGAACCCGATGTCTCCCATCTTTTTCCAGAACTCAGAGTGCATTTCGTCTGGCCCAACCGCTTTTCGTTTTTTGGAGTATTTGACCGCCTCACTAACTTCTTCGACTGTAATGTCGGCTATTTCTTCACAGTTAGGGGTGGCTCTTGGAAAGTATAGCCGGGGAATTTAAACTGAAAAGTTCTTCACAATACTGCCGCCACCTCTGCAGAATTTTGTCGTCATCCACAAGAAGGTGGCCATGAGCATGGTTAATGAACTTTGGCGAACGAATCTCCTGAGCATTTCTCCTTTTTTGGGCGGCTATTTTGAAGATAGTTGTGCTCTTGTTCATATTATGTCTTCGCAGCTCCTGGATAGCCTAGTTTGCATCAGCAACCGAGGAAGATATTTTCTCCAGGTCCCGATACAGGCCCTCCGTACTCTCTGCTTGAAGCTGGGCGCACTTCTTCTTCGCTTTTTTCTTGCAACATCTGTATTCCATTTCGAGGCGAACTTTTTCCAAGCTTTGAAAGCCGCTTTCTTCTCATTTATCATTTCTTCGGCTTCATCACTCCACCATCATATCTCTTTGGCGTGATGTTGGTAGCCTTTTGAAGCTCCTAGCAGTGATTTGGCCTTCTTTAAGCAAGTTCGCTGTACGGAATCCCACATATTTTGTGCTCTACACTCTTCATCCTCAGCTCAGTTGATGTTGTGAGAGAGGTAAGACTTCGCACTGGTTTCTATACTTTCCATGTGGTTCTAGCCATCTTTGATGCTGGATGCGAATAGTTATGATTAGGCCGATGCTTCCGTATAATGCGCAGTTTGTCGCTGAATCATCTCAAATGCTTTCTAAACAAATGGAAACGAAAATCAATCAGCGAACTTTTCTTTCAGAACAAGGACGGAGGTTTCCATCCGCTTTTGATCGAGCCCGTAGAACAGAATGAGGATCTTATATAATGCCTCCTTAGCTGTGTATTCGTGTAAGGGCTTTGGTATTCAATTGCTTTCTTACCCCAAAAGATACAGCGTCATCCTAATGGACGAGTTTGGAAAGATGCCGAAGCTGTACATGGCTTTATACAGCTCATCTTTATAAATGCAATCATAAATGGTGTCGATTTAATGCAACCCAATGGGAACTTTAGTGAACGAAATATTCAATGTTCGAATCCCAGGAAACACCAAAAGTTTTCCACGGTTCTACCTCTCGCGAACGTTTGACAAACATCCGAGAGTTTTGTTGTCGAGAGAAAGCTTCTCAAAAACAAAATAAAAATTGCCCTTCGAATACGGCACAACACTGCAGGTCCCTTCCATTCGTGAGCAAAATATAACACTAGTGGTTGGGAGCAGCTAGTCCTACGCCCTTCATGGGCTGTTGCGCCTGATATGCATGTATGTAATGGGAACTTTCAACTAGTACTAAATAAACTGGCAGTGGGTGCCTTAAAAGAAACAACTATAGCCCTAACTTTAGAATTGTCTGCCATTTATCACGAAGGATAGTAAATCTGTCAACTAAAACAGCATTTACTGACACTTCCCTGCTTGTTATCTTCTTGCGAAAGTAAACTTCAATTAATAAATCATTTACCTAAAATTCAAATTCCATGTTATAAAGAGGAAGTGAAAAACTTTATGACTTCGACCGTAATTCGAGACAAAAGTGCTTTCAGTACTCCTACGCAGTGTTCTTAGTCAAGAAACTTTCATCACTCTCTCCAAACTTACTGCTGTCGGAAGCAGCACTCGAAATTTCCATTTTCAAGTCTGGTCGTCCCAAAGAAATCGAAATTCTTACTCATTTTACGCAATTACCCTCTAATCGACAACGAAAACTTTCTCCATTTCTCGGCGACATGGGCACTTGAAAATCTCATAAAAGGGATTTTTAATTAAATGGCGCACAGGACTCCCAATCCCCGCCGGGGGGGGCATTGGGGTGGTTTTTCAATTAACGCATCCAAGGTGTATACACTCAACACCTGAGGACAAATATATATTAGCTGCCATCGTGAAATTGTAGAGGAGCTTGCTGCGAATCCCATGTCCTTAGGATTATCATACAGTCTCCATTTATCCCTTGCTCTCTGAGGCACTACTCGTTTGCATCCCTTTCTGCCTCTGTTTAGGTTAAAGGAGATACTTTCAATTTCAATTAAAATGCCGAAGTGTCAAAGTTGAATCAGCATTAGTAAGCCACGTCTATGGCACGGATAGTTGCTCATTTCCTTTCCCCATTGAGAAGTGGCTACCATTTTGTGTTCGTCTTTACTTTATTTCTTTTATATGTACTTGCTTTAATGTACATATTATAATTGTCGAAAGAGAAAAAAATTTCATTTTATAATTTAATTCCTATGGAATAGAAATGATATCCATCCCCGCAAACACTTACAGCGTCGCGCTACGCTTCAATGATGCAACATCCTTAGAGGAGAGATACTTGGGCGCTCTACCTGTCTGTGAATGTTGCTACTCCGAACACAGGTTTTATGACAAATCCGGGGAAACACACTCTGATGCCCGAAGGATGTTTCAACTTCAAGACAGTGGCAGCACTCAACCGATGACGACAAGTGTGCTTTGGTGGAGTGCCAAGAAGCAGCAGGAACATCGTGCATTGAAATGTTGTTGATCCTTCAGTAAAACGAGGGGTGATTGGACATTTCGTTTCTTAATGAAAGAAACAATGAAGAAAGTCGTAAAGGATGTTCGATATGAAGAGTTTTTGTGGAGAGCAGATACTGACAGTTTTAGAGGTAATCGCCGACACTTAAATGTGTCGTCTTCTGTCAATCTCTGCACAGCGAGTTATACTTTATTTCTTAATTCTCGTAGATTCTTGACATCGAGTACTGTCGGGTTTGTTGACTAATGATGGGACTTATGACAGAAGATATCCTTAGGCGAACTTGTTGCACTCTAAATGGTATAAAGAACCGGGGTGTGTCTGTCATTTTTTCTTCTGTTCAGAAATATGATTTAAATATAGGGAACACCGTTTTCTGAAAGCCGTGGGCACATACAGTATGTCTTGATGTCACTTTGATAACCTGTCCGGATGAAGGACTTGCAATTTAATTCCGACTCCTTGTGCTTGAGGCGTTCGCTGTACATCTACACAGTTGAGATCTACTTTCTTTATGGCTGCGAGTATATGCAAAATATCTGAGTGTCGCTGACCCTTATGGTTACCTTTCTCAGAGACTGTTGAAAATAATATGATTTCAAATTGAATACTAGCTCTGGGACTACGTTTCGCTTAGGCTAAATAAACAAATGCTTATATTAATGATTTATACCTCCCGAAATGATGAATTTTCACCTTTTTATTTACTCCCAGTCCGGTATGTGAAACTCATGCAAAATTACATATACAAACCTTCAATTTATGTACCTACTCGTACGTCACATAGTCTTTTAGTTTCCCTTGAATCGACACGACTGATCAGAATAAACATGTATACCTTTCATCTTCTTTTTGAGTGATTTTTTATTTTTTTTTTTTTTGCCTAGGGGGTAGTGGAAAAACGCTAATGCGCACGGGAAACAGTCCCGCTCTGTTTCTAGTAGTGTGAGACTCACTACTCACTAAAAAACCACCTTGAACCCCTTCTTTCTACTTGACACCGCACACTCCGGAACCGCTTATCGCATTACTTCAAAGTGGTGTCGTTGGGGGTCGATGGGGCTCACACCCGCAACTACGAGGACGGCTGGTTCCGACACTGTGCGATAGGAGCTTGCAACTCGGAGAGCTCCTCGCCTTTGTACTGCGGCAATTTGCTTTCTGTACTTCTCCTGTCTAAGTGCGTCTGCCCAGATCTCACACCCATACAGAAGAATGGCGTGGGTGATGGACATGCGGAGTCGTCGCCTACTCATTGTTGGGCCGCCGATATTTGCCATAAGCTTACTCAGTGATGACGTGACCTTTGCAGCTCGCTCAGATGCGGACTTAATCTGTTGCCAGAAAGAGAGTTTAGAGTCCAGGGCGATTCCTAGATACCTTACTGCTGGTTTGCTGATTATCACTTCTGGACCTACTCGGAACTCGGCAATGGTCGGGATCCATTTTCTAGTCAGAAGTACTCTCTCTGTGTTTTCCGTGGCGAGACTAAGGCCATGGGCTTTGATCCAGGCGAGTACTCGTCTCATTACCTGGTTCAGTTTCAGCAGAGCCTCTTCGATGTCCCTTGCGGTAATCACCACACCGATGTCATCTGCGTACCCGACTAAGAAGGTATCGTCGGGCATCTCCATGCGAAGGACTCCATCGTGTGAGATATTCCACAGATCGGGTCCAAGGATTATTGAGCCCTGTGCTGCTCCAGCAGTGATTTCCTTTATGTGAGTACCCTCCACGGTGTCGTACAGAAGTTCCGTGTCTTTGAGATAGTCCTTCGCAATTTGCAAAAGATATTGCGGTATCCTGAAGGTGTAATATGTAGGTAATATGACCAAAAATATGATTATTTACCAGCGTTTACTTACGTAGATCCCTTGTTACCATATGGGTTGTAGAGCATCGAACATGCCTTCGTTTTTGGTTCCTGGTGATATCTCAGATGCAACCAATCTACTTACCATCTACTGCTGCCCTATAGCAGCAGCGATTTCACGTTTCTACCGTTAGCAAAGCCATTTTTTTTTCTCTCTGTGCAAGGTTGATGAATTTTCGACTTGAAGAGCTATTGCGCCAAATTTTTATTTTTTATTTTTTGCCGACGCTAAAACTAGGCGGGTTAAACTTACTGCGAAGATATATCTAAACTCACAACCGTTCTTATTGAACATTGTGCCTCGGCAGATATACTGAGATGCTAGCCATCGTAATCAATTGATAGAAGTGAGTTCTGCACAAGTTCTTTCAAGTACTATCATTTGAAGAAAATCGATAGTAGTGCAATGTTAGCTCTAAAGAGTAAAGAATAGTAGTTAGTTAGTTAGTTGGACTTTTTATTAACTTCATATAATTTTCACGAACAGTATATACATAGTCGTTTATGGTTTGGCTTAAGGCCGTCTACCAGATTGACAATATGGTTGCTTAAAATCGCCTTCCAAAATACGGGCTCTGTAGCGGATTGCAGCTGTAGCATAGTTGTACAAAACATCCCAACCATGACTTCCGTTCAGTACGTTGATCACCTCATCCAAGTCTAGCGAAATTACTCCGAAGTATCTCGCGCGAAATTCTCCTAAAATGGGACATCTTCCGATGAAATGGTAAACATCCTCCCTCTCTTTAAGGTTGCACAGGTCACATAAAATTGGCAGATCGGGTCGATGTGGAATAAAATAAAGACTTGTTAGTTCACCTCTAAGTTTGAATATTGTGCTTATCATATGCAGAGAGTAACGATTGAGGAAGTACGTTGAGTCGCTTTCAATGTGGTTATAATTCAGCCTACTATAGATCAGCCTATGTTGCGATGAATGTGCTTCAGCTACAAATCTCTCATACATGGAATTACCTGCATTTTTCAAAACATTTGTAAGCATAGGTTTTATCATTGAAAGTTGTATATCAGATGCAATATTTAAACTCGCGCCATAATTTGCTGCCAACTCCTCCCACTTTTGAACCAAATGCCCTCTTGTCGAAAGTATATGCTTCAGAACAATCCTGAGCAGTCTTCCATCATCCATCTCCACTACTTTAACAATATAATCTATATGCAGCTTTAGGGTATCTAAGAAGAGAGGAGGGACTCCAGTTTCTAGATGCAGCATATAGTTCGGTGTACATATTGGAAGTCGAAAGATTCGTTTCAAAAAGTACCTTAGAAATTTTTTAACTTCTTCAAAAAAGCAATAACCCCAAATTTGGGCTCCGTACAGCAGTATAGAGGCAGCAGTTGTACGAAATAGTTTATTCTTCGCTGTGTGATCGATAAACTTATTGTCGACGCAACGTCCCCAAACTGATGAAATAGCTCTTTTAGCTGCTGCTAGCTGACAATCAAAGTGTTTTTTCATATTGAGGTTGGATGTAATTAGCACACCTAAATATTTATACTCTTTCACTATTTCAACGTTTTCACCTCGATAGAACCACTTTTCGTTGCGAGAGTATCTTCCACCGCCATTTCTAAAAATCATCATCTTTGATTTTGATAAATTCACCGTCAAATTCCATTGCTTACAGTAGTTTTCAAGACGGTTCATAGTAAGCTGCATCCCTTCAACTGTCTCCGATAAAAACACTATATCGTCCGCAAATTTTAGCGCCGGTATCCGCACACTACCAAGCTCGATCCCTCCTCCTACTTCTCCTACTATGTCGTTGATAAATATGATGAAGAGTAGCGTGCTTAGGATGCATCCTTGCTTAACTCCCATTTGTGTTCCAAATTCTTCCGATACATTCTCTCCATTCCATACGTACGCCACGTTGCTCTCATACATCGCTTTTAGCACATTTATCACTTTACTTGATAAACCAATTTTGTACAGCTTATAGAAAAGAGCTTCACGCGCTATGGAGTCAAAAGCTGCACGAAAGTCAACGAAGAAGACATATAGCTTTTTGCTACTTTGTTTAAAAAACTCTGCAATGTTGGTGAGAGTAAAAATTTGATCCAGTGTTGAATAATGCTTTCTGAACCCCGCCTGGTATTCATTTAAAATTCGATTGTTTGCCATCCATTGTGTAAGCCTATTAAATATCAAAGCACTAAATAGTTTTGCCGAAGTATTCAAAAAAGAAATGCCTCTGTAGTTAGCTGGATTATCTAGTTCACATTTTTTGTGCAATGGGAAAATTATCGCTCTTCTAAAGCTTTCTGGGACATTGGCTGTTTCAAAAATTTTATTGAATTCATTTGTGAGTGCAGTGAGAAATTCTGTGGAACTGTTCTTGTAGAATTCGAAAGGGATCCGATCGTCACCTGGGGCTAAAGAATAGTACATTGTGGCATCTTTCAATTCTGTAGACGATTCTACTACCTCATATACAATATTTATAACATGTCTTAGCGCTTCATTGCCAATACCTACTTTGGCACCAAGCACAATTACTACAGATCTATTTGATGTTGTTTTGTACGCGACCGATCGCTGGCTTCCTTAAAGTGTAACACTATGATGTGATATCCCTTGCTCTGGCCCTTAATCTTCAAGAGTCAGTATCCAGTCAGTAAAATGGTTTTGAACAAATTGGGTCCTTGTGCGAGTGTGGTAGCAGCTGCAAGCCTATGTTAGACTCGAACGACAAACAAGTTTACCTAGTAGTATCCCCATCAATCACTACACATATCTTCAAACTCATACAGCTACAGCACCCCAAGGATTTCTTTAAATGTTACACGATACTCTAACTTTGTAAAAACATAAAAAGGTTTTCGAGACTCTGTTTTTTTAATTCATAGTCTCTTACACCTTAATAAGCGCATTCAACTTCCTTTCGTCCTGGCAGAAGCACTATCAACCAGTTATTCCCTCTCAGAATAGGGTTTGAGAAGGCTTAACGGTATGCCAAACCTGTTTACATCTGTTTTGTGGATGTGTAGAAGGCATATGATCGGGTTCCTCGAGGCAAACTCGGAGTGCTCTGCAGGATTATGAGATTGATAATTTCCTGTTGATATACGGATGTTATAGAGTAGTCATGTTTCGAATTGGGAGACTTTTTTTTCCCGAGGGTAGGTGAAAATCTTCAAGAAGACACTATAAGGAACGACAGCGCGTGCTCATAGTAGTGTGGGATTCTTACCCACTAAAAAACCTCCCTTCAAAACAGACTTGTTTTCATTTTTTACTACAATTAAGTATTCGACTTATCAAGTAGTTTTCATTTCACGAAATAGTGACGTTTTGCAGGTGCCTACCCATTAGAAGTTCCTGCTAGTTCCGCAGTTTGGACGCGGTTACTTATCGCGCTAAGTCTAAAGGTTTGGCGCAGTAAAGTTCTTTCATCCAAAACTTGGAGGACTGTAATATTTACGTGACTTTCTAGTCGACTTTTATGCTTTCTCGCGTAGTTTTTGATTTCGTCTTCTATAGTTTTAATGCCAAGATCTCTGTGGATATCGCTGTTTCTGATATACCACGGCGCATTAATAATACCTCTTAGTACTTTGTTCTCAAAAGTTTGTAAAATTTTAATATTAGTTATTTTGGTACAACCCCAGAGTTGTATACCATATGTCCATACGGGTTTTAGCACTTGCTTATATAAAAGCAGTTTGTTCTCTATATTAAGCTTGGAATATTTTCCAAGTAACCAATACATTTCTCGTTATTTATTATCTAGTTCTTTGCGTTTTTTCTTAACGTGCGTTTTCCATTTCAGCTTTGCATCAAGTGTCATTCCAAGATACTTAGCCTCGTTCGCAAACGGAATTTGAACCGAGTTTGAAAAGATCGGCAAATTATTTATTTTCCTATAAGTAAAATTTACATGAACAGATATTTGGTCTCATTAAGCGCGATTCGCCAAACCTTTGTCCATTCATTTACTCTATCCAAAGCTTCTTGCAGTTTTTCTGTACTATCTTCGACCGTTTTACCTACTGCCAAGATGGCAGTGTCGTCGGCAAATGTAGCTAGCTCAGTGCCTTCTACTTGCGGTATATCACGGGTGTATAATAGATACAAGACTGGACCAAGAACGCTTCCTTGCGGCACCCCAGCCATTATCTCCCTGAAATCCGAATATTCATTTCCACATTTGACGCGGAATAGCCTATTCGTAAGGTAGTTCTTCAAAATATTATATAGGTGCTCTGGCAGAACTTTTCGTAATTTAAACTTTAAGCCTTCGTGCCAGACCTTGTCAAAGGCTTGAGAGACGTCAAGGAATACGCTTGAACAAATCCTTTTTTCTTCAAGAGATTTTTCGATTACATGAGTTATTCTATGCACTTGTTCAACTGTAGAATGCTTACTTCTGAATCCGAATTGATGATCCGGAATGAGATGCCTCTCTTCTATAACCGGCTGTATTCGCCTAATCAAAATTCTCTCGAACACTTTGGATATGATTGAAAGAAGCGAAATCGGTCTATAAGAGGTTTTTTCATTCGGCGGTTTTCCGGGCTTAAGGACCATTATGACTTCGGCCACTTTCCATTGACTGGGAACATATTCTAGTCTAAGCGCGGCGTTTATAATGAACAGAAGCTTCATTAGACCTTTTCTCGGAAGTGCTTTAAGAACCTCTCCCGTGATTAGGTCGTATCCAGGAGCCTTCTTAGGTTTAAGTTTCTTTATTTCTTCCTTAAGTTCGGTTAGTGTTACATTTCTTATTATACGATTGTCAATATACGACGTATTTATATTTTGAATAAGAGCCTGTCCATCAAGCGGTTTGAAAGTTTCTTCCAGGTGGGCGGCCGAAACTTGCGCTTTCTTTTTATCATGCCTAGCCCATTCGTCTTGATTTTTCCTAATTGGGGCGGCTTGAGTTTGAGGTTTTTTAATACCTTTTATAGCTTTCCAAAGCGAATAATTAGAATCTTTTTCTGTCGTTAAGCTCTCTAGGTGAGTTTGCATTTCATTATTCTTAAGGTCTTTAATAGATCTTTTTAAGAAGTTACACAAACGGTTAAGATGTACTTTATGTTGCGGAGCCCGAGTTTGTTGCCATTTTTTGCGCGTTTTTCTCTTCTCCTTAATCATCTCTTTTATTTCCTGCGGATAATTTTGAATATAGCTGGCCGGCGTTTTCTTAAGTTTCGGAGTATTCTTCCACGCGGCATTCTGTAGGATTTCGACGAAGCGATCTACTTCAACTTCAAGTTCATAGGGCGTTTTAAGTGATACCCTCAGCTCAGTATTTGATTCAATATCTTTTTTGAAGCCATCCCAATTCGTTTTCGCGCTGGTTAATCTGGCCGGACCTACTTTTTTAATCAGAGCATCGCTTATCGTCATAATGATTGGAGAATGATCAGAGGAGAGATCAAAGCTTTCTTCAACTTTTGTGCAGTTGCCAGATATTCCTTTAACAATAAGGAAATCGATCAGATCTGGTATCTTATTTCTATCAGTCGGCCAATATAGTATTGTTACGCGACCGCACAAGCCGACGAAGAAACATAAACCACCGAGAAGCCCTGAGAAACATCTCGTAGCTGTCAACCTGAAGGTACCAGAACTTTCCAGATTCTTGGCGGATGGAATTCCAGCGGCGAATTAGAAAGTTGATAATTTGTCGGGAAAGCCAGAGCCAAATATAAAAGGAGGTTATCAAAAGCCCAGCGACGAGTTTTGTTTTGGTCAGCGTTGACAGCCGACATTAGAGACGCGCAGATTATAAGCCTAAAGAAAAAAAATGTACTAGATTTTATTTTTTTTGTTAAAGTAAATTTAGTTAAAAAACATTTTATTGAAATAAATAAGGAATTAAAAAACCCTCTCGGGAACCAGAAAAATTCTGTTCTTTTTGTCACCACCGTCCGTCGCAGCTTTGGAAGTGTGCGGCTTGATCGGCGAATTTCGTAACACTGGTGTCAGATGTGGGGTTATGCGGACAGAATTAAGCATAATTCCCACCACGTAAATCAAAATGGACGCTGACGATGTAAGACGAATACTCGAGGAGGTCACCCGGAAGCAAAACCAACTCATGGAAAGGGTGATGACGGAGATGGCGGAGTTCCAGAATGGTTTGGAACGAAGGCTAGATGGACTAAAGGAGAAATTAGGCCAAATTGCATCTACCACAGCAGTACCTGCGAACTCGTCGTCCCGAGTGATGCCAGTGGATGATCAGGAAGAGTCCCACAGAGCTTCCGCACTGGCGGTAGCGAATCTAGACGATCAGACGAAAGAGGAAAGCAGCCGTCCCAGAACAAGTATGGACGCCGTCAATCACGATTGCAGTATCGAGCGGAACCATCAACGATTCAGGATCGCCAAGCACTACTCGTTAAACAGTCTGACAAACTAGACCACCGCCATCGAAGCCCGGTTGATAGTCGTCCTGATTCAGAAATCCATCTGCCATCGCAAGCGACACAAGGAACAACGCAGCCACCAGAGGTAAACCCGCGACAAAGGATGGGCTCCTTTCCCAATTTTAGTGAACTAGTCGTCAGGCGCGTGTGCGCAACTAAGCGATGCAAGGACACACAACCAACTCAACCTACGGACAGACATCTTCAAGTTCTTCGGATTAGCGCTCTTCTATTACCTTTGTGGAACTCAGCAGGAGCTTTGAGTC
Organism: Brachypalpus laphriformis; assembly: GCA_945910035.1. NCBI lineage: Eukaryota > Metazoa > Arthropoda > Insecta > Diptera > Syrphidae > Brachypalpus > Brachypalpus laphriformis. The sequence goes on from OX246756.1 coordinate 108,811,479, forward strand.
CTAAGAAGGGGGTAATGTTACGCGAGCACACAAGCCGACGAAGAAACATAAACCACCGAGAAGCCCTGAGAAACATCTCGTAGCTGTCAACCTGAAGGTACCAGAACTTTCCAGATTCTTGGCGGATGGAATTCCAGCGGCGAATTGGAAAGTTGATAATTTGTCGGGAAAGCCAGAGCCAAATATAAAAGGAGGTTATCAAAAGCCCAGCGACGAGTTTTGTTTTGGTCAGCGTTGACAGACGACATTAGAGACGCGCAGATTATAAGCCTAAAGAAAAAAAATGTACTAGATTTTTTTTTTTTTTTTGTTAAAGTAAATTTAGTTAAAAAACATTTTATTGAAATAAATAACAAATTAAAAAACCCTCTCGGGAACCAGAAAAATTCTGTTCTTTTTGTCACCACCGTCCGTCGCAGCTTTGGAAGTGTTCGGCTTGATCGGCGAATTTTGTAACAGTATGTTGGTTTACCCGTCAAGTGAAAATCACAACTGAATTGCATACCCGCATTATAAAGCTTTCTACCTTTCTGAGAGGCGTACCTTGATCCACAGAAGGGGTGTTTCGCGTTGAAATCGCCACCAATAATAAAATTTGGTTTAAGGAAGTTAAAGATGTTTGTGAAATCACTTTCTTCAAGTTTATATCGCAGTGGACAATATATAGACGAAATGTTGAAGCCAAAATGTCTATTTCTAACGAGTACCGTGCTTACTTGCATTGCTTCTAATTCAATCTTTATTTCTGCTGAGTGTTCGATATATTCATTATAAACAACGATGATCCCCCTCTGGCTCTTTCCGATGGGTGGAAGGCGTGATACACGCTATATCCCCTTATCTTAACATTCGATTGTTTTGTCAGATGAGTTTCACAGACCAAGCATATGAAATATCAATGTCTTTTTCTCGTATAAGTATTTCTAACTCGTCGAGTCGTCGTATGAGCCCGTTGGCGTTCCATGTAAGAATTTTAAGCGTTTCTTTCATATACTGGTTGAAGTGCGCGTGTTATGAATTTTGGTTTCTAGTGCAACTAGTCTCTCGAAAATAAGTTTGTTTGTTGTGTTTTGCTCTTCAAGTTTCGCAAGAATTAGGGAAAAAACATTGGATACATGATCTTGTGAGCTACCTATAACGATGTTTTCCAATGTCGCAGCTTGAGCAGGAGTCTTTACGTTAAAGCTTGAAGTATTTCTTGCTTTGATCTCCCGTGAGCTGTCGGTCTTGTACTTGCCATTAACTGTCATCACCGCTTGAGCATAAGACTGCGCGCCAATATTCGAAGATTTAGTTCCTGTTACCTTTTCTCTACTACGATTGGGTTTTTCTTCGTTACCCGATCTTAAGGGAATATTGACCGATTTTTTATCTTTCGCTGCTTTTTTCGTAGCTATTTTGGGTCTAATTTTAGTTGGTTTTGGATTTATGCCCATGGATATTTTGAGCGTATTGCGCCTTTTTTGGAGCTCTTTCGCCACTTCGCAACCTCAATAGTTCGCAGGATGTTTTCCTTTACAGTTTATGCAAGTGGCTGGGGTTTGCTTATTTAGGTGACACTCACCTGAGAGATGTTTACCTGCGCATTTCACGCATCGCGGTTCTTTCTGGCAGTAAGTCTGTGTATGATTGAAGCCTTGGCAGCGCTTACACTGCGGGATCGATCTGGAGCTCTTACGCATAGGTTCGATTTTGACCACGATGTTTAGAATAGTCTTAATGCCATATATTACATCTTTGTTTTCGACTTTATCAAAAGTAAGCATGAAAAGTGGAAGTCCACGCTTTACCATTTTTTCCTGATCTCCCTCCGTCTGTTGCTTCTCCTTCTTAATAATATTGACTGCATCAAGAATTTTAAAGCCTTTGCCTTGAAGGTCGTTCATTACATCTTCTTTAGTGCACGATGGGTGGAGACCCCTTGCTACAACACGCAGTGGTCTTTCTAACTTATTTTCATAAGTATACCACTGAATCTTCTCGGCATTCAATTTTTGGGAGACTGCTCGGTAACCGTCGGCATCGTCGACATTGATTCTCCACGTATTGTTTCGGAGAGATGTCACCTTAAATTTCGATGCCAGCGTTCCTTTAAGAAGGCAATGCAACTTATTATAGTCCGTAATTCCGACGACGTTTATCAGTGGCGGAGGACGTAATTTTATTTGTTGTGGCTTTTCTTGCAACTCCTTGCGCTTTTCATCTTTTTGTGGCTCGACTTCTGGTGAGGAACCAGCTTTTCGTTTTTTGCTAGGTCGTTTCTTTTCGATCCAATTCGTTTCACGTATTAGCTCTTCTTCGTCCGTCTGATATTCGCGACTAGGTGAGCGATGTGGGCTAACTGTATTTTCTTTTTGTGGATACGAGTTTTTTAAGGCATTATTTTCTTGCCTGAGCAAATCGACCTCTTTTTTAAGCTCGCGATAGAGTAGCTCCATTTCGGTAAGCTTGGTACGGAGTACGTCGTTTTCCTCCTCAATGCTTTTTGATTTCGCTGAGTCCCGTTTTTCACGCGCTTGCGCTTCCGGCGGACTTCTTTTTCCGGAGACGTTCGATCTTGTTGGTGGAGATCCAGATACCCTTGTACTTTTTGAGAAGGGATTTATTAGGTGCAATAAATGGCTCTCCCCAGAATCCGTAGAGCCGACCTCCGAAGAGGGTGGACTTTCCAGTGTACCTGGACTGCCACCTTTGGTATTAAAATCGTTAGTTTTGTTCATTGCATGTTTTTGTATACACCATACTCGGTATACGGAGGGTGGATTTTAGTCGCCTCTTACGACAGGCATGCCTACCTCAGGTATATTCTGACCCCTACCCGAAGGGGGCTGAGCATTCGTTATTTGCTCTCCCTCCCAAATGGTGCTTCAGCGCACACTGGAAACATTTGTAGCAATTTGTGGTGATAAATCTGAACAGATCGAAAGTTATAAACACCCGCTCAGTGCACTGTTAATGTTAGTGGAGCCCCGTTAAAGCAGGTGGAAAAGTTGAAGTACCTCGGGGTCTTATTTACGAGTGATGGAAAGAGTAATACTGAGTTATACCAGAATTGACCAGGTTGGATGAATTTTAAGAGAGCTTGATCGAGCTTATCGGTCTTCGACTCGGTATATGGTCATGCAATTAGTGACCGAAAACATGAGGTCGCGAATGGAAGTTTTACAAATGAAATTCTTTGGCGATGTTGCTGAAATAATACGTAGGGAACGAGTGTGCAACAGCAAAGTACGTGAGGTACTCAATGTTGAACGGCACACGTAGAGCGTCGTAGCCTAGCGATAGATGTTTGGAATAAGTCCGAATCCCTCCTTGACCAGTCTGAGAAATCCCCGAAAAGAGTGAGAAGTTCACTTAAGAAACTTACCCCCGCGACACTCATGAACAACAAGCGAACAAGGAAGAACAATCCTTACATTGAGAGAGTTCTTAGTATAACAGCATCTCATCTAAGTTAAGCCAAAAAGTCCCTGTAATCTACGAGTATATCAAAGAATTACGCATTTTTGAACACAGTGCTATTACAAAATGTTCAAAAATGTCGACCCTCTACGCATGATTGTATTTAGTTTCAGTGCTTCCTAGAATTCATTCCCGTAATTTCGTTATAACAACATCCTTACTCATGTAAAGACCACCCGCGTTATCGGAAATTTCTTCGCCGAACAGCCCACAAACATTTACGCCTCACACTTCATAATTTAATTTCCGTAATTCCTTTCGGTTATTGAAATTCGAACTTGATTACACACATATACAGCCAGACAACAAGGGGTGTGCAAAGGTGTTGTACAAACCAGCCTACAGTAACAACCCCCACACGTGATGCTTTTGAAAAAAAAATCGCTTTGCCCTAGGAATTCAAATCGGAAACGCCTCTAATCAGATGAATATTAAAATTGAGTAGGGTGAATATACCATACCTGGGGGGCAAATTCTAAAATCAACCTTGATAGGGGTACAAGTCCCAGGGAATATCCTATAAATCACTTGATATAGGATAGAGTGCAAAATCTCATTTCTTTTGGCCGCTGGCCAGGGGGGAACACACTCTCTAAAGTAACTTTCAATTTCTCTTCCTAAGAGTCCTTGAAATCGAAGTGAACTTTCAAAACTCGTTGTGATTTGTTATATCCTTGAAGCAGCAACTAGGTTGATGTTAACTTTCATTGTTAACCCTTCCAACAGCCTGAGAGTAAACAAATTCACGGCTGGGAAATAGAGAATTATGGTGTGGGAATACTAAAAGCTTTTTACGTACCACGTTCCTACTCCAAACATGAAATCGTTGAGACAATACGCTAGGATACACACTGCCATTAAGCCATTGTTGGCAAATGGAAAATCCCTTGAAGCGTACAACCGTAATGACATCAGGACTAAACATCGACCACGTAAGGGAAATTTCATTGCGATTTGCTGTTCTCCCCAGTTTTGTTCCCAATTGCATAAGATTACACGGGATGTGGATTAAAAACGAGGGGGAGATACTGGAAAACGAGTTTCCACAACTGCCTCGAGGGGATGTGAGCGGATAAGTGACGGGGGTTCGATGTCGGCGTCGCTCGTCGTGACGATGACGTTGAATTAAATAAACACTTGTCTCCAAATTGCAATTAAATTTAATCAAGCGTTTTGTAGTACTTTAAGTGCGTCTTGGATGTAATGATATATGGTGGGGATTAGGGGATGCATTAAATTGCTGTAAATCACATAATCGCAAGAAATTTCGTGAATTATTGGTTGGGGTGTATGCTGGAATGAGGTGTGAAAGAAATAAATGACTGCGAGGGGGCGAGACCGCTTCAGTTTAATCCTTCCGAGATTAGGCGCAATGCCTACATACAATGTTAATTCTTGTCTACTTAATATCGTACACGCTGAAAAATAAAAAATGTTGTCTCAAACAATTTCTGCTGGTTGTACAAATTTATTTGGGTCAATCGTAATAATATTAGCGACCAAATACCATATAAGGTGTAGTAAAAAGAAACCCATTATTTTTGCATGAAGTTGAAGGCTTTACTTAGCATAGTTAGAATGATCCGATTTAGGTCAAATATGCGCCGTTTTGTTCGATAACTTGTTGCTATTTTTAAGGTAATTCCATTATGGCTCTCTCATAGAAGCCTTCGTCCCTATTGGCAATAAAATAAAATATAAAACTGGGACAGTCGATTTTCACAAGCCTCTCTTGAGGTCAATTTTTTACTAGCAAAATCGTTCGCCATGGACAGGAACAGGTGGCAATCACTTGGTGCCAGGTTCGGACTATAACCTCCCAACCAAACTCTCTGAGCTTCTGGCGAGTCGCTGTCGATGTGTGTGGCCTGGCGTTGTCCTGATGGAACACAATTCCTCTGCTATTGGTCAAAGCTGGACGCTTCTGGGCGATTGTTTCCTTCAGACGGTCCTATTGTTGACAGTACAGGTCTGAATTAAAAGTTTTGCCGTAGCGGAGCAACTCATAGTAGATGATTCCCTGCCAATCCCACCAAACACACAGCAAAACCTTCCTAGCCGTCAATCCTGGCTTGGCCACCGTTTGCGCCGGCTCAGTGCGATTCGACCACGACCTTAAGTTGTCGTAAGTGATCCACTTTTCATCACCAGTCACCATCCGCTTCAGAAATGAGTCGATCATGATGTTTGTTTGCGCTAACTCGTGTGACACCCATACATCGAGCTTCTTTTTGTATCCAGCCTTATTCAAGTGGTTCCAAACGGTTTTTTGTGCAATGTTCAGCTCTTGGGCAATCGAAACACTCGACCCGACGATTTCCATGATTTAATCGACATTTTCGACATTAAGCCTCCCAGAGCGTGATACATCTTTGACATCGAAATTACCGGAACCGAATCGACGAAACCAAAACTGCACGTGATTGGCTGTTACAGTATCAGGACCACAAACACTATTCACATTTTTAGCCGCGTGGCCTGTGTTTTCGCCTTTATCGAAGGAAAACTGTAAAATATGGCGTATTTTTATTTTTTATTTTTTTCTTTGTCCATCTTTGACGCGCGCTCAAACAAAACTGAGTCAACCAATCACAAAACTGTCAGAAAAGTTTTGTTTGTACGAAATGTCATCTTTCTAACGCTATTTACTGTACGTCCTATAGGGCGTATACAACGTCAGATACAAATTACTAAAGCCATCTGTTGGAAAAATAATGGATGTCTTTTTACTACAGATACCATATATTGATATTTGGTGTGTTTTCGTGAGAACTATGCAAAGCAAAGTGAAAGCTTCTCCACAAAACGATTCTAAGTCAATCTGGTTAAAAACTTTTTTAATTGTTTGAAGATTGGTGATTGAATTGAAATTGAAGTAAGAAGTATGAAAAGTTGTGCTTAAATATATGAAATACTACCGAATCATTCCAATGAACAAGCTTTTCTCAGGGAAAAAGCTCTTCCCATCCATCGCAACTCATTTTCGACTGAGAAAAAAAGTTAAAGTGGTTCCAAGTCACTTTGTGTTGTTGTACTCCGTATTAAATCTTACTTCACTGAGAAGCGACGTTTCACCAAAACACACCAATTGTGTTTGCAGGCAAATGGAAAATGTTTCGCATTCAGTTACAATATATTTGAATAGTTATTACAGTTCGTAACATACATATATATTACCCGTATGTTGACCTGAAACAATGTATAAATGTTGCACTCAATTATACTATGTAATACCCCAAGCGCATAGTTCTACCCGAGTCTGTGAGCAAGGGTTAGGCTTTTTAAGAGTTATAAATGTCTTCCAATATATGAAACCTCGACGACTGAAAAACAATGGAGCAACCGTTACACAAAATAGGTCAGGTTAGATCTTAGCCAAGCAGCAATTAAGTCCCTGGAATCATGTTCAATCAGTTAAAGGTCACTGTCGTCTCATGGAGAACAATTGAGCATTATTCTTTGATGGGTACAAGGCCAGGCTGAGTAGCTGCAAAGTTGATGAGCTCGTCAGACTTGCCACTATCCGAGAATTCTAACAAAACAGCAGGATTTGGGTATGCCTATGGTGCCAACATTTACTTAAGCTGAAGGCAGTCAGTAAGACTAGGTTAGGTTAGGTTAAAAGGTTAAAAGGGGTTAGCTGCAACGAATGAGCGCCTGCACTCGGATCACAAACGGATCCATTGTGCTCCCCTGACATGGAGTTTCCTGGTTGAAGAACTGCAAAAAGAGGAAAGAAACAAAATGGCTAGAGTTCTGTGTTAGTGGAACGGCTTCCTCTGAACCACCTTGAAGAAGTTATGAATTTCATGATGGTGGTTGGTGGCTTTTCAGACAGCTCGCCCAGATGGTTGAAGAAGTACTCTCCAAGCGCCGTCTTCCTGGTATTGCAGAGACTAGGGCATTTGCAGAGGAAGTGTTCCGAGTCCTCCTCTACGTCTGTATTGCTGCATCCTCTGCAGAGTTCATCTGTACTTAGCCGCATTCTCTTCCGGTGGGCCGCCAATAGGTTGTGGCCGGTAATGATACCTATGAGAAGCGACAAGTTTTGTCTATTTTGAGTGGGGATGAGCTTGGTTTTCATCTTGTCATGTTTTGTCCAGATGCTTCTGGAGAAACGGCATGATGGGAGCGCTCCCCATCTTTCTTCTGCTTGTCGTTTGATGTCAAGTGCTATATTTGATTTAACAAGTATTAGGGGAGGTAGGACTGAGCTTTGGACCATTGACAGGTCTTGTTCTGATCCCTTTCTTGCCAGTTCGTCCGCCATCTCGTTCCCTGGAATTCCTTTGTGTCCTGAAACCCGCCAGAGTGTTACCTGATGGCACTGGATAAGCATGTTAAGTTTCTCGCGGCAGCGTTTTATTAGCTTTGATTTTATAACCGCGGATGAGACGGCCTTTATAGCAGCTTGAATATCTATGTAAATATCAATCACTTTCCTAGTAATAAGTTTCGTGGATAGTATTCGTGCCGCCTCTGCTATCGCTAGGACTTCTGCCTGGAACCGTCAGTGAAGACTGAAATACTACACTGGTTAATGGCCCCACCGTCTTTCCAGTATTCCCTTGATGGGATGACCGTTTTGACGTTTAGGCTGAAGTCGGGGGATGGCGAAAGATAGTCTGTGGTAGTGTCTAGGTGAGCCCATCTTGAGATGCTACGGTGGCCCGTGTGGCCCTTTCTCCATAGGTTGGATTCTTTTAGGCGTAGGGCACTCATCGCGGATGATTTCTTAACAAATAAGTCTAGTGACATCAGTGCGAGAATTGTTTCAAGTGCTGCGGTCGGGGTAGTTCTAATGGCGCCTGTGGTTGCTATGCAGACAAGTCTCTGGATCTTAGTCAACTCCTTGAGATGCGTATTTTTCTCTGCTATTGGCCACCAGACAATGCACTCATATGTAAGAATGGGTCTGACTATGGCTGTGTACATCCAATGGATGATGGCAGGTTTGGGTCCCCATTTTTTACCAAAGATTCTACTGCTGAATCAAGAACGCTTTCTTTATTCTTTCATTTGTGTTATCTCTCCAGCTCATTTTGCGGTCAAGTGTACACCCAAGATACCGTGCTTTATCCGAGACTTGGAGTGGAGTGTCACCGAGTCGTAGGGGTCCGAAAGCTGCGATTATTCTTTTGTTGGTGAAGAGGACCACTTCTGTTTTCGCTGGATTAACGTTCAGTCCACAACTACTCGCCCAGCTATGGAGGGTATTCAGGGCCGATTGCAGAAGTTCGGTGATAGTGTCAAGAAATTTGCCGGACACAAGTAGGACGATGTCGTCTGCATAGGCAACAACTTTTACTCCGCTGCGTCCTAATTTTAAAAGGATCTTATTTGCGACTAGAGTCCATAGCAGAGGAGATAGGACCCCTCCTTGCGGGGTTCCCCTAGAGGCCAGTGCGTTTACTTGGCTGTCACCCAGCTCTGAGTTGATGCGTCTTATCTTGAGCATACATTCAATTCAGTCGGAGAGTGTGGAATCTACTCTGAGTCGGTCCAGTGATAATCTTATTGATTCGGTTTTCACATTGTTAAAGTCTCCTTCCACGTCTAAAAAGGCCGCTAAAGTGAATTCTTTGTGGTAGAGTGATTGCTCGATTGTTGCTACCACTTCGTGTAGGGCTGTTTCGACTGAACGGCCCTTTGTATAGGCACGTTGTGCTGGGGACATGTCCCTCGGGCTTAATTTGGAGCGAATGTGTAGATCAATTAGTCTTTCAAAAGTCTTCGACACGAAAAAAATTTACTCCATGAAGCTCTTTTAGCGTAAATCGTTGCCTTGCCTTCTTTGTAGCGGTCCCAGTCTGCGGAATTTCTGGTGCGCTTTGCCAGATTGTAAAGTTTCCTGGCATTAGTGCGTAAGGTTGAGAGCTCACTCGACCACCATGCGGGGTTGGGATTCCGTTTACCTTTACTTAGAGGGCAGGAACTTTCGAATGCTACTTTGAGGGTTAAGGTCAGGGTCTTGACCTCATGGTCAATCATATTCTTGTTTATCAGGGGCAAAGATCGGGGATGCTCCGAGTTACCTAGGATGGTTCTAAAAATGTCCCAATTTTTTTTTTTGTTTTGAGATTGCGATAGGGTTTTTAAGGTTTTATGTTTTCGTTAACAGAGAAGCAGATCATTCTATGATCCGAGAAGGTAACGGTATCGGACACCTTCCAGTCACTGACTACCAGGGACCTGGTATTAAGGGTCAAGGTTACATCTAGGACTTCCTGTCTGTTTTTTATCATGAAAGTGGGTTCTGACCCAATATTTTCTACAAAGAGATTTCTACTAATAATAAATCCAAGTAAAGACTCAGCCCTTTCGTTGATGCCACTACTTCGCCATTGTATGTGTTGTGAATTGCCATCGCAGCCGATTATAGGATCCCATCCTACCTTTATAGCGTTATCCACTAGGTCGGTGAGCATCTCGGTGGGTGGGGGGGCCGCGGGTCTTCGTAGGGCAGACAGGCCGATGTCAGGACTAGGTGTTTGTTGCCTGCCCGTTCAAGTCGGGCTGAAGTTAGGTCTGCGTTGCTAAAGTGGGGAAGAACAAAGAGGTTAATTGGTCTTTTCGCTGGGATGCAAGTGCGGAACTTACTGCTCTGTTGGCCCTTTCCAAAGATTAAGGAGTAGTCCTTGTTCAGTCCGCAGATTTTATGACCGCTGTTCCAGGGTTCTTGAACTAGGGCAATGTCGACATTGTGCTTTGTCATATAGGTTAGGAGGTTGGCGCTGTCCAGCTTGCTATGGTGAAGATTGATCTGTACAACCTTCATCATGCAGCATGTTTCGTCGAACTTATCGATCAGTGACTTTTCAACTACGGCCCATTGTGCGTCCGAGAGCCTATTTTCCGTGCTGTTGTCCTTGATAACGGCCACCTTAAGGTGTTCTTTGACAACGTCTGCAAAAGTGGTTGATGCCTCAGCGGTTTTCTGCTTTTTCGTAGACGATGCAGGTGGTGTGGTGGTGTTGTCGTTTCGACCTCTTTTTCGAGGTGCTCGCATTTGGCACTAGTGGAGCTGCCACTCTCACCTCGCTGCGTATCGGTCGGTCACTAACAGATTTGCTAGCTGGACGGCACAATTGCTGGGCAGGTGTCTTTGACGTCTTCGCCGTTCCGGGACCGTTGCCTGGTCTTGACGCAGTATTATCCCCGTTGTTCTACCGGATGGTTTGGGTCGGATTTTCAGCATGGGAAATGATTTTTTTGCCCGGTTTAGGCGATTGCGGTCCCTCGCGTTTAACTTCGGCGCCTGTAGTAAGATAGAATCTAACGAGGCGGGGTATCGCCGAGGTGTAAATATCCCCTTCATGACAGCATATGGCACGCTTGTGGTTGCACGGCATCAGCTCGTCGGATTGGGGGGGATCTTCGCTGTCACTTTTCCTCGCCTACAGAAAAAAATATCGTGCCATTCTATTCTTGCTCAAAAACTTCCTTCTTCAACTACCACATCCTGCGATACGATGTTAATTCGCATTGGGCTATCCCAACTCATAGTGCAGACTTTTGCTACACCGCCTGGCTAAACCATGCCCTGATTCTGTAATTTAGCCCCTAACTTGCATTATTTTGCTATCACACTCACTTTCTCTCTATTCTCATTTCCTCCTTTTCATTCTTTATCTACGACACATGATCGAAGAAAACAAATCAACACGCTCTTAGGTATTTAAAAGAAATGTACATATATTTCTGCATCGCGAAATAACGGGGTACTATGATCAGTCATATTACTATACTATATATTTAGGTATATATAAAAGAAATCCAGGAATTTATATATATGATTTCGAAAAGATTTAAAAATGTAATACAAAAATTGATTATCAGACTCAGTCTTGCATCAGATACTGTAGCTGATCTTAATGCAGTTACTTACAATTAAATATAAAAAAAATTAGAGAAATTAAATTACTCTCCGTGTGCGCAAGAAAACAAAAAGCAAATAGCACTATCAATATATAAAAAAAAATAAAATAGTAATTTTGACCACTTACTTGTTCTCTCCCACGTTGTTGTGCGCACAAAAACGATGATGGATGCTGTGGACACTGTTTCTTATCAGGAATAAAAAAAATTTTCTTTTCTTACACGCACTGGTCACAATTCATTAACGATAAATTAATGCAATTAGCTGATTAATTGAAATATATGTATAGGTGTTATTTTGTGCAAGCTTTGAATAGTCAAGTCTGGTGAATTTTTTTGTTTGATCGAAGTAGTAGGTATGGGGTATTGTGTATCGTCCGGGAGTTGGGTATGATCCTGCACTTGATGCGTGGATCTGATAAATTTCCTTGCTGATCGTGGAATAGCTGGGTGGTTGGATCTAGCAGGTGGTAGGGTATGTCTGGTGAATATCTGCTTTTGCCGCTGGAGAAGAGTCTCGAGGTACGTAGGTGGTGAGTACCGATTGAAGAGAGTTGCTCGAGGGGGTATGCTCTAAACAGTGATTCCGAGGCGGATTAGTTCTTTTTACTTAACCTCTTTAGCACTCCACGTGGCAATTCTTCAGTAAGCTATAGGTAAAGCAGGGTTATAGCAAACTGGGCTATAGCAAACGTGCACAACAAAAACTTACGTGATACAGGGTATAAAGGTATAATTTTAAGATCTCTCACAGAGGTTGGAAGGTCAATATCAAACAAACTAAATTGGTGGCTTTAATTCACTTAAGCAATGAACACCTTGGAGATCTTTCGTAGAAGAAATTGACCACGTTGTTTTAGGAGAGGTGAGCTTTTCTTCTCGGACAACTTCTCGGGTGGGCGGATTGAAAGCAAAAGAACGATACGATCTTAAGAGAATATGAGGATCTTCACATATTTAACTTTCGTTAAGTTTCTTTGCAGTTAGTCGAGAGCAAAGTTAGGAGTGATTGTCTTATAGGGATGTGTTCGCATGAAGAGCATGTATTGATGGATTTCCGATTGTATGGAATTCACGACACGCCTCCGTCTTACGGTTCTTCTGGCGTTGTCCACCCTCTTTTCCTCCGGCGTTAGCTGGTTTCTGAAGGTTAGCTTCTTCTGGTTCTGTTCACCTTCGATCATGTTTGCCCTAGTTACCAATGGGCCTGATCTATGGTTCGCAGAGGGCCCCAAAGTGGTACTGCCAGAAGAGCTATCCTTTACCAACTTACAAGAGCTGTTGGGCGTGGAAGTGGTGGCTTCCGTGCCTATAGCCATATCCGGAGTAAGATGGTCTTTTGATGGTCTTATTATGGTGTCATCAGTAAGACTAACTGCAGATGGGAGGATCGGTTACAATCTAATGGCTTAGTCTTGCTAAACCGGTCAGATATCAGCTCCGCTGTCGGTGCGCTCACAGGCCACTATCCGATAAAACTGCACACCAAATGTTTAGGCCTCTCTTTAAACGATGTTTGCAGGAGCTGCAAGAACTTTCACACAATATCATGCACTTGTCCGGCCTTAACAAGAAGATTAGTCCACCTGTAAGCTCTTTTCTAGACGACCGCGATGACTTGGGGAACATTGACATAAGAACCTCCAGCTCAGAAAATTTAATGAGTCCTGTGAGAAGCGTATCTAGTGTGTCTGCATTTAGGTATAGACAACCATCCTAACCTAATCTACCCTAGACAGGGTAGCCCTATGTTGATGCCTAGGCGACGCTGGTTAAGAGTCACACTCTTTGTCCACTATCTTGAAAGTGCTGTTATTTCCGAGAGCAAATTTAATAATGAGAATAACTGCTAACAGCTTCTGTTTCGCACTCAAGGGCCAACTAGAACTACTTAGAAATTCTGCCGGCGGTAATTCACCGCATTAAAAATCATACAGGATGCATGCAGGAAAAGACTTACGATGATGGTCTTCAAGATTTAGATTTAGACTTATTTCATTTTATTTTACAATATATCTATTACTGTATGTATAATATATCTATCCTGTTCAAACATAACAATTTATTTTTTTTATTTACAGTTAATTTTTAATTAATTTTTTTAAATTTCAAGAATGAAATAATGGATAAGAGAAAGTTATAACAAGAATTTGCTAGTAACCATGAATTAATAATTGAAATGATGAAATGTTATACACTTTGTGGTAAGAATACCAGTTTTAAGTGCAATATTTAATTTTTTATTTTTTTTTTTATCGAATTACACACGCCAGTTGTTCGGCGGAGCGAAATGTCACCATAGCAAGCACATGGTTTCCTCATCTCGATATTCATAAGCAGACATGGCGGTCCAATGATTATGTCACGATCAACCAAATTGATCATATTGCGATCGACGCAAGGCATGCCTCCAGTATTCTGGATGTCCGGATCTTCCGAGCGGCCAACATAGACTCGGATCACTACCTTGTTGTAGCCAAGGTACGAATGCGGATATCCCAATCTGAGCAACAAAGAAGAATTACTGTGAGAAAATTTAACGTCGAAAAGCTACAATCGCAAGAGACCGCCAGACTCTTCGCTGAACGCGTATCCCGAAATCTCTCAATCACCCCTATACCGCCAGCATCAAGTGCCGAAGACCAGTGGCAACGCTGCCAACATGCCATCAGAAACGCCGCGACTGATGTGTTGGGTCTCGCTCGCCTACCACCGCGAAACCCCTGGTTTGACGAAGAATGCCGGCGAGTGCATGCAGCAAAACAAGAGGCATACAAAGCGGCGCTGCAAAGGAAGACGAGAGCTGCTCGTGAGCTCTACGAGCAAAAGAGACGGGAAGAACATCGGCTTCTCCAAAAGAAGAAGAAAGAGCATGAGAAGCGCGCGTTTGAGAATATCGAGAGTCTATACTCCAGGAACAATGTACGGAAGTTTTACCAAAAGGTAAAAAGAACGTGTCAGAGAAGTAATACCCGTACAGAAACCTGTAGAGATGAGAATGGAAACCTCGTAGTAGAATCACAGTCGGTGCTGAGAATATGGAAAAACTACTTCTGCAGACTGTATAACGGCGACGAAGACCAACATCCCGCTGTCAGGCAGAATGAACCATTCAACATGGACGATGATAGTCAAAATTTCCGTCCACCTGACCAAAACGAAGTGAGGATAGCAATATCCAAGCTAAAATCGAACAAGGCTGCTGGACCTGACGGTTTACCGGCCGAACTTTTCAAGGCAGCTGGGGATGAATTGGTAGAGTGCATACACCAACTCATTTCTAATATTTGGTCAGACGAGTGTATGCCTGATGAATGGAATCTCAGCATCGTTTGCCCGATCCACAAGAAAGGAGACCCCCTCAACTGCGCCAATTATAGAGGCATCAGTCTCCTCAACATCGCGTATAAGATCTTTTCTGCGATATTGTGTGAACGCCTGAAACCTTTTATCAACAGCCTGATTGGACCCTATCAGTGCGGTTTCAGGCCAGGAAAGTCCACCATCGATCAAATCTTCACACTTCGGCAGATCCTGGAGAAAACCCAAGAATTCCAAATCGATACTCACCACCTCTTTATCGATTTCAAGGCCGCCTATGACAGCATCTATAGAGAAGAGCTTTATAGAGCCATGTCTAGTTTTGACATCCCTGCCAAACTTGTCCGCCTGTGCAGGCTGACGATGGAGAACGCTCGCTGCTCCATCAAGGTCGGTAATGACCTCACCGAGACCTTTGATGTCAAAAAAGGCTTTAGACAAGGTGACGCGCTGTCATGTGACTTCTTCAATATTGTACTTGAACGGATTGTGCGGAACTCACAAGCCAACACCGGAGGCACAATCTATTACAAGTCTGTACAACTGCTTGCATACGCCGACGATATAGACATTATCGGAAGATCTCAGCGGGCTGTCACCGGTGCTTTTGCAAGCATTGAGGCGGAAGCGGCCAAAATGGGTTTGGCGATAAACGAGGGCAAAACCAAGTATATGCTGTCAACTAGAAGGGAAAACCAACATCGACGAATTGGACAAAACGTCACCGTGGGCAGCTATAACTTCGAGGTAGTAAGGGACTTTGTCTACCTTGGCTCTGCTATAAATTCAGCAAACAAAATCAGTGCAGAAATCAATCGAAAAATAACTCTTGCCAATCGCTGTTTTTTTGGGCTTATAAGGCAATTCAACAGTAAAGCCATCTCTCGAACAACTAAGGAGACTCTATATAAGACCTTGATCATCCCAGTCCTGCTTTACGGCGCTGAAACATGGACTTTATTAAAAGAGGATGAAGATATCCTTGGTCGCTTCGAGAGAAAAATTGTTCGTAAGATTTTCGGTCCCGTTTGCGTTGACGGGTTTTGGAGGAGAAGATTCAATCACGAACTATACGAGCTGTACAGCGACATCGACCTAGTCAAAAAACTGCGTATTGGACGTCTGAGATGGCTAGGACATGTAGAGCGAATGGACACCAACGCTCCGGCCCGCAGAGTCTTCGAATCTAACCCCGAGGGACGACGCAGTAGAGGGAATTATCGCCGTAGGTGGCGCGCACAAGTTCAAGGGGACCTCGACCAACTTGGAGTGCGCAACTGGAGGCAATTAGCTAAAGACCGAGCTAAATGGAGAGGCTTGTTGGTTGAGGTCCAGGTTCACCCCGAACTGTAGCGCCACCTAAGTAAGTAAGTAAGTAAGTTGTTCGGCGTTCCCTACCCCGGTAAAAACCGTAAGTTAGGCTCGGCTGAAGCACAGTCCATGTTCTGTGCCCTTACGAAAGTGTAACGAAGGTGAAAAATCTCGAAAGAACTTGGTAGTTCTCGGTTGCCAAGTAGTGTGGGACTCTAACGCCACTAAAAAACACGATCAGGACAAATCTATTTAAGATCGACAAATGATTTTTTAGACCATTATCTCGTGAGGCTTGGTTCTTCTCAATCTCCGGATATTGTCTTGTACATTTAAGACGGGTTCTACCTCGGAGTTGATGTGATTTTGCAGTCGCTGATTGTGAGACACAGCGTGCTTTCTAACCACTTCCGTCACCATGTCTACTTGCATGTTCGATTGCGGTGCAAATCGCTATTTAGGGGCATTTATTATTCCACGAAGGACTTTGTTTTGGAATGTCTGTATAGTTTGAATATTCGTTTTGTTTGTGCAGCCGCATAATTGGATGCCGTACGTCCAGATAGGCGTCATTACTTGCTTATATAGCAAGATTTTGTTCTGGATAGACATATCTGAGTCTCTTCCTAGTAACCAGTATATTTTTCTATATTTAAAGTTTAGTTCTTCTCTTTTCTTTTTAATGTGCTCTTTCCATTTTAGCTTTACGTCCAAAGTCATTCCAAGGTACTTTGCTGTATTGTCATAGGGTACAATTTAAGAGCGAAGTAAAAAGAAAAAAAAGTTGAAAAACCAATCAAAGATATTAAATAATAAGTTTACTAAATTGGAGATTTCGAAACGTTTAATAATTCGTGAGACAGTTTCTTATCTTCTTATCTTCGTTAGGCTACTATTAGAATCAAGTCCTCTACACCTGATCTGGATAATAGCCATTTCTGAAATTTTTTTTTTTTTTTTTGAGATTTTTAAGATACCTGTTAAATTCAACATTAATTCGTACAGTATCCTCAGGAAGTTTGTTATACATATGTGGCGCTATCGCAATAAAGGAATGTCTAAAGTGTTCAGTTCTACCTCTTGGAACTACAACATTATCTGTTGATCTAAGAGAATAAGATATATTATTTCCAATTAACTTGTTATATTCACCTCGCAGATAGAACAGTCTCAATACTTTATAGACGTATAAATGCCAAGCGGCAAAACATTGACTAGTTTAAATAGTGGAAATGATGGCTCCCATCTAGATTTGAACAACATCACTCTGATTATATTTTTTTGGGCTGTAATGAAAGTTTGCAGGTTACTGACGTAAGCACTGCCCCAGCAAGAAATGCTATATTCTAAACGAGAATTGACCAATGCGTAGTAAACTAATGTAAGTAGATTCTGTGGTACCAGAAATATTTGAAATATTTTATTCAAAGCAAAATATATATATTTGTTTTACATTTTTAATATGTGCTTTCCAATTAAGTTTACAACCAAGAGTAACTCCCTAGATACTTAAATTCAATGACAGATTCTAGCTGCATGCAGAAAACGTTGCAGTTATGATGATCACCATTTACGTCGTGTAGACCAACTCCTTGGATAGAAAACTCGTTTGTAAGAGAAAAACACATAACTTTAGATTTACTGCTAAGGACCATTTGATGATACCTAAACCAACTTGCCAAAGTAGCTACGTCAACATTCATTTGTAGTTTTACGTTTTCCGAAGAGGAAGCAGCATACGACCGAACAAGATCGTCAGCAAAAGCGGTAATGTGTCCGTTTAGCGGAAGACTAAATATAGAATTCATAAAAATAGGGAAGAGCAATAGTCCTAGGACAGATCCTTGAGGAACCCCTGCATTTAACCCCTGCATTTAACCACTGCATTTAGACAAGAAAGTGGGTCACTCAAGGTTGCATTCGCACGAAGCTCGTTCGTTCTGTTTGGAGATAAGGTGAGAACCAGTTCAATATGTTATCTCTAAAACTATATCTACAAAGTATCTTCAACAACAAATTATGATTAACTAGGTCAAATGCCTTTGTCAGATCGAGAAATAGAGCAGCAGCTCTATTGCTTTTATCGATGTCCAGGTTTACATTTTTCCAAAGTCGACTGTTTAGCATCTTCGGTAGATTTCCCTTTTATGAAGCCAAATTGGGATGTACTGAGGGTTTTATATTTTTGACAAAAACTTATCACTCTCTTAGTAATTATTTTTTTTAAATATTTTGGAGAAAACAAAAAAAGGGACAAAAGGAAACTCGGTCTATAATTGTTTGGGTCACATTTGTCATCTTTTTTATATATTGAAATTATTATTGCCGTTTTCAAGTAAGATCTAAATGTTTATAAGATGTTATAAAGATTTAACAATGAAATTACCAATTCTTCTTATGACAATGGCACTTAAGCCATCTATTCCACACGAGTTCTTTATTTTAAGTTTGAAATCACATGAAGTACTTCAGCTCCTGTCACTACGCCAAAGAAGAATGCTGACAAGATTTCGTTATCAAGAAGAGATTCTTAATAAATATTTTCAGGGTTGCAAGAGAAACTAGGTTTATGACTTTCAGCCACATTTGTAAAGAATGCATTAAAGTTATTTCCAATTTCTACATCGTTTTCGGAAATTATATTTTCAGAAAAATTTATACTTTTCAAGCCGTTGTCAGCATTCGTTTTGTCTAACAGATTATTAATGATATTCCATTGCTGCTTAGGATTGGATCTATTGTCATCGAACTTTCTTTTGTAGTATGTTTCTTTTTGTTTACTCATTAATCTATTAATAACCGGCTTTTAAGGCATTCCTATATAACCCATATAAACTCAAACAACTATCATTTAAGGTAAATATCTCAAAACCATGTTGACATATTTATGCAGCTTTTTCGAGTAACATGGCATGGAAATTTGCACACTCTTGACTGCAAAAACAGTGTCGTCACAGCACATTTCTCAGTTACATAACCAATGTCCCTTTCTTGCTCACAGTTTCCCTCAAATGTGCGTGGATTGCAACATTCAAATGATGATTATGAAAAGTATACACTTTCATTATGCATTAGTGCCATGTCGCACCGGTCTTAACCTCCTTTTTAGCTCCACTACAGCGCCAAGTGTTGTGTTGATTATGCAATTTATAAACAGCACAACACACCTCTCGTTCTTACAGTTCTTCCTCATGCACCTATTATTAAAACACCTTTCCGTATATCCTACATTTAAATTTAAATTTACACAGCAACACTACTATTACACCATTACCATTATATTAGGCACCTTGTTTCCGTAATCCACAATTTAGCTCGACAAGGATTATAAGCCCATTGCCCTATTTTATAATAAAGCAACGACCGGAAGCCAATTACATATTCATCCCTATTTTATGAACCAGCTCAGCGACCAACCCATTCAACTCCAACTAAAGGCTGTGCATATGTACGTATTTGTATATTCTTCCATAACGAAACAACAATATTTAGTTCCGCCACCATGACATTGGCAACAAAAATACAAAAACCACATAATCAACACATACACACACAAAAAAATGATCCCCCTATATGATTTATTGAGTAAGAAAGAGGGTTCTTTCGAATTTACAAACCAAAACACACACTCGTGTGTCCTTGTACAAATTGAAACTACAAAGCGAAATCAAATTCATTCGTACCGAGCCAATTGTAATACTTGTGTATGTACAAATGTTAGCCCCAAAAACCGAGGGGGAGAAAATGTCCTTCTCAGTGGTCTTTGAGAAATATAAACCTCTTTGAAAACACAAAATCCACTTGAGAGTGCATGTCCTTTTTTATTACCGTCGGCAACTGTAACCGTCCTGTAGTACATTGAAATAACCATACACAAACGAAATCGTTTTCGTTTTTACGTCAACGCTTTGGACGTGTGCGTCCTTTTCATGTTTCCTGTTACGAAATCCTATTCGCTGTTGCAGTCAGAATAAGGCTATCCTTTGCATTTGACATCAGCATAAATTGTTATATTTTGCCCTCTGTGTCCTTTTTAGATGTGAACGGATTCAATTTTAATGAATTTTGAAATAATCCAGAGTGTAAAGGACACTGCTACAATTTGTTATAAAAAAAATTATATATGTATGTAATACGGATCGTAGTTGCCATTAACGCTCGTAAATATTAATAATGTCCTTTTTTATAGCTCATAATTGAAGTTGAAGTTGGGTGGTATTTGGGCTCCTTTGATATGAGAGATATGGCCAGGCCACCCTAGCCAATGGTATTTTAATGTTAGAGCACAGTGTCGTGTTACAGTTTCTATTATGTACGTCTGTTTAAATGCTGATGGTAAAATTAATATCCCTTGGGTGTGGATAATTTGTTCATATTAACTATGTCCGCCAACCCAGAAATAAGAATGCGCTCTCAGTGGTGAGGACATTTCCAACGTATGTCTGGGTATGATAATTATATATCAGGTTAGTCAGTTCGTCATTCCTTGCGT
The DNA here is from genome assembly GCA_945910035.1 of Brachypalpus laphriformis. Classification (NCBI taxonomy): domain Eukaryota; kingdom Metazoa; phylum Arthropoda; class Insecta; order Diptera; family Syrphidae; genus Brachypalpus; species Brachypalpus laphriformis. Next base: position 108,831,943 of record OX246756.1, read on the forward strand.
TTCAGCGGTTCATTTTGATTTATCACAGCAGGATAACGAATTTCCTGTAAAGCACTCACTATTCAGATAGTGACCTTTTCCTCGTCCATTTTGTAAAGGACCATTTTTTTTAGTTGTTAGTGTTTGGGGGAGGTTTTGAAAATTTTAAATTGAGAATCTAATCTCATAGGGTGGGCAAATAATTGGGTGAAGGATTACGGCTAGATGGATGACGTATTTGATTGTCAGGACGGTTTGTGACATTTGACCTTATTTTAAATTAAGGTCGGGGCCTTTAGAGACGGTGACAAATTACATACTTTAAATTCAAATGACGGATTTTGTAGGATGCTATTGCGTTAAAAAGATTTTTCTATTCGAAGTGTGACCGAGTATGGTGTAAGCTACAAAGATGGATGACTTCCTTATTATGCTGAAATCTTCAGAGGCATTCGAAATGTTTTTGATAAGGCACTGTGCCTTGAAATCAGGGTTTATAATGTAAGGAAGGGTATGAGGGTGATACCACATATATATTGCTGTTGAACTGACGAACATTTCATCCGAATAATTGTGATAGAAATACCGATATCGAAGCTTTAAGCAGCCAACATTTCGCCGGTGTTCTAGCAAAGATATTTTACTGCAAATCGACTTATCACGGATGCTAGCTCGAGCTTAAAGTGAAGAATACTGTCATACTCGATAGAAAATATTTGATTTGCAGCATTGGTTGAGCAAGGGATGGAAGTGCGTCCATCCAAAATAACTATGTTGGCATTCTCATTTTCGGACTTACTCCACAATTCGATCAAGCAAAACCCTCAGCACAAGTTGCTTCCAAAAGCCTGATTTAATTTCTTTAGCGGCTGTTAAGAAGTCATTACTGAAGTTAGGTACTAAATTAAATTCGACTCGCAAGTGATACGTTTATCCTGTAATTATCCTTGTAGTTAGCTACAGATCTAATTGTTCCATATTTACTTTTCCTTCAGGTATGGGAAAATCGCAGTGCTGGCTGCGTAAGTTCCCAGTCATGGCTCTATGATAAATGTGTTAAAGTAGTATTTAGATCAACTTATCATGCAAGGACATCAGATCCATTCACGTTGGTTACACAGTTCAGTTGCCAATTTAAACTAGTTCTGTCTGAAATATGTACGAGTATAAATATACAGCTGTGATGTATTTTCTTTAATTATCTGTCACTAGGGCGTACGATCTACTATTACTATCTCCAGTTCTTAGGTTAGGTTAGGTTGGCTGTCCACACGAGAGTGCAGACACACTTAGACCAGTGAAGGTCCTTTGTGATACCATTGATCAAACTATTAGGCCACTCAGGGACTAACAAAACCAACCAGAGCTTTTGACAAAGCGATGGATGCTCATGACGTCCAAGGACGCCAGATCGCAGAGGTCGTCAAGGAAGGGGGACCCTAGATGGAGCATTCTTTTATGCGACAGGGCTGGACATGTGCATAGGAGGTGAAGGATGGTTTCTTCCTCCTCCTCGTCCCTACAGCTTCTGCAGAAGTCGTTGGAGAAGAGACCAAGTCTTTTAGCGTGTTGGCCTATAAGACAGTGTCCAGTGAGAACACCGACAACGCAGCTGATTTGTGTACGCTTTAACTTGATCAGATCGGCACTACTTTTTTGATCCAGCTTAGGCCAGATCTGTCTCGAAATGTGACGCGTTGAGCCGTTTCCCCATCTGAGGTTGGTCGTGCTAATAGCGTTCAGCTTTAGTAGATACTTACATGTAGCGAGGGGCATACCCAGGGCTTGCCTTTCAGGCAAAATCCTTAGAGTGGTACCCTGTCTGGCGAGCAGAGTTGTAAAAGAATTAAATCTTTGGAGAATGTAATTCAATAGGATTCATAAATTCTGATTTTGAATTCATGACTTCACTTTTAGACTTGAACTTCAAAAATTAAATCACCATTCATTTTGAGAAGTCTTTGATTGCGGCAATCATTTGAACCAATCAAAGATTTGAAGTCTCTGGAATGAAATCTTTGTGACTGCACCGCATTCTCTGAAGTCACATTGAAGTCATTTGCATTCACTTGAAGTCATCGGCATTCAATTGAAGTCTTTAAGACTTCACTATTTCTTTAAGACTTCACACTAATTTCATTGAAGTCTTTAAGACTTCACACTAATTTCATTGAAGTCTTTAAGACTTCACACTAATTTCATTGAAGTCTTTAAGACTTCACATTAATTTTATTGAAGTCTTTGAGACTTCACACTAATTTATTTAAGTCTTTGAGGCTTCACTACATTTTGTAAAGTAAAAACTGACTATGAAAAATTTAATATGTACATATGTATAACAAAATGTAAATTTTCTTTTATTATTTTTGAATCACAAATAACAGAAATTAAATAAAATATTTCATTAGAAGACTTTTCGCTTTCGTTTTCATGGTTTTCAATGTATGTATTCCAAATACTTGAAAATGTTAAATCATATCACACAATAGCAATAAGTATATGAGTTCACTGGATCTCACCTTTTTCCCCAAATATTATTAAACCAAATCATATTGAATTTTCCACTGCCAGTTTTGACTTCAACAAATGTAGTGACGTCTCAAAGACTTCAATAAATTAGTGTGAAGTCTCAAAGACTTCAATAAAATTACTGTGAAGTCTTAAAGACTTCAATGAAATTAGTGTGAAGTCTTAAAGAAATAGTGAAGTCTTAAAGACTTCAATTGAATGCCGATGACTTCAAGTGAATGCAAGTGACTTCAATGTGACTTCAGAGAATGCGGTGCAATCACAAAGATTTCATTCCAGAGACTTCAAATCTTTGATTGCTTCAAATGATTGCCGCAATCAAAGACTTCTCAAAATGAATGGTGATTTAATTTTTGAAGTTCCAGTCTAAAAGTGAAGTCAATTGAATGCATTCTAAAACGTGAAGTACTTGGTGTGAATTCACGGAATGCATTACTAAAATATTGCATTCTTTTACAACTCTGCTGGCGAGGTCGTCAGCCCTGCAGTTACCTGGAATGTCTCTTTGGCCCGGCACCCAGCATAGGTGAATGTTGAACTGCTCTGTCATCTCCATAAGGCAGCCTTTGAAGTGAAGGAGAACGATTCCAGGGACTTGATTGCCGCTTGGCTGTCAGTGAAAATGCTAATATCCCTGACAGATAGTACATTACATTTCAGCCAGAACAGGGCTTCCTTAATCGCCATGATTTCCGCCTGGAAAACGCTACAATGATCAGGGAGGCGCAAAGACCAGTTCTTGATATTCTTACTCTGTTTTTCCCCATTTTGGCCTTTGTATGGACCTTAAAATCAACCCATATCAAAAAAAAGTAAATATACGATAGTTGAGTCACATTATTTGGTTATTTCCCTTTTTTCCATCCAATTCCGTCACGCGTAGTGGGTCCGTCCTTTTTAAATAAATTTTCCCAGAGACCAGCAGATCTCTTCCTGGCTTCTGGCGTCCTTAAATGGTGCCTTGACAGGTCTGAGTGAACAACCCTATAATCAACAAGAATCTCAAACAAAGCTTCTCTTCTGCCTGTATATTTGGTGGACTCTATATTATAAAACACGTTTTATTCGCACAATTTCACGACATTTCTTAAAAAAATCGAATTTAATTGGTTTTATTTTAGCTAAACACAAAAACTAAGTCATAAAATACTTACATTTACAATGAAAACTCAACTGCATATTTATGTTTAGCCTCGCAATGACCCTGCCAATTTTCCGAAAATAAATCGAAATTGAAGTTGGCAACTAAAGGCTGTTCGATTTTCGCACATTTGTTGTTTGCTAGTCGAATTGAAGACGCGAATGTGAATGATTTGACTTTAGAATAGCAATACAGACTAAGACCCTTTATGTAAACGCTCTCCGAACTGTTTCTCGAGTTAAGAAATGTATCATATCTTTTTCTTTTTTATATATATTACCTGACATTTAAAATCCTTTAATGTAATCACACGACGTAAGCTGGAAATGAAAAGAATAGATAAGAAAGCGTTACTTTTTGGTATAGTGGTTTGAAACTCCAGTGATATTACGTTCGTTACTCTAGTGGTGGTGTCTGAACTAGTCGGATGAAATTCCCTGTAATTAATGGATTCGGGTCTGATTTCTAGTGCTTGTTTCGATTATGTGTTGAGTAACTCTAGATAATGTATAACCGCACCGCATGAACCGACTCAATAACCGAACACATTACCACTAAACCGTGATCTTGACAGATCTCTTGCAGATTTAGTCCTCGTTTTGATGAGTACTCTCAAGAGCGAAATCTAGAAATCACTTTCTATCAGTGGCAAACAAAATGTGAAGCAGTCTGCAGATTTTTGTCATATCTGGCAGAATTACAGCGGTGTCAGAACACAAGAATTTGAGAAAAGGACTCGGGCAGACAATGCAAGAATTGTCGCGATAAGCACAGGTTTCTGGGCAATAGGGACGCACACGTCTAGACTGTGCATCCCTTTTAAAACACACTGCTGCAGTGTAAAAATGTAAATGAAAAGGGGACTCTCTCTCACTTCTTTTGTGGGTGTCCGGTTTTAAGTAGAGCCCGACATCGACCTTTTAAAGGAAATTTCAGAGAAAAGTATCACAGAGTTGATCGGTTTGTTTAATGCCAGAGGGTGGGTTTGAAACCGTTTCCTTTCGATTAACGCTCTCTTATAAGCAAGGTCGCGTGAGCTGTAGTATCCACAATGGCGCCTAAGTGGTAATTGCTGCAGTACTGTGCGTAGCAGCAACTACTTCTACTTACCTACGTACTCTACACCACGACCATGTCCAAATGTTTTATACGACTACATTTTACTACGGAAAATTCATAATTTCCATCAAAACAACAATAGGTTATTTGTTTAAGAAACTATTATTTTTTTAATTTGATTACGATATGCCATAACCATTAACAACTTCGCCGTTAAATCGCGTTAGAAATAAACAAAAATCATAAGTAATATATTAATTTCAGTTTGAAGCGCGTCGATCAATTCCATTGATAGTAACAGCACTTACCCCAGATTTTCCACAATTTATAATTCAAATTCTATATATCACAATATAAATACGTACTCTGCACTAATTTAATACGAAATTGGTGACCGAATCAATATGAAGACCTCTCAAATCATCATTCCGCTCCATATGCCACCTGAATCTCGTTTAATTCTAAAAATATTTATTGTTCAAAATCACCTCTTATCCATAGAATTGGACCAAAGTTGACACGCAAAGTTAGGAATTTTATTCCACTTTCAAAGCAGAAAACTAGAAAAAAAAAATGCGTCCCATTTTATGTGAAAATTCCATTAGAAACCATTTTGTAGAAATTGCATTTTGAAAAGCCTTTTGCCATGCAAAGTGCACAACAATTCCACAGGCATCACTACCGCTACCATATGAACTCTCTGCCACATGTGTATGCATGCAGAGTTATTTTCTTTTTTTAATTCTATAGATATATTCAATGAATACTTCCCCTCCCTTCTTGTCATCCTCATCGTCACAGATATTGTGTGCCGTACTTTTTTTTATTATAAATTTAAATCGATGTCACATCTTTCAGTAGCATGACGACGACGACAGGGCGAAAAAAAGGTGCAAACAAAACCGCCCTGACTCCCGTCTCCGTGCTGAACAACCCTGAAATTCACACATGAACGGGAATGTTAAGTAAACCTGAACTCTACTCATTCCTTTGTTGCTGCTCCATATTTTTCGTCATTGTCGACATCCTTCTTTCAGACGCTCAATGTTTGCTTGTCGCCCCTCTGCCACCCCTTGTACAACACACACTATACAAGGACACTTCTTTTTTTTTTGCTGTTTGCAATCCACCCTCTCTTCTTCTGTATTCACAGTTGCGATTCAACACTAGAGTTGAATTTTAAAACTTAAAGATGTTGCAAGCGCTGTTGTATCTGTGTACAGACGGGCGTACAATAAGCGCTAGGCCGCCCACGTCATCAGAGTTTGTCAAGGTCTAATCCTTTGCACAAACAATGTTGGGAAGGATGCAAACAAACAGGAGAAGCAACGTAAGAACTTTATAAACGACATCATGAATGACGTAAAAAATATAAAATACTTTCTGACACTTTTCAAATCCACAATGAAAAAGCTGGGTAAGCCACCTATACAGGATCGTCTGCTGCTGGTCCCGACCAATCCTTTGTCATCGTCGAAATTGCTGTTTACAAATTTGAATTTACTGTATAACCCTCTGTGCTGGGCTGTGAAAATATGGATTAATTTTTCATTAAGCGCTACCACGGCAACCACAATGTGTCCCTTCTAAGTTGAGTGTGTGGCATGAATTAATTTGACGTCGGGCCTAACCCAACATGACCTATATGTATGGAATTGAAATTTTGAGAATTGTACATTCCCCCGGCTTTAAGAACATTTAAATTGCACGTTTCCAGACCGCATGAATTCAATTAGACTTGGCTGCACGGTTGAATGCATAGTTGGGGCGACCAAGATACATTCCTAATTAGCGTTGTTTAATTAATTAATTTCTTCTTGAAGAGCTCGAGTGTATTGTTATAGTGATGTATGCATGACTGGAATTTATGTAAGCATTAGCTAAATTAAAATTTGAGAAGTTTGTGTAAGGGTGTACTGCCACCCTGTGTCAACGGACACGGGTTAACAACTACAAAGTTACAAGTGCTTGGTACGGTTAGCAATTTCGCAGAGTTTTTCTTCAAATTTTCGTCGTGCAATAATTACTGTCTTTGGCTGTTCATGCCGACACTTGTCAGATTTTACAGTAGATATTCTACTACTACTAACCTCTAGTGGTGGCCATTATGATGGTTTCCTACCCCACCTCTCTCCCAGCAGTCCTTGTTCTCAGCATCTCACACACATCATTTCCTTTCAAGACCCCTACTGATTGCATAGAGAGTGTGCTCTCTCAATGTTCAAAAAGGCCAACTAGTCAGCTGGTAGATCACGATTTCTCTGGATCTTCCTGCTCGGTAAGCGTGTTGATTGTGATGAAAAGTTTTTTACCCATCACAGTTATTGTTAGGTGATTGTCTCCTTGAGGTTTTTTTTTTAATATCATGTATGATGCATTCCAGATCAATTGACCTAGTTTTTTCAATGCACGAGTATCTGACAGCTGGCATAATAAAATGTTACTGCTTTAATAATGTGTCATAAATAGAAATTCACTAGATTACTCTGTCGAATACGCAACAAAAAAATGTCATTAAACGGACAGTTTTTTCGTTCAAAGCTTTATTCGCGGCAATCAAATCAATTCAACCATTCTGGCAATTGAAATTCCAATTAAGAAAAAATTATAATTTTATAACAAAGGAATAAAAGCTTGTATAACGTTTTGTGCGAGCACATTCCCGCGCCAAGATAACGACTATACAATAAATATTTATGATTAATTGTATTATTTTCATTTATTTTTTAATCGATTTCTTTTCTGTGTGTATTTTCAGCAATTTCAAGAGAGGACGGCGACGAATCACACCACCACCATCATCACCATCACCACCATCACAGGGGTGGTCATGGACACAATCACGGTAGCAAAGTTCCCTACAATGGATACAACTCCGAAGAGTATCTGGACAGACTGGAGCCGAATGGTAACATCCCAGCCGATAAATCAAATTGTAGATATGGGGGTAAGTTTTCCTATTGTTTTCTTCGTCCTTTTCTGTGATGTTTTCGTCGTATTTTTGAGTTTATAGTATATTTTTTTATATTCTTTTTCTCTTGGTTTGTTCTGTGCACAATCAGAGATCATACAAATTGAGAAAGGATATCAAAGTTTTATATTTTTTTTATTCCTTTTCTTTTCTTGGTTGTTTTCATTTAAAAAATGAAATTTGTACTAGGGACGAAAAGGAAGAACTGATTCAATGCAGTGGATTTTAATTTCCTTCATCGGTTGTTTTTTTTTTTTTTTGTGGACTCTTTTTCCTGAATCATGTGCTCCGTTCGTTTTTTAATTTTTTTGAGTTTTCAAGGAGAAAATCGATTGAATAATGGTGTGTTGGGAGAAGTTTTATTTAGTAATTGGAAAAATGTCCGTACGGATGTGCTTGATTTAACTTATACAAGTATGTGCAAGATTTGTGGTAGGTTCATAAATCGATCATGTGTTATTATGTCTCCCCTTGATTAGTTTTAGATTAGGTGGTTGATGTTGGCGTTAGCAAATTCGACTTAACTGTCGAAGAAGTAGGCTCCTGAGTGTAATCTTCTACGACCGGATAGATCTTGGCACGTACAAAGGAGGTGTAGTATGGTTTTCACCTCCTCCTTGTTCATACAGCTTCTACAGAAATCATTTGCGAGGAGACCTAGCTTGATGGTATGCCTTCCAATGATTCAGTACCCCGTTACGACACTTACAATACTCAAAGCTATCTTCTCTAGACAAGAATTCCAAGCCTTTTTGGAATATTGTGAAAGTTGTTAGAAACAAGAACAGAAGAATTCCCACTCTCCAAGTTTCGGGAATGCAAATGTGCAATATACCGATGAGGATAAGGCGAATTTTTCGCCACTACCTTTCTGAAAAATCATTCTGTGTCTCAACATTTAGGCGACGCAGTTACCAATCGAATTGTTAGTGAGGTTACTAGCAACTTTATTGCACAAACTACTGAAACGCCTGGAGATGAGCTTATATCTCAACAGAGCGTCGATAATATTTTGTGTTGCTTGTCATCAAGAAAATCGGATGGTATTGATGGTATCAAAAACATGTGTCTAAAGCAACTTCCTAAATCAGCCACTGGATACTTAACGTTTATTTTTAATGTCTGCATTAAAAACCAATACTTTCCAAAGGCTTGGAAAATAGCTAAGGTGGTACCTATCCCAAAACCAGGAAAGCCACCTGATAAACCAAACAGTTACAGACCAGTTAGTCTGCTGAGTAGTATTAGCAAAATATTTGAGAAGGTAATAAAAGAGAAACTCACAAGAGTTACGGAGGAAAATAATATACTTCCAAATGAGCAATTTGGTTTTAGAACAAATCATAATACATCGCATCAAGTACTTAGAGTCTGCCAGCACATTAAAAAAAATCGTTCTTTGGGAAAATCAACTGGCCTTGTCTTGCTAGACATTGAAAAAGCGTTTGATTGTGTGTGGCATTTGGGCCTTGTCTATAAGATGTTAAGTTTCCGTTTTCCGCCGTACCTCATAAAACTTGTCCTAAGCTTTCTTTCCGATCGTTTTTTTAGAGTATTCGTGAATTACTGTTATTCTGTTTGTCATAGTGTTGTTGCTGGTGTGCCTCAAGGATCGGTTTTGGGTCCAATTTTATACAACATTTTTATGTCTGATATTCCAAGGCTTCCTTATTGTGAAGTAGCTATTTTTGCGGTTGATAAGGTAATATATTCTTCGCATGAGTTTAGTCTCAAAGTCGAGACAAATTTACAAAATGCGATTCAAATATTGCTAAGATATTACAATTGCTGGAAAATTAAAATAAATGCTGAGAAGGTTCAAGCTATCTTTTTCAGCAGGAAACGAAAGACTTGTTTTCTTCCAAGCAACCAGCTAATTGTTAATAATACATATGTTAACTGGGTTCCATCTGTAAGATATTTGGGTATTCATCTCGATGCAAAACTCACATTTAAGGAACATACTGCAAAAGTAATACAGAAAGTAAATATAGCGATAAATATGTTGTACCCCTTTATAAACAGGAAGTCATTACTGAACAGCGCCAATAAGATCATAATCTTTAAAGTAATTTTCCAATCGATCCTTCTTTATGGTTGCCAAGTTTGGGGAAACTCAGCAAAATGTCACATTAAAAAACTACAAGTTTCCCAAAATAAAATTCTTAAGATGATGCTTAATCTTCCCCCGTATCACTCTACCGCTGATCTTCATAGCAGAGCAAACGTTGATTTGATTCACGATAGAATTACAAAACTAACCACGAAATTTCTCCATAATTGTGCGTTCTCCGAAAATCCACTAATAAATCAATTAAACGCTTAACCATGTTTTCTTTTGCTAATTTTTTTTTTTTTTTTTTTTTTATAACCCACATCCTTTCAATATTGCGTTATAGTTTATTTAAATATTGCATATCATAAATTATTATTTGTTATTTGTTAATTGTTATTATTTATTACATATTATATAATATTTTGTATCTATTGTTTACTGTTTATTATCTGTTAATTGTTGTTTACTATTCATTATTTATTTTTCATTATTGACTATTTATTAATTATTATTTATTTATTTATTATTTATTATTTATTATTTATTATATATTATCTATTTTTTATTTTGTTTTATTTATTGTTTTACTATTTATTACTTACTTCACTACAATGTACCTGCTTAGTTTTTAACTATCTTTTTTTTCTATTATATTGAAGGTTTTTAACGTATTTTTCCTTCAAATTTTTATCATTGCCTAATATTTTTGTTATCATCATGTAAAATAATTGTTCAGTAGAAAGATATAATTTAAATATCAAATCTCTGTATGTAAACTGCGCGGTGGCTCACCAAATGTAAATTATAATACGAAATAAAGTTATCTATCTATCTAGGATCTATCTTACAATACTCGTAATAACGTACGTTCTATAAAAAAAGGGCATTTGGAGCATTTCTGATCCAACTTAGGTCAGATCTGTCTAGTAATGAAGCACGTAATGCCGTCTCTCCATCTGCGGTTGGTTACATTGATACCATTGAGCTTAAGCAGCGCACATAGGAGTATTTGCGTTCAAAAAGTGTTCAAAAATCAATTTTTCGGAATGTAGAGTAGAGAAGGAATATTCTCCCTAGCTGTAGTTAAATAAATACCCATGAAATAATGTACCGCAGTTATTATTAATTATTATGCACACATTTCGCCACAGCATCAGTTGAAAATCATCGATCAAAAGCTTGCGTGTATTAGCTGATTTTTGTGAAAAATCCCACGGTTAAATAATTGACCTTTTTTTTTTTATATCGTGTGCAAAGTTTTTTTATATGGAGGGTTCAGCTACAGGTATGTAGTTTATTTTAAAACTATTTTAATAATCAGTGGATCCTTAGTTTAAAAGATATTTAGTTTAAAAGATATTTGATTTATTCCAAATACAAGCAAATAGCAATTTAAAAAACAAAATGAAAATGCGCCTTTTGTTTTATAGTTCGGTGTTATTCGGTAACATTTTTATTATCATCTAACAGTAAAACATATCAATTTCTTAAAAAAAAAATTCTGCCTATAACTGCCCCTCTAGATTTAATCGTCCGTTATGTGTGTCTAATTTATCATAAAAGAAGATAAAGCCATTTCTTCTGTCATGAAGAAATGGCAGCTGAGAACGCAGGAAGAAAGAAGTATTTTAAAAGAAAGAAAGGTGAAATACAAGAAAACTTCAGAACAAAAGTAGGACTCATTGTTGATGTGTCCAAGCTTGTTTTCGGGAACACAAATGATGGCAATACAAGCCTCAAATATCTTACCATTCCAGAACTAGTTGCCGAAAGTACTGGTGTTGATGTGCAACTAATTTTTAACCCTCTACTGCATGAATTATTGCGCGTGCAGAAAAAAAAACAAAAAAACGCTTAAAATAGATTGTTTTCGTTGTAAGAATAACTTTTGTTTAAAAAAAAGTGAAAAAAAATATTTGTTAAAGAAATAAAGGACCAAGAAATTCAGTAATAAAATTGCTCGCACAGCTAAACTAATACCTATTTTTTATTCGAAATACTTGTATAACAAACACCATTAAATACACTATTCAAATGTATTTTTCTTGTTTATTGTACTTAACGATTGATTGCAGTAATTGACATTTGAAATCGGCTGTCGCTCTTTTTCATTGTTTTTTTTAATGCACTAGCGTGATGGACTTGACTGCAAACGTAAATATCCTCGGCAGTCGTCTTATGACAGACACAAAAATTATCCTTTTCAATGTCTAAGGATACATTCTAAAGGAATCGGTTGTGTTTTTATCACTGTGAATGATATAAGTTAGAGAAAATAGTTAAAAAACATGCAAAGCCATATATGGCTTCTTATGCAGTAGAGGGTTAAGTTAAAAGTTATATTAGAAGTACTTTCTAGTGACTTTGAAATAGATTCAACAAAATTTGAGACATTTGCTTACGATACGGCCAGGTTGTATATTGACCTCTATCCTTGCCATCCCATGACTCCAATGATGCAAAAAATTCTACCGCATGAATCAGAAGTTATCCAAAACGCTATTTTACTAATTGGGTAGTTATCAGAAGAAGCACTGAATAAGCCCTTCAGGTTGTACCGATAAAATATTGCAAGGAAATTTTCTAAGACTGCAACACGGATGTTCAACATGTAAAAAAAAATATTAGGAACTAAAATAATTCTTCTTAAATAGATTACTTTTAAGCTCAGACCCTCTTATAAGAAGTTTGCCTGTTAGGAAAAGAAAACAATTTATAAATAAAGCTCTAGAAATGCTTATGCCAGGGCTTCCTGGTCCATCATCTTTAGAAAACATTGACGGAACTACAACATCCGATGAAATCGAAGAAGAAACAGATAATGAATGTATTGATGAAGAAGAATACTTGGCAGAATTCACTGAATAGCTTTAGGTGATTCATATTTCCTTCCAATTTTTCATATTAATAAAACATTAGCTAAATATATCCCTTGATTCGACGTAAATAAGCTTTAAAACTCTAATAATAATTGTTTCAGGCAAATCACTTCATTAGAACAAAAAAATATGTTTGCGCACTTTTTGAATGCGATTACCCCTATGTGCAGCTGTTATCACAGCGAGAGAATTCGATGGGCTAGTACCCTGACTGGCGAGTTCGTCGGCACCCAAATGAGGTGAATTGTTTAATCATCTCGTTAAGAGAGGGAATAATTTAGAGCAGTTTTTGAATTGAAGTTGACAGAGTCCAGAGATGTGATCGCGGCTTAATTCTCAGTAAAACTCGTTGGTTCTCCGCTTTTTTTAACACGTTCATTGCCCCAGTATTTTTTTTTCACCAGAGCGCCAAGTGCGTTTTTTTTTTATAAAGTGCATGTACGAGTAAGTGTCAATAAACAGTATTATCTTTTCTGTTTTATGTTTTTCAAATTCATTGACGATGAGGCCCCTAGGAATAAATAGTAGGCGATGGATTCAGTTAGATGCATGCGATACGCCTAGAACCTATAACACGAAGATATCGTCGCAATGACGCCATTTTATGTCATGCACAACGTCTTGATATATGTACTTCACAATGACTACTGCACAGGTTGCAGGGACGAAGAGGGACGTGAATCTGTTTATCACCTTCGCCGACAGAAAAATAAGAAGCCACGGGGCTGGGGACCTACCTAGTATGGCCGTAAAAGAGCTGAATTACTTATATTCTTTTTTCCATGGTTCTTGCTTTACATAACCCCAGGGCATTCATCTACCTACCTCTACCTAAGTTCATTCCAAATTTTCCCATTATTGAGAAAAAAAAAAAGCAAACAATAAAAACATAATCTGACGAACTTCTAAGCTTGGCTGTGAAGTGAAGATCCTACGTTCATTAAACTGCATTCACACCCAACTAGCGTGATCAACATGAAATACTAAATACCGAGTAATGTACCCTACCCAGAGGATTTTTTTTTTTTTTTTGATTGGGAGGGGCAATCTTCAAAAGACGAAACTCAGTACGTCCTGAGTAACAGTGTGGGACTCTTACCCACTAAACCCCTCTGATGTATTCGACTAGTGCATGTTTGCATTTTCCTGCTCAGCATTTATTGTAATTCGCCGGTCCTCCTGGCTTTTGAGCATTTCGCCAACGATGTTTTCTGGTGTCAGTGGATGGCCGAGTTCACTCCTTAGTGCATTCCTTTCGTCGAGGAATCTTGGGCATTCAAAAAATATATGTTCTGCGTTTTCTACGCAGTCAGCGCAATGCGGACAGTAAGGGCTATTGTCGTGTTTATACTTATGTAAGTACGAATGAAAGCATCCATGGCCCGTTAGGAACTGCGTTAAGTAGAACTCAAGTTCTCCATGTTGCCTGTCGAACTATGGCTGGATTTGGTGTATGAGCCTATGGGTCCACCTGCCTTTCTCAGAAGCATTCCAGCGTTCTTGCCATTCTCTTAGGCTTTCTGCTCTATAGAGCCGGTTTTCGTTGGCCTCGTTTCTTTCTCTTCTTGCGCAATACTGACGTTGCTGTTCTACTGCCAGGATATCTATTGGGAGTATTCTCGCTACCACGTAGGCTGCATCGCTAGAAGTAGTGCGAAATGCGCAGCTAGCTCGCAATGCACATATTCGATACACAGATGTGATATGTGATCTGTATGTTTTAATTGCCATGGCCCCGGCCCAAATTGGTGCGGCGTATAGGATTATAGACGTAACCACTCTAGCTAGCAGTAACCTACGGCTATGTCTTGGTCCTCCTATGTTGGGCATGATACGCGCGAGTGCAGCACTTGCTATTGCACCTTTTCGGCCTACATACTTAAGGTGATCTCAAAATGAAAGTCTCGTATCTATAATTTTTTATTTTTTTTGTCGGGATAGAAAACACTCAACTGGAGCACTCAGACACAACTGGTCCATTGTACTGCCAGAGAATAAACCCTGTTTTACCCATTTTATTGGAATTTCCTTGACTTTCGAAGAAAGCCAAGCAAGCACTTCAGTGATGAGGAGCTTACAGTACCAGCACTCACCACATCCGCACCGAAGATCTGCCACCTGATACGAGCAAGGGCCGGACTCTCACAGCGATAATGTTCCGCGGTGTCGTCGCTCTCTCCACAAGCGTCGCAGATTGCAGTGTCACTTAAGCCTAACACGTTAAGGTGCTTGGCAAACGTGAAGTGGCCTGTCAAGACGCCGATAAGTTGTCTACAGTCTTTTCTGCTGAGAGACACCAAGAATGCCGTTGATTTCTTAAAGACGTCCGGGAGCATGTGTTTAGTCAACCTGCATCCTGGAGAGTCATGCCACACACAATTGTGCTCGTGAGAGACCCAATCGTCAATGGAAGCCCTAACCGAGGACGCAGGTAGACCCAAAGCGGGTTCGGGACCTGGGACAGCCTCCGCTGAGCCTTGTCTAGCAATCTCATCGAAGATCTCGTTTCCAAAGATCCCAGTGTTACCTGGGACCCAGATAAGAGACAGAGAATTCAGCCTTGCGACCGAGTTCAAAGAGTTTTTGGTTTCACGAACTATTTTGGAAGTGGTTAAAGGGTTAAGCAAGGCCTTAAGCGCAGCCTGACTTTCACTACAGACACAAATGCTACGTCCCTTCCACCTGTTCTTCACAACATAGTTCATGGCCATTAGGATTGCATAAGTTTCCGCTTGGAAAACAGACGCATATTTGCCTAACGAGAAGTGAAGTCTAATGTTGTCGACTTCCACGAAGACCCCAGCGCCAGATCCTTGACTGGTTTTGGAACCATCCGTGAAAATACGACTGCATTCCATTCCCGGCTCAGACTCTAACCGAAGCCAGTCCTGGACACAAGGAAAGTCGACTCTGAATTTGCACATCAGCTGGATTGACTCTGTATCTATCATGATACCTAGGTATTTTATATGCGGTTTAGATGTGATTTCATGGCCGCCGACTATAATGGTTAGAGTTTCTACCTTCTTCCTACTACTTATCAGGACTGCTTCAGTTTTATGCTCCGCCAGTGTTAGACCAACTGAGGTGAGCCATTTTCGTATTATCCTTATTGTCGCATTGCTTATCTGTTCCACCTCCTCCAACAGTTTAGCAGTGACAATAATGGCGATATCATCAGCAAATCCCACTATTTTTGTTTCTTCGGGTATAGGAAGTCGCAGTATACCGTCATACATAATATTCCAGAGGATAAGGTATTGTATATATATATGTATGTACAAAAACTTATGTGCTCCAGGTTCACCGATAGTGACCTGTTTTTGGAGAACTGATACCCCCAGTATTTGTCAAGAGGCATTAGTTCCATACAGTTTATGCTTCCGACATATCAATTATTTTCAAATTCATTACTCAAAGTCTCCATTATGATTTTGAATAATTATGTGGCAAATGAGAAGGCCTATTCATGTCCCTTGTGTCGCTAGGTTGAATGAAGACATTCCCCTCACCACTACGCAATTTTCTTGGGAAACTTAATCCCACTACCCACGTCAATCATTAGTCTTACAAAGTATTCCTCCCCATCCTAAACACCTACTCCATTAATTAAGCGTACATTCAAACCCCTAAAGGTACAAATCCCTTTGTTTGATTGTGCCAACGCAAGACAAAGGACATTTAGTAAAATTAGAAATTTGATCTGTCAGTTTTTGTCAATATGTTCTTTCGACTGAACGATTTCGTTTTAGGGGCGCAGCTCAGCGCTTCGCCTTGGTATCACATTCCAATAGTCTAGTAGCTTTGTTTCGGTGTTATCGGATGATGCCATGGTGTTCTAGGACATGTCATTCATTAGGACAAGTACCCATCATAAGTCATTTTTCATAATGGAAATATAACATATCCGCTCAAACAAACACTGAGACGTTGAGAAGGCGCGCTACTGCAGGACTATTAAAGAACAACAACAGCGACAATGACGGCTACGATGATGGTAATGACAACAAAACAGCAATTTAACAGAAAGCCACAAAGGGTTCTTGCCACTTGCAGCGCATAAGGGGTGTGTAATCATGGTTGTTGTTATCATCCATCCACTTACTATGACTTTCCCTTATTTTTTTCTGTATCCTTTCCAAGGCGTAACATACGCAAAGCTATTGTCCTCCATCCCTGTATACACTTACATTCAAGCTTATATTCATAATTAATTTTGAAAGTTGTGCTCCTCATTTAAAATGGAACAGCTTCATGTAATCGGAGCAGATACATCGGTGCTATGTTATAGCGGCACGGGTGGATGGAGAGGTCCCCGCAGGAGCGGTAGAAGTACTTTGCCATAACTGACAAATGGCATTAATTAGGTGCAGGGTGAAAAGTTTGAATGGCTTATCATCATATGCATACTCATCACATCCCTTGGCTATGGAATGTTGTCACATACACACACGCTCCAGTGATAAAAATTTGAAACTCACGTTCACAGACAGAGAGTGGGAGTGTGGCACACTCAAAAATTAATGAACATTCCCGGAACAAATGGCAACATTCTTAACTACTTTATGGATTATTTACTGTTTTGGGATGAATTTTATGTAAGCAGGGGTGGGGTGGGTGAAATTGTCTGCCTCTGGAACGGGGAGGCGGAAGACTGAAACGAGGTCATTCAATTGTTGTACTCGTAGTTATCCCAAAATGTTCCATGCGAATGAACATCTTATTCGGGTGATGGTAATTCCAAGCCGTTTGTTAACTTTGACGATAAATGAAAACTTAATCGCTGTTGAAAGTTTGATTTGGATTTTTGTTTACGTAACTGTGTCAAAACATGACAGTTGTTAACTTAAAGGAACTACATTTGGAAACTTATTTCATGGAAACTTTAACGCGTGCTTGGAATTGGGGTGCGTTCTGCCATACGATATGAAAAAAATATGTGAGAAATATAACCAATTACAAGCTTGTCTATTAAAGGTTACAAATCAAGTTGTGGTGCGTGAGGATCTAGTTGTGTTAAACCTTGATTTGCATTTTAGGAAAAAGAAAAAGAAAATGCATTCGCATCACCATATACACAACATTAATGTTGTAAGATATATGTATTGAGTTTAGTCATCGAGACCTACTTAGGAGCTCGTTTGACTTACCGCTGTTTTTTTTAATGTTTGAATGAATGTTTATTCTTTATTTATAGTCTTACACAGTAAGATACAATAGCTGTTGTGGATTGTGTTCTGTTATGGAAGGGATGTGTGATGGATAAGAACTCATCACGTTCACTAAGCCGCCTAAAAGTCCATCTATCATATTATTCATCGATTTTAAGCCATTTGGTGCTATTTATAGATCTAAGTTAAGCATCTGTAGTGCTTGCTAAGCAACAGATGTTAGATTGGCTTTCCTATCTCTGTAGCTTCTGCATAGACCATTGCGACTCAACTTTCCATTTGAAAAGCACAACTCCAATGGCGCAGTGCCTTGTAATGGTTCCAGTTAAGTGAATGGAGAATCCCTTGATAGCCAGGACGAGTAGACATCTTTCTCTATTACGCTATTTATTATATCATATAACTTCCCTATCGATGGCAGTACGATTGTACTCCTTTCACTACTTTTCATAGCTGACCCCATACTTGTCAATTCATCCGCCTTTTCGTTGCCTTCTGTATTACTACATGCAGAAACCCAGCAATTTTCACCGTTGTGCTTAAGCATTGCTCTCACGTCTAGAGCATAGCGTCAAAACTTGACAGCAATCTACAGATGTTAGACCAGCATTCCCACTTCTAAAAAAAAAAAGAAAATGTACCAACTCCGAAGATAAAATTGTACCCAAATGTACCAAAAATTATTTGCATTGAATTTTCATTAAATTCTAGAACATAAATATGTACATAGTTAATAATAGTACGAGTATGTGTCTATTTCTATAAAAAATTTTTGTTTTTAAAACTTACCTAGCCATTATTTATGGGCGCAATGGTTGGTGTGTCGGACCACTGCGCGTGAGATCCAATGTTCGAATCGAAGAAAACATCAAACATTTTGTTCACGGTCCCACCTCTCGCGAACGTCTAGCAAACATC
The DNA here is from genome assembly GCA_945910035.1 of Brachypalpus laphriformis. Classification (NCBI taxonomy): domain Eukaryota; kingdom Metazoa; phylum Arthropoda; class Insecta; order Diptera; family Syrphidae; genus Brachypalpus; species Brachypalpus laphriformis. The sequence goes on from OX246756.1 coordinate 108,850,646, forward strand.
CGAGAACATTAGCCGTATTTTATTATCACTCATGATCCATATGGATCATTGGTTTCTATGCAATACAACAACAATACGAGATCTTGCTTTCTATCAGGATCAATTTCGTGATCTAGAAATTTTTCTTTTTATTTCTTGGGAGGTTACACAACCACACTACAAGACACAAGGCAAATCATTTCGTTGATCCAGATCCGGATCGTTTTATTTTCGTCGTGTGATCTATATGGACCTTGGGTGATAATAAAATACGGATATTGTTGTCATAAGAAAACTTCTCAAGAACAAAAATAAAAAATGTCCTTCGTATGCGGCACAAAACTGTAGGTACCTTTCATTCGTGCGAACAAATTGAACGCACGCAACATGAGCGGCTGCGAGAAGCTAGGCTTAATGAGCTGTTGCGCCAAATTAACATACCATAATATTAATTCGATCTAGCAACTCTTACCAGCGTTCGAAATGCAGCATTTGTAAATCGATTTAAATAAAAAAGCTAGCAACATTTGATCATTTAATCAGTTGTGTTCGCGTAGTAAAAATGAGTGGCAGCAGTGTACGTGGATACGTTTTTTAGTTTGTGTGCATGGTGCATCCAAATCACTGGTACCTGAAAAAAAAATCAAGTCATTCATACAAAATCCGACTGTTCATTCAGTCATTAGATGCTTTTGCTTCACAATTCATCAATATTACTAAATAGCCACTATGAATACCTATTGTCCGTGAGATGCAGCATCAATGTGCAGATGCTGTCTGTGAAATCATCAGACAGCGTTTACTCAGATTTAAAGTGAAAATTCTCACACAAAAGCATATCAAATTCAATTCAGAATGTTCTTCACTATTTCATTCGCAGCAAAATACACGAACAGGGAATGAAAATCTGTCTGACGGCTTCAACCTGAACTCGGTTGGCCAAGACAAATTGAAACATCCAATGTTCAATTTAACTTTTCCATTAACAATATGTTCAAGGAAAGGATAACAATAATGGAGAAATAGACAAGAGCCAATATTGACGAACATCTGCACCCAGAGACCAGGGAGTGGGTCTTCATGGTTCAAGGATATTGAAACTTTAGATTGACTGCATTTGTTGGAGATTTTTATTCGCTTCATTGAAGTGTGGACAATTCACCTTTGATTGATTGTCCTCTTTGAGTATCAACCCATTGAGATTGAGACTGAGAAGCAAAAAAAAGTGGGGGAAATTGCGGATTTGCCATTTGTCTGGGGAAGAATTGGTTTAGTGATTATGATTAAAATTGGTTTACGCCGGTGATGGATTTCGTGATAGATACGAACAGTATAGTCAACAGGACGAAGTGCAAAGAAAATTGTACACGAACATATGTATGAACATGCAATCCTTTTCGATTACCAGTCTACCTACTCTACTTTTAGTGTTTGTCCAATTTACTGTAGCCAAGGATATGGAATGGTTTGGTTTTATTTCTTCCATGACAAATCGTTCGTAAAATATTCGCTCCAACCACTGCTTGCACTTATTAATTGTCCACCAGACTCGAATTTCCTTCGCTCCAGGTAATTGTTTGCCATACGTGCCAATATTGGAAACGAAAAATCAATTTCATTTATTGTCGTTAGACCGTGCGGTGAGATGCGAATTGTCCTGTGAAAGGATGTTTTATTTTTTCATCTTACTTTTCGTATCAAATTGATTTCTCATTTCCTTTTGCTGACCTCACAGAGTTATTTGGAGTTCATCCGCTTTCACAATCAATGGCTTTTGCGTGCATCCCTTTTGCAAACCCCAGAGGTTTGTTTAACTCGATGTCATCCTGTAATTTGTCCATATCCATCCATCCATGTTGACTCTGTCGCTCTGCATTTGTAATTACAATTATTATTCTGCCATCATCATCAGGATCATCATGAGCCTCCACAGGATACCCATCCCCACTACCAGTGGTAGACAGACACTCGTAACATCGGTCACATCCGATATGAGAATCAGATAATTTATTGCTTTTGTAATATACTTTGAACAATGGGGGAGGAGTCCTGTGTGCCTAACTTGTTTTCTGGACAATATGACACAAAGTGGCAGACAACTTTATGACAACTTTTTTTTGTTTTTTTTTGTTCGTGTTAAATGTTTGGTTTATGGACCAACGAGGTCCATAGTACTACGAAAGGCATTATGATGTCGTTGCGAAAACATTATGCGGAAAGTTTGATTAAAGGGCAATTTCATATATTGAAAAGTATTATCAAAGTATTGTGATGTAAATGAGCAAGCAATTGCCAATTGAATGGCCTGGAAGTAAAATTGTTGATAGATAACTTTTTTAAACTTGCACGCACGTCAGAGGAAGTACATTCTTGTTGGAATGGAGTGATATGTGCAAACATGGACTGCACCGTATTCATATTCGAAATGAATAGTTCCGCAGAGTCATCAAAAGTACTGCACTTTACTAAAACGGGTCATTACAGACTGCTATACGATAAAATATTCCTCAACCTGTGGTTACATTTCTTGAATCACTGCTCACTGAAACCAGAATTTAGCTTAGTTTTTTTTTTTTTTTATTCTTTAGATGTTATGTAGATTTGTTTGCACTTTTTTCAAAAAAAAAATCTTGCATAGGATACCAAATGAAAAATAGGACTGGGTTGGCATTCTCTTAACAAATTTGGAAAAATCATGAAAGCAGTCCTTGCGCCAGTTTGTACCTGCCCTGTACGTATGACTCTCCGATTATTGTTGTCCCATAAGCATCAAACTTAAATGATTTTTTTTATATGAACCTACAAACCTAAAAAAATGTAACGATTGTAGAAATTATTCTGATCCTATATTACAAATAAATAGGAATGTAGTCGTAAATATTAAAAACTAGTGGGTACCAGGCGAGCGTTGCTGCGCCTAACAAAAAAAAAAAAAAAAACTGTCAGGAAGGCGCCAGAAGCAACAACTGTCAGGCAGGCGCCTGGGGCTAAGTCTATTAGAGAACAGTTTTATGCAAACTGCTGGGCCGATAGTACCCGGCGTGGTTTGCTGCTACTAACAAATACGATTAAACATTCATTGTCTCTCCCATATACACTAAATAAACGCTAAATCATATCCTCCTTAAAGAATGAAGATGGCATGCTGCCCGATTGCTGTTTCTATAAAAAATGTTCGGTGATCATACTATCAGTGGAAGAACGCTATAAGCCCCATCCAATGTAAAAGGCTTCGTCTGGTATACGGACGGATCCAAAATTGAGACAGGACTGGTTCTGGTATTTTTGGAGAAGCAACTTGCGAAACATTCGTCTATAAACCAGCCGGAAGTCTGTACTATTGACATGTGTCTGGTCTTATCGGCACACCCAATCTGTAGTTTATGATTCGGAAGCGACGGAACTTCTCTCCACATTCTTTAAACAACTTAGAAAACATTAACTTGGTAGCGAGATCATCATCATACTAATCTGGCTTTCATCCAAATTGAAAAAAATACTGGACTTTCTGAGAGCATTTAGGGTGAAAGCTTACTGTAGACGACATCGAGGGATGGCACAATTGGTATCGTTTGAAACTGTAGTGCCTGAGCTCTATCAGCTTTGCCATATTTCAATCTGTCTATCTAGGGTATACATGCCCTATTTTTCTGACTATTCTACTGCACGGATAGAACACAGTCTCCACTACAAATCTTTCTATTATAAATGCGAACTTCCAGATCTTAAAAGTATCTTATTAATAAAATTCACACCATAAAATAGTTTATCCTCGGATTTTTCACAAAAAAAAAAGAATAAAACAAATAGATCCAAACTTTAACCCATTTTCAAACAATCACCAGTACCCCTAAGTTCTGTGAATAATAACAGCAGCTCAACAAGGATATATAAAAAAAGAGATACTCCCCTTCTCATTCAATAAATCCCCAGGAGCTATAAAAATTCGCAGCATACTCTCGTTGCCAGTGCATCATATGTGAGAGTGAACAAATTTTACCGAATACCAACCAACTACCACCCACGCACGCACACACAAAGCCCTGTGCGCTCAAAAAGGATAACATTCAAATGCACGAAAAGGATTTACCATGGATGGTCCTTAAACTCCATCGAAAGCACTTTGGATTTATTTATGGATTTCCTTTATGTGTAACTAGAATTACACAGGCGAAGACAGACACGAGAGCATTGTAAACAGCGCATCGCTGTTCCTCCTCGAAAAATTCCAGAAATTGGTATTCCACCAGAGCATCTATGTCATACACACATCCTCCCGAGTTGTAGGGATTCACTGTGTGTAATTGATGGCGCGCGCGTTCTGTTTTATGGTCGACCCTCAGTGTATGAGTGCTCTATGCTAACCCATTTGCCGGGGAAATTTATTTGAATTAATAATAATTGGGGAAATGTGTCGGGAGGAAATGGAAGAAAAAACCTCTGCTATTTTTCTGCGCGCCATAATGATGGTTATTTGGCATTTTATGGTGATGTGGTAATTTTTATTGACAATCTATGGGGGTATAGTGACAACGGGGATAGAGACGGCATGGAAAGCTGCCCATGATGTATTGAAAAGTTTATTGGATTAGTTTTATGATCGCCCGAGAGCGATTGTCGTAAAAAGTCCGGGAAAGTAAAAGGGGGCGTGCTCCGCCTCGCCTCATTATTCTTTTTCATCTACGAAAATACGATTTACGTTTGTTTGCTAGCTAAACAATGGCCTTCAGGTGGTTTAATGAAATCAGTAAGTTAATTATAGGTCTGAGTCGTGGAGACTGTTTTGTCACGATGTTTATAGAGTATACATGTGTATATGCGAATAAACCAATGCACCTTTTCCGTAGAATATAGCTTTTGACACCGTCAATGTATTTTAAACTAGCACCAATATGATAGTTTGTTGGCTGCTCGAATAAAAGCCTATGGGTTCAAGTACATTCGGGGAGGATTCTGCTTACATAGGGTAACAAGGAAGCATAATGTCCACTGCACCATTGCAACCCATTTCATTCGTGAATAATCATTTGTACATTTTAAATAAATACTATAAGAGCAAAGTCGATTTTCCTTGTGAAAACCGTTTCTCGAAAACTACTAGACGTAGGTACTTGAAATTTTGCAAAGTTATTCCTTATTTTGTCTAGATGCGAGATAAGAAGGGATTTTCCGAAATTCAAGGTCTAAGTGGCGTAAAGGGGGTTGAGATCGAATTTTCCATCTGTAAACATTGATTCCACAGCCGTAGCTCAGTACTTGCTCTCCGGATTAAAAAAAATAAAAAATTGGGGAATTTAGTAAATTCGACGCTGATTCATTTAAGGTATAAAACATCCTTCTGCGTTGTCCTGAAGCTGAGCAATGCTTAAAACAATTAATCAAATCATCGCCCACAATTTTCCTTCAGTGGAGACCACGGCCAGCAGTCATGCAGCAGTGGCTATCGTTGCAATAGTATGTGTGTGTGAGTATATGAGCGCGCTATCCCGCTGTAGAAATGCCTTCAGAGCTTCAGTTAGACGTGTTGGACCTGGCGCTTATAGCCGCAGTTCTTTCCACTTTACTTAATTGTCTTATGATGCACTCTTTACCCAAGGCGGACCACCGGACTAGTGGCTCATATTTAAGGATAAGCCCATCCTCGGATAAATTCATGCTATCTTCAGCCTAGTAAGACTTTTAGATACCCATCGCTAGATGATAGAGGAGACATCAGTTCAGTTTTTGTTCAATATTGTGTTAAATGCAAACCATAGTTTTTCAAAATCACTTTTCCGAAAAAACGAATGCAGACCCCATACAACTTGAAAGTTTCTTGCCCATAAACCTTTTATCGTTCGACGAAATCGTCTACGTGTACTTAATTGCTTAAGTTTTCTATTGTGACAGCATTCCAGCAAGCAGAAAATAACTCAGTCCGTAATCAGATACGTATACTCTAAGGGCGTATTCCATTGTTCAATAATGTTGCCGACCCAGTTTTTTTTTTTTTTTTTTTAATTAATAAACTCTGAACAATAGGACCATTCCAATTACATTGCCGAATTTTTATTGAATGCACTTAACTGCAGAGATAATTCCTTGCTACTACTACTTAAACTTACATAATTACAACTACATATCCATCAATGAAAGTCGCTTATGGCTGGTTAGTGTTTCGACCAGTAATTTAAGTTTCTATTGTATATCCGTAATGACGCGCATTGAACAACTGAAATTTTATGCTGACGATTAGTGGTATTAACATTTGAATCATTAGGGGTTCGACTTATAGCATAGGTTTTTTTTTTTTTTTTTTTTCAAGGGTAGGAGAAAATCTTCAACAAGACACTATGAGGATAGACGACGCGTGCTCACAGTAGTGTGGGATTCTTACCCACTAAAAAACCTCCCTTCAAAACAGACTTGTTTTTATTTTTACTAAAACTAAGTATTCGACTTATCAAATAGTTTTCATTTCACGAAATAAGGACGTTTTGTAGGTACCTTCCCATTAAAACTCTTTCTGCTAGCTCCGCAGTTTAGACGCGGTTACTTATCGCGGTAAGTCTAAAGGTTTGGTTCTTTGTAGACGGCGTAATAAATTTCTTTCATCCAAAACTTTCTGTCGACTTTTATACTTTCTCGCGTAGTTTTTGATTTCGTCTTCGATTGTTCTAATGTCAAGATCTCTGTGGATATCGCTATTTCTGATTTACCTCTTAGCACTTTGTTTTCAAAAATTTGTAAAATTTTAATGTTACTTATTTTGGTACAACCCCAGAGTTGTATACCATATGTCCATACAGGGTTTAGCACTAGCTTAGATAAAAGCAGTTTGTTCTCTATATTAAGCTTGGAATATTTTCCGGTTATAGAAGAGAGGCATCTCATTCCGGATCATCAATTCGGATTCAGAAGTAAGCATTCTACAGTTGAACAAGTACATCGAATAACACATGTAATCGAAAAGTCACTTGAAGAAAAAAAGATTTGTTCAAGCGTATTCCTTGACGTCTCTCAAGCCTTTGACAAGGTCTGGCATGAAGGCTTGAAGTTTAAATTACGACAAGTTCTGCCAGAGCACCTATATAATATTTTGAAGAACTACCTTACGAATAGACTATTCCGCGTCAAATGTGGAAACGAATATTCGGATTTTAAGGAAATAATGGCTGGGGTGCCGCAAGGAAGCGTTCTTGGTCCAGTCTTATATCTATTATACACTCGTGATATACCGCAAGTAGAAGGCACTGAGCTAGCTACATTTGCCGACGACACTGCTATCTTGGCAGTAGGTAAAACGGTCGAAGATACTACAGAAAAATTGCAAGAAGCTTTGGATAGAGTAAATGAATGGACAAAGGTTTGGCGAATCGCACTCAATGAGACCAAATCTGTTCATGTAAATTTTACTTATAAGAGAGTAAATAATCTGCCGATCTTTTCAAACTCGGTTCAAATTCCGTTTGCAAACGAGGCTAAGTATCTTGGAATGACACTTGATGCAAAGCTGAAATGGAAAACGCACGTTAAGAAAAAACGCAAAGAACTAGATAACAAATATCGAGAAATGTATTGGTTACTTGGAAAATATTCCAAGCTTAATATAGAGAACAAACTGCTTTTATATAAGCAAGTGCTAAAGCCTGTATGGACATATGGTATACAACTCTGGGGTTGTACCAAAATAAGTAATATTCAAATTTTACAAACTTTTGAAAACAAAGTGCTAAGAGGTATTGTAGATGCGCCATGGTATATCAGAAATAGCGATATCCATAGAGATCTTGGCATTAAAACAGTCGAAGACGAAATCAAAAACTACGCGAGAAAACATAAAAGTCGACTAGAAAGTCACGTTAATATAACAGTCCTCCAAGTTTTGGATGAAAGAAACTTACTACGCCGTCTACAAAGAGCCAAACCTTTAGACTTAGCGCGATAAGTAACCGCGTCTAAACTGCGGAGCTAGCAGGAACTTCTAATGGGAAGGTACCTGCAAAACGTCCTTATTACGTGAAATGAAAACTACTTGATAAGTCGAATACTTAGTTGTAGTAAAAATGAAAACAAGTCTGTTTTGAAGGGAGGTTTTTTAGTGGGTAAGAATCCCACACTACTATGAGCACGCGCTGTCGATCCTCATAGTGTCCTCTTGAAGATTTTCACCTACCCTCGGGAAAAAAAAAAAAAAAAAAAAAAAAAAAAAAAAAAAAAAAAAAAAAAAAAAAAAAAATATATTTTCCAATTAACCAATACATTTCGCTATATTTATTACCTAGTTCTTTGCGTTTTTTCTTTACGTGCGTTTTCCATTTCAGCTTTGCATCAAGTGTCATTCCAAGATACTTAGCCTCGTTTGCAAACGGAATTTGAACCGAGTTTGAAAAGATCGGCAAATTATTTATTTAGCAGTGTCGTCGGCAAATGTAGCTGGCTCAGTGCCTTCTACTTGTGGTATCACGAGTGTATAGTAGATATAAAACTGGACGAAGAACGCTTCCTTGCGGCACACCAGCCATTATTTCCTTAAAATCTGAATATTCGTTTCCACATTTGACGCGGAATAGTCTATTCGTAAGGTAGTTCTTCAAAATATTATATAGTTGCTCTGGCAGAACTTGTCGTAATTTAAACTTTAAGCCTTCATGCCAGACCTTGTCAAAGGCTTGAGAGACGTCAAGGAATACGCTTGAACAAATTTTTGTTCTTCAAGAGATTTACATGTGTTATTCTATTCTATGCACTTGTTCAACAGTAGAATGCTTACTTCTGAATCCGAATTGATGATCCGGAATGAGATTCCTTTCTTCTTTAACCGGCTGTATTCGCCTAATCAATATTCTCTCGAACACTTTGGATATAATTGGAATTTTTTATTTGGCGGTTTTCCGGGCTTAAGGACCATTGTAACTTCGGCGACTTTCCATTGACTGGGAACATATTCTAGTCTAATCGCGGCGTTTATAATGAACAGAAGCTTATTTAGAGCTTTTCTTGGTAGTGTTTTAAGAACCTCTCCCGTAATTAGGTCATATCCAGGAGCCTTCTTAGGTTTAAGTTTCTTTATTTCTTCCTTAAGTTCGGTAAGTGTTGCATTTCTTATTACGCTATTGGCTATATACGAAGTATTTATATTTTGAATAAGAGCTTGTCCATCAAACGGTTTGAAAATTTCTTGCAGGTGGGTGGCAAAACTTGCGCTTTCTCTTTATCAGGCCTGGCCCATTCGTCTTTATTTTTCCTAATTGGTGCGGCTTGAATTTGAAGTTTTTAAATACCTTTTATAGCCTTCCATAGCGAGTAATTAGTATCTTTTTCTGCCGTTAAGCTTTCTAGGTAAGTTTGTATTTCATTTTTCTTAAGGTCTTTAATAGATCTTTTTAGTGAGTTGCACAAACGGTTAAGATGTGCTTTATGTTGCGGAGCCCGAGTTTGTTGCCATTTTTTACGCGTTTTTCTCTTCTCCTTAATCATCTCTTTTATTTCCTGCGGATAAGTTTGAATGTAACTGCCTGGCGTTTTCTTTGGTTTGGGAGTATTGTTCCACGCGGCATTCTGTAGGATTTCAACGAAGCGGTCAACTTCAACTTTAAGTTCATAGGGCGTTTTAAGTGATACGATCAGCTCAATATTTGCTTCAATATCTTTTTTGAAGCCATCCCAATTAGTTTTCGCGCTGGTTAATCTGACCGGTCCTACTTTTTTAATCAGAGCATCGCTTATCGTCATAATGATTGGAGAATGATCAGAGGAAAGATCAAAGCTTTCTTCAACTTTTATACAGTTGCCAGATATTCCTTTAACAACAAAGAAATCGATCAGATCTGGGAACTTATTTCTATCAGTCGGCCAATATGTTGGTTTACCCGTCGAGTGAAAATCACAATTGTATTGCATACCCGCATTATAAAGCTTTCTACCTTTCTGTGAGGCGTACCTTGAACCCCAGAATGGGTGTTTCGCGTTGAAGTCGCCACCAATAATAAAATTTGGTTTAAGGAAGTTGAAGATGTTTGTGAAATCACTTTCTTCAAGTTTACATCGCAGTGGACAATATATAATAGACGAAATGTTGAAGGCAAAATGTCTATTTCTAACACGTACCGTGCTTACTTGCATTGCTTCTAATTCAATCTTTACTTCCGCTGAGTGTTCGATACATTCTTTTATAAACAAGAATGATCCGCCTCTTGCTCTTTCCGATGGATGAAAGGCGTGATACACGCTATATCCTCTTATCTTAACATTCGTTTGTTTTGTCAGATGAGTTTCGCAGACCAAGCGTATATCAATATCTTTTTCTCGTATAAATATTTCTAACTCGTCGAGTCTTCGTATGAACCAGTTGGCGTTCCACGTAAGAATTTTAAGCGTTTCTTTCATGTTCTGGTTGAAGTGCACGTGTTATGAATGTTTTTTTCTAGTGCAACTAGTGTCTCGAAAATTAGTTTGTTTGTTTTGCATTGTTCTTAAGTTTCGCAAGAATTAGGGAAAAAACATTGGATACAGGATCTTGTGAACTACCTCTATCGCCGTTTCTAATGTCGCAACTTGAGCAGGAGTCTTTACATTAGAGTTTGGACGGTTTCTTGCTTTGATCTCCCGTGAATTGTCGGTTAACTACATGCCATTAACTGTCTTCGCCGCTTGAGCATAAGACTGCACGCCGAAATTCGAAGATTTTGCTGCTGTCACTTTTTCTCTATTACGCTTGAATTTTTCTTCATTATCCGATCTTAAGTCAATATTGACGAATTTTCTATCTTTCGCTGCTTTTTTCGTAGCTATTTTGGGTCTGTTCTTGATTGGTTTCGTATTCGGACGTATGGAATTTTGAAGCGTATCGCGGCGTTTTTAAAGATCTTTCGCCACTTCGCAACCTCGATAGTTCCCAGGATGTTTTCCTTTGCAGTTTGTACAGGTGGCTGGGGTTTGCTTATTTATGTGACACTCTTCCGAGAGATGTTTACCTGCGCATTTAACGCATCGCGGCTTTTTCTGGCAATAAGTCCGCGTATGATTGAAGCCTTGACAGCGCTTACACTGCTGGATCGATCTGGAGCTCTTACGCATAGATTCGATTTTGACCACGATATTTAGAATAGTCTTGATACCATATATTGTATAATATCTTTATTTTCGTGTTTATCAAAACTAAGCATGAAAAGTGGAAGTCCACGCCTTACCAATTTTCACTGGTCTCCCATCGACTGTTGCTTCTCCTTCTTGATAATATTGACGGCATCAAGAATTTTAAAACCTTTGTCTTGAAGGTCGTGCATTACATCTTCTTTAGTGCACGAGGGGTGGAGTCCCCTTGCTACAACACGCAGTGGTCTTTCTAACTTATTTTCATAAGTATACCACTGAATCTGTTCGGCATTCAATTTTTGGGATACTGATCGGTAACCGTTGGCATCATCGACATTGATTTTCCACGTATTGTTTCGGAGAGATGTTAGCTTAAACTTCGATGCCCCAGTTCCTTTAAGGAGCCAATGCAGCTTATTGTAGTACGTAATTCCAACGACGTTTACGAGTATCAGTGGCGGAGGACGTATTTTTTTTTTTTTTTTTGCTTTTCTTGCAACTCATTGCGCTTTTCATCTTTTTGTGGATTGACTTCCGGTTAGGAACCAGCTTTGCGTTTTTTGCTAGGTCGTTTCTTTTCGATCCAATTCGTTTCGAGTCTAAACTCTTCTTCATCCGTCTGGTATTCGCGGCTAGGTGAGCGATGTGGGCTAACTGTATTTTCTTTTTGTAGATACGTGTGTTTTAGGGCATTATTTTCTTGCCTGAGTAAATCTACCTTCTTAAGCTCACGATAGAGTAGCTCTATTTCGGTAAGCTTGGAACCGAGTACGTCGTTTTCCTCCTCAATGCTTTTTGATTTCGCTGAGTTCCGTTTTTCACGCGTTTGCGCTTCTGGTGTACTTCTTTTTCCGGAGACTTTCGATCTTGTTGGTGGAGATCGAGATACCCTTGTACTTTTTGAAAAGGGATTTATTAGGTGCAATAAATGGCTCTCCCCAGAATCCGTAGAGCCGACCTCCGAAGAGCGTGGATTTTTCAGTGAACCTTGGCTGCCACCTGGGGTATTAGATCGCTTTGTTTTGTTCATTGCATTTCTTGTATGCACTACGCTCGGTATACCTAGGGTGGATTTTAGTCGCCTCTTACGACAGACATGCCTACCTCAGGTATATTCTAACCCCTACCCGAAGGGGGTTTCATACATACGTGTACATACGAGTATCTTCCACTCGCATTCTTCGACCAAAAATGTGTGAAAATGTATGGTATGCAGCCGGTGTATCATATAGCCTCGGTTTTCATTGGGCAAAACATTGCGTTGAAACATGATGTGGGTGTCGTCTACTGACAAACCTAGCCACCACGGAAAAATGTAAACACAACTTATTCAACTTTATGACACTTAGAATGGCTGTTATTCCATTTCAGGATGTTCTATATGGAATCGGCTATTACGTTTTGTTTTTTAAGAGCTCTGTTCACTACAGAAATAACTCTATCGGTGGTATTCAGTTCAAACGCTGCGTTGTTTTTCTTCTAGGAATTCCTTCCAATCTCTTGGAATAGGGCTTTATTTCTCAGAAATCAAGTGAATAGCTTGTCAAATTGTAATGATTCAAAACGTAATTTGCGAATCCTTCCAATATCTATCCTCTCATACCGACATTATAGAGCTTCCTTCTAACAACGAATTCATTAGCCTGTATCATACCTAGGGGCTTAGAAGTTCTAATGGTTTTTTCCATTGAAAAAGAAAATTACCCTTCCAGACAAAAGAGCACTTTTAAATTTGTTTTCTATGTTTGCTTGAAATTAAAAGAGCAATCCTAGATCAATCCTTAACACAAAGGAAGAATTTGAGATATAGCAAATGAATAACACTAAACTCACTAATACATGCAACTGGTCTTGTCAATTAGGAAAAAAAGAAAAGGACAGAAAAATATAATTTTGCATATTTAGGTAAACCTGCGTATGTTCTATATTTTAAATTCTATTTATAGACTTGCATGTCCTTAAAACCGCATATAAGTTGAAAGTGAAATTTTATTTATTTTTTAACAAAAATAATTTTGTACTCCGTGCGCAAAATGGCGACCAAAATGTGTCTTTTTCTTTTATTTTTCTTTTTTATAGCATCTAACTTCCGAAATATTACATGTACATTAAATCCTGGGTAGCTTTTAAAATCGCGTTTTAGCATTTAAAAGCATCGAAGTCCGTACAAATTTTATGAAAATAAGACCAAAAGAATATGGACAAAAACTCTAAAAAAAATGTTTGTTTGGCTTTATTTGAGGTACATCACTGTACCAATTGTTCCAAAGCAACCTGTTACGAGGATTTTCTATAGAATTTTTTCGGAAAACTGCAAAATAATTTTTTTGGTAAAATTTAACATTTTACAGCAGTACACAAAAAGCTTCAGTTAAGTTTAGGTATGCTTACGCCACAGATGATGCATGTATGCCACCATTGGGGGTGGCAATGGTGTAGTGCGAGCAAAAGACAAAAATAACAAAAATCTCCCCAGTTATATGGTCGCCACCTCCGGAGTTTTTCTGAAGCATAAGCAACTAAACTTGAAGCCACTGCACCAAATCTTTCTCTCTCTCTATCTATCCTTTCCAACGCCGCACTGTGTAAAAACATGTTAAGGGTAATCATAACCCCTTGAATGCGCGCAAATTAAATAAAAATAAGACAAAATCATATGCTTTAGTTAAATTTAGGGCACAAATGATGCATGTGTGTCACCATTACTATACTAGAACCTTCACGACTGTTTTCATTAACAACTAAGCAATCACATATTCGAAAAACTAGAAATCACAACCGGAAGTAAAAAAGCACATAAAGTCTCTTCGATCCGTAACTGTACCACCCACTGAGTGTGTACTAAAACCTAGTATCATCCGAGTTTTGAACCATTGTACATTAAAGCGAACATCTGTCTTTCCTGCCTCTTCTTTTGGTTTACAGTTTGCGTCGTACCCATCCCATAGGATATATTGAGTTTGACACACGTAGTTTGTAATACAGACAAGTAATGAAAATAGACCCTCTAAAGTATCAGCTCGTTTATATATAAAACTAAGTGACAAAATGCGTATGTTTCCCTCTACCGCCCGTAATTTTCAACCAATTATGATGATAACAGTACAAAGATGATAGGCAAAAAACAAAAAATACAAAACATTCAAAAACATTGAAATATTTAAGGTTGGACCACTTACCCGGTATAAAACTGTTCTCTAACAGACTTAGCTCCAGGCACCTGTCTGACAGTTGTTTTGTTTTTTTTTTTTATAGGCGCAACAACGCATGCTGGGTGCCCGATAGTATATTTATATAAATGATCAGTACCAATAGCCGAGTTAATAACCATGTCCGTCTGTCTGCTTCGACCTTGAGTGTGCAAGGCGGAATGTTGGATCGAATTGTACTGTTCGAAATAATGAACCTCTTCTAGCCAATTCGTTGAGCTTCTCATTTCATGTCCAAGGACCCAACAGAGCGTAACCTTATGTTGTCTTCCACGGACCCTTAGCTCTTCTCGGCAGCACTTTACAAGCTTGCATTTTATTTTGATAACAAGAATTGCTTTTATTGTTGCCTGGCAGTCGATGAAAAATGCAGTCCCACGGGCTGCTATTCGCACTACTAGTACCTCCGCTTGGAAGACACGGGTCTGATTCAGGACACGAACCTATTTGAACATACTCAGGGGTTCAGAGAAAATCCCTGAACCTATGCCTGTGTCCATCTTCCATCCATCCGTGTAGACAGGGATGAATTGCGTGCTAGTTACCTGACCACTTTTCCATTCTTCCCTGCTTGGATATGTGCTCGATGAAGGTCTTTTGAAATCCAGGCATAGTGGCATGCGGTCCGTAACAGGCACATTACCTAGATATATTTTTTTAAAATCGTAGACTAATCCATTGTTTTTGGTCTCCAGCCATCTGATTGGCTTATTCGTAGTGCACTGTTTGCTGCAGAAGCTTGTACAGAAATGTCTAGCGGAAGCAGCTTGAGGATAGCCTCCAGATCCGCTGTAGGTGTAGTTCTCATTGCACTGGTAGAGCCAATGCATGCCAGTCTCTGTACATTCGTGGTCTTGTTGGCGACCTGCTACCACAGCGATTGAAACAATTCTTTGTGTTTAATCAACTGTTCGTGCTTGCAAATCTATAAGAATACTCGCGGTCAAACCCTTTAAAATTTTCGGAGTTGATATAAAATCTATAGAATCTATTATATCTGTATCACACAGCTATGGGACTGTCATTGCAGGTCTTATCTTATAATGAGGCTCTAGAATTTCTTCTGCTTTACGTTGTGTATATTCCACCTTTGTTGGTAGTTATTCTTTAAAATTTCGATGAACAAAACATGTACAAAGTTAAAAACAAAACCAAATGCACAGCTTAGGAGTGTGACTACTAAATTTACTCAGGTAAGTTACTTCGCTGGAAACCATGATCCTACTCATAAAACTAAAAGTCTTATTTCCCTTCACATATAAATTGTTCTTAAACTAAGGGTACCTCTTATATGCATACCCACAATTTCGTAAAGGGTTGGCAGGTAAAATGCCTTAGACAGTGTTAAACCTGGCACTTGTGTGCGCGGCAGCATTTTAGTTAAATATGTTCTGAAAAATTAATTTTTCCCTTCAAAACTATTCATAGCGTCGCTACCGCATAACATCGTTCCCCTTGCAACAAAGCTGTAACTCAAGGTTCTGACAGCTCAATGAATGCCATAACTAACCACCATTGCAGCAGAGCACACTATGCATAGCAGAACTTAAATTCAATCCCACCATTGAGTTAATGTGACTGAAACCATTTATTATGTTTTATGCTACTGTTGCTGTTGCATCCTATGTCGTAGTGCATACAGAGTGGCTGTGCCTCCACCATGTTATGAAGTATTAATGATTCCACATTATATGCCATAGAATTTGTAAGCTCGTTCACGAAATAATGGTGACACCCTTCTGTAGTTGGGTGGAAGAAATGCACACGTATCCAGCTGAGTGAACTAATAAGGTTCCATAAATGATATGTGAATGGAACACCCACTTCACCCAGGTGGTAAGCTAAGACATATTCATAAAATTTATAAAAAATTCAGGAAACCAACACTTAGCTGTAATGACGTGTTAGCGTCTAGCTCTTGTGAGGCAATTTTTATAACTTCTTTTTACCTCACACAAGTGTTACACGTCACCTTAGGATCTGTTGCAATGGCACTCACTTCAAGACTTAACGTTAATGGTAGGGATTCTATTTCTATAAAATTTATGTCAAATGTCACTTGCCAAGAATCGTCTTTAGTTATGGGGTACAAATGAGACTGCCTTCAGTTTCGCACATCAAATTCATTCAAGTCATTTGCACTTGTTGAAAGTGCATCCCTGCGTGGGAATTCGATAGAAGCTTCTTGAGTTTAACCGTTAATTTCTTTTAATCGACGTATTCGGCAATTAATTCGTATTTTTCTAAGTAGTTCCCGCGCAGATGGTCGTCCGTGGTAATTTATTAGAGGCTTTTGCTACTCACTTGTAACTTCCTTTCTGAATTGTCAATGTTCAATTGCGCTTCCTCTGGTAATCTTTCTTATCGACGCAAAAAATGCTGATTAGTGAATTCCTGAAAGCCATCAGTGATGGGATGAACCTCGTTTAAAAGAGTAATTAAATGACGAGCTATCTAGCCGTAGAATCAGAACAGCTTATAAGAAAAATAGATCTCTATGGAGAAATGACCATGTGTAGGATCTAGAGGACCAGGAAAGGGGTCCTTTGAGACCCTCGGCTTATCGAAGTAATAAGCCGATATGTCCTCTGTTGTGCGACTAGTCTCATTGTCCTTGCGATCGCACTTTGTGTTCTCTCGTTACATCGTAGGCAACTCCAGTATCCCCTCTTTTTTCCCGCTTATGTGTTGTTTCAATTGTACTAGAATATCAATTGATGGCTTTACAGCGATGACATATATCGCATTTTCCAATACTCTTCGAATCACTCAATCGTTACATTGATTACGTCTTTCGTGCGTGCGATTTAGTTTTAGTGGCCCAGAATTATTACCTAAAGCTAGCGCGATAGTAGAATCTGACAATATTCTGGCCATCTGGTACTAGATATTATTCGCTAGAGTACTTTCGTATTGACCATGACTACTGCCAGCAGTCATGCAGCAGTGGCTATCGTTGCAATAGTGTGTGTGTGTGAGTATATGGACGCGCAATGACATGATTACGTTTTGAACTACAGTGTGTGATCTCTTCTAGGGTAAAAATTAAAAAAAAATCAATATCAGGGCCAAATCTAAGACATTTTAAAGTTGATTGATCAGGATATGCATGTGCTATCAAAACTTCGTGCAATTAAGATATTATGCAACATACGCGCACGTATGTTACACGCATATGCATGTACAAACATAAAAACGTAAAGTTAACTAAAATGCGGGCGAAGCAAGGCGAGCACTGGTCAGCTAGTCCAATTATATTTTTATTTGCCCCTTATTCGAATTTCATGGTTGCCTGTTTTTAATGTGTTTGTTTCCGTCAATTTCTTACTAAAAATCAGCACCGCCTCCTTCCTCCATTCGGCTTATTTCAGTTGTAGCCTCATAAGGTGTCAGTACCAGTACTTCTAGAAGTTTCGCAAGAACCACCTTTTATTTTTGTGTGTATTTGAAATCTCAGGAAATTCAACAATAAGGGTCCAAATACCGAAGCCCGTGGAACTCCGAACGTGATTCTAACTTGCTTGATATCATCTGAGATAATCAGTCACAATCTTGACAAGGATAGCTGAGCTATAATAGCCTACTTTAGGAATTTTGACCTTAATTTCCTCACGTTTACCATGCGAGACAACAGGGTGTTAATTTTTAATGCAGTGACATAATTCCACAGGTCACAATTCGTTATGAATTTTATATACACTTATATGGGACAAAAGCCTACAACATGGTCATATGGGCACTTTAAAAAGGTCATGTGTGTATAATTCTTATTTATTTATTTTTAGTACTGCTCTATCTGAATACTTCTTCACTATAATACTGTTCATTCAATTATTGCTAGCAATTATAAAATACAATATGGACCAAATTTCCGTGTCTTGCAGTGGTGCTCTTTCGTTGAAACATAAATGTTTCATATGGAGGACTTAGTCTTTAATTTAAGACAAGAAAGGCTCTTGACTGAGTTTGCCCTTCTCCGCAACCAACTATTTGTTCTCCTGTTAACATGTAACGAGATTATATTCGTCACTTATGTCTAACATCTAAATGACATTTAATTCAACTGTATCCCGCTTGCAACTGTTATATACGAAATACTTAGACCTTGCCTAAAATGATGGTGACCATTTGGAAGAGGTTAGCTTTGTTTACGGTCTTTTCAAATTGTGAATTCCTACACGCTGAGAAATAAATATGTTTGCCTCAAACAAACTCTACTACAATTCAATCAATCATAGTGTTGTTAGGCTGGGTTAGGTAGCATGGCTGCCCCAAACTAAGGTTAGGACTGACTTAGACTGATATATTATATAATATAAGTTGTGCGGAGCCTCCGGTACTCATAGCCAAAACTCAAATAATCCTTATAGGATTGGATTTTTTTTTTTTTTTTTTAAATCCCAGAGCACTCAGACTTCTCCGGTCCATTGTACTACTAGGCAGGAACCTTTCTTTGGTGCAGTGGTTGGAAAAACTTCGATGTAAATCGTTTTTCCTTAACACAAAGGAAGAATTTGAGATATAGCAAATGAATAACACTAAACTCACTAATACATGCAACTGGTCTTGTCAATTAGGAAAAAAAGAAAAGGACAGAAAAATATAATTTTGCATATTTAGGTAAACCTGCGTATGTTCTATATTTTAAATTCTATTTATAGACTTGCATGTCCTTAAAACCGCATATAAGTTGAAAGTGAAATTTTATTTATTTTTTAACAAAAATAATTTTGTACTCCGTGCGCAAAATGGCGACCAAAATGTGTCTTTTTCTTTTATTTTTCTTTTTTATAGCATCTAACTTCCGAAATATTACATGTACATTAAATCCTGGGTAGCTTTTAAAATCGCGTTTTAGCATTTAAAAGCATCGAAGTCCGTACAAATTTTATGAAAATAAGACCAAAAGAATATGGACAAAAACTCTAAAAAAAATGTTTGTTTGGCTTTATTTGAGGTACATCACTGTACCAATTGTTCCAAAGCAACCTGTTACGAGGATTTTCTATAGAATTTTTTCGGAAAACTGCAAAATAATTTTTTTGGTAAAATTTAACATTTTACAGCAGTACACAAAAAGCTTCAGTTAAGTTTAGGTATGCTTACGCCACAGATGATGCATGTATGCCACCATTGGGGGTGGCAATGGTGTAGTGCGAGCAAAAGACAAAAATAACAAAAATCTCCCCAGTTATATGGTCGCCACCTCCGGAGTTTTTCTGAAGCATAAGCAACTAAACTTGAAGCCACTGCACCAAATCTTTCTCTCTCTCTATCTATCCTTTCCAACGCCGCACTGTGTAAAAACATGTTAAGGGTAATCATAACCCCTTGAATGCGCGCAAATTAAATAAAAATAAGACAAAATCATATGCTTTAGTTAAATTTAGGGCACAAATGATGCATGTGTGTCACCATTACTATACTAGAACCTTCACGACTGTTTTCATTAACAACTAAGCAATCACATATTCGAAAAACTAGAAATCACAACCGGAAGTAAAAAAGCACATAAAGTCTCTTCGATCCGTAACTGTACCACCCACTGAGTGTGTACTAAAACCTAGTATCATCCGAGTTTTGAACCATTGTACATTAAAGCGAACATCTGTCTTTCCTGCCTCTTCTTTTGGTTTACAGTTTGCGTCGTACCCATCCCATAGGATATATTGAGTTTGACACACGTAGTTTGTAATACAGACAAGTAATGAAAATAGACCCTCTAAAGTATCAGCTCGTTTATATATAAAACTAAGTGACAAAATGCGTATGTTTCCCTCTACCGCCCGTAATTTTCAACCAATTATGATGATAACAGTACAAAGATGATAGGCAAAAAACAAAAAATACAAAACATTCAAAAACATTGAAATATTTAAGGTTGGACCACTTACCCGGTATAAAACTGTTCTCTAACAGACTTAGCTCCAGGCACCTGTCTGACAGTTGTTTTGTTTTTTTTTTTTATAGGCGCAACAACGCATGCTGGGTGCCCGATAGTATATTTATATAAATGATCAGTACCAATAGCCGAGTTAATAACCATGTCCGTCTGTCTGCTTCGACCTTGAGTGTGCAAGGCGGAATGTTGGATCGAATTGTACTGTTCGAAATAATGAACCTCTTCTAGCCAATTCGTTGAGCTTCTCATTTCATGTCCAAGGACCCAACAGAGCGTAACCTTATGTTGTCTTCCACGGACCCTTAGCTCTTCTCGGCAGCACTTTACAAGCTTGCATTTTATTTTGATAACAAGAATTGCTTTTATTGTTGCCTGGCAGTCGATGAAAAATGCAGTCCCACGGGCTGCTATTCGCACTACTAGTACCTCCGCTTGGAAGACACGGGTCTGATTCAGGACACGAACCTATTTGAACATACTCAGGGGTTCAGAGAAAATCCCTGAACCTATGCCTGTGTCCATCTTCCATCCATCCGTGTAGACAGGGATGAATTGCGTGCTAGTTACCTGACCACTTTTCCATTCTTCCCTGCTTGGATATGTGCTCGATGAAGGTCTTTTGAAATCCAGGCATAGTGGCATGCGGTCCGTAACAGGCACATTACCTAGATATATTTTTTTAAAATCGTAGACTAATCCATTGTTTTTGGTCTCCAGCCATCTGATTGGCTTATTCGTAGTGCACTGTTTGCTGCAGAAGCTTGTACAGAAATGTCTAGCGGAAGCAGCTTGAGGATAGCCTCCAGATCCGCTGTAGGTGTAGTTCTCATTGCACTGGTAGAGCCAATGCATGCCAGTCTCTGTACATTCGTGGTCTTGTTGGCGACCTGCTACCACAGCGATTGAAACAATTCTTTGTGTTTAATCAACTGTTCGTGCTTGCAAATCTATAAGAATACTCGCGGTCAAACCCTTTAAAATTTTCGGAGTTGATATAAAATCTATAGAATCTATTATATCTGTATCACACAGCTATGGGACTGTCATTGCAGGTCTTATCTTATAATGAGGCTCTAGAATTTCTTCTGCTTTACGTTGTGTATATTCCACCTTTGTTGGTAGTTATTCTTTAAAATTTCGATGAACAAAACATGTACAAAGTTAAAAACAAAACCAAATGCACAGCTTAGGAGTGTGACTACTAAATTTACTCAGGTAAGTTACTTCGCTGGAAACCATGATCCTACTCATAAAACTAAAAGTCTTATTTCCCTTCACATATAAATTGTTCTTAAACTAAGGGTACCTCTTATATGCATACCCACAATTTCGTAAAGGGTTGGCAGGTAAAATGCCTTAGACAGTGTTAAACCTGGCACTTGTGTGCGCGGCAGCATTTTAGTTAAATATGTTCTGAAAAATTAATTTTTCCCTTCAAAACTATTCATAGCGTCGCTACCGCATAACATCGTTCCCCTTGCAACAAAGCTGTAACTCAAGGTTCTGACAGCTCAATGAATGCCATAACTAACCACCATTGCAGCAGAGCACACTATGCATAGCAGAACTTAAATTCAATCCCACCATTGAGTTAATGTGACTGAAACCATTTATTATGTTTTATGCTACTGTTGCTGTTGCATCCTATGTCGTAGTGCATACAGAGTGGCTGTGCCTCCACCATGTTATGAAGTATTAATGATTCCACATTATATGCCATAGAATTTGTAAGCTCGTTCACGAAATAATGGTGACACCCTTCTGTAGTTGGGTGGAAGAAATGCACACGTATCCAGCTGAGTGAACTAATAAGGTTCCATAAATGATATGTGAATGGAACACCCACTTCACCCAGGTGGTAAGCTAAGACATATTCATAAAATTTATAAAAAATTCAGGAAACCAACACTTAGCTGTAATGACGTGTTAGCGTCTAGCTCTTGTGAGGCAATTTTTATAACTTCTTTTTACCTCACACAAGTGTTACACGTCACCTTAGGATCTGTTGCAATGGCACTCACTTCAAGACTTAACGTTAATGGTAGGGATTCTATTTCTATAAAATTTATGTCAAATGTCACTTGCCAAGAATCGTCTTTAGTTATGGGGTACAAATGAGACTGCCTTCAGTTTCGCACATCAAATTCATTCAAGTCATTTGCACTTGTTGAAAGTGCATCCCTGCGTGGGAATTCGATAGAAGCTTCTTGAGTTTAACCGTTAATTTCTTTTAATCGACGTATTCGGCAATTAATTCGTATTTTTCTAAGTAGTTCCCGCGCAGATGGTCGTCCGTGGTAATTTATTAGAGGCTTTTGCTACTCACTTGTAACTTCCTTTCTGAATTGTCAATGTTCAATTGCGCTTCCTCTGGTAATCTTTCTTATCGACGCAAAAAATGCTGATTAGTGAATTCCTGAAAGCCATCAGTGATGGGATGAACCTCGTTTAAAAGAGTAATTAAATGACGAGCTATCTAGCCGTAGAATCAGAACAGCTTATAAGAAAAATAGATCTCTATGGAGAAATGACCATGTGTAGGATCTAGAGGACCAGGAAAGGGGTCCTTTGAGACCCTCGGCTTATCGAAGTAATAAGCCGATATGTCCTCTGTTGTGCGACTAGTCTCATTGTCCTTGCGATCGCACTTTGTGTTCTCTCGTTACATCGTAGGCAACTCCAGTATCCCCTCTTTTTTCCCGCTTATGTGTTGTTTCAATTGTACTAGAATATCAATTGATGGCTTTACAGCGATGACATATATCGCATTTTCCAATACTCTTCGAATCACTCAATCGTTACATTGATTACGTCTTTCGTGCGTGCGATTTAGTTTTAGTGGCCCAGAATTATTACCTAAAGCTAGCGCGATAGTAGAATCTGACAATATTCTGGCCATCTGGTACTAGATATTATTCGCTAGAGTACTTTCGTATTGACCATGACTACTGCCAGCAGTCATGCAGCAGTGGCTATCGTTGCAATAGTGTGTGTGTGTGAGTATATGGACGCGCAATGACATGATTACGTTTTGAACTACAGTGTGTGATCTCTTCTAGGGTAAAAATTAAAAAAAAATCAATATCAGGGCCAAATCTAAGACATTTTAAAGTTGATTGATCAGGATATGCATGTGCTATCAAAACTTCGTGCAATTAAGATATTATGCAACATACGCGCACGTATGTTACACGCATATGCATGTACAAACATAAAAACGTAAAGTTAACTAAAATGCGGGCGAAGCAAGGCGAGCACTGGTCAGCTAGTCCAATTATATTTTTATTTGCCCCTTATTCGAATTTCATGGTTGCCTGTTTTTAATGTGTTTGTTTCCGTCAATTTCTTACTAAAAATCAGCACCGCCTCCTTCCTCCATTCGGCTTATTTCAGTTGTAGCCTCATAAGGTGTCAGTACCAGTACTTCTAGAAGTTTCGCAAGAACCACCTTTTATTTTTGTGTGTATTTGAAATCTCAGGAAATTCAACAATAAGGGTCCAAATACCGAAGCCCGTGGAACTCCGAACGTGATTCTAACTTGCTTGATATCATCTGAGATAATCAGTCACAATCTTGACAAGGATAGCTGAGCTATAATAGCCTACTTTAGGAATTTTGACCTTAATTTCCTCACGTTTACCATGCGAGACAACAGGGTGTTAATTTTTAATGCAGTGACATAATTCCACAGGTCACAATTCGTTATGAATTTTATATACACTTATATGGGACAAAAGCCTACAACATGGTCATATGGGCACTTTAAAAAGGTCATGTGTGTATAATTCTTATTTATTTATTTTTAGTACTGCTCTATCTGAATACTTCTTCACTATAATACTGTTCATTCAATTATTGCTAGCAATTATAAAATACAATATGGACCAAATTTCCGTGTCTTGCAGTGGTGCTCTTTCGTTGAAACATAAATGTTTCATATGGAGGACTTAGTCTTTAATTTAAGACAAGAAAGGCTCTTGACTGAGTTTGCCCTTCTCCGCAACCAACTATTTGTTCTCCTGTTAACATGTAACGAGATTATATTCGTCACTTATGTCTAACATCTAAATGACATTTAATTCAACTGTATCCCGCTTGCAACTGTTATATACGAAATACTTAGACCTTGCCTAAAATGATGGTGACCATTTGGAAGAGGTTAGCTTTGTTTACGGTCTTTTCAAATTGTGAATTCCTACACGCTGAGAAATAAATATGTTTGCCTCAAACAAACTCTACTACAATTCAATCAATCATAGTGTTGTTAGGCTGGGTTAGGTAGCATGGCTGCCCCAAACTAAGGTTAGGACTGACTTAGACTGATATATTATATAATATAAGTTGTGCGGAGCCTCCGGTACTCATAGCCAAAACTCAAATAATCCTTATAGGATTGGATTTTTTTTTTTTTTTTTTAAATCCCAGAGCACTCAGACTTCTCCGGTCCATTGTACTACTAGGCAGGAACCTTTCTTTGGTGCAGTGGTTGGAAAAACTTCGATGTAAATCGTTTTTCCTTCATACTTGGGTGGCCCATGATTGCTGTTCGCCGATATATATATAGGATTGGATACTAAGTGTGCTACTTTTTGTGTTTGTCTATTTGACTACTAATGTTAACTGAACCAATTTGAACTGGAGAAAAAGCTGCAAATCTTGCAAATGTCAAGACCCGAGAGGTCGTCTTCCTCTAGGTCCTTATAGAAGTACTCTCCCAAAGATTTGTTATCGACTCTTCCTCTTCTCTACAGAAATCGTTGAAGGGAACATACTGTCTTTTGCCAAGTCTGCCTATCAGACAATGTCCGTAAGGCGCCGCTTGTAGATCTAATGTTTTTACTACCTTTTGAAATTAACATGATCGTCTTCATATCACTTAGGTATGGTCAAATTTGACAAGATATAAGACAGGTGCTGATATCTATTCACTTTTTTTTATAAACTTCTTTTGGGAAAGGCGAACCTATAACGCTGAGCTAGCGCACTGAGATGGCTGCAGATGTCTGTTGATTCTGCGCTTAAATTGTTGCAGACCTTACCGCTTCACTGTTCAGTTGGCATTTAATCACACCAATAGGGGCTGAGGGAACTTCACTACTTTCAGCAAAGTCTCGACTGGCACCCTCTTTTGCAGTTATATGGAATATCCTTATGGTCTGGGACCCAGCATAGGGACAGTTCGCATCTACATATCTACGATTGTTTAGAGACCTGCTGCATTGCTTAACCAAATAGGTTCTTATCTTTGGCGATTCCAAGGCTTTAATTGTTACCTGGCTGTCTATGTATCATATATCACTACAACAAGATCCTCTTTTGTATTCATGTAAAGCCAAGTTGCTGCATTTCCAATTACCATAATATCCGCCTGAAATATATTGCATTAATCCGGAAGTCTAGTAATAATTTTTATATCAGATGAGCTGGAAAAAACTCCCGTTCCCGTGTCACATGCCATTTTGGATCAATCTGTGTATATCTTTATCGCAGACGAATTTAGAAATCTGTTAGATCCCTACACAGTTCTACTTGTAATTCTAGTTTGGTATTTTATGTTGAAATCATAAAGTGGCACCATATGTTCCGTTGTGATAGGTAAAGCATAGTTGGCCAGAGTTCTCAAGTGATTGGTATACATTCCCGCTAACTGTGCTAACTAACTGTGAAACGAAACATAATTTTTTTAAATTTTTTTTTTTATTGACCGATTATTTGGTTTATAGCAATTGTGTACAGGATATTATATCGACCAGTGCGTGCTCTTTTAATCGTACGAGTATTTTGCGTAATATTTTGGAACATTTTGGGTGATATTTCACCAATTTCTGGCATAATGTGCGTAGAGGTGGACGGATTGCTGTTTTTATAAAAAAAAAAAAAAAATATCGGTTAGGACAGACTTACGACTAATACAGTGTCTTTCGAAGTATATATACGAGTATGTATCTATGATAACCACTGAAAAGCCAAGTCAAAAATAAAAATATGTAAGAGTAAGAGTAATTTATAGGCTGCCGGGTTTTATCGAGAGAAGTATCAACGATGAATTAGACCTTATTGTTGATCGAGAAAGGTTCGCCATGATATACGAATCGGCAGTGCGACATTGATTGACCAAATCATAGTAAGCATACGTACCTGCAGAGCCCATGATTTCGAGGATTGTCGAGAAACAACAATCATCAGCCACCCGCATATAAAAAGGAAAACGAATAACACATAAGAAGACTAAGAACATATTGAAGCCCTTCACCCTTTCCAACCACTGCACCAAAGAAAGGTTCCTGCCTGTTAGTACAATGGACCAAAGAATCTAAGTGCTCTGGGATCTGGGGTTCTTTAAAAAAATATATATATAAAATCGAGTCTTATATATCAGATGATTATGCTACCTTCTATGGAACTTTAAGTGAAACGGAAAATAATGTTAACGGAAGTAAAAACGAGCGAATTCAGAATATTATCGTAAACAAATTGATGAAGCCACAATCTGGGAATCAGTGCTTCAGTACAGAATGTCGACGCAATGGACAGCAGCCTTGTTGAAAAAATGCAGACAATTTACAAGTGCGCGACAGTTAGTAGCAACTATAAGGAAATTACGGCTGAGCTAAAATTGAAGTGTAAAATGCGCGGCCAGCTGTACAGAACGTGAAAAATTATAGAAAAATTATGTCTTGTACGATGCAGAATATAAGAAGTACCGTAATAAGCTAAACAAAGAGATCCTTCTAAGTGAAAGCAGTTACTACAAAAAAAGATTTGCAACAGCTAGAGGGGAATCGAGTCAGACCTGGAATCTTGTCAATGAAGTAATTGGGAAAAACAAGATAACTTTGGACCAACAAATTCTAAAGAATTTCAATAACAGAAACGTGTGTGCGGTCATCGATGAGTTTTCGGACTATTTCTGTAAGGAAGCAATGGAAATAATGCACAGATGCGGAAACACTACCTCGAACCATTCAAATAGCAACTTGTCAAAATCGGTATTCTCGCAGCAGGCCAACGTTACTGAGATAGTGAATATACTTATTACACAGAGTAAATGGGAGTAAAGCATCATATGTTGATGGAATAAGACCAATAGATTTAAAGGCAAATGCAGATATTTTTGGACCGATACTGGCGAAAATAATAAATAGTATGATATTTTGGAGCAGTGCAGTATTCCACAGACACTCAAGACGGTTATTGCTCGGTTTACAAAGAAGGAATAAAAAGTTGTCTTGGAAACTATAGGCCTATCCTCGAAAAATGTTTAGAAGAGATTGTTGTCGGATGGCTCGAGACTTTTTTAGAATGACCGTCTGTATGTGGAGCAAGTCAATACGGCTTTCAAAAAAATAAAAGCACCAGCAAACTCTTGGGCCAATTCGCGAACCTGCTCTCTTATGTTTATCGATTTCAGCAAAGCGTTCGTCACATTAGACGGTTGGAAGATTTTAGCAGGGTAGGAGTAAAAGAAACACTGGCGAACTGGCTGTCAGGTAACTTCAGCAGTCGACAATTCCAAGTCAAAATTTCTGGAAGTTACAACGAACCGAAGAGGATAGAATACGATGTCCGAGTACCATAGGATTCAAAACAAGGTCCACTACTGTTTAAAATCTACACGAACAAACCGCTGTCAGTCTTCACAAAAAGCGTTCCCTTCGCTTACGCCGATGATATAGCGATTGTAGTGGAACATCGTAGACGCCCCGAGACAAATAATGCAGGCAAAGTTCGACAAAGCTGTAACATGTTTGTCATAAATGCGTCGAAAACGAAATTGATGCATATCCGCGGACCTCATTATCAACCGTTAAATAAAGGCATAATTTATCAGAACAACGACTGTTCAACCTTAGAAACCGCGTTATGTATCGAGGAAGATGGCATTTATAAATACTTAGGGGTCACTATAGACTGCAATTTTAGATGGGACACTCACATAACCTATCTTCGCTGTAAACTAAAGAGCGCCTTTTTTGCATAATTCTATTTAAAAAAGTACACACCACAACCGGTATTGCAGCAAGTGTACTATGCACTGATAAAATCACAGCTTCGGCATGGCATTCTTGCGTGAAGCTTGAATAAAAATATTTTTTTTCTTTTTCTGTTTCTAAACAAAAACAATTACTTAAAATGTTCAAAAATAACTTTTTGAAAAAACAATATTTCCTAACTATATATTTCAAAAAGTTAAATTTTGTTCTTTACGCTCCATCAGAATAATCTCCTGCAGATAAGCCTGTAACTTTGCGGAAAAACTTAATAATTGTAAATATTTTTAAATATGATATGCATCGGGATTGTGGTTAGGTTGTTGGCGTAGACTTTGCCCATCAAGTCAAATCGGGGAGTCGAAGGGGCCAACTGATATCACCTCTGGTTGCCATTATGTGGTTGGAAAAAGTTTCTCGCAAAGTATCCGTCGTATCGTTTGCTGTGTGTGATGTGGCACCGTCCTGTTAGAACCACATATCGTCACCTGATTTCAAGAACTAGGTAACTTGGTTTTTCTTGTTTTGAGATATCTACAAAAGAGTTTTACATTAAGTTTGTTCTTGCTCTGAACGGCAAAGCTTATTGCGTTTGTCTAGTTTTTTCACTCCCCAATAAATCTTAACAGGGAAGGAATATGACCACGGTTGTTTTTTAATTACATTTTCATACATCATAGGTAACGAAAAACGTTGTTCAGTCAAAAATGCAAAAATAGTTTTAAACTCAGGTGACGATATATTGCATACCCAATCGACCCAATTCGGGCACCAAGAAGTTTTGCAAGAAGCCACGATAGAGAGCATTGCTACAGCATTGCCTTTTGCATTCAATAAAAAAATATGACCAAAGATCCCAAAGCCAAATTTTTTTAAAACAAATTTCTTTACAATTCTTACCAATACGTATTTGGAAAGAACGATATTTTGCTTGTAACCGGTATCCAAATTTTTTATATTTTGCACCTTATTTGATTCAAAATGATCGGTTGAGCAACATACTCGTATCTGTGGCCACAAATAATAATAGCATAATTGCCTTTTCAAATTTCAAAATTCTATTTATGGTCTCATTTCCCTGTCCCCTTAAGTCAGTAACCGCTACAGATATTGAAATCCAAATATCTCAGGGCGCTGTTTCAGCGTTATACGGTTCGCATTTCGTGAGAGAAGATTATATAGAAAATATTAAAAAGAAAAATATATTTCAATTGTGGCATAAGTATACAAGATGTTAGTCCTTGTGGCCACAGATATAATACATGAGGACATAATTTGTTGTGATGTAACTTTCTAAAAAAAAAACAAAATACCTTCCTCCGAACAGGTTCATGTCCGTACAACCCAGTCGTGCCTTTTATTTGATAATGTTACGGAAGGTTGCTACTGTGGACTTAGGCTTCCCATAATACTAAGCGAATTGATAAGTGTAGAAATAATATTTTTCTATCTGTGAAATAATCTTGGATTAATACTACACGGTGTTAAGAGCAAAAGGAATGCTAAATAAATTCTCTTGAGAAGAATCCCCTTCCATTATCTACTCGTATGCACATACTGCAAGTGAATTACGAATGGTCTTTTCACAATTAGCTCCGCTCAGTCCCATAAGTTATTTTTGCAGTAATAATCCACAAAAGGGATATAATTCCGCTTCATTAATGCTCCCGTTTATTATGGCGCGCCGTTTACCCCAGGGAATGACCTAATACTGTCCCTGAAGTGCAAATCCTCACCACCAATTCCTTACCATCGACTTCGTCGATGTAACCGTAACCCAAGAAGCGGTTGTAGGTGGCATATTTATATGGTTTCTTGGATATCCTACTTCAACATGCTCTCCTTATAAGAAGGCGAAGATGAAGCACGCCAAAAGTGTAATTTATCAAACGCTATCGGATCATTAATAATTCGTCTGGAGCTCAGAAACGGCAGCGTAGCCGTACTTCCGCCAACAATAACAGTCCATCAGGGAAGGAAAGTCTTCGGTTTTTATGACAGAACATAATATATTATAGTTGGGCTGAGAAAAAAAAAAAAAATACTTCGAATGACGGACGTAATAGTGTACAAGGGGATACGCCAACGAGTATGTTTGCGCAAGAAGCACACAATCTCGTGCTCGAATTAAAAACCTGAAAACAATTCAGAAAAATCAATAAAAGTATGTTGCGCCGCCAAAATTTACACAGAGGGGGTAGTCACAGTCACCCGGGCAACTTGTAACGTCGCCAGCTATGGAGACAGGAGCACGTACCGAACATGAAAGGTGAATATCTTGTATCACGTTAATACACCTTGAAGTGTAATAAATTCAGTTCAAGTGAAATTCTAGAGTTGTATAACATTTTTCGATGGGCTTGGTTCAGTGGGCACGTGGGGGAAGGTCTGGTGATAACCCTTGGTGAATTGGCAAACCTGTTGTTGAGCTATGGGTGGAGGTGGTTTTACTTGGAGGGAGGGTTTTTTTTATAGCGTAGGCTTGCAGAAAGGAGTGGAAAAGTAGAGGTTTTGATTTAGAATTTGGGGTAGTGGCTGCATGGTCTTATCGGTAATAATGTGGTTTGACATATGCCGAAATCAAATTTCGACCTAGAATTTTCTACATTTTGGTTGTATGCTATTTCACTTCAAGTTAGTATAGAAGGGCAGGTGTAATTAGAAAATTAAAGCCACAATTTCTTTTCCTTTTTCTGACACAAAATTTATGAAAGAAATCAATTTCACATTTCAATTTACTTGCATTATATTATATGGTACCACCTTCTTAAAATTACTCGGGTCAATCAATAATGCCCACCAGCTAGTTCAATCCTTACCTAGCTGTTTCCATGTTTACATATCAAATTGGTTCATTAAATAAGTTTTTTTTACAGCATAGACCGAAGCATTGGTCCCATTTTTTTTATTTACCTAGTACATACATTAGGGTACAAAATATATGTAGGCAACTGAAGACATATTTTTTAAATATGTATTATAATTAAATACAATTCATATAGCACTGATATTGTATATGATCTCTCAATAGCCACGCCTGAACTTTTACAGTTGGTTGTGGTTGAATTTGAAAGACAGTGCTTTCATTTGGTGACGATTGTGCTCGGCCATATCCGCGTATTAACTATGGAATACATACTTCAACAATGCGTCGAAATTGTGAAAAATTCTAAAAATTCGTACCGTGTCCGCCAAATGTTGCACAAGCTACGTATAATATACCATATATTCGTTTTGAGCGTCCTTCGAGCGCTCAATCCAACAATTTATTGCCTGAACTTTGACAGCTGATTGTGGTTATGTTTGAAAGACAGCGCTTTCATTTGGTGACGATTGTGCTCGGCCATATCCGCGTCTTAACTATGGAATACATACTTCAACAAGGCGTCGAAATTGTGAAAAATTCTAAAAATTCGTACGGTGTCCGCCAAATGATGCACAAGCTACGTATAATATATGTTCGTTTTGAGCGTCCTTAGAGCGCTCAATCCGACAATTTATTGCAAGGATACCGGTTCAGTTACAAATCAAGCAGTGCTTGTGAGTCGCCGTAATGGTCGGTCGAAAGGAAATATTGCTGCTGTTGCTAAAAGTGTGCATGCGAATTCAAATCTCTCAGTTTGTCATCGTGTGTGTATAAACTTCACACCTATATTTCCCCAACATGGTGGTGCTTTACTTTCTCTATTAGGATGCTGAACTTTCATCTTAATGATACAGGCTCCTCATTGGGTGTGGTTAATAGATCAATAGGCCGTAGTTAGATGCTAGTCTCTCTCACTCCACAAGGTTTCCTCTAGCCTCATGTTCATAGTGCACATCCAAAATTACTAGGTTAGGTTAGGTAGATGGGTGCCTTGTGACAAAGAGTCCCTGCTCACTCAGACCAACAGTACGGGTCCATTGTGCCCAATCATTTAGCCCTGGAAACGCTGTAAAGAGACTCCGCTATCAGAACCACCCAGAAAGTGATATGAATCTCAGGAGATCCATCAGCTCAACATTACTTAAGTCCTTCATCTCCGAGAAGAAGTAACTACCGAGAGTCCTCATTCTTCTGACAGATAGGGCAGGATAATCACACAACAGGTGACGAGCAAATTCAATTTCTTCTTCGTCCCAGCAGCCTCTGCAATAGTCATTATGCAGCACACCGAGTCGCTCCGCGTGAACGCCAATGGCTCAATGTCCAGTAATTATGTCAGAAATAACCCGTGCGTTATAACGACTAAGTTTTACCAGAGAGGTTGATCTCTTCTTGCTGTAGGCCGGGCATAGCGCCCTGGCCGTTGCACATGTTTCCAGATGAACCCAGCGTCTGTTTGCTCGACCGGTTGCTTCATCCTCTATTTTGTTCCGTAAGGAACTGATTGGAGTTGCTACAGACGGGAGGGCCCGCGATAAGTGCAGCACCGACCCTTTCCTAGCAAGCTCGTCAGCCCTTTCGTTACCTTCGATATCCATATGCCCTGGTACCCAGCAGATGGTCACCACAGTGGCTCTAGATATCTCGTTTAAGAGTGATTTTCAGCTTCTCAGAAGCCTCGACCTAATTACAGCAGAGTCCAGAGCCTTAAGGGCTGCCTGGCTGTCTGTATAGATAGTGATCGTTTTACCAACGATGTTACTCTCGCGTAGAATTTCAGCAGCCTCTTTAATGGCCGTGACCTCGGCCTGGAAGACGCTGCAGTCGTCGTTTATTTTAAAGGAGTGGTTTATTCTTAGGGCTTCACAATAAACACCAGCTCCCGTGCCAACGTCCATCTTAGAACCGCCGGTGTAGAAAGCCAACTCCTTTTTCTTCATAGTTCTTCTGTTCTTCCAGTAAATTCTGTCAGAAATTCTTGTAGTGAATCTCTTTTCAAATGCTAGCATCGGGTTCATGTAATCAGTTTCCGTCAATCCACTGGTAGTCCCCCATCGGGACAAAATGGAGGCATGGCCGTGAAGGCTCGATGACCACAATCGGCCTTCTCTCAGTCTCACAGCGGTTTTAGCCGCCAGACTGCTGCAGTATATGGTATGCCAAGCGGAATGCAACTAAGCATGGTTTCTAATGCCACTGTTGGTGTTGTTCTTATTGATCCCATGATTCCGATGCACACCGCCCTCTGGATTTTGGTGAGGTTTAAAAGCTGGTATTGCTTCTCAAGTACCGTCCACCATACTATTGAACCATATGTGAGAATAGGTCCAACAACCGCCGTGTATATCCAGTACACCACAGCTGGTTTGAAGCCCCATGTATTACTGAATGCCTTTTTGCAGGAATAGAAAGCTAGGCTTGCTTTTTTGATGCGTTCGGCAATATTTTCCTTCCAGTTCAGTTTGGAATCTAGAATTACGCCCAGATATCGAGCTGAATTTGAGATACTTAGTTCAATGCCACCGATATTTGGGGGTCTGAAGGTAGGAATTGATCTCTTCTTAGTGAAAAGAACTACCTCCGTCTTTGAGGGGTTCACTCCCAGCCCTTTGCTGCTGACCCAGTTATCCAATAGTTGTAGTGCGAAGTTGAGCCTTTCACTTAGGACTGGGGGAAATTTTCCCGAAACCAGGATAACGACATCGTCCGCATAGGCCGTTACGTTAAAGCCGTTTTCCTGCAGTATTGCCAAGATCTCATCCACCACAAGCAGCCATAATAGCGGGGACAGAACTCCACCTTGGGGTGTTCCTCTGAAATTACTAACTTTGGCACTCTGTCCTCCAGTGACTACATAATAAAATAGCAGTCTTCGAGTATACAAGAATTGAAGTTAACATCCGGTCTCTAAGTGCAGTATATAAGTTTAGAGTACCATTGGGCAATATAGAGATCCTTTTAAGAAACTTTTCCACACCATCAAAGGACCAGTGCACCTGAGCACCATAGAAGAGATTGGAGGTAGCAGCTTTACGAAATATGATTTTTTTTCTGCTTTATGTTACGAGTATCATCCCAAATATATGTGTGCCACGGTTTTATCATGCTGAAGTCAGTATGTCAATCATTTTCCTCTACTTTGCATTTTGTACAAAAGCGTGTTATCGAATCGAACGTGCTCGGAATATACCCTTTGGATAGTCGATCAATATATATCCGGAGCTGCTTCTAGATATTTTAAAACATATTTTAGTAACACATTTTTTCTCTCGTAGTGATAAGAATTATTTGTTGAATCAGGACAAAACACGGCCGTTCTGGCGCTGGTTACTTAATGGCTTCTTTAGGACCCCAAGCGTTCAGTAACGTTTAGGTGTAACAATGGTGTAGTAGTAGCGTCGTTTTGTCAAGA
Organism: Brachypalpus laphriformis; assembly: GCA_945910035.1. Taxonomy (NCBI): domain Eukaryota; kingdom Metazoa; phylum Arthropoda; class Insecta; order Diptera; family Syrphidae; genus Brachypalpus; species Brachypalpus laphriformis. Next base: position 108,885,082 of record OX246756.1, read on the forward strand.
TGTAAATGATGTGAATGGCGGAAAAAAATAGTGTGAATCATAAAGCAACGACAAAGTAAGGAAAAAATGCTCCCTAATTAACTAGGCGCCACCTATTGAGTTTTTTTTAACCTAATATCACCTGAGTTTCAAACCACTAATCCAATCTTTCTCCTTCACTCCGTCCTTTCCAACTTACGTCTTGGAATCATGTAATTACATTCAAGTGATTGTTCCGTAGAGTATGTTGATATGTAAAAAAATGTATAAATAAATAAAAATGAGTCATATACATAGATGCAGTTTATCCATTAATTCGGTAAAACATACAAGATATCGCTCGGCTAAATAATTTTGGTATATCAGTAACGAACGAGATTTTTTCTCCAACTTACTGAACTTTTTTGAGAACGCTGTTTAAAAAAACGTGATGATAGCCTATGCTATTCTGGACACAATGTTAACATGTTAGTAAAAATATAATAGCAAGTAGTTCTTCAGTAAAAGAGCGATAAACAAACGAGTTTACATATTTCTCCTCTTTAAATATTAATATATTTATGGCGAAAGAAGACTAAGATCATATAAAAACCGTCCTCCTAAAAGCCCACAGACAGTACTTACGGCTAGAGATTACGACGTTTTATATTAGTCCTGTGAAGCAGAACCAGCAAATTGTTGTCCAAACCTCTAAGGAGCAACTCTTTGCCTATGCAAACTCACAGTTTTTGTTACCACATTCTGTACTAGTGAGTGTGTATCATGAACTTGAACAATAAAACTTTACTTCCCTGACTAGAAGATAGTCATTTGCTTTTACCATCAAATTCACAACTCTCCGACAGCGGCTAGTGGTCTATGATCTTCATAGCCAGCAATACTTTTTCACTGAGCAGTTGTGCGGTACCTACACCACCCAATTGCTGCAGTAGAGTTCCGCTTTGAGCTGAGTGTTCTGTAAATATCTTATGCCATCTCCGCGTTGCAAGTAATGATTTCCAGATAATACTCATTTTAGTTTCTCTAAGGTTAGTAACCTCATCATTTATTAACTTTAAATACCCACCTCGATGCTCACCCAACCGTTTATTTTAAAACTGCAAAAATGAGCTCAGCAAAGTTAAAAATTGAAGACAATTCCAATTTTCATCCCTACATGTCTGATGTTGGCCATTATTCCCAGGACTCGCATTCTTCCCTGAATTTCCTGAATTCCTCTCTGGCTAAGATAAGGGCAACCATATAAAACAATGAAATGAGATACCTCTTAACATCCCCCCCTCCTGCTGTCGCTGTTGCGAGATCAGGATGATGATGTTAAGCAAAAAGTTATCCTTCTGCCGTTCGCCATTTATTTTTCTGTATATTCGTATGTGCGCGCCTTCTGTTTCTTTATTTGTTTCGGAAATATTTTATTTATGAAACAATTCTCACATTTGTTTGGATTCTTCTTCCTCATTCCGTTGCGAAGTTTCTATACTTCGGTGCTCGTCCTCGTCTGAAGTAATTTATGCCCCAAAAACAAAGAAAATTGTTTCCACTCCAAACAGGAGGACGTGGCCGGGAAGAATCAAACGTGCACAAAGAAGGAGAAGTTTTTTTTTCCTGTTCTTCCAAATTTAAGAATCAACGAAATCAAGTTTTCGAACTTTGAACACGCACTCCATACGGTCGATAACGACTTTTTTTTTTCCATCTCAAGTATGGAGATACATCTATGCGGTGGAATTTGCGGGGGTCATGATTTCAACACGCGGCTTGAGTGATATGTTTGTAGGACTATAATTTGAATGGAAGGGGAGGTATCAAATGGGGATATTTGCACAAATAAACCGAGCAGGGGTCGCTTACATATCTCTTTGGTTTTTTTTTTGTGTAAATCTCCTCCCGGTGTCCCAGTAGAACGAAGAAGCAACAAACTTTTGGCAATTTGAGTAAAGAAATCACTTTTGTTTACCTTGTTGAGGAGGGAATGAAAAAATATTACTTCGGCGGGTGATGATGATTCTCCACTTGAAAATTTATTATGGCGCCGAATGAGAGGCGAAAATGAGCGAAAAACTTGCAAAAAAAGCGAACGAAATTGCGAACTACCCTGGGTACACTCTCTAGGGGTGCTAATTTAAATAAGTAATGTCGATGGTGAGTTTTGATGGTAGTGTTCCACGTTGAGATGTTTCTTCCGTTTGTTTTTCGAGTCAGCATGGGCAGTAAAAAAGGTAGTATTTCAGAAGAGATATGTACATAAAAATGTAATTTCCACTTTCCACTTTAAATCCGCGGTTTCTAAAAAAATACATTTAAAAACGTACGAGCTCGTAAACATGTAGAATAAGTAGATAAGGCTGGTGTACTCAGACATAGTAGTAGATCTTGGAGTACTTACTCGTAGAATTAAAAATAAAATATACATACTCGTACATGTATGTTTTCTTTAAAACCAGCAATGTAAAATTTGAAATATTGCTGACTGCGAGTATTATTATTCATTCGTTGTACATACCTTAGCGTCTATGCATCCTGCGTGAAAAAGTATGGAAATCTTTGCAACTGAGCCAATGTCACTATACCACGTATTCCAACCAGAAGAAGCAACTTCTATGTGGTCTTCAGTACACGCAAGATTTCTTTTAAAGTAATCAACGTTTTCTTATGTGTTTCATAGTGGGATCGTCTACAGTCATATTTCAATGAAATAAAATGTACCAAAAGTAGTTCTCAACTCATTCTGTGGGTTGATGTAATTAGATATGGACAACGCTGCTGTAGTTAAAGGACTTTTGAAGCTCTCCGAATTTCGGTCGGTCTTCGAATCCAAGCTAGAAAAACTACGCAGTAGAGGACCTCCTCGCCGTAGGTGGCAAGTTCACGGAGACCTCAACCAACTTGGAGTGTGTAACTGGAGACAATTGGCTAAATGGAGAGGCTTGTTGGTTGAGGTCCAGGTTTCCCACGAACTGTATCGCCACTAAAGTAAGTAAGTAATTTCGGTGGGGTCTCTTGCACTGACCAAGGGATTCAAAGCTGGGCTTCCTGAAGACCAAACCTTGGGTGGAATAAAAGCAGGAATATAGATTCTATGCCATTGCTCACTTGTTTTTGCTTTATGTGCTATAGCACAGTCTTGATGAAAAACCCACCGTGCTCCATTAAAATGGGTATTCACCAAGCTTTTTACTTTTACTTTACTTTACTTTACTTTTGCCCCAGTTTTGGCTCCTTTTGCACCAAAATGGAAAGCAGTAACTTCTTGTTGGGATAGCGCCACCCAACTATTACCGAAATAGGATAAAGGTTGCACTGAACTCTAGATATCCTTGGCCGCTTATGCGAAATGTCCGTTAAATAAGTTTTCACTCCATGATAGAGCGAATTTCATATCTAATTTAATTTAGGTTTCGCACCTTTCTTTCTTTCTCTTGGCTTGGATCTTACCTAGAGAACCGTCAGTAAAAAGTTCTCTTCAGGTTTTCAGTATGTAACTGAATTAACGCCACCGCGGACGTTTCTCAAGGAAGTCGTCTAAGACCAATGATCTTTCTCTTAAAAATAAATGATGTTTATCGTATATCAAGTGATCTAGATGTCATCTGCGACAGGGAACTCAACTTCCGTTCTCACATCGATCACTTTATAAACAAAGCCAACTTCACTCTTAGTTTTATCAAACTCTGGTCAAAGGAATTCTTCAACCCCTATGTGACCAAATCCCTTTACATAACCTTTGTAAGGCCCCTCCTAGAGTATGCTTGTCAGTTTACTCACCCTATTATGTCGAAATCCATTCAGTAGAAAGATATAAGAAAGTTATCAAATCTCTGTACTCTTACTATAAATTGGGCGACAACCTATGTGAGCAATTTTATAACGAATAAATTAATACGTACATACATTCCTTGAGAATTCAAGCTGTCCAGCGCCTGGTTCATTCGCATCGCCTTACGCGGTCTTCCTGAGTTGATAGATGCAATTTGGCTCCATATAAAAATTGGCTAAAAGTGATCAATCTACAGATCTGCAAATAAGATCTTCTGGCAGACCGTCCGCCGACTCAGAGGAAAAAAGTTGAATATCGTTGAAGGAGTCAAATCCAAAGACGGTACACTTCTTTCCAATGAGAACGACATCTTACGCAGATGGAGCGAGCACTTTTCAGAATTGCTCAATCCCGAACAGGGCACCGAAGATGACAGACCTATTGTCGAAAGTTGGGCGGAAAGTAGTCCTACGGTAGAGGAAGTAACTTTGGCGATCAAAGCGCTAAAGGTTGGCAAATCTGCTGGTGTGGATGAAATTCGGCCAGAAATGCTCAAGGCTTTAGGTAAAGAGGGAGTTCAATGGCTCTCGCGTGTCATTAAAGTGGCCTGGGAATGCGGTGAAACACCTGGTGATTGGCAAATGGGGGTGATAGTTCCTCTTTTTAAAAAAGGGGACAAAAGAGATTGCGCCAACTATAGGGGTATATCTTTTTTAAGTCTCCCTGGAAAAGTCTTCGCTAAGGTGCTAGAAACGCGTTCCAGAGATGTGGTTGAGGACAGTTTGCGGGATGAGCAGTGCGGTTTTCGTCCCGGTAGAAGCACAACCGACCAGTTATTCACTCTCAGAATGGTTCTTGAGAAGGCCTGAGAGTATGCCAAACCTGTCTACACTTGTTTTGTAGATTTGGAAAAAGCATATGATAGGGTTCATCGAGGCAAACTCTGGAGTGTTCTGCAGGAGTATGGGATTGATGGTTCTCTCTTAAGGGCGATTCAGTCTTTATATACAAACTGTAGAAGCTGTGTTCGGATAAACGGTGTTAAATCAATACCCTTCACTGTGGGCGTTGGACTCCGCCAGGGGTACGTTTTGTCACCTCTCCTCTTCATTGTATATATGGATTGGATGTTGCAGCGCAGCCGTGGCGGGGAATGTTTCGAAGTGGGAGACCTAAGGATTAGTGGATGATTGATGATTTGGTCATCCTTGGGTCCTCTCAAACCGAACTTCAGCGCGCACTCGAAGGTTTGTAGCCGTTTTTGATGATGCTGGAATGAAGATCAACGTGAACAAGTCAGAAATAATGGTCGTTTCCAAAAAACCCATTCAGTGCACTCTGCATGTTAGTGGAGTTTCACTGAAGCAGGTGAATAAGTTTCAGTACCTCGGGGTCCTATTTACGAGTGATGGGAAGAGCAATGCCGAGTTATACTGTAGAATTGGTCGGGCTGGATCAATTTTGAGAGAGCTTGGCCAATCTGTTGTAAGGAAGGCTGAACTTAGTGTTCAAGCTAAGCTATCGGTTTTTAACTCGGTGTATGTTCCAACTCTCACCTATGGTCATGAAATTTGGGTAGTGACCGAAAGAATAAGATCGCGGGTACAAGCTGCCGAAATGAGCTTCCTTCGCGGTGTTGTTGCAATAACTCGTAGGGATCGAGTGCGCAACACCAGAGTACGCGAGGCGCTCAATGTTGAGCAGCTACTTCTCCGAACGGAACGATCTATGCTTCGATGGTTTGGTCACGTAGTGCGTATGCCCCCAGACGGGCTTCCAAGACGTGCCATGGTGGCCGTGGCATCAGGTAGGCGACCCCGTGGTAGGCCTAAAAATAGATGGTTGGACCAAGTCCGGCATCTCTCCTGGAGCCGTCTAGGGATTCCTCCTGATGAGTTGGAGTCGATGGCGGAGGATCGAGAAGGATGAAGGGTCCACCTGAGCATCCTACCCCCGCGACCCTCATTAAGGATTAGCGGGCCATTGAAAATGTATGTATGTATGTATGTGATCAATCTACAAACCCTCAGAAAACGTCGTGAAGCCCATATAATTTTTGTGTATTAGCTGTTAGCGGGCACAATTGACTCCCGGCTTACTACAAATGGTCTCCCTCTACACTAATCCTCGTAATCTTAGGTCGGTCTCCCTTTTCCTTCTTGTATCCCATCGCACTATTTATGACCATTTTGAAAACAGATTAATGTTAATTAATAAAATCAATTAGAGCTTCTCATGTGGTTTTCATACCTTTTTTTTTCTTGCAAGTATACGAGTACATGTTTTTTGTGTAATTTTCTTTTTTATGGACATTTTTGAAAAACCTTATAAAATGCAATAAATAAAAAATTAAGCTGACATCTCAAGGTCTAATCCTATCTAACCTAAATGTCTGCTTCAACAGAGTCGAGCCACCAGCATTTTTCCCGATTAAACCGATCAATATGCTTGTAGAAGATATGTTAATCCGTCTTCTAGCAAGATGATAGACAATTGCAGACATTGCTGCCTTGACATGCTTAGACATCTGGATGTCTCACAAATCTCCGGGACTATTGAATTAGTCCGCTGCATACTTAAGAGTTACGCTACACACACACGACTGTGTTTGTAGAAAACTTAGCTGTCAATGAAGACGAGACCGAGATTCTTAACTTAGTTCAGCATTGAAATTATTAAATCCGCAGGTAGCACATTGTCCTGATGTGAAGAGTTAAATTTGCGGATTAAAACATTCTTTTGGCGTCAATCCTAATGAAGTTTCACATCTAAATATCTTTTTTCTGTTTGGTTTTTAAACTGCTTTTAGAACTACTAACATTTAAAATGTGGGTGACCATGACAATGTATAGATGTTCGAACCTCAACGGATAACACCCACCCGAACATTAAAGAGAATGGGATACCACCAGTTTCTCGAACCAATACACCGAGAAAGGCTTCTGCTTGATGGACAATGGGCCGTAACGAGTGCATTGGGACTTAGATTTCCTTTCTTAAAAAATAATTATCAATCGATTATTTTACTACTCGTATATACTTATACTATGTGTATATGTATGCATGTAATCAATTCGTTCAGCTGACGACTTTATAACTGAAAACTCCTGAAGATGTTTTTATTTTAATATTAGGCCGTAGGTCTTGCAGGAAATGGAAAATGATGGAAAGACTTATGTTTTTAGGACTAGTGATTTTGAAAGTCAGATGGTATTAAGTTTCATTCATCATTATTCATTACCTACTCCATGTGTGGCATCCGAAATAGTTGGGTAGACAGTCTTGTGATTTTTCCATTCGATAATTTTTTCAAGTATATGTTTCTTAAAAAAAAAAGAGTATCTGTGGTTTTGATGTGAACCAGTAATCTTCCAATCAATAACCGAACACATTCCATATCTTAGGTTGTCCTTACTCTCGATCCGTCGGTGAAAATGAATCGAGCTCTTACCAAATATTTAGCCTCTGGTAGAAGACGTCTCAGATCTCGCTCGGAATGGTCTTCCTGAAAAACGGTCATGTTCCTTTTACCGCAGAGTTTTTATTACTGGGTCACTCAAGTAAAAGGTTTTACTTACTTACTTACTTAGGTGGCGCTACAGTTCGGGGTGAACCTGGGCCTTAACCAACAAGTCTCTCCATTTAGCTCGGTCTTTAGCTAATTGCTTCCAGTTGCGCACTCCAAGTTGGTCGAGGGCCCCTTGAACTTGTGCGCGCCACCTACGGCGATGATTCCCTCTACTGCGTCGTCCCTCGGGATTAGATTCGAAGACTCTGCGGGCCGGAGCGTTGGTGTCCATTAGCTCTACATGTCCTAGCCATCTCAGGAGTCCAATACGCAGTTTTTTTGACTAGGTCGATGTCGCTGTACAGCTCGTATAGCTCGTGATTGAATTTTCTCCTCCAAAACCCGTCAACGCAAACGGGACCGAAAATCTTACGAAGAAAGAAGAGAAAAGCGTTTTCCAATATGGATTTCCGGACTTTGACAGGTGATTGCGGCCATATTGTTGGAGCTACATCTGTCAAACTGGCTGTCATTGATTTAGTTTGTCTTGCGAAATCAACATGGAGAATTATAGCGTTCAACAACATGTGCAAAGGATTACATTGTTTTATGAAAGTGGGTCTTCTACTCGTGCAACATTTCGCGCGCTTCGCCCATTTTACGGTCGCCATAATCGTCCTTCCGAGAGGACTATACGCAACGTGGTGGATAAATTCGAGTCGACCGGTTCAGTGAACAATCCGCCAACACCCGTACGTCAACGAAACGCAAGATCTGCTGAAAATATCGCCGCTGCAGTCAATTCCGCGCCGCGCACGAGAACTCAGCCTTTCGCAGACCACAACTTGGCGAATTTTGCGTCATGACTTGGGCCTACACCAGTACAAGATTGAACTGACCCAGGAGCTCAAAGTTAATAACCATAGTGAACGCCGTTTGTTCGCTGACTGGACTCTCTAGCAGTTGGAAGTTGACCCCAATTTCGGTCGAAAAATCATATTCAGCGACGAGGCCCATTTCTGGATGAATGGGTTCATCACAAGCAAAATTGTCGAATTTGGGACGACAACAATCCTCACGAGCACCACCAAATTGCAATGCATCCAGAGAAAGTCACTGTTTGGTGTGGATTTTGGGCTCGGTCCACACTTCTTTGAGAACGACGTTGGCCAGGCCATCACCGTCAACGGCGAGCGCTATCGGTCGATGATAACCAATTTCTTTTGGCCCAAATTGGATGATATGGACACCGACTACATGTGGTTTCAACAAGGCAGCGCTCCGTGCCATACAGCTGGTGCCTGGATGGACATTCTGCACGAGCGATTTCCGAACATGGTTATCTCACGCGGAGGCGATGTGAATTGGCCACCGAGATCGTGCGATTTGACCCCGTTAGACTTCTTCTTGTGGGGTTTTCTTAAGTCACAGGTCTATGCCAATAAACCACAAACCACCACTGCCCTGAAAGCCAACATAATCAATGCCATTGGTCCAATTCAGCCTGATTTATGCGTCAGAGTTATGGAAAATTGGACGTTTCGGATGCGCGCCACCCAGCGAAGCCGCGGCGGACATTTGAATGATGTTATATTCCATACATAAGGGCAAACATGGGCCTTCTAAATAAATAAAAAATTTCAATGATATCTCACTCACAGTTTGTTTTATTCAAATTTAAAGATAGGAAACGCTTAATGGAAAACCCTTTAGTTAATTTTCTTGTAAGGCAAATGTGACACAGAATTTTGCGGTACAGATTTTTAGAATACTGACAATAGCAGCCAACCCGCAGATGGTACTAATTATAATTTGAATATTCGAAATAAGATTCAATAATTCATTTGTGGCTCTTATTAGTTTTCTCTGTCGTAGTTGAAAGAAGAAGTGCTAACCGGATTTTAAATAAAATCAGCGTAAATTATTATGATATTTCTTACGATATTACTAATGTTCTCTACACAGACTATTGTTTTTACCATACCTGAAGTTACAGAAGGGAAGTGATACTCTTTATTCTACGAGTACTTACAGAATGGAAGTGATACTCTTTATTCTAGCGCATTACTGCACCGAATTTTATGTATATCAGAAAAGTTTGCATCTTTAGATGGCTAGGTCATGTGGGGCTAATGAAAAGCAGCGCGCCAGCCCGACGAGCTTTGTAATCCAATCCGGAGGCACAACGGAGTAGAGGTGAAGCCCTATCGAACCTTAGTAAACTTCGTGTACGAGACAGCTAGCCAATGTCCATCCCGGATTGTAACATCAACTAAAGTAAAAGCTTGGTTTTTCTGCAAAATACTGAGCTCTTACGAATGAAAGGATTTGACTTCATTCACTAAATTACTCATTAATTTCTTGCGCTGCATAGCAATACTGCTTACGAGTAGAATAAATTGATTAGGCTGTCTACTTACAAGTCATCTCATCCGCTTGGTTCTCAGACAATTTTCACAGCACCATTCGGACACATTAAATCTGCATTCACCACTCCCAAATAATATTCACTGAATCGTTCTACGAATATAAAATCGTTCAGTAACCAACCCCTGGCCTTTCTCCACCGTGGCACTTGACTTCTACTACACTTGACTAACAGCTTTTTCAACTGGAAGTAATTACCCAATATTTCATACTTTCAAACGACCCTTTGCACTCAGCTCGCACAGTAATTTATCAGTTACTCAACACGACATAAAAGCCAATTATAACGTCCTTATATCACCCAGCGAACCCTTTCCTTCTCTATACTCCTGTTGTATAAAGTCATCTCTTTATGTCGTCTGGCACCATCAATTAAGCATAATTTCATACAATTACCTTCTAGTCGATTAATTACATCAAAGATTCAATATTACTTCCAAATACCTTAGCAATTTAAAGCGTTGTTCCTTGAATGCCATCATGGTCTGTCTCCCTGCCGCCCACGGCCCATGTCCTTTCATCTGGAAATTAATAAGTTCACCATCGCAAGACGTCTTTGTGCTCTTATTGAAGTAATTCCAGCTCTGAATTGCTATTTACACGAAAGTTAAACTAAATAAACTCATCACGACCAGCAAGGGTAGGGCAAAATAGTACACAACACTAACCTGGCAAGGTTGCTTCCTTGATCCTTCAAAAAGAACTAAATTCGCATCGCACACCTAAACCTACCTAAAATTCATTCATTCCGCACGAACAAATTCGATTTCGTGATAATAAATTTCCTGGACGTACACGACTACCGTACGCGGCAGTACCTGCAACAAACACACATAAAAGCAAAAGAATATTACAACCGTGAGGGGGTGGATGCTATACACGGTCATATACACCTACACAGAACTTTGTGAACTAAAAAGAAATGAATGGATCCTTGGAGGATACCGAGGGGAAGAGGAATGAAAAAAAAAATTAAGAAAACAAATGGCGATATTATGGCGAAAAGATGAAGTAATAAATTAGCCCGGTCACGAAGAACCCCCTCTTGCAGAAAAAAAAACCTTCTAATTGGTTTATACAGGTGGCGCATAAATCAATAGGACTCGAGTTACAGCGTGTGGAATGTGCCAACCTAGGTTCCCCTTGTTTTCACATCTCGGGAAATAAGATTATGTAACGTGAATTTAGGTCACCTGCCTGCCATCAGTTTGACCCAATTAAAGCAGCATTAGGTGGAAATGGATTCAACTTTGGGCAGAGTTTTTGGGGCTTTAACATCCCCTTGATGTATGCTAATTGTCAAGAGTCATTAGAAATGGAAGAGAGACTGGGAGGAGATAGGTTTGTTCATTAAAATGTATCTTGCGAGCGGTCTTTGAATACATTTTGTTGTACGACAGATCGATGCTAGGAAAAATGGAATGAATTAGAATTCTTATTTTATTTGCTGCTGTCCCACCCATAGACATTGTAGTACTGCAACTTTCTATGCTGAAAGAAAAGGAATAGGTATATTTTCTGCACTAAAATTATTTTTATTTTGTGCCATGGTAATACCCGCCTGTATTACTGTGCTACAGTTGGCCAATTACGAGTCCATCTGCCTTACTTTTATTTTTGCAACCCCACATAGTTTCGAAATAACCTACATGGGTCTGAAGGCACCAAGTTTTTTCACCATTGCTTTTCGATTCGACATATATTGGATCATCGGAAACAGCATATATGTAAGACCGTCCGTTGCAGATGCCCAAGCATGTCCAATGATTGTATTCTAAGGACGATATTTGCAATCTATAAGAAATGATACCGCCTCACCTGAAGAAAATGTTCACCTTAATCCAAATGGTGAAGAAGACCCCGGAGCACGAAGGTGATAATCACCTTCTGTTCATAGACTTTAGGGTCGCGTACCTGTTAGACTCATTCGTCAATGCAGGATGATATTTGAAAATGCTCATTATTTCATAAAGGTCGGGAAGGGTGTCCACAATATCTTCAACACCACTAGGAGGCTAAAACAGAGTAACTCACTATCACGTAGTCTTCTTGACTTTGCCCTTGAGAAAGATCAACCATGAACTGTATGGATCAGACGTCTTAGGTGGATAGGTCATATAGCTCGTAGAGCTTTCGAATCCAACCCAGACGGACTACGCAGGCCAACTTGAAGTACGCAATTGGAGACAGCTTGCAAAGGATAAAGCTGACCGGAGAGATTGGTTGAGGCGCAGATTCGTCCCAGACTATAGCGCCAGTTACCCATCTTCCGTCTCCGAAACAGTTTTCAGTCTGAAGCTCAAATATTGGACTGAAGAGAAAAGTTTCTGTTTTATCACTTATTACTTGCCAAGTACATCAACCATCCTGATACTGGGGCCAATGTAAGGTTAGACTAAATAAGGTTATGAAGGTATGCTGTCATAAGGCACAAAATGCCATAATGTTCCAATTGCGATCCACAAAGAAACAGGAGCTGATCTTTTTTTTCGCAAAAGGCTGCTCCAATTGGCAAATGAGTAAGCAGTGTCCGGTGAGGTAGTCTGTTAGAGCCCCTGATTGGTTATAGTGCATTTTAGGCAGGATTTTGTTCAACTTTCTTCAACAAAATTACGGTATATGATTTGCGTATAAACGTAGTTTCATGACTGCCTCTATCTGCTACCAGCTTATTGTCATAGCCTCGGGTATAGTAAGTGGAGTTATGTACATGCAAGTTCATTTTAAGATTTGCCCCTGAAGTTTGCATAGAGATTAACCATTTTATTGTAACTTATTCCATTCCTTCAGTATTGGCAACATTTTCAGTAAATGCGTATTGCCTATTCCTTTAGTCTACAGCAAATCTTAGATAGATAGGAGCAGAGAAATTTTTTTTTTCGGACGCTCTGAAGGCGGAAGTTGTAGTCTTAATGATAGCAGAATTGCAACCAAGTGTAGAAATTGGATTTCGGTGCACGATCTCATTCTTACGAAAGCAAGAATTGCTCGGACTTACATATTTTCGCTTTCAAGACAGAAACGCATGCTTTAAATCATCAATGATAATCGTGTTCAAGAATTTATCTATCCCTCTAATTATCTTAATTAAAATGACAAGCCTATGGTCATGAAATTTGGGTAGTGACCGAAAGAATAAGATCGCGGATACAAGCTGCCGAAATGAGGTTCCTTTGCGGTGTTGCTGGAATAGCTCGTAGGGATCGAGTGCGCAACACGAGGGTACGCGAGGCGCTCAATGTTGAGCAGCTACTTCTCCGAACGGAACGATCTATGCTTCGGTGGTTTGGTCACGTAGTGCGTATGCCCCCAAACCGGCTTCCAAAACGTGCCATGATTGCCGTGCCATCAGGTAGGTGACTCCTCAGTAGGCCTAGAAGTTGATGGTTGGACCAAGTCCGGCATCTCTCCTGGAGCCGTCTAGGGATTCCTCCTGGTGAGTTGGAGTCAGTGGCGGAGGATCGAGAAGGATGGAGGGTCCACCTGAGCATTCTACCCCCGCGAACCTCATGAAGGATTAGCGGGCCATTGAAAATGTATGTACGTATGTATGCATGTCTGTATACAATATATGTATGTAAAATGAAAAGCCACGTGATGGTATGACATTAAACAATTATTTCTTGGAGCCAGTTACTACATTACTTCAACCTGCGCCGGGCGAACTCCTTAATTCAATTTTTTTGTAACTGTACGAAAGGTTATGGTTCAAATTGTCGATGCAGGAAAATAGGATTACCATACTCCATAGTTACTGGTTATTGTCTTGACCAATCATGCTTAAATCCTGCTTCTCTTGATTCTACTGAATGTTTGAACAATATACGAGTACCTATAGACGATGATGATATCGATCCCATCGATATTTTAACATGAAATACGAATATGAAATATTCAAAATCAAGATTAAAATGCAGAAGACGAAGAAGTGAATAAAGAGAAAGAAAATAATGAAGAAATTTTATATTTGAATAAAACATGGATTATGCCTACCGGTACGACCTTATAATATATCGGAATATCCCGATTTCGAGACTCGGAGTTCCCCAAGTGCATCCACACCTTAACCCTTTCGGTATTTTGTTGCCATATGGCAACACTGATACCTAAAACGCGCATTTTCTCTGTGAGCTTTTTTTTCGTTTTTGTAATTTTCTCAACTCCTTCAATCATTTGAAGCAAACAAATTTTTTGCTGTTTGCCGCCAGTATGCTGTTAAATCTGGTGCAATAAAGGTCTGCTATTGTGCGAACATTTTTGGTAAGAAGGCCATTTTTATTATCTCTTTTTTGTTAAGATGATTATCAAATACATTTGAGTTTTCGAATACAATTTAAGGCAATAAAAAAATGTTGCGTATCTGTTGAGTTATATCGAATTTAAACCACTTTAGAACCGATACTAAGCAAAGATTCTTTTTCAATGTTGTTACTACCAGCCTCAGTAACAACAAAAAGAAAAAAACATATTTTTTACCCTTACAACAATAAAGAAGTACCGAAAGGGTTAAAGGCTCTCTTCTACTCTCTGATGGCTTCTTGAACTCCGGGCGTTTTAAACCAAGCAGTTCTTTTCTCACCACCACCCACCACACCAAGCCGCTTCACACCACAAACATCTTCCGCAGAGGTTATAACCGCTGTTGAAACAGTTGCCATTCTTCCTCTAAATTTAATGAGACAATTGGAATTCGTCCAAACCTTTCAGATATTTACCGCGCAAATGTCTCCCGTATCTCATCGTTCTGTAGCCTTTCCCATCGTATGCGTGTAACCATCCTTGATTTGCGCCTTGTTATGGGCAGCACTCTACGGCAAAGATACAATTTGCACAGCACTAAGAGATGATCAGTTGACAGTTTGGCCCCCTCGCAATACGCGAACCTCACAAACCATTCACTTCACATACGATGGTACCACGAAGAAATCTATCAACGACTTCTGCTGAAGACTCTGACGGCACCATGTGTATTTGTGAATGGCTTTGTCCGGAAGGGTAGTGTTCATGATGGATAAGCCATTTTTACAGCAAAAATCGAACAGCTTCTCTCCGTTCGCGTTTTGATCAGGATCACCGTTCCTCCCAATCACACTCCCCCATGTCATAACATCTACATCCACGTGAGCATTGAAATCACCCAACAGGGCAAAAGAATCCATATCCGCAACCTTTTTAAGGGCAGCAACAACTTCATCTAAGAAAGATGCAGATTCTGAGTGATGGTTCTTTGCATACGCCTGCACCAATGCCAGTGTTTATTTTTCAAGCTTGAGCTTTAAGATCGCAACTCTCCCTCCTAATGGTATCCACTCCAATACTCTGTCTGTCAACCTGGGACTTATGAGTATCCCCATTCCCACCCGAGTAGACATTGAGGGTGCGACTCCTGACAAAAAGAGCCTCCACCTGAAGTCATCTGCATTCATATTTAGTTTCGCTTCGATAATATCCTGCTTAAGAGGCAGGAATCAACACTGCGACTTTGACGCGTTGAGCTCAACTCGGGCTTTGCAATGTCAAAGTTGAGTTAGGTTGACATTCGCTGTCGCTGTGGCTCCACGGCTTAGAGTCTTTGCCGCGGTGACTCCTTAATGAATAGGCGATGTCATGAGTGCTTTCGTCCACGAAGAAATGTATTAAATTACAAGTAGAAGGTCGTATATCTTCTTCTTCCTATTTCGGCGAGGTTATGATCCGAAAACAAGGAATCATAACCCTACCACTTTACCGCATTTCTACTGCTCCGTCTGTGGGGTTCGCGTTATCGTTGATATATAGTAAATCAAAAATACGATCGGAGCCCTGTGGAACACCAATTATTTACATTACCTATAGTAATATCGTGTGACTTAATTGCGCTTTGCGACTTACTACAGGATCAATTGGAGCTACTTAGACTCCTCACTATATTTCTTAAAACAATAACAATCCACTGGCCTTCGTGGATTTTGCAATACATTCACCAAATACCCCAGAGTTCGAAATAAAGCTTATCTCTGCTACCCTGTCTAGATAACCTATGAAACAATAAAGCAAAACTGGCGTTTACCCTATTTCTATAGAAATTTCCGGATGGAAACCCTTGAAATATTGTTATTCTGGTCTCACAGGTACATATGTACATATATACAACTTCAGATATTCATTGCCCTAAATTTCCTGTAACCTGAAAAGTGATGTGCTTCCTTTTACTGCTGCATAAAAAAGCGAATATTTACCGTTCATTTAAGGGCTCTGTTTTTTTTTTCTTCTCTTTCCATACACACAAAGGACCTCCACCCCCTTTTATTTATTTTTATTTTGCAGTGATTTTTCTGCCCCGTTCTGTTCTTTTAATTAGAACAACAAAGCCTTGCTGCTGCTCTGCTGTTGAATTTTGCAATGTTTGCTCCATCATTATAATCATCTTAGCACTCAGTATCAGGATGTTAATTAGATGGAAATCATTGTTTGCCTTAATTTGTTTACCTTTTTATTTTATTTTTAATTTTAAGGTGCTGACGAGTTCTCATATAATTAATGGTTTTTGTATGTGTCACCGTGCTGTGTCTTGTTCCCTTTGGAATGAAAAATCACATCCTAGACTGTGAATAATGTCCTTGAAATTTTTTTTTAAGAAAGTCTTTCATTAATTTTTTCCTTGTCGCTCGTTAGCGAGAGGAATTGTGCGCTTTGTTTTGGTATGTGACGTGAGTCGATCATTTTTTCTTTTTAATTTTTGCAATTAGATTAAAATGACGTTGATTTAGTTTTAAATTATTTTTATAATTTAGTTTTCTACTTATAATTTCTTTGTTTTTTTGTTATTTTCTTTTATTTTTAGAACGAGAGCTGGAAAATAATGAAAAGAAACAACAAGGTATACTTGTACTATTTTTAATAGATATTAGCTAGATATGATATTATAATTAATTAATCAGTACCATGGGACTGTTCAGATGTTCATAAAGTGTTTAACAAAGATGTTAAAGACAAAGGCAAGTTGTGTGTGACACATGGTGCTAATAACATATATTCATTCATTTTGTGGTTTGTCGTCGGTTTAAGTCTTCACCATAACAACTAAATTTTTCTAGTGATAAAATTAAATGATTACGGCCACACAACACGTAAGGTAATCAGACAAGTACTCAAAATAAAAATACTGTGAATCTAAAACGAATGTAAAAATCGTCTTCTGCTCCACCATTGTATGCACTAAAACCCCATGCCACCAGAATTTTTATATATTTTTCCTATGTCTTGTCTTCATTTAGAATTTGCGAATTACATCAAGAGGGACATGCTCTTAAGCGTAAGTGAAAATTAAAAAAAAAAAAGCATTATAGACCAAAAGACAGAGACGGCAGACCTTGTCATTTAGGTAAGATTAGGAAGGTTTAAGGTTAGACTTGGAACGAATGCTATCCATCAAAACGCAACTACAAACCTACGATTATAAACTGGCGCTGTAAAGTGCTCCTCTATATGGTGTTCTCTGATAAAGCTGTTCATTGATAATACGATTGGGCCAACAAAATTTATTTACCAAGGTTAGCAGCTTCCTGGTGACAACGGTGATCACCTTCCACTTGTGCTGAAAACATTACTTTTCCAATTCTTTGATAGTATTCCGAACACAGCTTTTGTTTTCCCGATTCTGCTCCATACATCCACTTCGGTGCCACCACGGTCGTTTGAGACCACACTTCTATCACACACTATAGACAATTGTCAACTTTCTCAACCTGCTTATTGACACAGTTGAGTTGAATCCGTGGGGTTAAAATGCTCAGGATATTTGTTTTGGCCATATAAATCTTTAGTTCCACGTTGTTTGTCTCGGATTCCAAATTCTGGACCATAAGATGGAGATAAAAAAAAAATACAAATATTTGGCGCAACAGCTCTTTAAAGTGCCAGGGCCTAGCTTCTCGCAACCACTCATGTTGTATGCGTTATATTTTCCACACGAATGGAAGGGACCTACAGTTTAATGCCGAGTCCGAACGGCGATTTGAGAAGCTTTTTCGTGACAACAATACTCTCGGATGTTTGTCAGACGCTCGCGAGACGTGGGACCGTGAAAAAACTTGTTGGTGTTTTCTGGGATTCGAACTTGGAACCTCATGCGTAGTTATCCGACACACTAACCACTTACGACACGGCGCCCACATGGAGATCCACTATACTATTTAAAAGTAGACAGACATCCTCAGCGAACCGCGGATGCTTTGAATACGATGACATAGTCCATTTAATTCCACGATTTCCCTCATTTTCGCTTATAGTCACTTAAACCAGAAATGCTCAAAGCATGCAGCCCTATCGTACCCCCGTTTTGGACATCAAAGTGATCTGAAACCTTACGATAGTGGCAACATGTCACTTAAATAAGTTTTCCTGCGAGGATTGCCCTGCGCAAGGCCAACCAAATAGCATTGTAGTGCAGATCTGTCCTCTATGCATTGTTCTATGTTCATACATTCGTGGGAAGACAGACATGTTGTCAGCTTAAAACAGAGATGGCGCTCTAAATCTGAAAGTTGCAGTCCATTGAAACAAGCGATTGAAGCATTTTTTTTTTTTGAATTTGGGGTGATTACATTTTTGTCAAAAGAGAGGCAACATTCAACCGAAATCAGTGAGTGCTGGAACTTATTTATGGGACCAGTACTCCATTGTATCCAACTGTTGGATTCTGGCCCCGCCATTTCAGGTTCGGCAAAGAGACACTGGACGAAAATCCTCACAGTTGACCCCCGGTCGAGGCGACTGGGAATGATAACTAAGAAACGGTTGGCAGTGATGCTAAGCATCTTAACTGCAAGCGTATTGCGAATCTTACACGAAAGGTTACTTATGGTTGTGTGCCCAAAATGCTGACGGTTAAAACCAAGCGCCAACGAGTAGCGGCTACGAATTAATTTTTTGATTTGCGCTAGATGCACATGCATTATAGCTCCCAAGTACTCACCCGCCCACAGCATTCTTATGACCTGGCTCCCTGCGACTTCCATTATGTTTCAGATCCTAATAAAATAAAATAATAAATATTTGGCACAACAGCTCTTTAGTACCGGGGCCTAGTTAGCTAGCGTGAAAAACACTTTTTTTTTTGTGTTTTCTGGGATTCGAACTTGGAACCTTACGCGCAGTGATCCGGCACTAACCACTTGCGTCACAGCGAGCCAAGATCCTGAAGCGAAAGCTTAAAAATGGACGATTTTCGTCCAAGAAAGAAGTTCTGAAGGGTGTTCTAAACATAAATTTTCCTTATCTTATAAAAACTATAAAAGCAAAGTCGATTTTCCTTCTGAACGCCGTTTTTCTAAAACTACTAGACGTAGGTACTTGAAAATTTGCACAGTGGTTCCTTAATTTACCTAGATGCGAGATAAGAAGGGATTTTCCGAAATTCAAGGTCTAAGTCGCATAAAGGGTGTTGAGGTCGAATTTTCCATCTGTAAATATTGATTCCACAGCCGTAGCTCAGTACTGGCTCTCCGGATTAAAAAAATAAAAAAATATGTGAATTTAGTAAATTAGCCGCTGATTCATTTAAGGTATAGTACATCCTTCTGCGTTGTCCCAAAACTGAGCAATGCTAAAAACAATTAATCAAATCATCGCCCACAATGTCATGCAGCAGTGGCTATCGTTGCAATAGTATGTGTGTGTGAGTATAAGGGCGCGCTATCCAATGATTATGTTTCGATCTTCAGTGTGCGATTTCCATTTTGTTAGATGAGATGTTGTTGATCGTTGGATTTGTCCACATTTTAGAATATTTTAATGGATTTGAAATAAATAGTATGATATGTTGTGAGCAGGTTTGTATGGGCTCTGGTGGCGATTCCCACGGTGGAAGTTATAATTGAGTTTACACATTTTTGGTATTGTACTCAACTGGCAATTATATTTCAACAACTAAAATGGGGGCGAAGCAAAGCGAGCACTGGCCAGCTAGTTTTCTTAATAAATAGAACATCCGATGATCTCTCTATTGCATGTATTGTCTTGTACAGAACAAGCAGTTTTTTGTCACTTTAATTTACCAACCTAATCTCACAGGCTCTGTAACCATCGTACATTACCATATTTAGCAGTTTTTGATTAACCCCCTTAGGCATCGTCTCTTATAAGTATCTTCTTCCCATTTCGGCTAAGTTAGGATCTGAACTCAAGGGATCATAACCTTCTCACTTCACTGCATTTCTATTGATCCACTTGTGGGGTTAGCCTGTTTGACCTAAGAAAATGCCGATAGGCTTCCCGATTTTGGACCACTTAGTCACTGAGGCAACCCAGATGCTGGTGTCGCTGCATTTGTGTGATCCAGAAGCTTATAGGCATGCGTTTGTTTCGTGATATCTTTGGAGCGTTCATTGATATTGCCTTTTTAACAAGGTTCAAATGATCTCTTCTTTAAAAATGGCAATACCAGCTGAGCCGGCCGCGATTTATTTTGTGAGGTAGTTTCTTTAACGGATCTTCGAACTTCTTATTCGATCAAGCTTTGTCACTCCTGCAATCATGGGAAGCATCTTCATCTCAGCTGCCGCTAATTTACTTTCATACGTTTTGTACATTGTCCAACATTGTTAACCGTATGTGAGTGCTGGACGCACAACTGGGGTGTAGAGCCTTCCTTTTTAGCTTAGGTGGGATTTTTCGGTCGGATAAGAGAGTGGTGTCCTCTCACTACTTCATTCACCCTACGCTTGCGCGATGATTGATTTTGTCATCACAGGTTGCTTCGCTATTGATCATAGATGATGGTTTTGCTGGCGGGTTTCCACCACACCAGGCCGCCATAGTCAGTATAGGTCTTTATTTTATTTTTTATCTGGTACCAGCAGCATTACGTCATCCGCATAAGCTGTGGTCTTGGCGGCACTTGTTATCTTAAACCAGAAAAGTATGGCTAGTATTGATAGTAGATTACGTTAGGTAAGTTAGCTGTCCAAAGTTAGGTTCATTGTGATACCACATGTTTAAAACTGGAAGTTACCTAGTACCTTGGGAAACCGTATACTATCGCATGATGGGATGTGGATAGGGAGGTATCAATGTGCCTGATGTACCTGAGCAATGAAAATAAAATTATTTTTTTCTTTCGTTCGCCTTGGTGTATTGAAGGCGTTTTTGAACTTTCTTTTTACTAATGACGTAACTCGCGCTTCGAAATTCAATGAAATCTCAATATATACATACCTTGATAACCTTAACTTTGCTGATAATTCAGCATACTTTTTACAGAATTATATACACCAATCGTGCGCCTTCAAGGGTAGATAGACACTCGAAACCTAACAAATAAAGTCTATAGATGCGAATAAGGACACTATTGTACCTATTTTGAAAATAAAACTTCAAGTTATCACAGTTGTACATACCAGTTCATACTCGTAAAGGAAAACTATTCTGACAGGATGTGGCTGCTACAGGACAGAGCAGTATAAAACTAATAATTAATCGCCGATTCGACTGCAGTATCTAAAAGCAAAAGGATGGATATATTTTTTGATTAAAATCTAAAACATTCCCACGTTAAACAGCCTTCTGTATCTGCTTATTATTATTTAATTTCCACTGAATAAAACGGACACCCACAGGGATTATTTTTAATTTCACAACCCTTTGTGCAGAGTGCCACACAAGAGTGCTCCTAAATAAAAACACTTCCTACTGATACACACGTTGCCCACTTCAAAGAATATCAAAAAGCTAAATAAAATCCAACAAAAGAACATAAAAAAAAACTCTCTGTCGTTCCACTATAAATCATGCTCCAGACGAGACGGCGACACTTAATTAAAAACTACCACCATTGAGCTCGGGTTTATCATCGTCTGGACGAAATCCGCACATCAGCAGAGCTTTGACTCGAAAATTGAATGACAAGCGAGATACGCTTTGTTTTTTTAAAACACTTATTCTATCTAAAAATGCAAATTTCCTATCATTTCTGGTAGTCTGCTGCAAGGACATTTTCAAAAAATAACTACATATCTTGACATCTGCCTCGTCACGCGAACTATCCAACCTTAGTTTAATAAATAAATTCGCAGACGCTGATTACCATGTTTATGAGGCAATTTCTTATTCCACTAAATCAGGCATCCTGTTGCGAAACGCATCAATCTTGTAAGACACAAGGATATTTACATCTCTACAAGCAAGTGCTTATAAAATTCTTCTTTCAACAGCTTTAATTTAATTTTCCGTTGAATAATAAATCACCCGACGACATTGCTCGTTTTGTTGTAACGCGCCCGTTTTACCATCACCATCCCTTCTGCATTTAAGGATCTTAACTGAACATTGTATTGAACATAGAAATATTTTCAATCGAAAAATATATGTGCTAAAAATACATTTATTATCTCAGCGCTTTTGAAAGCGGTACAGCTCTGAGTAATATGATTCACGTGAACGTAGTAATCCTTGGCGGTTTTATATCCTTATGATGCAATGTAGTTCAAGTTCCTTGCTGCCTTGCCTTGTTTTATGACATAATCCATGCATGTGACATACGTCGCATAAAATGAAACATCAAATGAATATTTCGGTGGAATTCCGTTCATATTTTTACTTTTATTCTGTGGATAGCAAGGATATAACATTTGCATAACAATTTTACTTCCCGCATATTATGCACAGGTTGGTTTGTGTTTCGTAAAATGTCAAACAAGGCATTGGGAAGAGTTAATAAAATGAAGTGCACGAATAAGTCGCACGTGCTAGCTCATATCTGCCAGTGCCAACCATTTATAAGTCGCGTAATTTTGAAGTTTAGGATAGGATTTTCGAAAATCGTTAATTGTCAGACAAAGGAAAATAAATTATAAGAGAAAGTATTATAAAAACTGCGAATGCATCGCTGGAGGGATCTGAGCTGAACTGCGCGAAAAAGCATCTTCATAAGCCATCATGGATCCATTCGTGGTTCATGGTGTCGAGATGCCCAATCCTATTCACAATCTCAAAGATTCCTTAAGCCTGTGAATGGTTCACAAACTGCGTTCCAACGCGAATTTCGTTAACACTAACCTCCTTTGGCAGATATTTTGCGACCATCGTACACTTCGTTCTTTGATAGAAATCGTTTTTTTCAAAAGCGGTTCTATAAAAACTTTCTAATGCACTTAGTGTATAAACAAAATTGAAGATATGTCCATCAGTTTGAAGGATAATTAACCTTAATTGCGTAATAATCCATCTAACCTTCCACCAGCTGTATACAAATAGGATCACGTCACAGTCATTCTTTATTAAAACTTATAGGTTGCATCCGATGGAAAATCCAGAGCTGAGTCTTTGTTGTCAGCAGATACCTAAAAACGATTTCATTCATGCAGACGGAAAACTGTTTCAAAAGATATGTTGTCCCGTGGCTCACCCTGTATGTCGTAAAAGTAAACGCAAATCTCTATTTCGGTACGTCAGGAGAATTTCATTTGTATACACTACCCTGCCTCCCTTGAATCCTTGAAGAGAATAGAGTAGAAAACACGGATTCCCTATTTTTATTTCTGAATCACATTCATTTGTTCGTCCTTTTTATGAGAAGAATACAAAAGAATTACCAACATACGAGCGTGCATACATGTACTAGCTCTCCAAGCAATTCAAAGTCCCTACGTCTGTTTGTAGAACAAAATCACTCCTTCCGATTGTAAGAGGAAGACATCGTCTCCTTCCACTTTTATGGATCTCATATGGTGTGTCTGCATTGTGATGTAATATGTCCATAGATCCTTAGAGTGGGCTATTCAAAGGTGAAATTTATGACGCAATTTTCAGAGAAATACTCCTCTTTGTGGTTAAGTGTAAAGAAGCTAAATTAATTTCACCACAACACATCTTTTTTTATTGAGGACTTATCTGTGAATGATCGACGTTAACCAGGAGTACCGAATAAAAATGTAATAAATATGCAGTTAATAGGAAAGAGCACCTCATGGGGAATGGCACTCATTGGTTCCATTTATTGGCTGGGGTGGTTTATCGGGGTAATTAGGTGGTTTTACGGGAAAAATATATTATGCACGCATGGATGTGGCTATATTTTTTCGGCTTAATGGCAAATAAGGCTTAATGGCATAAGACTTTCAGTGCCTTAGCGACTTAAACGACAAATTGAAACGGAGATTGTGCAAAGAATATCAGAGAAGTATTATATTTAGCGATCAGCTAATTTTTAACTGACATTCACGAATCTTCACGAATATTTATATATTATATTATTTTCATGACGCCTAAGGACACCAGTTCGCCGAGATCATCAAAGAAAGGAGCCTCTAGATGGAGCAGTGTTTTTTGGGACAGGGCCGAACATGTGCACATGAGGTGAATGATGGTTTTCACCTCCTCTTTGTTTCTACATCTTCTGCTGAAGTTCATCAGAAAGAGGCCCAACCTCCTAGTATGTTGGCATAACGACAGTGTTTAGTGACGACATTGATAACGTAGCTGATCTATGATGGCTTAAGCAAAACCAACGCGGCACAAGGTTTCAAATCCAGCCTAGGATAGATCTATCTCGAAATATGACACGTTGAGTCATTTTACCATCTGTGAATGGTTCTGCTAATAGCGTTCAGCCTTATTACATGTTTACCTGTAGCGAGGGACATACACACGGTCCGTCATTTCGGCAAATACTTAATATAGTCGTACCCTGTCTGGCGAGCTCGTCAGCCTTAAAGTTAGTCGGTATGTCTCTGTGGCCTAGCACCTAGCATAGGTAAATATTGAACTGCTCCGTCATCTCCGTGAATGACAAACGGGAGTTTAAGGCGGCCTTTGAAGTGAAAAAGCACGATTCCATGGACTTGATTGCCACTTGACTGTCAATAAAAATGCTAATATCCTTGACAGATATTGCATTACATTTCAACAAGGACAAGGCTTCCTATCTCACCATGATTTCCGCCTGAAATACGCTAGTCATCTGGAACCCGGAAAGAGATGCTCAGGTTGAACTGTTTAGAGAAAACACTTTGAGTCTTCGACCCGTCTGTGCAGAAATGAACTGAACTACCATCCGCAGGTCCATCCAGTTTCGGCAGGGTGTAGTCAGTGTTTTTATGGGCAAAGTTAAGAATTTCAAGCATCGAGGACTGGGTGATAACTGGTCCACTGCGAGGAGGGTATAGACGGATGACCGCACAAGCAGCCATCTGTTTACCGAAAATATTGGGCTGATAACAGACACGTACAGCCAGCGTGTGATTCGAGGTTGCATACCCCAGCTTCTACCTATAGCCTCTTTACAGGAATGGAGAGCTAAATTTGCTTACCTTACACGTTTTACTAGATTGGCTCTCCAGTTTAGTTTCCTGTCTGAAATTAGACCCAAGTATTTTGCATTTTATGTGAAGGAGAGATTGGTGCTATTTATCGTAGGAGAGTCTATGAGGGGAACTTTGTATTTCCTCGCGAAGAGAACAATCCTATAACCATTTTTTATACAGGTTTTTCCCAAATAGAAATCCGTGTCTACCATTACTTAAGTTTCTTCATTACAACCTGATGAAGTGTGTGAGTGTGTTTCTTGATGGCTTTTTTGAGCTATTTACTATAGCACATGTAAAACCAGACGATCGGGTCCGTTATATCATATGATGTTTAGACTATCGAGCTCTAAGTAAGATCCATCTTCGTCCGATAGTTCCTGGCCAGTTACATTGAACAGCTTTTTCTTTTATTTTTAATCGTTTACTTTTCCACTCATACATTATCATAATTTATAGTTCCAAGAAACTTAAAACTACAGTATCATAATGCTTTAAATTAACTGACCTGAAAGGTGCTCAATACTTATATTATGCTTTTTTGAAAACTTAATTCGTTTATTTTATTTTAGTCAATATTTTTTCTTCAAAACTTTTTTTTTTATTTCACTTTACCTAAGGAAAAACATGGGAAAACCTTTAAGAGCGCATTATTTTGTCATAAAATTAAACTAAAACTACCTTAACCTAAGTCCCGGGCCAGACCATGATATGCGATTTCCAAATCGACACTGAAAAGACCAATAAAAAAAAAAAATAAATAGTTAAATCAGTCAATCGGCCGTTCAGTGGTATGCCAGAAAGCGCATACCAAAGTCCGGCCTTGCTTACCCTAGACGCTACTCTCAACCCAGTCGAGCCACCAATATATCTCCATATTCAACCGGTCGCCGTTAACTGGATCTCGCTCAGGTATGCTTACGCAGTCAGCGTTTCCTTCTCCTGAGTCCATCGGAAAAGGATACATTTTTATGTCGCCCTTCTAGCAAGATGGTAAATAATTGGAACGTTCAGCTAATCTGATAAGTAACCATGCGCATCTAGGCACAAGAATGCTTCAGGAGGTATGAACCCACTCAACATAGTTTCTCGGAAATACCCAGGGTTAGGATCAAATGATCCTTACTAGGATCACAGGTCGGTAAGAAATTTCCAATGTTGGTCACGACATTGGAATAGAGATGGTGGCGGAGGAGCCCTTAATGAGCCAACGGCAGCGCTCATACTTCCGAAGAGGACTACTGGCACCGGTATACCCGGCCCCTCGTCCTAAGGGAATAATTAAGGAACTGGCCCTCCAGGTTGGGGGTTGTGCCGTCGGAGTAACTTCCCTACCACGTAAAAAATCTATGGCTCCGAAACAACCAAAAGCCTCGGATAAGGATGGCTCAACTAATAACGACCCCAGTAAATGAAATAAGGACAACGACCTTCGGATCTGTACGTGGAATGTTCTGTCCCTTTACAGACCACGTGCAGCCTAACAACTAGCAGAGGCCCTAGACTGGTATAAAGCAGATATTACTGCCATCCAGGAAGTGCGATGCAATGGGCCGGGCAAAAAGAGGAGCTTCCGACACGTTGGCGAGTGTATCATGGCTATCCGGATCAAGGCTAAATTCGCTGACATAAGCCTAATATGTGTTCATGCCCCCCACGGAAGATGAGGACCCTGCCACCAAAGAGTGTTTCTACGAGCTCCTCGACAACACATACGAGCAATGTCCTAAATACGAAGTTAAAATCGTATTGGGCAATTTTAACGCCAAAATAGGAAAGCAGGACGTCTTTGGTAGGGCAGTCGGTAAGCATAGCCTACACGACAACACGTCTGATAACGGACTAAGGCTAATTGATTTCGCTATGGAGCGAAATGTCACCAAACCAAGCACATGGTTTCCTCATCTCGATATTCATAAGAAGACATGGCGGTCCAATGATCATGTAACGATCAACCAAGTTGATCATATTGCGACGCAAGGCATGTATCCAGTATTCTCGATGTCCGGACCTTCCGAGCCGCCAACATAGACTCGGATCATTACCTTGTTGTAGCCAAGGTACGAATGCGGATATCCCAATCTGAGCAACAAAGAAGAATCACTGTGAGAAAATTTAACGTCGAAAAGCTACAATCGCGAGAGACCGCCAGACTCTTCGCTGAACGCGTATCCTGAAATATCTCAATCACCCATATGCCGCCGGCATCAAGTGCCGAAGACCAGTGGCAGCGCTGCCAACATGCCATCAGAAACGCCGCGACTGATGTGCTGGGTCTCGCTCGCCCACCACCGCGAAACACCTGGTTTGACGAAGAATGCCGGCGAGTGCATGCAGCAAAACAAGAGGCATACAAAGCGGCGCTGCAAAGGAAGACGAGAGCTGCTCGTGAGCTCTACGAGCAAAAGAGACGGGAAGAACATCGGCCTCTCCAAAAGAAGAAAAAAGAGCATGAGAAGCGCGCGTTCGAGAATATCGAGAGTTTATACTCCAGGAACAATGTACGGAAGTTTTACCAAAAGGTAAAAAGAACGTGTCAGAGAAGCAATATTCGTACAGAAACCTGTAGAGATGAAAATGGAAACCTCGTAGTAGAATCACAATCGGTGCTGAGAATATGGAAAAAACACTTCTGCAGACTGTATAACGGCGACGAAGACCAACATCCCGCTGTCAGGCAGAATGGACCATTCAACATAGACGATGTTAGTCAAATTTTCCGTCCATCTGACCAAAACGAAGCTTTACCTGACGGCCTACCGGCCGAACTTTTCAAGGCAGCTGGGGATGAATTGGTAGAGTGCATACACCAATTCATTTCTAAGATTTGGTCAGACGAGTGTATGCCTGATGAATGGAACCTCAGCATCGTTTGCCCGATCCACAAGAAAGGAGACCCCCTCAACTGCGCCAATTATACAGGCATCAGTCTCCTCAACATAGCATACAAGATCTTTTCTGCGATATTGTGTGAACGCCTGAAACCTTTTATCAACAGCCTGATTGGATCTTATAAGTGCGGTTTCAGGCCAGGAAAGTCCACCATCGATCAAATTTTCACACTTCGGGAGATCCTGGAGAAAACACAAGAATTTCAAATCGATACTCACCATCTCTTTGTCGATTTCAAGGCCGCCTATGACAGCATCTATAGAGAAGAGCTTTATAGAGCCATGTCTAGTTTTGACATCCCTGCCAAACTTGTCCGTCTGTGCAGGCTGACGATGGAGAATGCTCGCTGCTCCATCAAGGTCGGTAATGACCTCACCGAGACCTTTGATGCCAAAAAGGCTTTAGACAAGGTGACGCGCTGTCATGTGACATCTTTAATATTGTACTTGAAAGGATTATGCGGAACTCACAAGACAACACCAGAGGCACAATCTATTACAAGTCTGTACAACTGCTCACATACGCCGACGATATAGACATTATCGGAAGAACTCAGCGGGCTGTCACCGGTGCGTTTGCAAGGGGCAAAACCAAGTATATGCTGTCAACAAGAAGGGACAACCAACACCGACGAATTGGACAGAACGTCACAGTGGGCAACTATAACTTCAAGGTAGTAAGGGACTTTGTCTACCTTGGCTCTGCTATAAATTCTAAAAACAAGATCAGCGCAGAAATCAATCGAAGAATAACTCTTGCCAATCGCTGTTTTTTTGGGCTTATAAGGCAATTCAACAGTAAAGTCCTATCTCGAACAACTAATGAGACTCTGTATAAGACCCTGATCATCCCAGTCCTGCTTTACGGCGCTGAAACATGGACTTTATTAAAAGAGGATGAAGATATCCTTCGTCGCTTCGAGAGAAAAATTCTTCGTACGTTTTTCGGTCCCGTTTGCGTTGACGGGTTTTATAGGAGAAGATTCAATCAGGAACATTCGAGCTGTACAGCGACATCGACCTAGTCAAAAAACTGCGTATTGGATGTCTGAGATGGCTAGGAGATGTAGAGCGAATGGACACCAACGCTCCGGCCGACAGAGTCTTCGAATCAAACCCCGAGGGACGACGCAGTAGAGGGAATCATCGCCGTAGACGGCGCGCACAAGTTCAAGGGGACCTCGACCAACTTGGAGTGCGCAACTGGAGGCAATTAGCTAAAGACCGAGCTAAATGGAGAAGTTTGTTGGTTGAGGCCCAGGTTCACCCCGAACTATAGCGCCACCTAAGTAGTAAGTAAGTAGGATCAAATGAGACTGACGCCAGTTCGTTCTCTGTAACTCTCGCTGACCACGCGAAATGGTTCCCACAAGATTCAGAATGGCATTGTCGATTCTGGACACGCCGGAAGTATCCAATAGTCACTTATTAGGAACATAATCAGGGTTATCGTGAATAAATTTTCCCTCAGTATTTTTCCTCCGGACAAAAATTAGAGACCCTCAAAAATAGGGGAAATCGGGTAAAATTAATTATCGCGAAAACGTTGAAAATTCGCCTGAATTTTCATTCATGATACCTATTTCTTTTTCGCGGAATTATTTCCTCTTTTTTGAAGAGTCCTAATTTTTGTTCGGGGGAAAAATTCCGAGGGAAAATTTATTCCCGATAACGCTGAATGCTGAAAGTCGGAATGTGCGCTTCTATAGGGTGATTTTTTAAGCGTTTGGTTTTTAATTGTCAGAAAAAGCGCAGAAAAATTGCAAAAGTGTATAAAATTTTTATTTAAGTTGATAAACCATTGCTTACCATTTACTTTTTAAAGATTATTTCATGTAAGTGTTGACCACGTAAAACGGAGAGTTCAATTTTGAGTCACTTTTTCGAGCATATTGGCTGGTATCTCGCTAATAACACGTGTAATGTTGTCTTCCAAGGCTGCAATTGACGCTGGCTTATCGGCAAAGACAAGTGATTTGAAGTATCATCATAAAAAATAGCCTACAGGCGTCAAATCGCACGATCTAGTGAAATCATTCAACGATAGCGGGCGCCGTTGACGGTAAAGTTGTTCTCACGGTCATATTTGTAAAAATACAGGCCAGTGATTCCGCCGGACCATAAACCGTCACAAACAGTGCATTTTTCCTGGTGCATTGGCAGCTCTTGTCTTGTCATGTTTTGTCCAATAGCGTGAAATTGGTGCAAAATTTGGTCACTGTGGCTTGAATTGCTTGCTCAGTAGGTCGATTATGACGACCGTAAAATGGTCAAAGTACGCGAAAAACATTTTTTTACAGAGCACGAATTTTGATAAAAAAAATTCAATAATTTGTAGGCGTTGTTCGGGTGTAAGTCTTTCCATGAAGAAATGGCAATGCTAACTGAGCATGTCAAATAGAACACTGAAAAACCAAACAGCAAAAAAATCACCCTTTATACATACGCACGCAGGCTCGAAGACATTTTCTTTCAAGTAATCTAAGTTTTTATAAGACGGGCTTATGTTCCACCATACATAAGTCAGAATTGGATGAATGAACACTTGGTAGCATATGATCTTCACATCGGATCTAAGATAGTTGTAGTAGAAAAGGCGTTTGAGGGACATAAATGCCGGCGTCGTTTTTTGTAACTGCGTATTTACGTGCACATTGTAGTGCAAAAATGTGTCTAAATGGACACCTTAATACTTCAAAACATTCTTTGACTCGACGCGAAGACAACTAGAATTTACTATTTGCAAGTTTCTCCAATTGCGTCTCAAATCTGAATTACCGCGTCTTACTGGGGTGCGAAGTAGTACAGTGTCGCATTTTTCCTCGTTTATTTTGAGCTTCCACTTTGATATTGAACTGTGAAAAGAGTGAAATCACTGGCAAAGATTACTGATTTTCGACCCAAAGCACCATTAAGATATCACTAGCTTCTTTAACGCTTAACTTAGCAGTGCATTATAGCGTGTCCTTGATACCAATATCAAGTTTTTTCTTGGAAAACATGCTTTCCACAGGCCCATGTCGCAGATTCTTGTGTAGAGTCCCATGTATTTTTATCCACATCGTTAAAGATAGCGACGTCGAATTTTGAGCAACAAGTCGTCCTTACAAGAGTTGTACAACTTTCATAATTTACCCTGCTCTTTTAACTATTTTTCCAATTGCGGACATTTACTGCTTCCTCTTATGTATTATCCGTCTCGTGAATTGGGCTATTCTTTCTGGCTTTAACATGATCTTCATTCAATCGCAATTTCATTGTTCCGCGGACGGTAGTCTGTGTTTTATAGTGACGATATAATCGTGGATGAGGAGCCTGTCAAAGTAGCTATCAGAACGGCGCCATGTGGTTGTCACGTTTGACAATTGCTTCGTATTCTTAGCAATAAGGTGATTAATTAAATTTCAGTCTATCCATCCATCCTCTCGAACTTGTAATCAATAATCATCTCAGCACCAAGCAGGGCATCATTTAATAACCAACGCGAAAATGACAACCCTGATTGAATAAATTTCATCAACAGCAACCTTCAGTGATAGTCTACCTCTGGCGGTGTCACCACTGTCACATAAACATACAAAGAATATGAATCGTTGCATAAAATTCCCGATTTCGCAGGGATTCGCCCGAGTTGCTTCTTCCAATCAATAAAGACTCCTTTCACGTGTATTTCCCAGAACGAGCATCTGCTACGACCCCATACATTCTGTGCAATCATCCTTATTAAAAGCACCCACATAACATTATTTTATTAAAGCATTCATATTCACTTTGTTTCCTTCCTTATACACAGACACCCACACACACACATGCAAATGCTGTTTCACTTTATTTTTATCGCTCAAATATAAACCCAACCAAATGCAGGAGTATGGAGAGTACATATGCCTTCGAAAGGACTATACTCCACTTCCCTGAGATATCCTTTCTTATGTCTTAGCACACTTAAATTTCATAAAATCAGGAACAACGGGACAAAAAAGAAAAACAATATAATATAACTGAAAAGATATGAAATCCCTAACGTACACACACCTTCTTTTCGTTCCAACACACATAAAACCTCGTACACATCATAAAATCCTTATGCTAAACAATTTCATATTTCCCATTGTGTGTATCAAATATTCAAAAGTACCGAATCGCATCCAATTTTCCCATTTTCCAACTAACTCCTGAACGACGCTAGCAGGAGCACAGGAATACTAGAAGAGCTCTCAAGGAGGAACAAGGCAATTGTATTGAGCAGTGCTCTTAAGAAAGAGAAACAATGCGTTGGCATGGGGCGGGGATCGTTTCCTCAACGACGACAGTCGAAGGAATTAAAATTGAATTCGCCGCAATGAAAAATTGAAAATCATATCCTTTAATAGCGTTCAACTTGTTCTACCGCATGAAGAATAAGTATAGAAACTCGTATAATCAGGAAAGTGTGCGCTCTGTGTATATAGGCAGGATAAGGAGCTGTATTGAAATATTCAAGCATGTTTCGTGAATTTTTAAATTTCAATTGAAGCAGCCGAACGGATGATACATAGACCGGTACAGACTACTCCTACAACTTTTGAAGTTGCTGAAGCAAAAAACAAATCATTTTTTAATAATTTTTAAAGAAAAAGAGGAACGGAAAAAAAATCCCTTTTCCCAAAGTCCTACAGAAGTTTAATCTCCATAAACATATCAATGCAATGCAACTTTTGATTGCAAATTTTATGAATTCTGTTCATTTTGCAAGGATCGCAAGGATTTGAAAATAGAAAAATGCAGGCAAAGTTTGTCGAATGTTTTCCGCTGCTGTAACTGCAGAGACAGGCAAAGTTTGTGTAGAGAGTTCACTGTTGGGAATAGAGAAACTATTGAGGAAATCCGATTGGAGAGTCCGCAATAAGTTACTGGACACTACATGTATGCAGGAAGAATATAAAAGGATTACCATCTACAATTTGTTATTAACAGAATTGGAGTGTTTTGTGATATAGTATCTTAGGGGCTAATCTAGTGGGAGCTCTTTTTAAACGGTTTTTGAGTCCTTAAATCTTAGTTCATTCCAATATAATTAAAGAGCTAATGTAGCACTGAGCAGACATATTAAATTGTTCACACGTGTCGATCTAAATGAGATGTTTGCGATTGTTTAGCGGCGCAGTTGTCTTCAAATATATATGTGCATTGCTGTTAATATCATCCTATCTGGGATTGAGCTAAGCTTAAAATATTTTAGTAAAAGGGGTGTTTTTGTGCATTTGTGTTCCATGTGTCAAATCCTACGAGTATATATATAATATGATATGTATTAGGGGACAAATAAGAGGATTCCAGCCGTAGATTACAGCCAAATGAACGCGGAAGGCGATTTATATCACGAAGATGCCCTTAATATTAAGTCTGCGGGAGAAAAGTCCAACCCGGTTCCTAAAGCCAGAGGTATTGTGAAATTTGATTACCACACTTTTCTTACGATTCAGTCCTGCAGCTTAAACCCCCATCGAAGCTGTTGCATTCCGTCCGTTAGGTACTACAATATTTAGATAAATAATTAGATTTAGATTTGGGCCGGGATTAGATGCGTTGCGACCCTCTTCGTGCCAACCGAGGTTGATCTTGGTCTATAGCAGTGCGGACTTAGTGCTGAAATAACTATTCCCAACGAAATTGCGGAATTGGAGGATTTTGTTCAAATGCACGCCTACAATTACAGTAGAACGCGTTGGACTCTCTGCTCCTGGCAAAGGCACTCTCCTCTAACTTGCTCGACCTACCGTCCAACAGGAATCTGTCAAACGAGGAGATTGAAAGATACCTAAAACAAATGGACGAGACAATAAAACGAAAGATGGAGAGGCAGACCTCTGGTCTGAGGTTAACCATTCCTCCACATCTTCTAATGTAACATTTTTAACGACATTTTGTCCTGCGTTCAGAGGTAGGGATACTACATTATCGCTAGATTGAGAAACATTCAAAAACGTCTTCAATTCAGGGCAAATCTTAAATCATCCTCTTTGCAGAGTAACGCTTTGGGCGCCATTCTAACTTTCACCCGCTGCATAAATGATGTCTTTAATTTTCTTCTCAAGAAGTGATCGCAACCTTGTTTTTTGAAAACGTCTTTTGAACGCCTCTATGACGCCCTTATACGAGTACATTGCTTGAACCAGAAACGTCACATTTGGTGGTAGATACTGCATGAAAATTTATTCGTCTACAGTTTGTAATGAGCCGTCATCAAGATGTGGTGGAGCGTTATCCAGTAGCAACTTAGGTTTTTGCGCCATAGACTCCAGGGTAATTTCTCAAGGCAAAAACTCGTCAAAAAAACATTTCGTCTGATTGTTATTTCTTTAAACGATCTAGGATTTTAAGATTTTCCGATTCAAACAAAATTTAATTTATGCGTTCCACTGGCATTCGAAAAAGGCACTAAAGTGACTCTTTCTTTGCTAGATTTGTGTTCCGCAATCCATTTTTCTTTGTGCATTAGATACAAGTGTTCTTGACGGTTATGATTTCTAAAAAGGACCCATCTAGCGTGCATTATAAATTTGTTCAGGACTGATTTCGTAACTTTTAATCAACCGCTTAAATTCAGTAAGATGCGTTTCCGCTTCATTTTCATCAGCACTTAGTTTTTCGCCATAATTGTCCATGATACTATGACGAGATTTAAAACGGTGCAACCACTCCTCCGTATCCCGCACTGGTAAACCGATGTTGTAAGATTTTGCCAAAATAGCCCTACTTTTCCCATTGTCATGTCGGCGCCGTTGCGTAGTGCTTGGTATGTCCCACCACTGCGCATGAGCTTCAATGTTCGAACCCCAAAAAACACCAACATTTTTTTCATGGTCCCTCCTCTTGCGAACGTTTGACACACATCCGAAATTATTGTTTTCACGAGAAAGCTTCTCAAAAGCAAATTGCCAGTTGCAAATTATAAGTTATTTACAGAATTCAATTCAATAATATTTTAGATTAATAGATAACCTAAGATAAGATACAGTAATCAGGGAGAGGGTAGGAAGCCAGGGAAAAGTGTGAAAAAGGGAATAGCATAGTAATGAAACAAGAAATAGACTTCTTTTGCGTTTTAAGCAAAAATACTCTAAAGCGGCATTTTTAAATTGTCTGGCTCCAATTATTTGTTTTATTGTTGTTGACAGAGAGTTCCAGAGTCTGATGGCAAAGACGCGAGGAGTTCAAATATTTCGAGGAGGGAGTTATATTTATTATTAGCTTAATACAAGCTCAAAAAAGAAAACTTAAACAATCTAAACTTACAACTAGCGGCAAAAAAACTTAGAAACTAAAACTTAAACTAACAGCATTTTGGAGAGAAGGGAGGAGGTAGAGGGCGTGAAAAGGGGTAGGTGAAACGCAAATAATTGTTTTTTTTTTTTTATTTTTTTTTTAACTAATCTCTTAAAAACTATCTTAAATGCTAGGGAGGAAGAAGGTCATGAGGTCATGAGGTGTGGAGAGATTTTCTAAGGGAGGATAGACTGCAATGAAAGTCTAGGGTGTTCTGTGCGTTGTTGGCAAGACGTAACATTCTGGTGATTGGTTCGAAGTGGCCGTAGTTGGTGCGGTGGTAAGGAAGACGAAAGAGGGGTACAGTCCTAAGGTTACGAGGGTTTGTGCGAAGGGAAATCATTTCTAGTAGAGCGGGGGAATCGATCGATCCAGTTAATAATTGGTGCACGAAGAGTATGTCGGCAACCTCACGACGTTTTGTAAGGGTTTGCAGGTTAATCAATTTTAGCCGATTTTCGTAGGGGGGTAAGATATAGTTTTCGGCCCATGGGAGACCGCGTAAGGCAAAGCGGATAAACCTACGCTGCACAGCTTCGATTCTAAGGGAGTGGGTGTCGTGATAAGGTGACCAAACTTGGCTGGCATATTCGAGGTGGGGTCTGACAAAGGTGATATAAAGGGATTTAGTTACGTAAGGGTTCGAGAATTCTTTAGACCAGCGTTTTATGAAACCGAGAGAAGAATTGGCCTTGTGTATAGTTTGATCAAAGTGGGAACGGAAGTTTAGTTCCTTATCACAAATAATACCCAAATCGCGTATACAGGAGACTGATGGAACGGGCTTATTATTAAAGTTATATCTTCTAAGGGGAGGGGGGAGGCGTTTACGGGAGAATGTTATGGATTGACATTTGGCGACATTAAGTTCTAAGAAGTTTTTTACGCACCATGTGTGGAATGAATTTAGATCGTTTTGAAGTAACAGTGAGTCGTTGGGGGTAGATATAACCTTGATGATTTTCATGTCATCCGCGTAAATAGACAGATCTGAGTCTTTTAATATGTGACCAACATCATTTATAGTTAAGACAAAGATCAGCGGACCAAGATGACTGCCTTGAGGAACCCCGGAAGTGGCATCAATGGAATCGGAGATTGAAAAACGGAAGAGAACCCTGTATTGGCGATTCTCGAGGTACGATCTCAGCCATGAAATGAAAGAGGGTGGGAAACCGAGGGCATTAAGTTTAAGGTAAATAGTACGGTGACAGATTTTATCAAAGGCTTTGCTGAAGTCGGTGGTAATAACATCCACTTCATTGCCTTCCTCTAATGCTTGCAGTGTTTTGGAAACAAATTCGGTTAGGTTAGTCGTAGTGGACCTACCCTTTAAAAAACCGTGCTGTTGAGGGGTAAAAATGGATTTGCAGTGGAAATACAGTGAGTCGTATACAATGCTTTCGAAGAGCTTGGGGATAGAAGAGAGTTTGGCTATGGGTCGATAGTTCGATATGTCACTTTTACAGCCCTTTTTATGGATGGGAAAAATGAAGGAGTCCTTCCATAATTTAGGGAAAACGGCTTG
This sequence comes from Brachypalpus laphriformis, assembly GCA_945910035.1. Taxonomy (NCBI): domain Eukaryota; kingdom Metazoa; phylum Arthropoda; class Insecta; order Diptera; family Syrphidae; genus Brachypalpus; species Brachypalpus laphriformis. The sequence continues at coordinate 108,921,761 of OX246756.1, forward strand.
AGAGAGTGAGAGTCGAAAAAGAGTTGTAAGGGGCTGGCACAGGACGTTGACACATTTTTTTATGAAAATGGCAGGTAGACCATCGGGACCGGGGGAAAAGTCATCCTTGAGTCTGTTAATATTTTCTCGCACCATATCAGACCTAATGTCAATTGAGACTAGGGAGGTTTGTGGGCAGTTACTCAGGTAGGAGAAATAGTCAAGGTCCGGATCGTGTACATGGTCACTGTACGAAAGGGTGAAAAAGGTCGCAAAGAGGTTGGCGATTTCTTTAGGGTCAACAGAAGATGTATTAAGTAACTTTAGAGTGGAAGGGAAACCATCGGACTTCCTTTTGACATTAATAAATTGGTAAAAGCGCCTAGGATCTGTGATTAGACTTAATTGCATTCTATCAAGGTATTCGCGGTAAAGGGATTCGCAGAGGTTGGAAAAACGGTAGTAAGCTTGTTGGTAGTATGAGAAATCTGAGGCAGATCTGGATTTCAAGAAAGTTTTCCATAATTTGTTTCTAACATTACGAAGAGAACGCAATTCACTATTATACCAGGGAGGGGATGAGGAGCAGTTTTTTCGAGGCACATAAGGGACAGATTGGAGAAGACAGTCAAAGATTGCTGTGTAGAAGAATGCAAGAGCGATATCAATGAGGGTGTTGACGTTTAGAAAGAGGCTGAAATCTATGTTATTGACTAAGGTATTAAGTTTAACGAAGTCAGCTTTACGAAAGTTGAAGGAGAAAGAGTTTTCAAAATCAACAGTGGTGTGGTCGATTTCATACGAAAAGGCAAGAGCGAGAGGGGGGTGATAGTGGTCTAGAGTGGAGAGAAGATGGTTACTTGCGGTAACCAAAGAATTATGAGCGTCGGATGAGAAAATAAGATCTAACTGCCTACCTAAGTTGTTCGTTATGCCACTAATCTGAAAAAGGCCGGAGTCAAAAAGACGATCAGTCAGGAGGGTTTCCTTTTCCGAGGAGGAGTTAGTAGGAACAAAGGATGATTCGTCCTCCGATGGAGTCCATTGCAAAAGGGGAAGGTTGAAGTCGCCAACAATTATAAAATCGTCATCAGGATCAGCGATATCTAACAGAGAGTCCACTGTATCAACGGCCTGCTGGTATGCTTGGACGGGTTGAGAAGGGCGAATATAACAGCAAACAATATATATGCTCCGTCTAGATACAGATAGTTTAACACATACGAATTCAAATGAGGTTGTGTTAGTGAGTTTGACGAGGGTTGCATCAAGGTGATTATGGATAGCTATAAGAACACCGCGGCCGAAGGAGAGGTCTTCATTTTCCTGGCCGTCAGCGCGGAAGACTACGAAATCAGAAGTGAATAATTCACTGTTAAGATAGTAGGGACAAAGGTTGGTTTCGGTTAGGGCAAAAATGTCATAGGGAAGTGATTGTGAGTTCAAGTGCACCATCGAGGTTTTGGTGCGAAGTCCTCTGACATTCTGATAGTAGAGTGATAGGAGCTTTGGGGCAATTACGACGGATTGAGATGGATCGACTGGAATTGAGTTAGGGACGAAAATATTTGTTGTGGTTACTGCGAGTTTTTTGGAGATAGGAGAGACGTTTGGAAGCAATATGAGAACCATAGGTTGAGAGGTCTTTGGCCACTGTGGAAGAGGAGATGTTAAAACTCTCATGGAAACGAGTGTATATATTTTTCAGGGCTATAGGGTCAGTTGGGAGGCCTTCTTTTTGGATCGAGACCATGACATTCGTCTTTGTCTTCCCGTCGATGCAGATGGAGTCAGGTTTGTCATGTAGATAGGCTAGGTAAAGGCGAACATTTTCAAAAAGCCGGTTATCACGTAGTCTAGACATGATATAGCGGCCATCGAGGTCATTGATTGTTGCCGTGGGGTTCAATAATTTAGCCGTGAGTTTGACGGTGGGAGGAAGTAGTGGATCGAAAGTAGGGGGAGATGCAGTTGAAGGCGAGTTGACCGTGGTGAAAACGTTGGGAGAGACCGTGGGCTTGGTACCGGGGGTAGAAGACGATGAGGAAGGATTGAGAATGTGGGAGTAAGTGAAATTCGGGTAGACGGTGGGGGAAATTTTGTTAATGGGAGCCGGTTTTTTGTGATGAGAAGACGTTATAGGTGAAAGATCAAATGACACCCGTTTGATTATAGGGTTATTTTGAGACTGGGAGACGGTTGTAGCTGAATGGTTAAGAGTTTTCATTTGCCAATTTGGATGAGGCACGGGTGGATCATTACGAGTGGGAAGAGAAGGGAGGAGGGAAGATGGCTTTGGGTGGGTGGTGGACATATAATTTGGCTTAGAAATATGTTTAAAATTAGTCTCTTTAAAGTTAGGCTTAGAATTACAATTGGGCTTAATATTATAACTTAACTTATCGGTCCATCGAGTCATCCTCATTTTGCCAAGAGTAAGAACATCTTTCGAGGACTTTGGGAAGAGCCAGCTATATTTCGCGGGAAGGTCGATCTTGAAGCATCCGGGTGTTTTGGATAAGATCTTCTTGCATTTGATATTGGAGATGCGATACTGTTGTTGGAACATGTTACGTACCCAAGACTCGTCGGCAGTACGCGTAGCGCCAGCCAGGAAGTAAGAAGCTGAAAGGCCGTTTATCTCATTAGAAATAGTAAGTTTCCTGAGCCTACTGTTCCATTCAGATTGCGTCCATGTGGTCCCAAATTTCGATATGGTGCTGGTGGTGCATGTAGAATTAGCAGTCATATCTGATGAAGGATTGCTGGATTGTGGTTGGTCTTCGCGTACGGGGGGTGGAAGGGCAATCAAAGGCGCAGGAGTTGAGGGAGATGGGATTTCATTGAGGTCAATGTGTAGAAACTCTTCATGCAGTGATTTGTTTTCGGAAGGGTGCGTAGCAGACTGGATGAAGTTGAGTTTAGTCGACACTAGTTTTAGTTCCTCAATGATGTCGTTCGTTGCTAACCTTGAAAGCTTCGTCGCAGTTGCTTCTTCAATTAGGGAATTCAAGGCCAGATGAATTTCATCAATACATTCCGCGTGATGGGCAATGTTAGTCTCGACCTCCTTTAATGAGGTGGTATGGCCGGAAAGTGACTCCGATATGGTTGACATATCGCCGTGTATATCTTTGAGAACAGGGGAGGCGATAGAGCATTTTATGTTGTCGGTTTTGGTCTGCCTGCTCTTCATTTCATCGATTCCAGCGTTGGATGATTTCATGAGTGTGAGCAAGTGCTCATATCTCCTTTCAATTTTTTGTGAGGATTCCTTAATTTCTTTTAAAACGGAGCAGTAATCCGAAACGTTGTTTTCGAGGGCATTGTTCAAAGAGTCACAGTTATTGGATAATATTTCCAATGTTTTGTCGATACTATGACGCAGCTCCGATTTCAGCTCAGCGACCGAGTCCGTAAGGGTACATAACTGTTCGTTATTGCATTTAATTGCAAGCATTATGTGTGCCAACGAGATTGTTTTACATTCGTCGCAGAAGAAACAGAAGAGGCTGTTGTACTCCTGCAGATGAGCTTTGGCATTCCTCGTCAGGCCAATGCAGATAGGGTGGAAGCGTTTGTTGCAGATACCTTTGCAGGCTATCATCTCAGCGGAGTTCGAGATGGTGCAGTTATTGGATCCACATGACGACATGGTGAAATTGAATGTACGCGACACAGTAACACAGATACGATGAGGTGACGAAAAGATGCACGAACGCGAAAAAAAGTTCACGATTGTAAACAAAAGCGAAACGAAGATATATGTAGGTCAGCACGGTTGTTTATACGCAGGGTTGAATGTACGCAGTGACACAGAAATAGAAACGATATCACAACTCAGTCAGGGGTCAGTAAGGAAAAAAAATGCGCGATTAGGCGAAATTAAACAAAAACCGCAAGCAAGGGTGAATGAAAAGAGTCGGGCAATGGAGGAGACTAAAAAAACTTGACTTTATTCACTGGAGGTTCGAACTGAACTTATAAGGCTAAACGTACGAGCAGATTGTAGTTTTTTGAACATGTATGGTGGCGAACCGTTCTGTATAATTTTGTGCAAGAAGACACAGTTCCTAACATACAAAAACTGTTGGAGCGGTTAACCAAGGACATTTTTATGGTAACTGGATATGTGGACGTGTCGACGAAGCCCATAGACTTACCTAACCATATCGTTGAATACAACAGTTAATTTATGTTGAGATAGGGGATAACTCACCGAGAAGTGAAACCAATCTCTCCATCACTTCGGCGAAACAAATATGGTTGCGCTCGATATTTCTAAGGCATTTGACAGAGTTTGGCATCAGGCACGAAAATGAGTGCATATGGCATCGATGAGTCTTCAATTGATCAGAAATTACCTTTCGGACCGTTCAATACAAGTTGTCTTGGATGGCTTCAAGTCTGCAATTCACCATATAAATCAGTGCTGGTGTTCCCCACGGCTCTGATTTGTCTCCGACTCTCTTTCTCATTTATATAAATGACCTCTTGTCTGCTACTTCACTACTCAACCATTATCCATGAATGGGACTTGTATCGCTGAATCCGAAAGACTTGCCACTCTCGGTATGTGCATCAATAACCGTCTTCGATGAAACGATCACATATTCGAAGTCGCCAAAAATGCTGCAAAGTCTCTAGGATTCTTTAAGCGTTACAAACAATATTTTACCACGTCTGATCTGTCCTCCATCTATAAAGCATTCATCCGCCCAAAGCTGGAATATAACGCCCACATCTAGTCCGGTGCACCCAAGACCGTTCTGCACATTCTAGATAGGGTACAGAATCGCACATTAAAACTTATAGGTGATAGAAACATTATAAACTCCATAGTCTCACTCGAGCATCGTATAAATATCTCGTGTCTTCCCTATTTTATCGTTTTTTTTTTTGTAAAAAACTAGCGGACCCGGCGAACTTTGTTCCGCCCATACGTTTTGTATGGAAAATCGATTTTTTCGAATTTTCCAATTTTCCTTTAAAATTTTCCAATTTTCTCGTCGTTCTTGGGCGGAGACGAACACAACAAAAAAAAAGGCAGCTCCAATCGGACGATCCCTTCTCGAGTTATGCGCGGTCTTATGTATGCTACTCTCTGTTTTATATATACAGATGCTCCAGCGAAATAGCCAGTTGCATTCCCCCCTTCAAAACTTCACCCGCAATACGCGTCATGCTTCGAATGCACATCAGTTCACCTTAAGCCCAACTACGGACGTACTGTCAAATATACGAATTCGTATATAAGCCGAACGACACGTTTGTGGATCGATCTACCAGCCTCTGTTTTTCCTAATCATTACAACCTACAAACAGTTAAAGCCAACGCAAACCGGCATCTCATCCGTTCCCCTCCCCCTTTTTCCCATCCGACCGTGCCCTGAGCATAAGTATAAGGGTATTAATAATCCCTTTGGCGCGCGCAAATTATAAAAACAAAAAAAAAAGTACTCGGCCTTGATGATCGAGTTAGAATAGGAGGCTTTTACATGGATAAGCGATATGCCTGTTATACACGGAATTGCGCAAAAACCAGGATTATCGGAACACGGATAATCTAGGTTCTACTATATAGTAAAACCCCGATTATCTGGATTTTTAATTTATAGCGAAGTTTTGCAACTTGGTGTATCCAACTTTATGTCTGCGAACCACAAATCAGCCATTAGTGATCATGTATTTATTCGCATTAACCGCAGTTTTTTTTACGAAGTTATTAGCTGTGGCTGGGTAGAATAAAAAAAATGCAAAATATTAACATACGCTGTTCTGTAAACCTTTTTACTGCCAACAAATCTACTATACATCATTTTGAAATATTCAATGTTCAATGATACAGTTAACGTCAACATGACAAACTGAAAAACATTTTGTTTTTCGACTTACTTGATTGTTCAGCGTTCCTGTGATAAATCGTGATTATGCACAGCATATATCATTCCGAAAATAATTCCTGTATGTCAGTAGAAATCGGTTCGCAATCGGAAAAGTAGTTTTTGAATGAAAGAGTGATAACCACATAAACAAACATACAAATTTGTATCTTTATACTAGTTTAGAATATTGAATACAATAGATTTATATTCGATTTTTATGCCTGTGAATACATGTAATACTTTGCCAAAGTTATTTCGATCATAAGGACTACCATTGACAATGATTGATCCGGATAATAGGGGTTTCACTGTACCCCGGGGATGGCGATAGGCCAGTTACTGGACATTGCTTTCTGTGATTTTCTCATAATCCTATTTAACGTTAACCCTATAATCAATCTATACTGCGTTATGTTGAGAGCTTCGTTGAAATGTTATTGTTCAGTAATTCTGCTACATTGCTGACCAGTTCAATCCACTTTTTTAAGTGTCATTCCAGTATTCGGTAGAAACTGATGCAGTGCCATTTCGATAGAAGGCCCCTGTAACGCATGCTTATTGGTTTTGACTATGATGAGTCAACTCCGTCGTAGAAAGCTTACTTTTTAGCTTACTCCCTCAGTAAAATTAATTGAGAAATGCCTGTTGATGTATACATACATAGGAGTACGTCGCAAAATGTTCTGCCACGATTACTTACTTACTTACTAGGTCCTTTGTCTTCTAATGGGTCTTATTGAATATACCACGCCTCAGCGCCATTTTTTTTTATTATTTTTTTTTTTTTATAGGAGACTCAAATCCCGAAGCAATTAGACTCGCCATTATACTACTTACTTACTTATATCCTTTAACCCCTCGGGGGGCATAGGGCGTCAACCACGCCTGCGCGCCATCGTGTTCGGAGTTCTGCAACGCGTTTGAGCTGCCTCCAACTCATTCCTAAAGAGCTCGATTCCTCCTCAACTGTTCTGCGCCACGTTTGACTAGGGCGTCCCGCTATTCTGCCTGCCTGGGTGAGCGGATTCCACTGCATAGCGTATTTCGCAATGGAGTTCTCTTCGCGCCGTAGGGTGTGTCCAATCCATTGCCACTTTCTTCTTCGTATAGTAATGCTTATAGGTTCTTGGCCTGTTCTCAGATAAAGTTGTTCGTTGGAGATGCGGTTCGGCCAAAAAATCCTCAAGATGATTCTTAAGCATTTGTTTACGAAGACTTGCAGCTTGCGTGTGTTAATGGTGTCCACCTTCCAGGTACTGCACCCATAAAGCAGCACTGATTCTACGTTGGAGCGGAACAGTCGTAGTTTGGTTCTTAAGCTAATAACATTGCTTCTCCAGATTTTTGACAGCATTCCGAACGCAGATTTAGCCTTCCCGATTCTGCTGCACACAACCAGTTCGGTGCCACCGCGATTAGCCGAGACGACACTTCCTAAATATAGGACTTGCTTTCCGGCAATGTTAAGTTGAGCGCGGGTATTGGAAGTACCCAGGGCTTTTGTTTTGGCTGTGTTTATTTTTAGCCCCACTTTGTTTGCCTCAGCTTCTAGATTTTGGGCCATCAAATGAAGATCCATTATCCGATGTGAAAGTAGACAAACATCGTCAGCGTAATCTAGGTGTTTAAGGTAAGATGTCATAGTCCAACGAATTCCGGAGTTAGCTTCCGTCAATGCTGCACGGAGTACGCTGATAATCACAAAGAACAACAGTGGGGACAGTATGCACCCTTGACGTACTCCACTTTGGACTTCAAAGTCGTCCAACACCTTACCATTGTGCACGACGTGACACTTGCCGCCCTCATATGTAGCCTTGATAATAGCTATAAGCTTTTCTGGAATGCCTACACAAAGCAAGAACTTTTCTTCATGGAAAAACTTCAATTTTATTCGTTTTCCTTTTTATACTCGACTGATGATTGCTGTTTCCTACTAGGGCTTGGACCTGTACACATTGGTTAGCGAGCAAACACACTACTCACTGCACCATTGTTATCCGCCTCAGAGCCATACTGTACTGTGTCTAGAATTGAAATTGATTGCAGATCTTATACAGCATTTCGATTGGTAAGCTTCCACTTGGTTACAACGTAAGCCAAGACAATACTTCTATAGTACCTGAAATCGGTAATCCCGAATTTTGTCTAGAATTGCTGACTTTTGGATTGTAGGCAAGGCTGAAAATGTTGGTTTTAGCGGAGTTAATCTTCGCCCCGCCAAGTTTACCGTTCGCCTCAAACTAATTTGCATTTGGTGCAACTCTATAATTTTTGTGGTAGAAGCCCCAAATCATCGTCTTACATGCAGTCTGTCGGTAATCACCGACAGAAATTCAAATTTTCGGATAAATTCCTCCAGCAACCTACTCCTATGCATAATGTTATGCTTAACAGTTTTCTAACTAATGTAATACTCCGATTTGTTAGGAAGTTGTTCTATGTATAAGGCACTGTCAGCTATCTAACTTTCCTTCTGAGAAGCTGACAGTTAACTCCATTTTATGGCAACTGCACACCCATCAAGATGTGCTTTGGAGTTACGTACTTTTTGATAACTGGTGATCACTTGTGAAATTGATAGGCACTTAATTCTTAACGATTTTTTACGTCTCTATTGGAGTCTTGTAAGGCTTGCCTTTGGTGGAGTTACGGTTCACTTCATCCATTTATCGTTGTAAACTTTTTTGTAATTGATTGTAGAAAGTCTGCAATCCTTAAGAATCTATCCGATGCTCAGATGATTCTGGATAGAAAAAACGTATTTACCTTTTTACGTACACTTTCCGCTACATCTTCTGCCAGTCTTTTTACTATAACTTCTACGGCTTCTTCCACAAGATTAACAAATCAAGGTTTAATCAAGTTTTTGTACTACGACCCTGATGTGTTACATTTATGATATCGTACATTTTTAAACGAAAGCTCACTTCTTACATCTTCTTAGGTACTGTAGCCATCTAATCCTTAAGCTTTTTCGGGTCAGCGAGATTCAAGTATCTACATATACTGACGTGTTGCGATATTCAGACCTTTTGCAAATTATTATCTAAATCGTCAACGGACGCTGTTCTCATCAATTCTACCAGAACTGCGCTGCCGATTAGTGGGATCCCAACTGACCTTGTAACACGACTTGTTAAAATAAACCAGCTATACGCTGCATGATACATTTTTGATACATTTGTAAATGTGGCGATAGTCTACTCATGATACATGTGAATGTAGCGATAATCCACTCTTAGGTACTACCTCTCGTGTAAATGATTCTCTCTTTCATAACTAACACATAAGTGAAATTTATGAAGTATACCCAGCTCATGTGTATGTAGGTGTGATTCGTGTCAAATATAATACAATCATAACTTCCCACCTGAAGTGAAGCATGAGTTTCCTAACAAACAAGTTTTATCTGCCTAGAAAATATAAAACTGAATAAAAGTCGTAGAGATACCATAAAACAATCACCACCACTACCCTATCTCAAGGACAGCTACCGCAGTTATTTTTGAAAACTAATTAATCCACCACCAGCACCTCTGCAAACATTTCGTTCCTCTCCATTCAATTCCTGTTTTCGGATCTTCCGAATGGGTTACTGGGTCAAAAGCAAAGAGCCTACCGAACCGCGTCAAGCAAACAATGTCCTATGCTATATGGTATCCAACATCCAACAGCAAAACCCCATCCGTTTGCGCATTGTTCACACTCATCCATCCTTGAAGAGTATTCCCACGATTCCAATTGTGACCGTTGAATTCTCAACGGTGTCATAGTCCTACATCCTGCTATACATATTTTTGCCTGATACTGTTTCCAAGCACTTTTCTATGAGGTTTCTGTGTTGCGCCCAGAGTTTTTTTTTTCCCAAGAGGAAGGAAAAAAGTATGGGCCATGGAACTGCTTTTCATTAGTGGTCCTCGTCTCGGACACAAACAAAAAAGAGGAAAGCCACCCACAAAAAGAAAAAAGTACCACAAAATGAAAGGAAAATTACTCTGAATTTTAAGGATAACTCTCTTCAATTTATTATGTCAGAACGTTGCCGGCTTCCTGTTCGTTGGTGACTTTCTCGGAAAAAAACAAGAAAAACTATGGAAGGAACCAAGAACGACAGTGCAGGAGCAAGAACCTAAGCCTGGACAACTTAGGTAGCATTAATATTTATGACTCCTCGATGCCATTATGTGACTCAGTCCATTCGTTTTTGCTGTCTACTGTGTGCTGGCTCTGTAGTGGTTACAGCGGGTGGAAATGCAAAAAATAAGTCTTCCCATCTTACGTCACTATGAACGAGGTTCCATGAGAATTTAATGAACTATTTTAGTTTTTTTTTTTTTTTTTGACTGCAAACCTAGAAAGCACACAATACTAGTAAACCGAATTAATTTTTTTTTAATTATACCCGAGGTCCTAGTTATCTTTTTATATCTCTAATTGCAGCACGACTTATCGTTTGTATTTTAAGTAATTTAATTCTGTTTGTTCTTCCTCAAAGTTTGAGTCATTTGATTGCTTTTCTCATTGTTGTTCCTTTTATATTTATAACGTTTATTCTCTTTTTGTTTTGCAGACTGGCGAAGTGGCGTAAATGACCACGATCGAGTGCAGCGACAATTGTCCGTATCATCAGATAGTAAATTACTCGACGACGATATCAGGGAAGAGACACGAGTCATAATGAGACCAAAAAAACCGCCCAGACCTAAATCGGAGGTGTTTTTAAATAAACAGGACCCGCATCCTAGACGGAAACGTTTTAGTGCATTTGGGGTAAGTAATCAAGGCTTGAAAAGCATTATTACATACATATCGTCGGTTGACAGGTAACACTCACTAAGTGCGTTTAGAGATAATGAGGTTTGAATGATTAATTTAGTATTAAAAATTACAGTTGATGAAATTGAAAAATCTGCATATTATGCAAGTCGGGCGTGAGAAATTTATAGGAAGGTAGTGTTCCACTAAAACAAATCCTGGACGTACATATATGTTATGTTATTCGGAGTATCCGTAAATGCATTTTGGCAAAAACTAGGATCCATATCAATGGTGAAAGATGACAATAAATCTAAAAAACCGAGGTGCTAAAGACTAATTTTCAATAAGCAGTGATCGCAGAAGGCAATTGAGGAAAAGACCAGTTAAGGCTAGCAGTGATTTAATCATTCCTAAAATTACAGTGAGCATTTCATTTCTTATTTTCTTCGTTATACAGTACAGGACGCAATTTAAAATAAAATTGTACCGTACTCAGTGCGATACACAAGTTCAAGCGCACTGGGGGAGTATACTCGTAAATAGCGATGGCAGTGTGCGAATCTGTAAATTACAGAGAGCCAAGCATTTAGATTAAAAACTGAGGGGTAGTGTGTACGCTCGTTAACCGATGTGTGCAGGTTCGAGTCCCAGCGGGGAACAGCAATCGTCAGCCACCCGAGTGTAAAGGAAAAATGGATTGCATCGAAGTTTTTCCAACCATCGCATCAAAGAAAGGTTACTGCCTAGTAGTAGAATGGAGTCTGAGCGCTCTGAGATTTGGGTTTCCTTTTATTAAAAAAAAAAAAACCTTCGCTGCTCAATGGAAAGAACAATGTGATGACTAGCAGTGAACGCAATCACAGTCTCAACTGCAGAAATACATATGTTTTATCTTGCTGATCGCACACGATTAGAAGATCCCCACGGTGACAGTATTGTATGTGTCTTCCAACACACCGCGGATACAATTAGCCCGATTCCGTTTTTGGCTATTGTGTCGCATAAGCTATGCTCTTTACGTTTCTAAAACCTTCCTTTCTTAATTTCACATTCTTCAGATAATCAAGTAAAATCTTAGCATCACATAAGTTGTGCATATATTCGCTTCGCCACAATCTGTGTCCTCAATCTCAAAGGTTGAGCAAGCAACATTTTCTGTAAAAAATTCAGAGGGGATACTTGCTCTGCACATGTTTAGAGTCTATTTTAAGAAAATAATTCACGTAAGCGTGTACATTTCTCATAAAACAGAGCATAACACCATTGAATGCAGATATGAGGGTCCAATACGTTTTTTTCTTGTCATTAAGGACTTGTCAGTCGCAGCCAAAGTATCGACAATCTTTAAAATCACTGTATTCACATACCCATACAAAACATAGAACAGCATTTTTTTATAAAGTATGTGACCACACAAACATTTTTGTAAAACATAAAACTGGACTCAGAGAATTCAGTCCTTGCCAGACCCCGGAACCTAGCATAAGCGCCTGTACACAGTTCTGTTCAGCTTTCCAGATGCCTCTTGCCATAATGTTTATCTATTTATCACTATTAGTTGATACGGTACTGTTTAACAAGTCTCCTGATTCGGTAAGTGTGGGTCTAATTACATTCCACATTCTTGGGCTAAAGTTTTGATACCAGCTACATCTATTGGATATTATCCTAAGGGCTACTTTCCTAGAACGCCTTTCCTTCAGCATTCTCAGAACTTGGAGCTTAATGGTCTTTATAAATAGAAGGCCTAGATCTGTTTCCAACATAATGAAGTAGTTTGGCGTCAGCTAGACAGACGAAATATTCTTTAAATAAAATGTCTTAAAAGTTTATCCACTGGCTCATATTTCTAGGCACCCCATACCATATAAAACAAAATGGTTGCCGATATCGCTTCGAAAATCCTGTTTTTATTATTATGGTAGTATTAGCATTTACTTGCAAAACATCTTTTTCAGGTGGAATTTATAGCTGTTTTTGCCTTCCACAGCGTCTCTCCGAGATGCATTTCCATTTGTATACCTTGACAACTTCAATATCTTTACCATTGTACCGCCAATTTTAGTTGTCACATTTTTACCCCTCCCTTTTTTAAAATCATGACTTTGGATTTATACAGATTAAAAACCAAGCTCCACAAGCTGCAATACTTACTGTCCTTACCTCAACCAACAAGTCTCCTCATTTATATGTCCTAGCCATGTCACTATACAGCTCGTATAGTTCGTCATTGAATCTTATCCATCAACGAAAACGGGATCGAATTTGATTTCTGCGCTGGTGTCATTTTCATTTTCAGGGACAACAAAGTCCCTTCCCACATCAAAGTTGTACCTGCCCACTGTGACGTTCTGTCCAATTCGTCGGTGTTGATTATCTCTTTTTGTTGACAGCATGTACTTGGTTTTGCCCTCGTTTATCGCTCAACCCATTTTGGCTACTTCTGCTTCAATGCTTGCAAACGTACCGGTGAGAGTCCTCTGATGGTGAGTATCGATTTCGACTTCTTGGGTTTTCTCCAGAATCTGTCGAAGTGCAGATTTGATCGACAGCTCGCTTTTCTGGCCTGAAACTACAGTGATAGGGGCCAATCAGGCTCAATAAAAGGTATCCAATGTTGAGGAGACTGATGACTCTATAATATGCGTGGTTGAGGGGGTCTCATTTTTTGTCGATCGGGTAAACAATACTGAAATTTCATTCGCCTACCAAATCATAGATGCTCATATAAGTTGGTGTATGCTCTCTACCAATTCATCACCAGCTGTCTTGAAAAGTTCGACCGATAAGCCTAGTTTGGAAATTAGTATCCTCACTTGCTTTGATCAGATGGACAGAAATTTTGTCTATCATCATCTATGGTATGTTGAATAGGTCAGGCTGCAGTACTCCGAAAAGCGATTTATCATATGCAGTAACGTTTCCAGAGGTGGGCAAACAGCACTATGTCGTCGCGAATGAAAGGGGCGTGATGTGCGTTCTTGCAAAATGAGTGTCCCTAGACAAAACGTCGAAATGTCTTCCATTAATAGCGCAACAAAACAGGGGCTTAATGCAGAGCTTTGCCTCACACCAGACTTTGCTTGAAACTAGTTTGATCCATCTTCACCGTTGCACACCACGCGCCGCTTGTATGTCCTCACATAGGCCTTGTAGAATTCTTCCAAATTTAAGCGACATTTCCTTATTGTTCAACTTGTAGATTAATGCATTTCGGTTGACTGTATTAGAGGCTGCCTTGAATTCAACAAAGAAAAATAAAACTTCTTGCCTTAGTGCAAAAAGTGCTCACTTCTTAATGTGGTCTGCCGTGAAATACTCTGGCCTGAACCCAGCTTAGAATTGCTTCATGAAGTGCTCCGAATTAGCCTACCTGCCAAGTCGTTTTTGCAGAATCATAATGAAAGCTTAAAGTGCGGTTCACGCAAAATCTGTACGCCTTCTGATGATTATTGCAGCGCCCCTAATGATATTTAACGAACTATTGTGACACATATTTTTTCAGTAAAGCTCAAGAGTTAATTGGTTCATTTTTTGTTTTAATTGAACATGTATCAGTGGTTCTGTGCACAATGGAAGTTGAAAGTCGCAAAATAATACTGAACAAATTTCTTGAAAATCCTTCGCGGTTGGGTTCAAAGACTGCAAAGGTGTTAAAATTACCGAGAACTGCTGTGTTGACCGTTATAAAACGGTATAGAAAAACACTCAGTATCCAAACAGCTGAAATATGCACAATACTAACAACTAACACCACGTTAAATGATGACTGTGGATATTACTAAGTAGCTGATTTGAGTTTTTCTCTCTCAGTTCAATGTAATATTCGTCACAAAATGCTTGCCCTTAAGCAGTACTGATAGCGTTAAAAAAATGGAAGAAAACTGGTTGTAAGAATTCAAAACTGGTCTCAAAGGTAATGAGATCTGTGAAATTGATTGAGGCGCATTGATCGAGCAAAAAAGTTCAACACAAGCAAGAGTACAGCAATTCGTATATTTTGAAATCAGGGTTTAAATCGTATCGTACAATAAAATACCCCAACCGGTCTGACAAACAAAATTTAGTAGCGAAAAAACGGACAAGGATTCTTTGTGACAAACTTTTAACCAAATTCAAAGGCTGCTTGGTTACGGACGATGAAAGGTATGTTAAATTTGACCTTAAGCAGCTACCAGGTCAAACATTTTATGTTTCGACAAATCCTGGCAATGTCCTTTCAAAGTTTAAATACATATATAAAATTGAATCTGCAGTTATGGGCTTAAGAGCAGGGCTTTTGTGATAACTTCCACAATGACATCGGATGTTTATGCACATCAAGGAGTGCCTAACAAAACGACTTCTGCCTTTATACGTCAACACGATACAGCAGTAACATTTTGGCCTGAATTAGCCAATTGTCACTACTCCAGGGCTGCTATGGAGTGGTATCTACAAAAGCAGCAATTTGGATGTTGTACCCAAAATCACGAATCCACCAAACTGTCCCCAGCTTCGACCAATAGAAAAATATTGTGCAATTGTTAAATCTAAATTGAGGAGGAATGCAGCGATTGTCAAAAATTTTAATTCAATATTAATTAAATGGAACCGTGATGCAGCAAAAGTCAACCGGAAAGATGTTCAAAAGCTTATAAGGTCCATCAGGAAAAACACCCGACATTTTTTGCACAGCAAATCTGCTATTTATTTTAATACTACTTTTAAGTTAATAAATAGGGGTATTCACGCTTCGTTGTATCTGGTCTGGTAAAAGTGTAAAAGTACATTTTTTTACACCGA
This sequence comes from Brachypalpus laphriformis, assembly GCA_945910035.1. Taxonomy (NCBI): domain Eukaryota; kingdom Metazoa; phylum Arthropoda; class Insecta; order Diptera; family Syrphidae; genus Brachypalpus; species Brachypalpus laphriformis. The sequence continues at coordinate 108,937,171 of OX246756.1, forward strand.
AGAGTGAACGCACTCTTTCGTTTTTGTAGCAACACTGAAGCTTATGGTATGTCAAAATCAACTAATTTTTTTGTTTGTAAAATCACAATTTGTTAAGATAAGTACACTATGCCTTTTCCCTTCGGCGCTTTTTATTTACCAACACATGTTTCTCGTCCATATTTTGGCCAATTCCTTTAATTTATATAAATTTTATTAATTCAGAGAACCAACTGTTAGAAAAATATGCTCAATTCAGTGTTACACTTCTACACTCTCCATAAAAATAGGGTTGAAGCATTGCTAGAGTGTAAAAGTGTAACAAAATGACAGCCAGTGCATTTTGTTGTTGTATTGTTAGAAAATGATACACTCTTAAACTTTAACAACGATACAAGACCAGATATAACGAAGCGTGAATACCCCTAATAACTTTTAATTGGATGTATTATTTGTGTTTCTCGGAGTGTTGGTTATAATGTTATAATAGAATATACGCGTACAGATTTTGCGTGAACCGCACTTTATATGATGCATTTAAAAACGAAACACCTCCAAAATTAGCAGAGTTCGATGTTTCTATTTATTTATTTTTTGGTACGATGCAAGCTTTCTTACAAATCCGACGAATAAACGCCTCTCTAAACAGGTGGGGAATGATTCAATATTCAAACGTTTTGTTCAGAACTTGGGGAACGCTCGTTATTAATTTCACTGATCCACATTTATAAAGTTCCACCGGTATTCTACCAAAACCTGGTGCTTTGCATCAAGTAGGCCACTTAACGCTTCAGTAACCTCTGAATCGGTAATCGGCATATCCAGGCTGCTGTTAGAGTTAGCAGGTGTTCCTTACTGAATGGTATAGCTAGTTGCCTGAAATATTCATAGAGGACTGCTAGGCTAAGGTCACGACTGATTGTATATTGTTTACCGTTGAGTTTCCGTATAGTCTTCCAAAAATCTGCCGAATTAATACAACTTGGCGTTGGCAGTCTTGCCAACTGCGTTTCATAACACAAACTCTTTTTATTTTTACACAGCGCTTTACATTCTTAATTTACCTCTACATCACCAATGAGCTATCCTACAATATGTTAAATAACTATTTCGACTACAACACACAAACGATATTTGTAACTTGCAGTGCTAGTTGTGATCTGCATGAATATAAAATCGATACGCACCACCTTTTCATCGATTTCAAAGTTGCCTATGATAGCGTGTATAGAGACGAGTTATACAGAGCCATGTCTAGTCTTGGCATCCCTGCCAAGCTCGTCCGTTTGTGCAGAATGACGATGGAGAACTCTCGCTGCTCCATCAAAGTCGGTAAGAACATCACCGAACCGTTCGATGCCAGGAAAGGTCTTAGACAAGGCGACGCGCTATCATGCGATCTCTTTAACATAGTACTTGAGAGAATTGTACGAAACTCACAAGCCAACCCCGGAGGTACAATCTTCTTCAAGTCTGTACAACTACTCGCTTATGCCGACGACATTGACATAATCGGAAGAACTCAGCGGGCCGTCAATGGGGCATTTACGAGTATTGAGATCGAGGCAGCAAAGATAGGTCTAGCGGTCAATGAAAGCAAAACAAAATATATGCTGTCTACAAAAAAGGACACCCAACATCGGCGTCTTGGACAGAACGCCACAATAGACAGATACAATTTTGAGGTAGTAAAGGATTTTGTCTACCTAGGCTCTATGGTCAGCTCCGCAAATGACATGAGTGAAGAGATCACACGGAGAATTACTCTTGCCAATCGTTGTTTCTATGGGCTAAAACGGCAATTGAGTAGCAAAGCCCTATCTCGAACTACTAAGGTAACTCTTTATAAGACATTAATCATCCCAGTCCTGCTGTATGGCGCAGAGGCATGGGCTTTGAAAAAACCGGATGAGGACGCCCTTGGTTATTTCGAGAGAAAAGTTCTTCGAGCGATCTTTGGTCCCGTCTGCATAGACGGTGAGTGGAGGAGAAGGTACAATGCCGAACTATACGGCCTGTACAAGGACATCGACTTAGCCAGAAGAGTTCACACACAGCGACTAAGATGGCTGGGTCATTTAGAGCAAATGGAGCCCAACCTTCCCGCTACGAAAGTCTTCGAATCCACCCCGGGTAGACGGCGCAGTAGAGGACGACCTCGCGGTAGGTGGCGCAAACAAGTGGAGGGGGACCTCAACCAACTTGGCGTGCGCAGCTGGAGGCAGCTGGCTCGTAACCGTGCTGGCTGGAGAGGTTTGTTGGTTGAGGCCCAGGTCCACCCCTGTACAAAAAATCCGCCACAACTCAATGCAATTCAATATATTCAAACAAATTACGATAGTTATACTTCTCTAACGATAGGTTTATACGGATAGTAGCATTAAATTCGGGGGCGGGCGCCGTGGCGTAAGTGGTTAGTGTGTCGGATCACTACGCATGAGGTTCCAAGTTTGAATCCCAGAAAACACCAAAAAGTTTTTTTACGGTTCCACCTCTCGCAAGCGTCTGACAAACATCCGAGAGTATTGTTGTCATAAAAAAGCTTCTCAAATCGCCGTTCGGATACGGCACTAAACTGTAGGTCTCTTCCATTCGTGTGAAAAATATAACGCACACAACATGAGTTGTTGCGAAAAGCTAGGCCCTGGCACTTTCAAGAGCTGTTGCGCCAAATATTTGTTTGTTTTTAGCATTGAATTCATAGCATTGTTCAATGGTTTAAATCAGGCACACAACAACTTCACAGCCATATTAAACTGTATAAATAAAAGGCAATACCAAATCATTGCCGGGTCCCGGGAATAGGATGCTCAGGTGGACTCTCCATTCTTCTCGATTCTCCGTCATTGGCCACAACTCATCAGGAGGAATCCCTAGATGGCTCTAGGAGATATGTCAGACTTGATCCAATCATTTATTTCTAGGGCTACCATGCGGCCGCTTATGAGGGCATGGCAATCATGACACGTCCTGGAAGTCGGTGGGGGGACTTGCGCACTACGTGACCAAACCATAGGAGAATAGATTACTCCGTTTTTGTGCTCACTGAAGCTCGGTTTGAGAAGACCCAATCATCCGCAAAGAGCAGATGATTTATCCTTAAGTCTCCCATTTTGAAACATTCTCCGCCACGGCTACACTGTTCATATAATAAGGTATTGTATTAACGCTCTTTACCCGAACACAGCTTCTGCAGTTTGTATATAAAAACTGAATCGCCCTTCACAGCTATCCATACTCCTACAGAACACTCCAGATTTTGCCTCGAAGGACCCTATCTCCAAAATCCACAAAACAGATGTAGACATGTTTAGCATACTCCCAGATCTTCTCAAGCTCTTCACAAAAACCGCATTGCTCGTTCTCTAAACTGTCTTCAACCCTTATACCCCTGTAGCTGGCGTAGTCTTTTTTGTCCCCTGTTTTGAAGAGTGGAAATCGCCTCCATTTGCCAATCACCATGTGTTTCACCGCATTCCCAGGCCACTTTAAGAACTAAAATGTTTATAAAAAAAGAAATGTTGAGTCGATTTTTTCTGCAACATTTCACTCAGTTTTACATAATTCACACTCACTTTTTGCAAAAGATTCTGGTAGTAGACGAAAGACCAAGTGTTTAGTATTAAAATCGACTTAATATCTCCTTACATTTTCTCGTGTTGGGACCCTTTGTACCTTGGTGCACTGAGTGCCCCAACCAGCGTTGTCACTTTTGCTGCATAGCAGCTACATTTTGAAGTGCCATGCTACATACTACATCTTTCTCTCATTATGCTACATTTCTTCAAACAGTCTACCTTATTATTATTTTTTTGTTTTAACTCATACTATTAACTTTCATATGTTAAACATAATAAAAGACGATTTGAGAAATTGGTTAAGTTCAGATACTGTGAAATTAATTTTGCTGGCTAAGGCGCTATTGAAAGCTGTGGCAATATTTGAGGCTTCTGACGAATTGGTAAGGTTTGGCTTGAGTTTTGTTTGATTTTGTTTTTTGATATACAAAAAATAGAAAATAAAAAATTAGTAACGATTTCTGATCCTCTTAAGAAGTATTTCTCATTTTCTTTACTGCAAGAGATACTGTGCAGTTTAATGTGTATTACAAATTAACACTGTTAAATTTTTATTTATTTATTAGATCTTTTTTTAACAATGAATTCCTATATGTTTATTTAATGTTATGAATCCTTTATCAATTAATTCATTACATTTCTTTTATGTTTAAGTTGTTGAAATGAATGAATATTTTTGGCAAACAGATTACAGCCAGCGCGGCCATCCGTCTAAATGCTTCACAATGGTCTAATTATCACATCGGCCACTCCTCGATCCTTGGTCTTCTCAAATCTCAACTTCACCCACGATAGCACGGACTTCACCCCACCGAAACTTCCGCAAGAGCATCCCTGAACGGGATGAATGGGATAACTCTCCCCCTGTCGATGGTAGTTCGGTTTATTTTTTTCACAGATGGCTTTTAACCCGAAGGTGGAGTGGGTTGTGGTGTTTTCTCTGAAAAGCTCGACCTGATCATCTCGTTCCGCCTCCCTGATCATTGTTACATTTTTCAAGGGAAAATCATTGAAATTAAGGAAGCCCTGTGCTGGCTGAAGTGTAATGTACAATCTGTCAGGCATATTAGCATTTACACTGAGAGTCAAGCAGCTATCAAGTCTCTGGAATCGTGCTCCTTTACTTCAAAGACCGCCTTAAACTACCGTTTATCTATTACACAGACGACCGAACAGTTCAACATTCACCAATGGTGGAAGCCAGGCCACAGGGACATTCCAAAAAACTGCAGGGCGGACGAGCTCGCCAGACAGGGTGCAACTAAGGATTCTGCCGGATAGTCAAGCCCTAGGTATGCCCCTCGCTACATGTAAGCACCTACTAAAGCTGAGCGCTATTAGCAATACCAACCACAGATGGGTAAACAACTCAACATTTTGAGACAGATCTGGCCTAAGCTGGACCAGAAACGCAGTACCTAGTTGGTCAAGCTAAAGCCATCACAGATCAGCTGCCTTGTGAGTGTCCTCAATGGACACTGTCTTATAGGCCAACATGCCAAAAGGCTCGGCCTCTTCTCCAACGACTTCTGCAGAAGCTGTAGGGACGAGGAGGAGGAGGGAACAATTCATCACCTCCTATGCACTTGTGCACCCCTGCCGCATAAAAGAATGCTCCATCTAGAAGCCCCTTTCCTTGAAGATCTCGGCGATCCGGCGTCCTTAGGCGCCATGAACATCCATCGCGTTCACAGTTATCGATTCAAAAGCTCCGGTTGGTTTTGTTAGTCCTTGAGCGGCCTAACGATAGATCCATGGTAACACAAAGGACCTTTACTGGACAGCCAACTTAATCTCACCTGACCTTAGTTGTTGAATTAATATTTATTGTTATGTTTTTTTTTTATAATATTTTGTATTGTTGAAGCTGAATGTTATAAGCTATAACGCAAAAATAAAAAAAGAATTTAAAAATGTCTGTTTTGCTACATTTTCTTTGAAAATGCTACATTTTTATTGCCAGTACGCTACATTTGCTCTGGAAGAAATGGCAACGCTGGCCCAACATAATTATCCATCAAATTGTTAAACCAGTTCTATTCATTAATCAAAATGCATTTTAAATTCTAAATTTGCATTTTTGATTCAGCGTGTTTGTGTGTGTTCTGCAAATGCACGCAAGATGTAGACCACTGTTCCACCTAATTTATAATTATTCATGATTTAGTTTAATAGTTGGGGGATGGGGTTAATGCGGATTATTACAAAATTGCATGGAGTTGAAATGAAAAGGAAGAGCACAAGGGTAAATGAACTGCACAACACGGCAAACTTCTTGCTCTCGCCATGCAATCAACGATTATTTTTTTTAATCAATTCATGAATATTAATTCTACGCTGAAGCGAGTGGCGGTTAATCTTTAAAAAAAAATGTTTAAAGGGTGATCCAATTTGACTTTCCAAACTCAAAAAAAAGTTTAAAGTAAATTATAGGATTTTCCTATCAATCAAAAATGTAATGTAACATATTTCATTGTTCATGAAAAATAATATCCATTAAATGGACGCCCCTGGACCTTATACAGCAGTTGATCATTTCGATGACTTTTTCGTACGAGTAAATTTCGGGCGTATCGGCTATAACTTGTCGAATATTGATTTTCAGTTGCTCCAACGTTTCGAGTTTGTTGGCGTAGACATGACTGTTTGTGTAACCCCACAAAAAAAGTCCAACGGCGTTAAATCGCATAATCTTGACGTCCAGTTGACGTTAACAGAACGTGAAATAATACGATCTGGGAACATCCTGCAGCTTTAGTACCATGTCCATGGTCTCTGCGCGGGTGAAGGTGCAAGTCCTGGGCCAAAATGTGCCAAAGGGATCCATAAGAGAAGCGCAAAAGCTGCGAACGCCGATCAATCGGCCACCCTTTCACTTACAGCAGCAATATTTTCGGCTAAACAGACGCCAAGATAATGCACAGACCTTACCCTATCCACAATGCTTCTAGCTTCTTCAAATTTGTTCACTGCGTCGTGAATTGCTGGCTCAGTAGGACGATTAAAATCACCAAAATCTCCTCATAAATTTCGATACACAGTTCGTACAGAACAATTGAACAACTTTTACACCTTGAGTGGTGGTTAAACTATCCATTTTATATTCTCCCTATCGGGCTAAGTATTTAAAAAATTATTATTTAATGACACAAAATTTATTCAACCATTACCTGGATAATAATTTTTCTTATTGTTTTTCAGGGCGATTCACCGTTCGGTAAATCGGATGCATACATTAAATTAGAACAGCTCGGCGAAGGATCATATGCAACTGTCTATAAGGGTTTCAGCAAGTGAGTACTTTTTTTTGTTCTTCCTACATCCCTAACAGATAAATGAAGTGTTAACAATGATAAGCACATGTCACATTGTTCCGCAAAATTATTTTTCAATTCGTTAACCTTCTCACCCTTGTCTTGACTCCTTTCATATCATCTTGTCTTATCCTAACCCCCTCTCATATGGAAAGTGTGCCACGCTACAGAATCCTTTATCATTTTCGACATGTTTAACCAATCGAAGGACAAATTTTTATTCATTAATTTTGATTGTGAGTGATTAATTGTCAAACTAGTGGAAATCCTATCCAGACTGTCCGTCATCCCTTTTTTTTTATATCCTTTCTGCCAGTCATTACTCAATTCATCAGCTAAGGGATTGTGACTTGTTTGTTTTTTTTGTTTCGTCGAAGAGAAACTTATGCTTGTTTTTCTACGTATTAGAATTTTTGTTCCTTTTTCTATGAATCAATCAAGGACACAAAAGGATGGTGACAGATACATCTTTGTTATGCTGTCCATTCCAGCAGCAGGACATACACACAGATTAGTTTGATTCGCCTTTTCTTTCGTTTTTAAACAGCCTTGTATTGAAAGATATTCGGCATTCTAGCCAGTGGCATTATCATGGTTCAAATTAAGGACCTACGGCTGCTGTGTGTCTGTTTGGTATAGGATAACTGAAGCGAACACATTTGCTCTTATCAAATAAACATTTTCTCCTCTTGACAAATGGTATGTGTTCTGTCCTTGTCGACTGTCATTCGGTTCGTTCGTCGTCGTCGTCGTCGTTGTTGGTGTTGGCGCTTTAACCCTTTAGAATTGATGTATGGTCATTGTGTCGGTGACACAAAGGCACATCACGTGCAGTGAATAAGGACACAAATTGAATTTATGGCCCCGAGATGATTCAGTATACTGGATTTATGATAACTTATACAGACTGGAGAGGGGCTGTGGTAATTTGAATTCATACTCTGATACACAATGAAATATCGAAGTAGGTTAGGCTCTTGACATCACAAGCTTGTAAACAATGTGGATTGTACTCTAATAGGGCTCTCAGGACAGATAAGAGTGTCCCATATCTGTATGTTTTCTAAGGATGTCAGGATTGTTTCCCTGCTTTCAAGTACAATCCAGGAAGTCTGTAAACCGAATTCTTTTTACAAAGAGATACATGGGGAATCAAATGTAAAATAATTGCATGAGCACTTATGCCAGATTGGGGTTTTATCCCCTCCAAAAAATTAAACATAGTGAATCGAGATAAATTATTATAATAAACTTAAATTTGTGGGAACATTTTTGACGATTTATACTAACATTGTTTTGTTTGTACATATACCATATCCATACCAAATAAGCATTTCATAAATGTATTTAGATAGCCGGAGAGCACCTCAAGATATAAATTACGTTGTATCGCGTTTCTTCTCCAGGAAAGCAAGTAAATGTATCAAATGCTGACATTGACATTTTTTTTTTTTTTTTTTCGAGGGTAGGTGAAAAATCTTCCATAGACACTATGTGAATATCAAGCGCGTGCTCATAGTAGTGTCAGATTCTTACTGACTAAAAAAACACCACCCTTCGATATAAATTTGTTAGATATCGCAACTAAGTATTAACTTATCACGCAATTTTTCTATCATGAAATAAAAACGTTTGGCAGGTTACTTTCCACTGAAAGATCCTGCATATTCATGACATTGACATGGGACAAAATTAAATCGTCGCGATAGGCTGGCTATTTGCCAGTATTTTTAAAATTGCAATTCAATGGAGAATATATGCGAACAAATTTCTCCTAACAGGCGACGAAGAAATCTGCAATACGAGTATGTGGAAACAGTATCTCAACGCGATACTTAACGAAGAATTTTCAGGCAGAAGCGTTCCTTCTGCAATTGCTCATGAAGAGGAAACAACCGAATTTACTGTCACCGAAATATTGAGAAGGGCAGTCGGATCTGGATTATGCTTGAAAATAGGTTTAAATGGCTCGCGACTCTATGTAATAAAATAATAAGAGGAAATTGGATGCCAAGTCCGTGGAGGCAGAGCTTTATTTTGCGGGTTTATAAAGGAAAATATCGATTGGTGAAGCAATATACCATACAATGAAAATTTGGACGGCCAAATGCTTGTTAATCAAATCCAAGTCAATAACTAGAGAATTCGAAGCCCAAGTGGCAGTGCACCAAGAGAGCTGCCTTAGTCTCCTGCTTTGCAAAGTCGTGCAAAATTGTTTCCTAAAGGGACACATCACTGAAACCGGAACGAATTCTCTTCTTCTCGCTGACGACAGTGCTATCATAAGTTGCGAGGTGACAGTCCTTCAGAATATATTTATAGATTTAATGATTGGATTGGATAAAGTGCTGGAAAATAACGGTTTAAGAATCAACCGCACGAAGATTGCATTAAGCATGCATTATCAATTTCCCTAACTGCTTTAATAAATAAATTCTATTAGATGGAGATATTGCTCCGAAGTGCAATAAATTTAAATACTTGGACTCAATCGTAAATGACCAGGGGGAATGCGATGACGATATAGCTCACCGACTGAGTGGGTGGTGGTTGCAATGGCGGGAACACTCCGCAGTTTTTTGTGACGGAAAAATGCCACTTAAACTCAAAAGTCAGCATTATACGACAGTCGTATATCCGACTTTAACATACTTACTTAGGTAGCGCTACTGTCCACGATGGACCCGGCCTTCAACCAATAAACCTATCCAGCCAGCCCGGTTACAACTCGAGCCAACTGCCTCTAGTTGCGCACGTCAATTTATTTGAGGTCTCCCTCCACTTGTTTGCGCGAGGCCGCCTTCTACTGCGCCGTCAATCTGGGGTGGATTCGAAGAGTTTCCTCGCTGGAACGTTGGGATACATCCATTCTACATGACCTAGCGATCTTTGTCGTTGTATGTGAACGCTTCTGACTAAGTCGCTACCATTGTCATTGGCAATAGTAATTCTTCGTTTTTCCTTGCCACTGGTGTCATTTGCGGAGCTCACCATAGAGCTTAGATAGACAAAGTCCTTTACTACCTCAAAATTGTATCCGTTTATTGTGGCATTCTATCCAAGACGTCTATGTTGGGTGTACTTTTTTGTAGACAGCATATATTTTGTTTTGTTTTCATTGACCGCTAAACCCACCTTTGCTGCTTCCGTCTCAATACTCGCAAACGCCCCACTGACCATTGTGGCATTCTATCCAAGACGTCTATGTTGGGTGTACTTTTTTGTAGACAGCATATATTTTGTTTTGTTTTCATTGACCGCTAAACCCACCTTTGCTGCTTCCGTCTCAATACTCGCAAACGCCCCACTGACCACCTGCTGAGTTCTTCCGACGGCGTCAGCGAGTAGTTGTAAAGACTTGTAAAATATTGTACCTCCGGTGTTGGCTTGTAAGTTTCGTACAATTGTTTCGAGTATTATATTAAAGAGATCGCATGATAGCGCGTCACCTTTCTAGACATCGAGCGGTTCGCTGGTGTTCTTTTCGACTTTTATGGAGCAGCAAGAGCTCATCTCCTTCTGTCTTGAAAAGTTCGGCGGCAAGGCCTCGGCTGCAGCAGCTTTGTTGGATTTAAGTTTATATATCGCTATCCTCACTTCATTCTGATCGGGTTGTCGGGAATCTTGACTATCATCGTCAGTGTTGAATGGCTCGTTCTGCCTGACAGCGGAACATTGGTCATCATCGCCGTTTAACAGTCTACAGGAGAGTTCCTTCCACATCCTCAGCATCGACTGCGACTCTAGTGCTTCAACTCTGTTACGACGTTTATATGCAGAGTCAAGGGATCGAGTTGAAACTAAGCTAACATTTCGATTGGGTACTTCAGCACACCCAGTCGAAAGGTTGAATAGTCAAAACTGAGTACAAACTTAGGTGAAGTGACATTGCTCGATAACCACCACAACAGTAAAAAACAAAAAAAAATTTCAACACGCACTGAAGTAGATAAATGAAGGAAGTCCATAGAAAAACAAAACAAAAGATACGAACAAAGGGATACTGATAGCACAGCAACCACCCTTAACATAAAAATATTAACAAAGTACACCTGTCAGTTCGACTACTCAACTCAGGTATATTTTTTCGACTCGACTCACCACCCAAAGCGGCGTCACCCAAGCCGGCATCAATTCCCTCTGAGGTTGTCATTTGTTAAGTTACTGCACATATTGCAAGGTTAATGTAACCTGATTAGTTCCTGGTTGTCCGGTGATATTACGATTTTTTTTCACCTTAGCACATATTATCTCTCTTTAGGACTGATTCGTAGTCAATCGGAGTTCTTGTCGATGCCCATTGTCACGCACCTAAATACCCTGTCACACCGATTGATTAATGCTAAATTAATCGAAAGCATCGACAATGAAACTCAAAGTTGGTCGTTGGTTCAATATAAAAGGCAAGCATGCGGAGAAACGGGGAAATAAAAGGTCGGTCCCTTTACTGGCATCTGCACTTAGTCCACCTAATATTCTGTTGCATAGATCATCACATATTTATTAAATAAATTGAACCTCGCAAAGGCATGAATGCCATTCCATTTGCCCATTAAAAAAACGTAAAACAATCCCTTTGGCGTGCAACATTTCCGCATCATTTACTAAAGTGTGTAAAATAATCCTTGTACAGATGTCATTACCTCTTTTAACGAGAAAATACAACCCCACTACCTTCTGTTTCCCATGAACTGTGAGAATTCCCATAGAAATAAGCACACGACAACATCTCTTGTCAAAATACCCTTTCGGGATTTGCACTCGGATAACCATTTAGAATTCAAATAACAATCCAGCATATCGATCCCACAAGTCCAATATTCCGTTTCGTTTGATGCGTCATTAGTTGGACACTTCCACCGCCCACGCCCACGCAGACAATGGCTCTCCTACTTCGAGGATCTATACAATCAAAATTCACAATAACGGTATGTGTACATACATATGTACATTCAATGTATACACTCAACACATACCCCATTCGTGGTAATAGCACTCCGTACGTTATGGTTCGTGTGCGCTATTAAGCCCACTCGTGCGTTCGATGAGCACTGAAACTTGAAACTCTCACACCCCACCCATGAAATTCGGCCCAACCGATGGACAAGTCATCACAATTTTGCAGGATAATTGCAGGAATCGCACAATAACCGTAAATTATAATTGATATGCAGTCATAGATAATTTTCCATGACATTCAGATCCGAAAATGTCAGACGGCTATCCATCGAACAGTGGAGGAGAACGCGTGAGAGAATGTTTGTGTGTTAGTAAATCTGGGTCAGTAGCAACGTGTCCTTCTCTTCGTCTGGCATTGTATAATATATATGAACATATATAGTCCTAGTCAATCCTCTCGCAAGTGAAAAGTATCCATTGAGTCTTATCCCAAATATCATGGCATGGATACAGTATCTACATTTACACCCGTTGCCATGGCGAAAAAGAGAGAGGGGATAGTATCCTTTTGTGTCGCAACGTCTCGGATGTGTATTCTTAATGCAGTGTCGCATGCCGTCTTTTGTGTTGACTAGCAGGTTGGTCGGTTGGAGGTTGGTCGATGATAATGGTGCAAGGTCTCATCGTTATCTTGTGCATAAAACCCGGTCCTTAGATATACTCTCTTCAAGTTTTCACTCTGCACGAGCTTGTTTGTTCGAAAGATAGAGTTGCCGAGGGTGCCAAGGGGGTGCTGGTGGTACATACGTATACATATATTTGTCAATATGAATAACTGTGGCACACATTAGGAGCTGTTTTTGCCATTGATGGCGCCGCTGTGGCTGCTAATGGGTCTGTGGAAAGTGGATAAAAAGGGTTCGAAAACTATTCGTCCATGGATGGTGTTACATTTCTTTTACGTCTTTCTTTTCGAATGACTCCTGCGCAGAAGGGAGTGGGTAAGAGATGATAAGTGACGTTGCAAATCGAAAAAAATGACGATGGAATAGAGTTTCCGAGTTATAGATAGAATACCAATCTCTAGAGAGTTTGGACATAATGGGGTTGTGTCAACGATTTAGATTTGAGTTTTAACATCCAGTGAGTTTGGCTATTGAAGTGACACGCACGATTGGAACGCACAACTGGATATTCAAAACGTTGTCAAAAGTGCGAGGGCCCATTGGAGCACTAGTACCTCTTTTGAAACGAATGCAGGTGGAGGTAGAAAAGTTGATGCAATCGTACACCGCTGTGATGATACTAGACGTTTAAAATGCCTTCAACACGGGGACTTAAAGCATATAATAGCAATCTGTATGGCCAAGATGCGTAAGTGGATAGAGGTGTTGTGTCGCATATCAGATATCTATCTGTCTGTCCCTGCGTTTATTTAACTGCCAAACCTTGTATCACTTCATCGTATCTTTTCATTATAGTGCAAAATTAGACCGTTGAATGGACAGGTTGACAGTCACACAACTATAATACGCATAGTCGTACCAGGAATTGAAGCTGATCTCGAATCTAAACAGTCCTTTTCGAGGGATGGATGGATGTTTAGGATGTTTAGCTCCTCCTCTATTGCTCGAACTCGTATCGTACTTGATCCATCATCTATTCCTGGCCTACCAAAGGGCCGCATATAGCAATCATTTCACATCTTGTAAACCGGCTTGGGAATATGCGCACAACTTGACCAAACCATCTAAGCATAGATTGTTCCGTTCGGAGAAGTAGATGCTCATTATTGACTGTGAAGGAATCTTATTTCGACAGCTTGTATCCGTGATCTTATTCTTTCGATTACTACTCAGATGACCATAGTTAAGAGTTGGACCATACACCGAGTTAAGGACCGATAACTTAGCTTTGGCACTAAGCTTGGCCTTTTTTATAGCAAATCGGCTAACCTCTCATTGGTCTTATCTGACCAATAGAACTCTGAGATAATTAACCTTCTCCATCTGCTTCAGTGGGACTCCACTTACATGCAGAATGCCCTGACCGGTATTAATTAAACGCTTTTTAACCGAACACAGCCTCTGCTGGAAAGGTGAATTTTTTGATCACCTAAAGTCTATCTAAAGAAGCTGAGCGAAAGCAACAACGAATGATAATGAAGATTTCTCAGCTAAGGGTAAGAACAACCAGAAACCAAAGCGTCTGGTCTCTGTTATAGTAGACAACGCACTTCTTTTAAAATATGTAAGGAGTCTTCAAACTAAGGTGTTTAAAGGAAGTTGGTAATACTCAGTCAACGAGTGAACACAAGTTCACCATCCAATTGAGCTCCAATGAAGTCATAACATGTTGAACCAAAGAGTACTAGAGCACTGTAAGCTTTGCGATACTCTTCGTAAAGCCATGGAGCTGATCACCAAAATAATTCCTAAGAATTCCCAAGAATGGACTGTCTTGGTTTAGAGACTTACATCAGCATACAGTTTGCATTGATGAACTTCGTTTCATTTGAAATAAATATTATAAGGAGCAGTACTAAAGCTATATAAATGCCTGGATCACACAAATGCAATGACACCAGTATTTGATTTGCCTCAAACGGTCTTTGATAAGGATGAACTTAGACCAGAGATAGGTCCATTGTACTGGCGATGTGTAAGGTGGGAAATGGCCCTCAATGAGGATGCACTTAGACCAGAGATAGGTCCATTGTACTGCCGATGTATAAGGTGGGTATGCCACCTTCTTATTCTTGGGGCCATTTACTTCTCCGTATGAAAGAGTTAATTTTCGCCGTGTAGAAGGTGCTGAGGTAATATCTTCTTTTTCCTATTTCAGCGAGCTTATAACCTGAAGACAAGGGATTATAAACCTCCCACTTTTCTGCATTTCTACTGATCCGCCTGTTTGACCGCAGAAAATATTGGCAGGCCGCCCGATTGTGGATCACTTCGTTACTGAGGCAAATCAAATGCTGGTGTCATTGCATTTGTGTGATCCAGGCATTGTCTTTGAAACGTTCATTGATATTGCCTTTTTAACAGGGTTCAAATGATCTCTTCTTTAAACGTGGCAATACCAGCTAAGCCGGTAGCGCTCTATTTTTCATGAGATTGTTTCCTTGACGTGAAGGCTTCCACGGATCTTCGAACTTCTTATTCCACCAAGCTGTTGTTATGCGAAGCATCTTTATCTCAGCTGCCGCTAACTTACACGTACTGTCATACTTTTTGTACATTGTCCAACATTGTGAACCGTATGTGAGCGCTGGACGCACAACTGCAGTGTAGATCTCTCCTTTCAACTTAGGAGGCATTTTTCACTGTTCGATTTAAATAAATGTCTGGAATAAGCCTGATTGGATCAGAGAACAGTCAGCACAAGTACTTGGTCTTTTTTATAACTAATGCGATACCCTTTTCCCTCCAAAACGTCAACCCATACATCAAGTGCTCGTTGCAGGGACGTTGGATCCTCACTTATAATAACTCCATCGTCAGCAAAGAGTAATTTATGTAACTTGTGGTCCGTCACTTTACCGCCAATCAGATAGTCAAAGACTGCAATAAAGAACAAAGGACATAAGACACTTACCTAGTTCGATTGGGAACTCCTCGGTTACTCAAGCGGGACAACTTACTTTTATCTTTGCTCCTTCGTACATGGCCATGATCATCTGTACATAGGTTTCTGGAACCCCTCGATGTCTTAGCGCCACCCATATCAAAGCTCGTGGTTGTCTGTTAAATGCCTTTTTAAAGTCAACCAATATAATATGCTGGTCAAACGGTAGTGAATGCGGTCATATGAAAACACAAGCGTTTTCACTCAGCTGAGGCCTACCAACTTCTACTCTCAACCTCCACCCGGTGATAACCGGGTGCCTAGTATCTTAATCCAAGAAATTAGTAACCAACCCCGTTTGGCGGATTCTTGGCGGCAGCAGATGAGAGAGGAGGGGAAGAGTGCTTTCTCACTAGAGCACTTCTTCCTGTTCCAGGCGGCAGCGGACGAATTCCCTAAACGGAGTCAACGGTGGCGTTTATAGTTCCAGTTAGGTTGAACTTATTGAATACCTTGCGCGAGCTGCTTCGACGTATTCGGATCACAGGTCGGTAAGAAATTTCCAATGTTGGTCAGGACACCGGTGTACCCGGCCCCTCATCCTAGGGGAATAATTAAGGAACTGGCCCTCCAGGTTGGGGGTTATGCCGTCGGGGTAACTTCCCTACCACGTAAAAAACCTATGGTTCCGAAACAACCAAAAGCCTCGGATAAGGATGACTCAACTAATGACGAACCTAGCAAACGAAATAAGGACAACGACCGTCGGGACTGTACGTGGAATGTTCTGTCCCTTTACAGACCACGTGCAGCCGAACAACTAACAGAGGCCCTAGACTGTTATAAAGCAGATTATCGTCATCCAGGAAGTGCGATGGGATGGGCCGGGTAAAAAGAGGATGAAAAACTGTGACATCTACTACTTTGATTGCTAGAGAGGCAACAAGCAACGCTTATTCGGATGCGGATTTCTCATACGCGGCAGACTTAGGCAAGAAGTCTTAAGCTTCCGATACGTTAGCGAGCGTATTATGACTATCCGGATCAAGGCTAAATTCGCTAGCATAAGCCTAATATGTGTTCATGCCCCCACGGAAGAAAAGGACCCTGCCACCAAAGAGTGTTTCTACGAGCTCCTCGACAATACATATGAGCAATGTCCTAAATACGACAAAATAGGAAAGGAGGACGTCTGTGGTAGGGCAGTCGGTAAGCAAAGCCTACACGACACCACGTCTGATAACGGACTAAGGCTAATTGATTTCGCTGTGGAGCAAGCGATGGTGTCCTCATCTCGATATTCACAAGCAGACATGGCAGTCCAATGATCATGTAACGATCAACCAAGTTGATCATATTGCGATCGACGCAAGGCACGTCTTCAGTATTCTGGATGTCCGGACCTTCCGAGCGGCCAACTTAGACTCGGATCATTACGTTGTTGTAGCCAAGGTACCAATGCGGATATCCCAAATTGAGCAACAAAGAAGAATCACTGTGAGTAAATTTAACGTTGAAAAGCTACAATGCGCATCGAACGCGTATCCCGAAATTTCTCAATCACACCTATGCCGTCAGCATCAAGTGCCGAAGACCAGTGGCAACGCTGCCAACATGCCATCAGAAACGCCGCGACTGATGTGCTGGGTCTCGCTCGCCCACCACCGCGAAACCCCTGGTTTGACGAAGAGTGCCGGCGAGTGCATGCAGCAAAACAAGAGGCATACAAAGCGGCGCTGCAAAGGAAGAGCTGCTCTTGTCTCTTTTGCTCGTAGAGCTCCTACAGGTAAAAGAGACAAGAAGAACAGCGGCTTCTCCAAATGAAGAAGAAAGAGCGTGAGAAGAGCGCGTTTGAGAATATCGAGAGTTTATACTCCAGAAACAATGTACGAAAGTTTTACCAAAAGGTAAAAAGAACGTGTCAGAGAAGTAATACCCGTATAGAAACCTGTAGAGATGAAAATGGAAACCTCGTAGTAGAATCACAGTCGGTGCTGAGAATATGGAAAAACTACTTCTGCAGACTGTATAACGGCGACGAAGACCAACATCCCGCTGGCAGGCAGAATGAACCATTCAACATAGACGATGATAATCAAAATTTACGTCCACCTGACCAAAACGAAGTGAGGATAGCAATATCCAAGCTAAAATCGAACAAGGCTGCTGGACCTGACGGCTTACCGGCCGAACTTTTCAAGGCAGCTGGGGATGAATTGGTAGAGTGCATACACCAACTCATTTCTAAGATTTGGTCAGACGAGTGTATGCCTGATGAATGGAACCTCAGCATCGTTTCCCCGATCCATAAGAAAGGAGACCCCCTCAACTGCGCTAATTATAGAGGCATCAGTCTCCTCAACATCGCATACAAGATCTTTTCTGCGATATTGTGTGAACGCCTGAAACCTTTTATCAACAGCCTGATTGGACCCTATCAGTGCGGTTTCAGACCAGGAAAGTCCACCATCGATCAAATCTCCTTTATCGATTTCAAGGCCGCCTATGACAGCATCTATAGAGAAGAGCTTTATAGAGCCATGTCTAGTTTTGACATCCCTGCCAAACTTGTCCGTCTGTGCAGGCTGACGATAGAGAACGCTCGCTGCTCCATCAAGGTCCGTAATGACCTCACCAAGACCTTTGATGTCAAAAAAGGCTTTAGACAAGGTGACGCGCTGTCATGTGACTTCTTCAATATTGTACATGAACGGATTGTGCGGAACTCACAAGCCAACACCGGAGGCACAACTGCTGTCTGTACAACTGCTTGCATACGCCGACGATATAGACATTATCGGAAGAACTCAGCGGGCTGTCACCGGTGCGTTTGCAAGCATTGAGGCGGAAGCAGCCAAAATGGGTTTAGCGATAAACGAAAGCAAAACCAAGTATATGCTGTCAACAAGAAGGGGCAACCAACACCGATGAATTGGACAAAGCGTCACAGTGGGCAGCTATTACTTCGAGGTAGTAAGGGACTTTGTCTACCTTGGCTCTGCTATAAATTCTACAAACAAGATCAGCGCAGAAATCAATCGAAGAATAACTCTTGCCAATCGCTGTTTTTTTGGGCTTATAAGGCAATTCAACAGTAAAGCCCTATCTCGAACAACTAAGGAGACTCTGTATAAGACCCTGATCATCCCAGTCCTGCTTTACGGCGCTGGAACATGGACTTTATTAAAAGGGGATGAAGATATCCTTGGTCGCTTGGAGAGAAAAATTCTTCGTAAGATTTTCGGTCCCGTTTGCGTTGACGGGTTTTGGAGGAGAAAATTCAATCACGAACTATACGAGCTGTGCAGCGACATCGACCTGGTTAAAAAACTACGTATTGGACGTCTGAGATGGCTAGGACATGTAGAGCGAATGGACACCAACGCTCCGGCCCGCAGAGTCTTCCAATCTAACCCCGAGGGACGATGCAGTATAGGGAATCATCGCTGTAGAAGGCGCGCACAAGTTCAAGGGGACCTTGACCAACTTGGAGTGCGCAACTGGAGGCAATTAGCTAAATGGAGAGGTTTGTTGGTTGAGGCCCAGGTTAACCCCGAACTTCTTTTTTTTTCCGATGGTAGGTGAAAAATCTTCCATAGATGCTATGAGAATAGCAAGCGCTTGCTCATAGTAATTTCAGATTCTTACTGACTAAAAAAACACCACCCTTCAATATAAATTTGTTAGATATCACAACTAAGTAATAACTTATCGAGCAATTTTTCTACCACGAAATAAAAACGTTTGGTAGGTTACTTTTCACTGAAAGATCCTGCATAGTCCGCAATCTAGACGTGGTTTATCATTATCTCGCCAAGTCGAAAGGTTTCGTCCTTTGTAGTCGGCGCAATAAATTGCTCTCATCCATAATTTGTAGGACTGTATTGTTGACAAGTCCGATTGGTCGGTTTCTATGCTTTCTCGCGAAGCTTCTAGTTTCAGCTGCGATTGTCGGAATTCCGAGATCCCTGTGGATATCGGCGTTTCTAATATACCACGGTGCTTGGACAATTTGTCGTAGCACTTTATTTTAAAAAGTTTGTTAAATATTGGCATTTGTTTTCTTGCTACAACCCCAAAGTTGTATACCGTAGGTCCACACCGGATTTAGCATTTGCTTGTGTAAAAGCAGTTTGTTCTCAATACTGAGCTGGGAATGATTTCCGAGTAACCAGTTCATTTCTCTATATTTGATTTCGAGTTCTTTACGTTTCATTTTCACGTGCGAATTCCATTTCAGCCTTGCGTCGAGTGTCATTCGCAGGTATTTGGCCTCGTTTGCAAAAGGTATTCGGGCCGAGCTTAGGAAAATTGGCAAGTCATTAGTTTTCTTGTAAGTGAAATTCACGTGAACAGAGTTAGATTGACCCCGAACTGTAGCGCCACCTAAGTAAGTAATATAATATGCATATCCTTTAAGGAATCACGATGTTTTTCCATTATGATCTTTATACTTTGGATTGCATATGTGGTTGATTTACCTGCGACAAACCCGCACTGAGCCGTATTATTTTTCGCAGTCGGCCAACTAATACCCGCTCAACGATCTTCTTGGTGTGTGACATAATCTTAATCGGACAGTAGTTATCACAGTGTCGCGTATCACCATTCCCATTGCACACAGGGAGAAGGTAACTTTCCCTCCATTAATTCCGTACTGGATCATCTCACATCAGTTTGGAGATGAGAATTCTGAGCCATTTGAACCCGATGTCTTCCATAGTTTTCCATTACTCAGAGGGTATCTTGTCTGACCTAACCGCTTTTTGTTTCTTTGGAGTATTTGACCGCATACACTGTGATGTGATGTCGGGTATTTGTTCAGAGTTAGGGTTGGCTCTTGAAAAGTATAGCCGAGAAAGCTGTTCTGTTGCTGAGATCATTTAGATCACTGAAAAAGTATTCACCCAAAGCGAGTGCTCACTAAGGTTGGCGAGGGCATAACAGGTGCAAAGAAAGTGACGAAGTGACTTCGTCCCTATAGCTTCGCAGAATTCGTTGTAGGAGATGCCTCATCTCTGGCCGTGTTTTCCTATAGTACTCTGTCCGGTTATGACGTTTGTTATTTTGAAGAGGGTTCCTCTCTTGTGTTTTAGGAGGCCGACCACATTTTGTTCAGTGTTGACGAAAGTGGTTTGGCGGTGTTGCATTTGTGATTGGCTTCACTCACCGCGTCGGTGTGGATCAAGTACTTAACATAAAATCTTGACTCCTCGATTTCGATAATGCTTATGCTATTTGTACCAGAGGAGCCTTGTCGAGCCAGCTCGTCAGCTGCTCAATTGCCCGATATATAATATATAATTACCTGGTATCCAGCAAAGGATGAGGTTGTGCTGCCCAGCTATCCCGTTAAGAGATGCGCGGCATTTTTTGTAGTGTTGGATGTCAGGGGTTTGATGGCTGCCTGACTGTCGATGTATATAACAATATCCGATGACGAAACTGTATTAGAGAGGCGGATATCCAGGTCTTTCGAGAAAACTCCGTCGCCGACTCTGTCCATGGTTGTGCGCCCGTCCGTGAAAATTGACACCGATTCGTTGTACAGTACATCGCGCTGCGTCCACTCAGTTTTTTCCGGAATTGAGTGCCTGTAACCCATGTTGAAGTTGTTCTCAATGGACAGGTGATTAGTGACTTTGAGAAGATTAACCGTGCATCGGAAGTATTTTGTCGTGCCCGTATGTTGGTCTCTGCATTGCTTGGAGCTTCTCAGTCTTGCTAAGCTGGTAGCCAATTGCTTGCTGACGATGTCAATCGAGAATAAGTAGAGGGAACATGGTTTGGAGCGCCGCTGTGAAAGAGGTTCTCATTGCACCGGCTAATGCTTAGACATGCAACTCGTTGAGTTTTTCTAGTATAGTTAGGCTTAAATTCTTCTCCAAGGCGGGCCACCGCACGAATACTCCATATATAAGAATTGGTTTTAATACCGATGTGTATAGCCAATGCATGATGTTTGGTTTTAGGTCTTAAGACGCACCGACTGCCTTTGTGCAGCCAGCGATTTCCCAGCGCATTCGACGACATTCTCTTTCCAATTAAGCTTTTGTCCTAGCTCTAGGCCTAAATAGCTAGTTCTATTTGAAAGGAGCGGATCCTCTTATTATGGGTGGAGTGAAGTCAGGGAGTTTGTGTTTTCTGATGAATAGGACTAGCTCGGTCTTCGTCGGTTTAACGGAGAGGCCGCATCTGTCGGCACTAGATTGCACAGTAGCAGGGACAGTACACCCCCTTCGGGAGTGCTTCGGTGTGCATGTACTTCCAGTACTTCCGAAGGATGCAGTTATTACCCTTCTCCTTAGCGTATGCTCTATAAAGCATCAAATGGGTTCCCAGTTGTTAAGCCTGCGTAAGGCATTGGTAATCGAATTTTTTTCAAAGTTTTTAAACGTTTCCTATATGTCCAGAAATGACACTAAGATGAACTCCCTGATTGAGAGTTTGATTTTAAAGAGTAGATGATAGAATGTAAAGCCGTTTCAACAGATTTGTCTGTTTGGTAGGCGAGTTGTGACATGGATAGTGAGGTGCTATCAGTGGTGGCTTTGATATATAAATCTAGAATTCTTTCCGGAATCTTGAGCACAAAGGACGTTTGGCTGATCGGTCTTAGGTCCTTTGGGAGAGTATTCGATTTTTTTTTTCCTGCTTTGGGTATAAAGACCACACTCACATCTGTCAAGGCAGTTGTCGTTGTTCTGCGCTCCAGACGCCCTTTCAGAATGCAGAAGAGATTCTGCTAAAACAGTTGCTCTCAGTAGTAAAACTGTTCGGCTGCTCACTATGATTTATTGCTTCGCGCACTGCGGACGACTCCATTGGGCTAAATAGACTCGCCTGTTATAGATATGCACCTACCATATTGCAGGTCATAGTTGTGATTTGGACTTATTGCTCAACGTAGGTAAATACCAAACCGCAACTCAATCGTTTTTTTTTCGCTTTGCATGCACTGCTATATGATTCTAACCTGGCAAACCATACTCTTTGATGTGTGCTTACATTTATATTGACTTTGTTGTTCGTTTTTTTTCATTTCTAGCACTTAAGCTTGGTTGTTTGACAGTCAAATCCGATTTGTTCGTTTTGTTTTGAATAAATGCAATAACGGCTAACTGTGATCTTAAAAGTGATTAAATCGCTGTTAGTCTTAACAGTCTTTTTTCTTCCTTTCAATTATCGCCTTTGCTCATCTCTAGTAAAGCTCGCGCTGGGGTTTTAATAAACTAGACGACAGTATTGACACCAAAAGTTTAAATGCCGTGAATATTTAAGGGGATAGTTCCCCTCTTCCAGGACACACTTTTTTTTTATAATTTGCGCGCACTCAAGGGGTTATTAATACCCTTAATGTGTACACACAGTGCCGGCGTGGGAAAAGATACATAGAAAGAGAGAGAGAAAGATTTTGTGTAGTGGTTTTGAAGCTAAGTTGTTTATGCTTCAGAGAAAATCCGGGGGGTGGCGTTCAGATAACTGGGAAGACTTTTATTGGTTTTTGTCTTTGCTTCTTATTCACAGTATTTTTTTCCCGACCGCCTAATGTCATAGGTAAATCATTATCAACAGAGCGTTATTATCAACAATTTGTCCACCCATATGATCAAGCTACTGCCCGTGTCATGCCTTCACAGTAGTGTTCGCACAAGCTTTCGCAATTGACCGGACTGACTTTATATTCTTCATGAGAAATAAATAAATGCTTGCTGCCATCAGGATTTGAACCATGAACCACTACACCATTGCCACCCCCAAACTTTCGCCAAAACTGGAGTTGGGAAACGTTTCTAAGTCAATTGTCCCATCTTGCAGTCATGGAGAAGAGCAAACCATGCACCTGTCTTTCATGCGTCTACTTCGTAACAGACAACTATATCAATAGGTCTTATACCAATAAAATTAAATGATGCGACATAGTAATTCAACAAGTTCTCAAAACAAAATACTAGAATTTAGAGTCGAATTTATACAGTAAAATGATCTCCAATTAGTTCAGAGACTGCCCATGGAGTAAGCATGTACAGCAACGTTATATGTATGTATCACCTGATTTTCAAACTACTACACAAAAAAAAAACACTGCTATCTGTTGTCTTCACAGTAAGTTGATGCTTTAAAAAGGAGGAGTACTTGCGACCATTATCGCGTCTTTGGTTGACCATTGGATGTATTTCAAACGAATATTATAGTATCTTACCCCCAATAATAGACAACTTATTGGACTTCCAAAAGGTCCACTACATTCTTAAGTATCTTCCTAATGTGGTTCATAAAAGTCGGATTTATTTTTCCCTACAAAATGCTCACAAAAAATAATATAAAAAGATAAAAGGAGAATGAAATAAAAGGAAAACGTCATTCAAATGTTTAAATTGAAGTTGACACAAAAAATAAAACTTATCTATCAATTTAGGTCACTTGAAAATGAGAAACCCCTGCCGATAAGCAAATTTGAGAACTCATCGAAAGAAAAACTCACAATAAAAGAGCCACATCATCAAATCAGAAATTCAATGAAAACGGGAAAAAATATACCTACCGGAAGTAGGAACCCCCCTAATGTCCAGAACTCAATTGTTCGATGAAATCTCATTAAGATATTGCTAGGCAAGTACAATTTCCATATCTTGAGCGCCCATTCATTCACGAAAATCCTTGTGAAGTATTTAATCCTACGCCTATGAAGCATAATAATTGTATCCCTGTCGGCCGCAATGACCATCATTTTCAATTCGAACCCCCTGCTGCTGCCTGGAGAGAGAAGGAAAAGAAAAACTTATTTTGTTGCATCAGATGAAGAAAAAAAATCACTTCAAACTCTTTTGGACGTCTTATTGAAAAGATTAAATTAAAATCACACAACTGGATACCCGGATGTTATCCAAGGGTTAGGCACACATATTTCTGCATAATAATACTTCAAATATTTTCCTACCGAAAAGCACCCGGGAGGAATTAAGCAACTGAAATCTATTCAGCAATTGTTCAGTTTAATTGCGGGAGGTGGTTCGGAGAGCATGATTATATTCGTCCTTCGACAGCGAAGGAAAGTTTTCCAATTTCGGATGAATTGAGAAAGGACATTAAAGAAAGTTCTAGTTTAATTGTCCGTTTTAAGCTGCCTGTCATATCCACTTTGATAAAAAATATTTTAAAAGTAGATGTTCATAACTTTTACTTTAAAAGAAATGCTGAAGTTTCGCAATCCTGTCTCGAGGGTATGCCGCTTTTTATTCGATCATATTCTTAGAGTCGGGGCGAAAATCCGTCTATCCAATATCTGAATTTTTTTTTCCCATAATTTATTTTTTACTGCAAATTGTACCAATCTTTGATTAAGAAATGTTATTAAAAACAATGTAATTGCAAATTAAAAAAAAAAACCAATATGCAAAAAGTTATGAGGCAATTTTTACTTACTCGTAAAAAGATTTTCATTTAGAGAAAAAAAGAACGATAGGTCACCAAACTTATTTGAAGTCTTCTGATGCTGAGGAGTAGCAAGTTCTAAGAGCGAACGGCTGAAAATTTGTCGTACGGTTGCAAGGCGGGTAAAACGATATTATATTAACCCTTAAACTCTACCCATCCTTGGAGAAACACTATGACTACCCTCGGGTCCAGAAAACCCCAATATATTTTTCTTCTTATTTCAAAAAGAAAAAAAATTTCAACGTAAATTCATTTTTATTGAGATCACACACATATGACAAAGTGACAGATGACGGGATGCCTACATACACTTATGTTTTATGAGATTACCTTGAATGCCATCATGCGTTTCAGAGTTTAAAAAAATATTTATGAAAATTTAGTTGGTGCATCACGCTGGACCTCTGGCAAGAGCTTAAGGGTTAACGGGAGAGAGTGTGCTGAGCTTGCTAATCGAAGCTTGTCCGATAAATAAACGGGTTGTTTGGTAGTAATGATTTGGTGTAAAAACATTAAAGATAGAGATACGCATGTAACGTGCATCCTATAGTATCTTTTTGATATAAGGATTTGTTGCTTGGCTTTGTGTCCCTTTGAGTGTATGAGGCAAAGTTATATTCGCGTTCCAGCCTTACCCATTCATCAAAGAATTGAAGACTTCTTTTTTTAAGTAAAAATTTTATTTGGGAGCCGATGACTTGGTTGTCCAATGATTTTTAGAATATATAAGAAATGCAAACTCAGAGTGTGGATGTACAGCGGTGGTAGACCAGTTTCCAGATGCAACATGTAAGTCGGGGTGTTTTTTGGTAGTTTGAAAATGTTCTTAATGAAGTATCTAAGCATTTTTTCTACCTCATCAAACTAGGAAATGTCCCAGACTTGTGCCGCGTAGCACGTGATTGACCTGACGACGGCTTCAAAAATCTTGTAGTTCGTACTTGGCGCAATATTTCTCCTGCTCAGGATACCTTTCCAGCTACGGTTTATTGCACGTTTGGATTCACTCTCTCTTTAAGGAGCTTTTTAAAGATAACTGGGGTGTTATCAAAACTCCGAGGTATTTGTACTCTTTAACTTTTTCAAGTTCTTCGTTATGCTAGGTCCATTTTTCTTTCCTTGTATAGCGTTCCATTCCATTGCGAAAGATTATGACTTTGTATTTATTTGTGTTTAGATTTAGATTCCAAAGATAGCAGTATTGCTGAAGTCGGTTGATCATGATCTGCAGCATGTTACGAGTAGGAGTTACCGCTAGTATGACGACGTCATCAGCTTAGAGTAAGAGCTTTATATTCACCCCGACGAATGTTATTCCCCCGTGGAGATACGAAACTAAGTCATCTAGAAAGATTGAGAATAGAAGAGGACTCAGAAGGCAATCTTGTTTTACTCCTGTTTTCGATTGAAAGTAGTTGGATAAGATGTTTCCGTCCCATACAGCGGTTGTGTTTTCCTCGTATAGGCTTTGTAGTGCTCTAAGTATTTTTGTTGAGACTCCCAGGTTGCTTAATTTAAAGAACAGGGCTCTTCTGTCTATGGAGTCAAAAGCCAACTTAAAATCTACGAAGAAAGCGTATAATTTCTTCCCGTTGTCCAAAAAATCTTTGGCGATGCTTGCTAATGAGAACATGGCAATACTTCCAATGA
Source organism: Brachypalpus laphriformis (assembly GCA_945910035.1). Classification (NCBI taxonomy): domain Eukaryota; kingdom Metazoa; phylum Arthropoda; class Insecta; order Diptera; family Syrphidae; genus Brachypalpus; species Brachypalpus laphriformis. Next base: position 108,963,599 of record OX246756.1, read on the forward strand.
CTGACTGGATATCTTCGCCCCATCCCAAAGTTCGATTAAGACAAATATCAATGTTTTTAGCTTTTTCAGTGTATTGGAGCACTAATCTTCCCAGATAGACAGGGGATAAATAGTTAGGATCAGCTTTCTTCTTCTTCTTCCTTTTATCAGCGAGGCTATGATCCGAAACATCGTCGTATGTATAGATCCCCAACTGCTGCGAACAATGACAGATTGATAAATTTGAACCTTTTAATACTTTCGCTTACAGCTATGATATTCACTTCAGAACGCACATTCCTCAGACGTTTAGAGAGTATTTTGTACAAAATCTGTCAACAGGTCGACGGATGGCTTGCTGAAATTGACGATTATGTGCGCCAAAAGAATCATGAAGTCGTCTATAATTCTTGTGAATCGATGACCGATTTTGAAAGTAAATTTAGATAACTTGGAAGCATTATTGAAGCTTGAGTCTTTTCATGATGAGTTACCAGACTATGCTGAACATAAATGTCAAATGTGGCAGAATTACAGCTCGGTTTGACAGTTATCGCCATATTAAGTTCTATATGTAGAACCAAAAAAAAAAGACCTTTTGCAACTTTTTTTTAAAAACAAATGTGTTTGTTTCAATCAATTTGCATTGTACAGACATTATACTGGGTATTGATGTGGACACACTATAGGCATAGGCTCTCGAACCATCCGCTCTCAGTAAATACAAGCCATAAACCGTTAAAATTAACTGTATTTGTTCTCGTGAAATTCGAATCCTTCTACCGAAAAACCATTCAATTTTAAATCTGCAGTAAACCTCATTTACGTTATCCGATTTTTCATCAGTTGTCCGTTGCCAGATACAATTACCAAATCTGTTACCTCCTTTAATTGCAAAAATTATTTACAGTTTCCTTCATTAAATGTGTCCCACCAACAATTTTTCCGTCTGCAATATACGTAAACCAATAATTTATAGTTCAGACCGACCACCCACCTCACACGCACGCATAGAACCGAAATGAAACCATTGAGGTGGAATAGAAATTTAATCGGATATCCTGTCATAAGTTTGCTGAAAAGTAAAATTTATTTATTTCAGTCGAAATTGAATTTTTATCGGCATTGTTCCAATGAATAAATTTGCCATTGTCACTGGTGGTGGGAGGCTGCTGCTGCTTCAGCCTTCTGCAATTAATTCGATTTTCCTTCAGAGCCTGAAATGAAATTCTATCTGCATACACATGATGACCTGTCTATCGATCTATCTATTATTAAATTGTGTAAATTAAATTGTTAACAGCCGATTTTTTTTATGTCCACAGTTTAACCCATCAAAGAGTTGCGTTAAAAGAAATTAGACTGCAAGAGGAGGAGGGCGCCCCATTCACAGCGATTCGTGAGGCCTCGCTACTAAAAGAACTGAAACACACAAATATTGTTACATTACACGATATTGTACATACGAGAGAAACGTTAACCTTTGTTTTTGAATATGTTGTGAGTATTATTTAAATACAGTCAGAATCGGTTATAATGACATTAATTATACGATACCGTCAAAGTCGTTATAACCAATTTTGGCTGTTCGTCATTCTTGAATTAACTGTTTTATTTTTTTTTTTAATTATTATTTTTAGAATACGGATTTATCGCAATACATGGAAAAACATCCGGGCGGTCTGGATCATCGTAATGTGCGCTTATTTCTGTTTCAATTGCTGCGTGGTCTGTCGTACTGCCATAAACGACGGGTGTTGCATCGTGATGTGAAACCACAAAATTTACTTATAAGCGATGCTGGTGAATTGAAACTTGCCGATTTCGGTTTGGCAAGAGCTAAAAGTGTTCCAAGCCATACATATTCACATGAAGTTGTAACGTTATGGTACCGTCCACCAGGTGAGTTTGTAGTGATTAATATATGATAGTATAAATGCAACATGTCTTCCTTCTACATTTTGTGGTTAAAGCACTGCAATTGGGTACACAGGAGTGTAATTAATGTGTAATGGCTTATTTCAAGGTTATGAAATAAATATCCAATCTCAACACTTTTATGAAAGACAATTTGTCTTTTCAGCACCTTGCATGTTTTAATTATAAATTTATTTATTTATTTATTTAAACCTAATATGAGCTATGCTGTAAGTTAATCTTAATACCTATATTACGCTCTAAAAAAAATTTTACCAAAAACTACCTAGTGAACGGAGAAGAAGTGGAATTATTATTTGAGCGAAGGGTGTGCGTGTGTCAGACTGCGACCCAATGGTTTATTGTGTTCTCTACTAATGTCTTGTAGAAGTTTGTTCCCTCATTAGAGTTCTCCTCGCATTTCAATTTTTCCAGAATTTGATTTGACAGTCTTGCACTCTTACTGGTTTTTCGTGAGAATAGCCTACACTAAGAGTATTCTCTATTTCAGTTTCGTTGAGAAATTCGAGAATGAGAAGCAAGTTTATGGTTGGTTTATCCTCATCTGATATTTGGTACTTGCCCAGATATTTCATTCATTTTTCGGGCTAGTGCCCCACAAGACTGCAGAGTATACTTCGGAGTCTCGCTGTACTCATTGTAGAATCTGCAGAGTTCTTTCTCTCCTATACATAGTTTCCTTAGGTGTTCCTTAAGTTTAGATTGTCCTGTTAGGAAACACGTTAGCATGCGTAGGTTATTATACCTAGTTCCCTGGTAGTTTCTTTGTTTGCCTCATACATCTAGTGTTAATCCAGCTACTTTTCCTACTTTCCTGAATTCTTCTTTTTGGGTATGGTCCCATATTTCGTCTAAGGACCTATAAAGTGTTCTGGTGACCCTTGTCTTGCTAGCGAGTCCGCTGCTTCATTACCTTCTATTTCAGCATGGACCGGTATCCAATAGAAGGTTTCTTTATTTCTTCTGCCCAATTCGTGAAGCTCATGGCAAGTTCTCATGGCTTTAGCCGTTGCACTTTATTGAGTGTATCCCTCGTTGTGACTAAACCTGCTCGTTTTGCATATACTATGGCCCCGTAGGCGATCATTGGCCTCACAATGGCTAAGTACATGCAACTTAGGATCCTTGAACTACATCCCCAAAATTTACCCGCTAGGCTCCTGCATATCATGAGACCCTCTGTGTGTTTTTTTCCGGATGAGTTTATTGTCTAGGTATAGTTCCAGATACTTTGACTGGGGTCAGTATTGTGCCTGACAATGTGGTAGGTTTCAGTCGTTCGAGTTTTATTTTTTTCGTGATGTGAGGTATTATCAAATGCCCGTTTAATGTCTAAGAACGCACAGTGAGGTGGAATTATAAATCAAAAGAGTTTTGCATGCCGCTGGTCATCCGTAGCAGGGGATTCAGAAGAGACCTAGTGCTGTATGGGTTATTGTTACGGGCGCGCAGCGTACGGCAATCGATGTTTCCTACTAATAAAATATGTACAATGAATATGTCGGCAACTTCTCAACGTTTTTCAAGCGACTGAACGTTAATCAATTTCAAGCGATCTTCAGACTAAGGAACACGGCGTAGAGCAAAGCGGATGAACCTGCGTTGGACAGCCTCAATTGGAAAGGAATGGATCGTAGATCATAGTTAATTGTTCTGCTTTGTAGTAGGTATTGCGGACACAAATTGTTTTTGATTTTAAGACAAGGATCATAGTCACAGCACAAAGTCTTTTGCTTATGTTTAGCCGGTTCAAAGAATTTATTAATGACTATATTGGGGTGTAGGCGAACCCCACATGCGGATCAGTAGAAATGCGGTGAAGTGGGAGGGTTGTGATCACTTGTTTTCGGATCATAGCCTCGCTGATAAAAGGAAGAAGAAGATATTGGGGTGTATCTATCACATGAGTCTATTTTTTGAGTGACATTACGTAAGAAGAACAGACTGGCACAATATTCGAAATGGGGCTTCGCTATTACTTCTTCTTCCTTTTATCAGCGAGGCTATGATCCGAAAACAAGGGATCACAGCCCTCCCACTTCACCGCATTTCTACTGATCCGCCTGTGGGGTTCGCCTATTTGACCTCAGAAAATATCGGCAGGCCTGCCGATTTTGGATCACTCGGTTACTGAGGCCAATGAAATGCCGATGTCGTCGCATTTGTCTGATCCAGGCGTTTATAGGCCTGCCTTTCCTACATCGCGATGTCTTTGGAACGTGCATAGATATTGCCTTTTTAACAGGGTTCAAATGATCTCTTCTTTGAACGTGGCAATACCAGCTGAGCCGGTCGCGCTCTAATTTGTGTACGATGGTTTCCTTGATGTGAAAGCTTCCACGGATCTTCGAACTTCTTATTCGATCAAGCTTGGTCACTCCTGCTGTCATGCGAAGCATCTTCATCTCAGCTGCCGTTAATTTACTCTCATACGTTTTGTACATCGTCCAACATTGTGAACCGTATGTGAGCGCTGGACGTACAACTGCGGTGTAGAGCCTTCCTTTCAACTTAGGGGGCATTTTTCTGTCACAGAAGATAGCGGAATTTTCTCGCTACTTCATCCATCCTACGCCTACACGATGATTGATGTCGTCATCACAAGTTGCTTTGCTATTGATCACAGATCCCAGATATTTGAACTTTTCGCACTTGGGAAGCACTATTCCATTCAAATAAATGTCTGGAATAGGCCTGAGTGGATCAGAGAACGGGCAGCACAAGTACTCTGTCTTTTTTGAACTAATGCGATACCCATTTCCCTCCAAAACGTCCACCCACACATCAAATGCTCGTTGCAGGGATGTAGGATCCTCACTTATGATGGCTCCATCGCCAGCAAAGAATAACTGATGTACCTTGGGGTCCATCACTTCGGGGCTTCGCTATTACATTATACACTTTTATTGTACTTAGGTATTTCGGTTATATTTTTGCTCATTTTTCTTAAGGCAAATCATTTTTTGAACACTTTTTTACAAACATGGTCTTTGTGGGACTTAAAAGTTAATTTACGTATTTTATGTACGCACTGGTTCAATAAGTTTTCCATTTATTTTTATAGCGATATGTCTTTGTATTATAGGGCTGTTTAAGAGCATGTATTTAGTTTTGTCAGTGTTTATTGTAAGTTTGTTAATTTTTAGCCAGGAGTCTATTTCTTTTAAGTCACTATTTATTTATTTTTTTTACATTCTACTAAGTTTTTTCCACTAATGTATAGCAATCCATAATCTGCGAAAAGTATTAGTTTGCAGTTTTTAAACACTTTTTCCACATCGTTTATGTAGATACCTACTAATTGTGCCTTGAGGTATACCTTTCTCCACTTTTATTGCACTAGATGTTTTGTTATTTACTATTGTTCGTTGTATTCTTCGAGTAATAAATGATTTAAACCAACTAAATTCTGTATTTCGAACACCGTACATTTTTAGTTTCATTCGTAATACTTTGTGTTCTTCTGTTTCAAATGCACTTTTAAGGTCTATAAAACCGCTGCTTTGTTATCTATTTCTTTCATCCAATCATTAATAACGTAATTGACATACGTTTCACATGAACGTTTGGATCAGAATCCTGATTAATTTACACTAATCACATTTTCTCTCTCGAGGTGTTCCTGGAGTTGTATCATTATTTTTTCAATAATTTTTTCGTACCAATTAATAGTACCATATTTATGGGACAAAAATCATTACACTTAATTGAATTAATGAGTGGAAGAACAGTTCATGTACAAAATATTGCTTCTGAGAAGAACAGGAATAATGATTTCACAGAAAAACTATTTATTTATCTGAATAATAATGTACGAAGGATTTGAAGTATCCCTGTTTCCCGATATGTTCATGAATAAATAGTCCACAAAATTCTATATTGAAAAGAAATATTAAGACAGGCCTGGGCCTAGCTTCTCGCAACCGCTCGTGTTGTGTGCGTTACATTTTTCACACGAATGAAAGTGACCTACAGTTTAGTGCCGTATGGGGAGGGCAATTTGTTTAGAGAAGCTTTCTCGTGACAACAATACTCTCGGATGTTTGTCAGACGTTCGCGAGAATTGGGACCGTGAAAAAAACTTCTGGCATTCGAACTTGGAACCTCAAGCTCAGTGGTCCGACACACTAACCACTTGCACCGCGGCGCCCACAATGATAATAAATATAAGGCTTATAAAAAGTTTACAAAATTTTATTAAATAATGTTATTATTCACGACCATTGAACATAAAACAATGGATGCCGTTTCCATACAAGATCGCAACGTTTGAGTGAAAGAACGGTATAACCACCGCATTTGTACTATTCGTCCACACAATCAAGCGAACAGTGTAGTCTATTTCTGTACACATTCGACTATATAATGTACTGTTATTTTGCTGATTGGCAGGTTTACATACGTAGAACACTTTGGCTATTTTAGCCCAAAATTACATTTTTGGCGCTTGTACTGTTCTTCTTCTTCTACTTACCGATTCAATTGGATTTGGGACTTACCATATTTCTTGAGAAGGATTAGCGATTCTTTTCAAATTTGTGGGAAAACACCTGCGCACTATGAGATGTTTATGACACGTAACAGCACTGGACCAATGACACTGAATCGTTAATTATTCTCGCATTCATAGAATTAAAATATTTTTTTCTTTGGTTTATTGCAACTAGTATATCTTCTATGTTCGGCATATGGAACTTAAAGTCTATATTGCACTCCTCCACTATACTAACATATTCACTAATATCACAGAGCATACTTAAAGCGGAGACAATACTACCCAAGTGCTAAAAGCCATTTACTCTCTCGTTCTGTTAATCAGCAATGCGTACTTGCAATGTTGAGGCGTTATTAAGGCTGAGAGTCTTGATTTTGGTGCAGGTCCAATGCAGGAGGCGATAGTAGGCAAATATCATCGGCGTAGTCAAAATGTTTAAGATAGGGTGTAAGCCTTCATTGATTCTACGACAAAGCAGTATGAAACACGTCATGGGTCACCAATAGAAAGAGTACTGGCGACAGTATACAGCCATGTCGGACTCCGCTCTGATTCTTAAATTCCTCTGGAGTAATTCTAGCTATAATTTGGCTATTGTGGAAAGCACGCAAATGCCACCGCAACTCGCATATTCAGCTTAGTTACCTTTCTTTGCTAGCTTGACCATCATTTCCTTCTGCCACTCATCAGAGAGTGGATGGCAATGGTGTAGTGGTAACATCGTCAATTGCCACGCTAATGGTTCATGGTTCAAATCCTGATGTCAGCAAGCATTTATTTATTTCTCATGAAATATATAAAGTCAGTCCGATCATTTGCAAAAGCTTCTGTGAACACTACTGCGAAGGCATAACACTAGTAGCTTGGTCATGTGGCTGAAAAAATTGTTCGCTCTGTTGATGATGATTTGCCCTTGACATCGATTATCGGGAAAAAAGTACTGTGAATCAGAAGCAATGACAATAATAACAAAAAAATTTCCCCAGTTATCTGGACGCCACCCCCGGAGAATAGCTGAAGCATAAACAACTGAGCTTCAAAAACCACTACACCAAAATCTTTCTCTCTCTCTCTCTATCCATCCTTTCCGAACGCCCGCACTGTGTGTAAACATGTTAAAGGTATTCACAACCCTTTGAGTGCGCGCAAATTATAAAAAAAAAAAAAGAGAAGAACTCAGTCTCTTAAATCTTTTTTATAAGTGCGTGTGGAAGGTTTGCAATCCTTTGAGCGCTTTAATCGCAGATATTATTTTTCCTTACTGTAGGCGAATTCAGGAATTTCGAACAATGGATAGCTCGTTCTGATTTTGAAGCATTTGTCCATCCATAATGTGATTTAAAACTGTAGAACAATTTTCCCTCCGTAATCTAAGCTGATCCTCATCCGAAACACGTAGAAAACCATTTAAACTTTTCACCGGGTATACCCGTGCTCGCCTTGCTTCGTCCTCCATTCAATTTTAAGTCAAAAAAGTATTTCCTTCTAAGACCTTTCTATAATCCGTAGATACCCATAGTGCTAGGATTTACGTCAAATGTAAAAATATTAAGGATATATGTGAACAACTACATATGTACATACAATACTAAAAATATGTAAGCTCAATTTCAGTGCACAAACATAGCAGAAGAACAAACCGAAGAATAAGAAAACGAAGAGTACCATCCCCATGCTGTCTGCTCGTTGCTTCGAGATCATGTTAAAAAAAAAATTTATTATATTCCGAATTTCGCAAAAAATATTTTTGAATAAATGTCAGCTTATGGATGGCGGACCATGATTAAACATACATCATATTAAAAGCTAGACTCTAAACAATGCAACCCCGTTTTTGCGCGATGCATGTTCAAACAATTCTACACTTAAAGTTTTAACGAACCCTTTTATTTCCCAGTATAATAAGTATCCTAATTTTCGACCCAGAATATAAGCTATCTCTATGCCAAGTTTCATCAAAATCCGTGCAATAGCTTCCGCGTGATGCGTGCACAGACAGACAAAAACATTACACCCTCTATAGTCTAATTGTATTTATAGATAGAAAATGTTGCCTAAAGAAACAGCTAGTATTAGAGCAAAGAAGCATAGCAATATGGTGAAATTTAGGAAGGCCATATATGTATGTATATAACGCATCGCAGAATTGAATGCCATGTTCTAAAAGTCAATGAGTTTGGATTGCTGTAAACTACGGAACCATAGTTTATAATGGAAATGAAAAAAGGAAGATGTATGGTATACAGTTGGCATAAGCCACAATGGATCATCTTCACTGCATGGTTCGTATGAGATTTACAGGATAGTGTGCTATTAAAGAAAAACCCAAGATTATTAATCTCATTTACATATATATGGTACAGTCTTACCTATAAGATTAAGAGTTGGTAAGGGAATTGTATCATTATAGCTATCACATATAACTAGCAGTTTGAATTTTGTTGGGCTTAGACAAGGTTTATTCAGATAAACCTTGTTACCTATGCATTCTACGTCAACTCCGGCGGCGATTTCCTTAAACGTGTTCGGTTTCGTGTTTAACACGAAAAGTCTGTTTTTAAGGTATGATTCAAGTCAAAGGCTTGAGAGACCTCAAGAAAAGCGCTATAGCAAATTATTTTCTCATCTTGGGCTTTTTAAATTTCATCTGTTATTCTGTAAACTTGGTCAATTGTGGAATGCTTGATTCTGAACCCGAATCGTTGATCAGGTACTAAGTGTCTTTCTTCAATGACCGGTTGAATGCGTTTCAGTAGGAGTCTTTCAAGTACCTTCGATATTATTGGTAGTAGCGATATCAGTCTGTAGGACTTCTTGTCGTTAGGAGATTTTCCCGGTTACGGAACCAGTATAAACTCTGCGACTTTACATTGATTTGGAACGCATAATAATCTAAGTGAAGCATTTATTAAATAAACGAGTTTTATTAGAGCTTTCTTCTTTCAGATGTCGTTGTCATACCGGTAGCATCGCCTATCAATGCTTGTTCATCAAATGGCTTAAAAGTCGCTCCTAAGCGCTCGGCAAATAGATACGCTTTTTCTTTGCCACCTTTTGCCCATTCGTCATTGTTTTTTTCTGACGGTAGCGATTGCATTTGGTGGTTTTTAATACTTTTAATGGCTTTCCAGAGCGAGCAGAAGTCTCGGTTTTTTTTATATCTTGGATCGCTTTTTCGAACTTATTACATAGGTAATTCGAATATGTTTTATGTTGGGGAGCGCGGGTTTATTGCCATATTTTGCGTGCTCTCCTCTTTTCACGAATAGTTTGTTTTATTTCTAATTAGCTTCGTTGCGTGTGACTTTTCTCCAAAAAGGAGTATTTTTCCACGCGACACTCTGTATGGATTCAATAAATTTGCCGAGCTCATTTTCTATTTCGAAAGGTGTTTTAAGCGATACATTGCTAGTTGCTAGTCAATCTAGGCGCACCTTCTATTTTCGTTAGTCGGTTACTTATTTCAAAATTAGCGGTGAGTGATCTGAGGAGAGATCAAAGCTTTCTTCTGCTTTCGCAAAATTTGTAGATACTCCTTTTGCTACGAAGAAGTCTATTAGGTCAGATGGTTTTACTGTATCGGAGGGCCAATACGCCGGTTTCCCCGTTGAAAAGAAATCAACCCCAAGTTGCAAACCGGCTTCGTACAAAGTTCTGCCTTTCCGTGAGTTGGATCTTGAACCCCAAAAGGTGTGTTTTGCATTGAAATCGCAACCAATAAAGAAATTAAGTCTAAATGAGTCAAAGAGAAGTACAAATTCGTTACTTATTAACGTGCATTGCGGAGAACAATAAATGGACACAATGCTGAAGTAGTAGTGTTTATTCTTAACTCGAACTAAACTTGTTTGCATTGTATCGATTTCAATCGTTGTATTAATTGAGTACTCAATGCAGTCCTTAATGAATAGGGAGGATCCGCCTCTAGGTCCTCTGGAAGGGTGGTATGTGTGAGAAGCACGATATCCTCTTATTTGCACTCCCGATTCCTTTGTTCAGAGATCAAGCAAATGTCATTGTCATTCCGCAAGAATACTTCTAGTTCGGCTATTTTTTGTAAATTGCTGTTTGCATTTTTTGGCGAGGTTTTAACTCAAGCTTACTCAATTTATCAAATTTGACTTTGTTTATCTTGGTTTGCTCCTTCTTGTCGTGTGCAGTGTAGCACACTAGGGAGAGAAGCCACATATTGCCTCAATTTGTTGCAAAATGTACTTCCCTTATCTCTGAATCAGTTGAATAGGTACACGGATTCATTCTATCTTAAAAATCTCTTGGTAGGTCTAATTCAGAGATCAAAAATAATGTCAGACCGTTTGCTAGTGGTAACCATGTCATCCATGAAAAATGTTTGGCCCCGCGTGGGGCGCCAATTTGTAAAACTTTGGTCTCTCTGGTCAGGGCAGCCTTCATGATTCAGTTCTGTAGATGACAGCTCACGCATGAGTATAGCTTTGGTTTCCCAAAAAAAGAGATTTCCACTTCAGCAACTATGCACAAAAGGGATGTAATTGACGGAAACGATTCTTTCTAAACGTCCCTCCAGTCTCCAGTGTGATTGGATATGCGTCTTAACTTTTGCCAATACCTTCATTTTATTTAATGGGACAACCAAATGAATATACAAAACGTATTCTTTGCCTAGTATTTATCACACAAGGCCCTCATTAACCATTCTTTCCTTCGTGCTGCTGCATAATGGGCTCGTAATTTATTAAATTTAACCACCCAAAAACCAAAACTCATTCATTCCACCACACATCCTTACAAACACTATCAAATAGTATGTCCCAAAAATTGTCGATGACTCTACTAAAAATACCAAAGCATACAAAAGGAAGACAACACGTTCCTTTCGTACATCCATTTATCCTGCCCAGTGAATTTATTGCGACAATAATTGTCGACTACGATTCGACCGCCCCCCAAGCAGAGCACAACAGTATTCACAAATGGAAATCCTTTTAAATCCGAATGTATATGCTATAAATTCTTTAAGACGGTCACAAATTATGGAGTTACTGCGAAGGACACAAGGAGCAGTGTTTGTCCATTGCTGGTTTGTCAGTTGGTTACAGTCTAGCTAAGTGGTCTCGGCTTGGTTAAATCTGGACACAAAAGCCTTTGCATCAGGATAACACATAAGTACTTCCATGTTGTGGCCAATAGTTTTATTTCATCTCTCGCAGTCACAGGACCTCTTTCTTATGTTAATCTGCGTGATTTATTCCATCAATCTAGTAAAAGTTCGAAAGTGGTTTCGTGTCTCTTGCCATTGTTGTCTTAATTAATTCAATTAGCAGTCAGTGGCTATGATTGTACAAAGGGGAACGTTGGCATTAATTAACTGTTGAATCTCGATTAAACAAAAAAAAAAAAGTAATAACATCAAAGTGTCTGCAAAACTTTTTGGACCCTTTGAGAGTGATGGGAAGGAATATTTTGAATTTCCGAACAAAGATTCATGGAAATTTGCAAAATTTACGAAACTCTTTTTTGCCACAAGTTTTCCTTCCTCCCTTGCAAGGAATTTAATGGCGTGCGGTTGATCCTTGTTTCTATACAATTCCATTACATCCCGTGGTAGAGATTTTTTTTTTTGCTTCGTCTTCTGTGGATTTGAATAATCTGCCAAGACAGTTGTTTATTCGCAGTTAAAGTCGATTCTGCTCTTTGTAAATCCTTTCAAAGGGGAATGGGAATAATAATTCAAAGCGCGCTCAAGTAAAATGAGGACATGGAGATTATGTTGTGTGAAGTGCAAGCAAACGAGAAGCTGTGAGGAAAATATTTCTTATGTTTCGCTTGTTCTTTGCTTCTTTCTTTCTCGTCTCTGTGTCTTAATCCCGTGGATTTAGGAGGAGAAAAACAAGATACAGGATAATGAGGAATGTCAAGGAGATTGGATTATTGTTGTGGAAAGTTCAACTTGTGCAACTTGCCCAGTTGCCCAGTGCAACTTGTGTTGCTGGCTAGACGTAATCTAGCTGTAAGGGTGGATTTTTTTTACAAAAAAGTGATGTTGACAATTTATTACTGTGATGTAATGAAACGTGCATTCACTTCGACTGAACAGTGAAATATTGTAAAAAAAGGAACAGAATAAATGGAAGATAAAACTCTTCAATTTTATACTATCTTTGTAGAACTTGTAAATAAAGAGACAAGATTATAAAGGATTGAACTCATACCGAAAACGATCCTGGTTTTCGCTCCCATCGATTTTTTTTATAATATTAACTTGTAATGCAATCGCATACCACATTGCATTGGGAACGGAGAGCAGGAAATTTTTGGGAAATGCTCTGAAAACGGAAAGCCTATGAGTCCCAAAGGTTCCCCACCAACATCCCGCTGCATTATGATTATCAATACAGAGACTTATGCAATTAACAATGCAGGCCTTTAAAGAGTTCCACCATGTACTTACTTACTAATGCCTCCTATCGGGTTAATACCTCGAGAAGAAAATTTGTTGACTATACGCATTCGGAAGCTTTGGATTTTTATTTTTAGTTTCGAATCATCCTTTTTTGTCTACCCTGTTCAGCACCAATATTCGTCTATGACAACAGGAGTAGCATTCAACTGGTATGTTTTCGATCCACAATGATTATCAAATATCTCTAGATGCTTTTTCAATTATTCGAGAGGCTTCTTCAGTTTCTGGCTTTAATCTTGCTTTCGGATATTTTACTAACACGTCAACCAACGTCCTTCACAGCGAGCAATAGTTCCTAGAGAAAAGATTACTTCAAAGGTTTGAGCGTAAGTACCACACCACACAGTACCTTTCACTGAATGGTTCTTTGTAGACGGCGTAGTAAATTTCTTTCATCCATTCATTCATTCTTTCACTGAATGTAACGCTGTTTACGGACTGTGTCACGGATTCTTTCTTCCCCATGGATTTCATCGATCACAATTAAATTTTGCCTGGACTTTGTCAACTTCACAATAAGGGTCTATGAAAGGATTAGTGTACGAGTATTACAAGTGTGGGCGCCGTGGCGTAAGTGGTTAGTGTGTCGGATCACTAGGCATGAGGTTCCAAGTTCGAATCCCAGAAAATACCCACCTTTCGCGAGCGTCTGACAAACATCCGATAGTATTGTTGTCACGAAAAAGCTTCTCAAATCGCCGTTCGGATTCGGCATTAAACTGTAGGTCCCTTCCATTCGTGTGAAAAATATAACGGACACAACATGAGTGGTTGCGAGAAGCTAGGCCCTGGCACTTTAAAGAGCTGTTGCGCCAAATATTTGTATTTGTAGTATTACAAGTGCTACTTAAGGTCCCTGCTCAGCAATTCTTGGATCACCTGGGTTGTATACAAAAAGAAATGCAAGTCAACGTTCAAAATTCAACGTAAACTGCTGTAGAGGTTCTTATTTGTCCGCCAAAATTCCGCATTTATATTTCCTCAGTGCTAAGATTATTTTTGTCTCTCTCAAACTAGGTACACCTGCGCCGTCCATACTATTGAAATCTGTTAAATAAACAGTTCGAAAAGCAGGCCCATAGCCAGTCATGTGTCACATCCTTTCAGGTCTTAAATTTTAAGGTCGGAACATGAAGTTTCTAGTACAGGGTCTTGATAATCCAAGTATTAAAAGTATAAGAAACAAGGTAATCCGCAGCTAATCTATCCAGCGGTTATCCTTCAAGTGTAGCCAATGCAGTGTCAGCCAATCATGCACTCAAAACTTGAACGTAAGTCTCCAAGGACAGACATAAAAAGGAAAAGACACAATCATTGCATGCTTTTAAGCGAAGATAGGTCCTTTAAAGCGGGAGATGACAAGTAACATCTTCATCTACCAGACCAAAATGAAAGATGTTTAGCGAAAGTTTGGAAAACACCTTTCGTAGTCGGTACTTGAACCTTAGTGGGCTTCTTTTCTCTCCCCAATGGCTTTCCGCAGGAGTTGTGTTAATGGTTTTACTAGAGGCAAAAAGGTTTAATATGAATCGCTTCAACACAATTACAAGCCTCGTAATCTTAATACCCCAAAGTTGTTTGTTGAGGATCAGAAATTGCTAAGGATATGTATGGCATAGCAAATAATAAGCTAACAATTTCCCGTACAAAATTCATTCGGTTAAGCTTTTCCAATATAATGACCATTTGTGCCCTACCAGACACAGATAACGCAGTGTGCTCTAACTTTACTTTCTCGACCTCAGTTACGAGTGGACCTATCGTCACTCCGTGATTTAAACTAATCACTTAAACTAAACCCATTATCCAGCTCAATGAAGCACCGCTCATAATATTCAGAATAACGTGAAATAGGGGATATCCTCTAGTTATCTATCTTAATCCCCTCTTCTACAAGAGCTTTCCAAACACAATCTGCAACATTTACCAACATAAACACTGACGGGGTAAACATCGTCATCATCCGGCAAAAAAGTTTCTCCGACCTTCGTTCCTGCATCCTTTTTGCGAGATTATCCAACCTTTATTACCTAACGTTGCAGCAATGAAATTACATCACGTTCTTAAGTTCATAAGCAACACATACTAATAGCTACGACTTGGTAGAAAAAAAATTGGTTACAAACAGCCTTACCCAGGAGGGCTGGAAGTACGAGTATATATTCTGTTGCAATTTGCCCAGGACACGTACATTATCCCGGCTGCCATTCATCTTAACCGGTACATCTTTTTCCACTTCTTTCTCCCTCTCCCAGGGATTAAAAAGCTTTTAAATTCATTAAGTAATAAATCGATGGAAACACACCCACGCAAATGCGATGGACTTGTGTATCTCTTTATATACTCGTGCGAGTAAGAGTGCAGGAGTACAAGATTGAATTCAATTCACTAAATGTGAAGTTCGTTGTAACAAAAGGATATTCCATCTTCCTTATTTGGTACGTTTTTATGGGATTTTTTATGCTCCTCTGCTGCTGCTAGTGGTGTTGTTGGTGTATCTTCTGGATTACATAAAGCGATGAAAGGATGTGCGATATACAAATTCGTATTTGTAAGGTATGCGCACCCCAAAGGATAGTGCCGATGGAAGGTACAATAAATGTTTATCTGTGGATAGACGGATTACGGTTCCAAAGATGTGACCTAATTCACACGCAGCGTGGGACAGTAAACAGCATTTGTCAGGGGTCTTTAGGAGAAGATAAGCAGGTGGGTTACTTCATCACTGAGGCCAACTAGTGATGATAAACGGATTTGTATAAGCTGGACAAGTTGAGTCCAACATTTCATCCTTTTTTTCCGTTTGGATACTATTGTGAAGCATAGAATAAATCGTACTCCACATAATGAACGCTCGTCTATTTTTACTGAAAATAGTTATTCGCTTTCATGAGACGGAGTAGTATCATCATTGTAAAAAGCTGCAACAAATCCGCATCTGTTTATCTACTGAGAAGCAGAGTTGCCACATAAACCCGGCGCTGTAAATATCATATTACAGCCTGAAATGTGGAAAGTACCTTCTCGCGTCTTTGTCACTACAGCCTATGCATAGTTCTGCTGTTCTTAATCGTGTTCTTTTTACTGTGAGCCGTCAGTAAATTGTGGTCTGTTATGAGATATACATAAAAGAGGTGTTAAGTGTGCAAAGGCCGAGAAAGTCATTCGTTTTAATTTTATTGTGCTGTGTCCATAATAGCCTTAAAATGAAGAACGATTGGAGTATCCTCCGTCGCACGTCACCGAATCTTTGAAAGTCCAAGACGATGGGATATTTAGAAGCTAGGACTCAGTATTCAACCGTTGTAATTTTCATTGCTAAAGACCCCGTGTCCCCGGACCCGAAGGACTGTGACATTGTAGTTAGAGTTGAGAGGATCAAGCATGCCACGACAACATTTTATTAATTTAAATTTAATTACTGTGAACGGAATTTGAAGGCCGATTGACCGCCCAAGTGTCGGTAAGAAACCTGATCAGATCTTCTGCATGCGTCGATCAGATGATTTGATAGCCTTATAATAGCAAATCCGAAGCCTTTATTCTCTTTCATTATCGAAAGGGTCTGCAAGGATAGGGTAGGAAGGGATACGCAAAGCTTATTGGCCTGAAATCTTTCGGGGCCATGTGGCTACATTTTACGAGTTTGGTTATAAAAATTATTTTTACTACAATACTTTCCATAATTGCAGTACATACATACATACAGTTTATTTATATCCTTAGAGTTTGGTGTCATAATAGATATACCACCAGATTCTGCCACAATTATAATAAATAACTGAAATTGCTTTTGTTACTTGTTATTGAGTCTTCCACTATTTCCGGTGTTGTTACTGGTCTTAGTACATCCTAGACAGTGAGTACCTATAAGCGGCACACGACTCCGACTTTCAATTCGATAATCTGCTAAAACCTTAAATGATTGAAAAAGAACTGTAAGTATAGGTGCTCAAAAAACAGGTTACATCTGGAACTATTAGACTATTTGGGCGACTTTTCGGAGATCTTAGCATGATTCAATCAACATGCCAAAATGCAAAATAGTCTTGGTCTTGGTGTCAATCCACAAAAAATAGAACTGGTCCTCTTCACAAGGAAATACAAAATTCCGCAATTCGATCCTCTAAAACTATGTGGCGCTAGTCTGACACTCATAGACAAGTATATATGTTTGAGTCCCGTTCTTAACAAGAAACCTACCTGCAAATATCCTAGAACATGTAAAGAAAGTTACTACTGTAAGGAAACAATAGGAAATAAATGGTAACTACAGCCACGAATTACATACTGGTTCTATGTATCAGTCATTAGGCCCATACTAACATATGGCCTGATCGTCTGGTGGACAGATTTGGACAAAGCTGGTCACTTAACCTATCTTGGCCGTGTGCAATGGTCGGCTTGTCTATGCGTCAGTGGAGAACTAAGAACTACCGCAACAATGACTCTAGATATTTTGTTTCACTTACCGCCTTTGACTTTTTATAGTAGACAAGTGGCAGCTTGTGCAGGCACTCGCATGAAGGCCATATTTCAGTGGCCTAGTCTTAGCGCCAGATACTCCTCTATTCTCTTACGATTTTCTACTCTACTTCCAAAACTTCTTTTCAATAAAACCTTTGAAACCCGCATCGGATCTGGGGTTAAAAGAGGGATCCATATGCTTCTACACAGATGGGTGTAAAACAGAATCGGTAGTAGGAGGAGTAGGATGCTCTCCAAAGCTCTATATCCGTCTTCCTAATCACAGCTGGGCTTTCCAGGTGGAGATTATGGCGATAAAAGAAGTCTTGTTATGGCTAAGGTACATTGCGGTTTCTAATCAGGATATTACAATTTTTATTGACGCGATCAAATCTCTGGAATCAGTCTCATTCAATTAAAAAAATACCCTAAATTGTCGCCTGTCTCTTAACAAGATTGCCAAACAATTCAATATTCTCCTCATTTAGGTGCCTTGACACAGAGCCATTCCAGGGAATTGTATGGCTGATCAACTCGCCATCGATCGTATCGTCAAATTGCTGCTTAAGCTGAGTACTACACAGATCTGGCCTAGGCTGGATCAGAAAAATTACAATTACTTTATTAGACAGAAAACGAGCGCTCATTATAACTATAGTAGGTGTCATTACGAGGCACTGCATCATTGGAAGGCATGTCATCAGGCTAAGTCTCCTCGCAAGTGACTTCTGTAGAAACTGTATGGACGAGGACGAGGCGGAAACCGCACCACACTTCCTCTGGACGTACTGTTTGACGCAATGACCCCAGAACTTCGGTTGTTGCGCAAATTCAAAGTCGACTTTCCTCGTGTTCGGGACTGGCTTCGGAATGTAGCATGAAATATAGTCGTATTTTTACGGATGGCTGTATAACCAGTCAAGGGTCTGGGGCTGGTGTCTTCGAGGAAGAAGAACCATGAACTATGGTGTGAAGAGCAGGTGGAAGGGTCGAAGTATTTGCGTCTATAGTGACGCTGCGCCTAAGGCTTTGCTTAACCCTTCAACCGCTTCCAAAACAGCTTATGAATGTGAAAAACTATTTGAACTCGGTTACAAGGCTGAATTCTCTGTCTCTTATCTAGGTTCCAGGTCACACTGGGATCTTAGGGAATGAGATCTCCGATGAGATTGTTAGGCAAGCCTCAGACGAGCAGGACTGGGATGATCAGAGTCTTATACAGAGTCTCTTTAGTTGTTCGAGATAGGGCTTTACTGTTGAATTGCCTTATAAGCCCAAAAAAAAAACAGCGATTGGCAAGAGTTATTCTTCACTTGATTTCTGCGCTGATCTTGTTTTCGAGTTTTTAGCAGAGCCAAGGTTGACAAAGTCCCTTACTACCTCGAAGTTATAGCTGCCCGCTGTGATGTTTTGTCCAATTCGTCGGTGTTGGTTGCCCCTTCTTGTTGACAGCATATGCTTGATTTTGCCCTCGTTTATCGCTAAACCCATTTTGGCCGCTTCCGCCTCAATGCTTACAAACGCACCGGTGACAGCCCGCTGAGTTCTTCCAATAATGTCAATATCTTCGGCGTATGCAAGCAGTTGTACAGACTTATAATAGATTGTGCCTCCGGTGTTGGCTTGTGAGTTCCGCACAATCCGTTCAAGTACAATAATAAAGAAGTCACATTACAGCGCATCACCTTGTCTTAAACCTTTTTTGACATCAAAGGTCTCGGTGAGGTCATTACCGACCTTGATGGATCAGCGAGCGTTCTCCATCGTCATCCTGCACAGACGAACAAGTTTGACAGCGAGGTCAAAACTAGACATAGCTCTATAAAGCTCTTCTCTATAGATGCTGTCATAGGCGGCCTTGAAATCGATAAAGAGATGATGAGTATCGATTTGGACTTCTTGGGTTTTCTCAAGGATCTGCCGAAGTGTGAAGATTTGATCGATGGTGGACTTTCATGGCCTGAAACCGCACTGATAGGTTTCAGGAGTTCACACAATATCGCAGAAAAGATGTTATATGCGATATTGAGGAGACTGATGCCTCTATAATTGGCGCAGTTGAGATGGTCACCTTTCTTGTGGATCGGGATTTCCATTGACGATTGGATTTTTCTTGAACATAATTATGTGGCATGACTCTCCGGGATGAAGGTTGAATAAAGTTATGCTTCCCGACGTCTGTAAAAAATCAGCGGCATTCTTACTGCTTTTCAGCAGAAAAGACTGAAGACAGCTTATTGGTGGTGCCGTGACATAAGGCCAAGTGACATAAGGCCTACCTACCGTTGCTGGTATCAGGTGACATATTTTCGGTGCCGATGTGGTGCGTGCTGGTATTGTCAGCTCCTCATCACTGAAGTGTTTTCTTGACTTTCTTAGACAATGAAATTCCAATAAAACGGGAAAGTCAGGGTTTTACTCTCTGATAGTACAATGCACCAGTTGCGTCTGAGTATGAGTACGCATGAAATTACATGTTAAGGGAAGAAAAATGTTTCTTGAAAAATCCTTTAGTTGATCCTAGTTGATTTACGAAGAGGGTATCTATAGGTCCTGCCGTTGACCTACTTTTTTTTTTTTTTTTTGTTTTTGCTTAGGGGGTAGTGGTAAAACGCTAATGCGCACGGGAAACAGTCCCGCTCTGTTTCTAGTAGTATGAGACTCACTACTCACTAAAAAAACACATTTAACCCCTACTTTCTACTTGACTCCATCCACTCCGGAACCGCTTATCGCATTACTTCTGGTGCATTACTGGTGGTGTCTTTTTCATATTGGGCTCCTGGTGCGGGTTCATACATTCTTGCCGGTAAGGCTTTGATCTACTTTATGTAATTTGTGAGGGAATGTTGGCGTCTTCCTCTCTCTTTTTGGATCTTAGTACCGTCTCGATGAAGGAAGATATTCTATTCCACGTGTCGCTACTCGAGGCCATCTTGCTTATAGCATTTTCCGGCGAAAAATCGCCTATTTCCGACTCTAGTCTACTCCTCTGCTCTGTCCATTTGCTATAGATGAAAAAGGTGTGGAAAGCGTCGTCTTCCGCTGAGTCTCCATATTGGCAGGCCGCGCTCTCTACTTTACCCATTTTGTGGAGGTATCAGTTGAAATACCCATGACCGGTTAGGAATTGAGTGACAAAGTAGTTTATTTCGCCGTGTTCCCGCTCTGTCCAAGCCGTGACGTTTGTAATCAGCCTCGCTGTCCACCTCCCCCTCGTTTCAGCGCTCCACCTTCTTTGCCAAGCCTGCTTGGTAAGCTCCTTCGCTTCCGCGGCTGCCAGTTCTGCTCCTACTTTTGCCTTCTTGTCGTGGTCGTACTTCCTCTCTGTCGCTAGGAGGTTGATGGGGGTCACTCCCGCCGTTGACGTACTTGTAGAAACAAAATTATTCTTACGACAAAATATATTCAACCAAAATGTCACATAGCTTCTACTAATTTTCCATTCCATAGGGATGAAGAAAAAACATGAATCTAAAAATAGATTTCTCTTAAATTTTCCCCAAAATAATCGATACAACTTCATCTGCAAAAGATCCGCCCAGACAAACGTACACATAGCACGTGCACTGAGAATTATCTTCTAACTTTTCATCTCTATACTCGTATATGCGTTGTCCTATTCTATTGGTAGTCCCCACTGCACTAGTGATACACATGCACAATGATACTTGCTCGAGTAAACTCCTAACGAAATCTTTTACTACCACTTCATTTATTATTCGCAAATCATAAAAATAGAAAATGAAGACCAAAAAAAGTGGAATCCTTTGGGCAGTGACCAAAAGAGAATTCTAGGAGTTCATTCGTTTACTTGAAGTTTTTTTTTTCCTCCTCCCTATCTCTCAATCCGAGAGTTATTTTTGCTTTCGCATGCAAGTATCCAAGTCCAGCTGCATGGAGTTCGAGTCCTCGTAATCCTATTAGACGGCAAAACCTGCAGTGTATCATTTTATTTTTTCTAACCACGCTTTCGGTTTCTCTCTGTCTCTTTTTCTATGAAATTTATCTCTCCTTCGCAATTGCAGTGCTTAGCCTCTAACGACCAACCATTCTTTCAGCAACGACAAAAATACGTCAGTTCTTTGCACATCCTTTTTTATATTGAAAAAGAACATCCACCACCCTCAAAAGTTTATTAAGAGAGAATGTGCATAGGCAAGTCGTTGCTTTTATCCTCTTAGCCTCCTTAACAGTTAAATAAAGTAAATATACATATATATATTTATCGGTGTTATTTTTTTCGTTTTAGATGTCCTACTTGGAAGCACCGACTACTCAACATCGTTGGATATGTGGGGAGTGGGTTGTATATTCGTTGAAATGGTCACAGGGATGCCAACATTCCCGGGTATTCGAGATACCTACGATCAACTGGATAAGATATTCAAATTGCTTGGCACACCGACAGAGGAGACGTGGCAGGGTGTAACACATTTCCCCGGATACAAACCGCATAAATTAGGTAAAACGATAGCAAGTACCGGAGAGCAGACTGCTGCATTCTGCTTTCAGTTAAAGGATAAATTCTTTGAATTACTTTGGCGTACATTTTTTTATCCTTATATTATATATCGCATTGGAAAATTTATTCTTGTTCTTTTTTAATGTATTATTGCAGGTTTTTATAGACCACGCAAATTAGGTCATAGTTTTCCTAGGTTATATGATATTATTGAGGGAGAAACGATAGCGAATGCCTTCCTGCAGTTAAATCCTGAAGAAAGAATAGGGGCCGATGACGCTCTGCTACATTCGTATTTTGCACAGTTGCCAAAAAAATTATACGAACTACCGGATGGTAAGTTAAGATTTTGTAACTTGTTTTTAAAATTTCGTGTTAAGTTCAATGTTAAATAAGTATATAATATTTAGAATCTCAAACCGAGCTTTCGGACTGTGAACCGAGGAATCAAAGTTATCTAAAATGCTGTAGTCCAGCTTTTTCGACACGGTTGAATCTGGTCGACTTATACTGTATGTGTGAGAAAAGGCTGGAGAAACTTTAGCTTGAATTTGAATCTGAAAACCCAAAATAGTGGTGATTTATACTTTTATTCCAAAGATGCGACACTATTTTTTTTTTATAACTTACGCTCACTCAAGGGGTGTTAAATACTCTTTAAATATGTTTACATAGTGCGGGCTTTGGAAAGGATAGATAGAGAAAGAAAGATTTCAGAAAAACTCCTGGGATGGTGTCCAGATAAACCACTAATTGGTGGGACCTAATTCTCTCAGATCTTTCTTATCTGGAAATACGTCTAAGCATTGTTTTGCAATGACTGTCATCAGTTTGAGGTTAAGTGTTCGACTTAGTGAAGTTGCCTCTATGAATATTATGTCAATGTGAAGTTGAGCGCTATGTATTTGTGCATGAGCGCTGCCTGTGGTCATGGCAAAGTACTTGTATTTGTATTTGTGTGCGTGCGTTTCATTCGATTTATGTAACACCTGTAGCCTCTCAGGTACTTAGTTTTACAGCTTGTAAGTTAAAAGTCTGTGGTGACAGTTAGGCTGCACTTTAGGCCTTGCTTAACCCTTTAACCACTTCCAAAATAATTCGTAAAATCAAAGACTCTTTGAACTCGATCGCAAGGCTGAATTCTCTGTCTCTTATCTGGGTCCCAGATCACACTGATATTCTAGGGAACGAGATCTCTGGTTAGATCAGAGGAGGCTTTCTCAGGTTACGAGCCCGCGTTGGGTCTCCCTGCGTCGTCAGTTAAGATTTCAGTTGACGATTGGGTCTCACGAGCACAATTGTATGCGACATGACTCTCCAGGATGTAAGTTAACTAAACAAATGCTCCCGGACGCCTGTAAGAAATCAGTGGTATTCTGAGATAATACAAATGAATGAATAAAGAAAGCGTACATTGCGTTCTATGCTTGCAGTAGAATTTTTGGAAACAAGTGGAGACCCAAACCCGCCATTATATGATGTATCTATAATATTGGACAGAACCCAATATTGTAATATCACTTAAAGTTCGGAACCATATCAATGTGTTCCAAGCGGAAGTCCTAGCGATAGCAGAGGTGGGACGAGAATTTTCCGCGAAGCTTGTTACTAGAAAACAAATTGACATTTACATAGATAGTCAAGCTGCTATAAAAGCCATCTCATCCGCGATAACAATATCAAGATAAAATCAAAGCTAATAAAGCGCTGCCGCAAGGAGCTTACAACGCTCACCGATAGCCACCGTGTAACACTCTGGTTGGTCCCAAGACACAGATCTGCCAATGGTCCAAAACTTATTTTTCCCTCCCCTAGAATTTGTTAAATCACACATAGCACTTGACTTCAAACGACAAGCAGACGAAAGATGGAGAGCACTTCCATCGTGTCGCGTCTCCAGAAACATTTGGACAAAAAAACACGACAGTGTGAAAACCAAGCTCATCCTCATAATTACCGGGCACAACCTATTGGCGGCTAAGTACAGATGAACTTTGCAGAGGGTGCGGCACCACTGACGCAGAAGAGGTCTTTTGTTCATCTGCGCCATGGACGACGCAATCAGACAGTGTCAGGAAAGGATAGAAAGCTTTAAAGTGGAATATAGGCGTTTGGGACCCATCTCTTTATTTTCCTGCGCTTTTGCCGATGACTTTGTGCTCTCAAACTCTGAGAAGAAGCTAGAGAAAAACCTTAAAGTGTGGAAAGACGTCCTGGCATTTCAAAACCTACATCTTAATCTCGAAAAACCTAGGTGATGGTGGTAAAGAATAGAAAAGGGCTGGTAAGAGTGAGTGTGTATGGAGGAACTTTTGAGCAAGTAGAAAGCTATGAATATCTAGGAAGCGCCATCAACAACAAGGGGAACTCAGAGGATGATTTGAAGGTAAGGTTTCAAGCTACAAATAGGCTGTATGCGGTGTTACAAAAAAAAAATAAAAATATTCGCATTGGATAACATGTCGTCGATGATCGCTCGGTATAATGGATAAATATACTTCTGAGTGGTGTTACTTTATAAATAAATTCAATTAATGTGATTTTTTCTGTGCCTTTTCGAATGCGCTTTGTTGTAAGGAAACTCTGTGCATCAATTTGACCGGCCCAAAGCGCATTCATAAAACTAGATCCAAGGGGTGGCAATGGTGCAGTGATCACGTCGTTAATTGCCACGCTTAGGTTCATGGTTGAAATTCTGATGTCAGCAAGCATTTATTTATTTCTCACGAAATATATAATGTCATTCTGATCATTTGCAAAAGCTTCTGTGGACACTACTGCAAAGGCATAACACTGGCAATAGCTTGGTCATGTGGCTGGAAAAATTGTTCACCCTGTTGATGATGATTTGCCCTTGGCATTGGTTTTCGGGAAAAAAGTACTGTGAAGCAAAGACAATAATAACAAAAATCTCCCCAGTTATCTGGATGCCACCCCCGGAGAATAACTGAAGCATAAACAACTGAGCTTCAAGAACCACCACACTTCTCTCTCTCTCTATCCATCCTTTCCAACGCCCGCACTGTGTGTAAACATGTTAAAGGCATTCATAACCCTTTGAGTGTGCGCAAATTATAAAAAAAAAAGACATATCTATGGTTTTGAACAGATACAAAATTTCAGTAGCAACATTAAAGTAGTATTTATTTTTATGTACACATAAAAAAAAATTAAGTCAGCAGTTAAGTCAAATTGAGACGAAAATAAAAAGTTGCTTGATTATTATTATTCGTCAAACTTAACAAGAAAACAGTCACAGTGCCAACAGTTCCTATACTCGTAACAGTATATTCTATTCCACTGCTTCCTAAATCACTTCAAACCATGTCGTTATGACGTTATGCATCCTTGTCAGACATTGTTTTGCGTCCTTAATTCCTCTTACAACCCATTGAGCACACGGCATATTGCGGCTTCATTACTTTCCTCGATAACAGCCGCACATACATACATATTTTCAAAATATCTCTACTGCACAAATCAATTAAATGCGGTTTCTATAGGTACATGCCTTCGACGATGGAACTAGATAGTATTTTTAACATACATGATTGAGCCGGGCGGGAGTAGAACATGCTATAAAACCGGATATTAGATGCCCACTTTCTGCACTCAGAGCTCAGCTAACTGAATTATTTGGATTCGGTTTTCACCCATTGTGGTGCTATCCCACTCTATATCTCGAAAGATAGCAGTTCACTGACCGGTGAATCCCATAAGCGTAAGCAAACCACTTACTGTAACAAACACAAATGCGATTTGTCCCCATGGAACCCACTCTAAAGCAGAAATTCCGCAGTCAACTACATACTCGTATTTGCTATTTGGAATCCGCAAACATTTGGCTTTTCTCTATTTCAAATTTCGACTTTCTAATTCGCGCGCAAATATCCCAAACCATCATCAAATCTCTATTTGCCCAATTCTATTGCTACTGTCATCGTTCTCCTCTTTTGTACACAAAAATGTAGAACAACTCGGCTAAATCTGCATTTGTGGTAGATGAAAGTTGTTCTGCAACTACGGGTGCCAACCCACCATGTTAGTACAGCGAAGCTGCATGTGTCGTTACCGTGGCAACAAAATTCCACCCAAAAAACACATCCCTCATTGTTGCTCGGAACAAGGACTTGTGCAACAGTGGATGGGAATATCTACTTACTCTAAGTCATGTTTTCCTTTGGGTGGTGGTTGTCGCCTCTTTTTTGTATACCCAACCGAGATAACAATGAATTACGGAATAATGTAGCGAAATAATAATTGCTTCCCTTATTTGGAATGGAGTGTGTATCTCAGGGTAGACCCCCGTGTTCTGAAAAGACTATCCAAACATTGGACTTTTATTCGGTAGCAACATCGATGGATGGATACCGAACGGCAGGGAGTGATGGTTGAACCAACACTTGGGCCAGAGAATTTGTTAGCTGGAAAGTGTTCTCTTTGAAATTGAAGTTCCCGAGCGGATTTAAATTGTAAATTTTGTTTGTGCTTGTTTTCGAATTAATTTTCTATTTATTTTCGAAATTAATTGCATTTGCCATGGCTGGTGGAGTGGAAGGTCTATTTTGTTGGAATATAATTTGTTTGTTCGTAAACATGAGAAGTCAAGAGCAGGTATACAGGTAGGATCTTGTGAAACTTGAATACAAATAATTGGGCCTAACTTCGGCTACTATGCATGTACGAGTATCCAGGAAACGTTCGAGAGCGTCAACATTTTAGTCATAGACGTAGTCATTGTATTTTATAATTTACTTACCAAGTTGATGAAGTGCAGGAGCAATGCAACTAAGTAGATCTATTGTGCCCCTAAACTAGGACTCTGCTCGATGAGATAGTCGAATTGGAGCACTTCATCCAATCCAACTGCTTTGATGGACCAGAGTATCTGAAGTAGATTCAGCGCAGGTAGATTTGTTTTTACTAAAAAATAGGCTCCCCGATGGTGTCGTTTTTTGTGTATTAATCCTTCCGATTTAATGAGAAGGTATGCTGGTGTTTCTTCGAAGTCCCTACAGAATATAAAGTGCCCATTCTTTTATATTTTTCGGTTTCCAGGTTCTCTGATTCGATTCTTGCTAACCCTGAGACGGTTCTGCTTCTTTTCTTGTTGTAGTTGCCCAGAAGTTCATTAGCTCACCTTAGTTAAAGAATATCATTTAAATTCTTGGCCAATTTGGTCTCTTCTCTTCTCAGTTTCCTGTGTATTTTGTGCGGTCCTAACTCATAGAGGGTGAGATCGACCTATTTGGTCTCTGAATGTACGCGATGAGTTCCTTCTGCATCACACGACCTACTTACATAACCTAACCTAACCTAACTCACAGAAAGCTTTCGGTTCCCTGAACCGTTTATCACTAGTGCGTCAGCTGCTTCCTTTCCGTCCATCCCAGCATGATCTGGTACCCAGTAGAGAGTAGCTTTTTATTTTCGCCTTGTGCGAAATCCTTAATTCCTCTCGATCAAACTGCTCTTTGAGTTTTATTTCGGCGCATGTAACATACCAGGTCTCTGAACGCCAATTCTTTGTTCATCCCATTCACCTCTGGAATGCAGTCGCTCTCAGCGTGAGAAAGCTGTACGATGCGAACAATTTTGTGGATACTCTTTTTCCGTACCTTGCAGGCACATAGATACAGAAAATACTCTAAGTCAACTACAATAATTATCTTTTCTTTTGATTTGCACTTTGTTTCCTTTTTGTTATTTTCATTCTTTTCTTTGTTCAAAAGTTAGTTCATACAAAAATTAAGCAAATTCAACCTAATTTTGATAATATGAATTTGTACAGCTGACATTCATGGTTCATGACATTATGTTTAGAACACGACTTCATGCATACCATATGGCTTTCTCTGCTGTTTTTGACGAAGCGCATCCTGTCGGTCCGATTTCGGGGCACTCTTCCGAGCATTTGGGGCTCTATCTCACCAATAACGCGCTGAATATTGACTTCCAAGGCCTCGATAGTTGGGGTTTATTGGCAAACACCAAAGACTTTACAACCCCACAAGAAGTAATTGATTGGTGTTAAATCGCCAATTCACTGGTCCATTTTGCTATATAATGTTGTCGTTGAATCGAGTCTTCAATCCATGAACTCCCAGCGCAAGCCATTGTGTCGTAGCTTTAGTTCCGCACCAGCGAAATCTTATACGGGTGTAGGCTAAGATTTGTTCGCAAAATTTTCCGCATAGTGGACAGAAAAAGCCAAACTGTTGCGATCGACGCCGAATGGACGATTCCGGAACTTCCGTCGCACTTTCACTTACAGCGGCCACAGTTTCTTCTTACGCACATTGCATTGACGCGTCGTTTGCTTTACGTCATGCAGAGTGTATGTGGTACGAAATTGATTCACAGCACGACGATTAGCAAGCTCAGTTGGTCTTATGAAGACAAAAAAAAAATCACTTAATCTTCTATACGTTTCGCAAATTGCAGACCGATTTTCAAAAAAATTTTAAATGATACGGAACGGAAGCATTCTTCTGATGTAAGTCTATAATTTTTCAAACAATGCTGAACATATATATGAAAGAACTTTCAAAGATGAAGGGGCAATTGGAAGAAGGGCCTATGTAACATTTTTTTTTTCACCAATTGATGCTGCGGATTGTTACTCTAAAATATAGATTGACTCCTAAAGCTGTCTAGGGGATAATTTGAAAATTACAGAGGTACAAAAGTCGATTTGTGCAAGAAATTATATGGAAAAAGTACCAGAAGGATTATCTCAAAACGTGGGTAATGTCCTTCTTCCACTTGCCCCTTCAATACGATTTGAAAGTTATCGTTATTGAAAGAACTAACAGTCTTCAAAAAAACAACCCTTTACATATGCATGAAAGTTTTATACATCAATTTAGGGTGATCCTGGGCCTCAACCAACAAGCCCCTCCATTTAACTCGATCTTTAGCTAATTGCCTCCAGTTGAGATCCCTTTGTACTTGTGCGCGCCATATAATGCCAAGCCGTCCTCTACTGCGTTGTCCCTCAGGGTTTGATTCGAAGACTCTGCGGGTCGCATTATTGGTGTTTATTCGCTCTTCATGTTCGTGACATCTGAGTCGATGAATTCGAATCTTCATCGTACAGTTCGTCGTTGAATTTTCTCCTGCAAAGCCCGTCAACGCACACGGGACAATATCTTCGAAGAATCTTTTGCTCGAAACGACAAAGGATATCTTCATCGGTCATCTATAAAGCCCATACTTCAGCTCGTTTGATTTATGAGCGGTTGTTGTTCTCAGATGTAGTAGAGCAGCTGATGTAGATGAAGTCCCTTACTACCTCGAAGTTCTATTTTTCATCCTCCTATTTCCCGGCTCATCCTATCGTAGTTAGATGTAGGATGTTTGTAATATCTTTGTAGCAATTTAGGGCTTTTGCTTATAGGAAGCATTAGTATGCACACGCACAGCGTTGCATCGCTTTGAATATTTGCTTTAAATCTATTTAAAGCCTTTGCCAGAACTTCAATCCTTTTTGTACTACTCATATACCTGTAATTCTTAAAAGTAGCTTCTTACATATAAAACTTAATTTATCACTAGCTTAAACCCCGCCCTCTTCGCCAGGCACATAAAAATGTCCGTTTTTTTTTTTAGGTTTTTGATTGTTTTTGTATTTTTTTTTTCTATCACCTTTGTACCGTACCTTTGTACAATACATTAAAAAAAAAAACCAACTAAATTGGTTGAATATTACGGGCGGTAGAGGGAAACATACGCATGTTGCGAGTTGTATATACGAGTATATACGTATAGATTAAATGAGATTACGTTAGGTATGATAGTCTCCTCAGGAGATTACTTCTCCAACTTGCCTAATTCTTCTATGGCAACTGTATTCCAGTACTCCCTTCGTTCACTGATTAATTTCTTCCGTTGGTAATAAACTCATTGTTCTAAATTTAAAATTTAATTGTGTGCAATTTATCCCGTTAAAAGTTAATCCCTTTATGTTTTATAAAAAGAATATCCAATTAAACTCTCGTGTAATCCTATCAGACGAACAAAGCGCACCTACTGACTTCCCCCACGCAATATATTCCACATACTCCCACCGTGTGGTAAACCATTAAAACCCCGTACGCATCAGCGCCACCGCAGTTTTGCACCTCTCATTAACGGTATTAAGAGGATAAAAATTCCCAATTTTGTCAGCTCCAAGTGCCTAAATACCACATAATTCCCGTCGTTTGATGCTGTGTGCAAACAGCTACCTATGTATTATACACATGTGTGTGTGTACGAAATAGAAGTACCAACTCTGCCTCTCTTTTTGGCAAGGACAACTCATTTACATATCATATATCCTGAACGTCACAACGCCAAATGAGAGCAATCAGTCTTCCTGCTTTCCTTTTCAGTGAATTCAGTTCTAGCTAAAAATGATAATCCCTGGAAAAGGTGTGGTATACCTGTCTGTCCACAAATAACTTTGAAAGTCAAAAATTATACCACAATGGAAGAAATGCGGGCTCTCCCCTCCAGCGTACATACCATATATGACAGCAATTGACCCCTACTGGACAACTTTGAGTATGCTATTCAAATATTTTCCAACAACATATTGACACTTGTGGTCTTTTGTGTTAAATTTTCTTCAGCCACTCGAACATATCCTGTCACAGGAAAGATAGTGTGCGGTTTATGACAATTAAATTTGCGGTTGCCTTAATTAGGATTTTTAGAACAACGGTGATAGCTATCTCACCGTGCGTCGCGTCAGTCGGTCGGCCGTCATGGGATATGACCGACGCTAAAGGGTATATTCAATGTCCAGGAGTCGAAACCGATTAAAAGTCAACAACACGCTCTCTTATCGATTTAATTGATTTACACTTGAGGGTGAGATGGTACAGAGATGAGTGGTAGTAGTATGTTACATATGCATGTATGTATGCCGTACAAGTAAATATTTTCATGGATATCATCGGAGGATAATGACACGATACACCCCCTGCTTACCTTGCAATGTAAACCGAGTAGCAGGATACAAGACTAATTAGGGATGGAGATTGAATCACACATACACGGAGATGAAAGCAAATAAGATTCAGCTTGAGCGATGCAAATTGGTTGTGCAACAGTAAAGGAGTTCATTTTAATGGAGATGAAAATGATAATGGGAAGGACTTCACCTGTGTCCTGTGGTGGTTGACACTGCCTATGGCTTCTGTTGATAACAACATCGAGAATTATGCTGTATACAGCATTTATTTTAATTAATTATCGATCGAGCGGTTGATTAATTTATGTCACGAGGGTGACATGTCACTGTAAGCTTGTTGATACGAAATCAGAATGTATTTCTTGAGTGTTGTTATTAATTAATACGCTTGGAGGCTATACATTATTGAAGAGCTGTGATGCTTTTGCTGGAGGTAGCTTGGTTGGTTGGTAGGAAAGCGACAACAATTGTAATTTAATTTTAAAATAAATTGGAGAATTTAAATTTTAAATAAATGGGTCCACACGGCACAGACTTTGGTCTACAGAGCGGTGCCGTTGCACAGCAAACGTTACTGATAACTGCTTACTATTTACTCAAGTTTGTCTGCAGAGACTCAGGTTTCCCTCAGATAGTGATTGACACCATAAAGTAAGTCTCTTTCTTCTTCCGGGCGGCAGTCGCATAGATTGGATTGGATCAATGATGGAACACATTCCATGTAGGTAGAATAAGGTTAATCGGCGTCCTCGCATACGATATTTGTTTAGATTTTCTACAGTTTTTGTGAACAGTACGCATATCTGAGAACGAAAACTGGCATTAGGCAAAGACCCGGCTTTTTATAGGAAGTACAAACTGCAATAAAATATTTATACAGTTCAAGTTTTATTTTATCATAACTACATATGATACAATGAATTTTACGTTATACATTTTTTTCAAGTGTGCAATAAAATAAAAGGATAAGGCTGTGGCAATGTCGTCTGTCTGATTGACTCGATATAAAATTAGTATATTTGCATCTTTAATACCTATAACCTGCCGAAACCCCACTTACTCAAAGTTTATAATATCCAAACTTTCTTACCAACTATAGTGTACACACATGAAAAATCTTAAGCTTGATACTACGACGTATGTCTGGCGGTCGCTGGTTCTCACGCTATTAGCATTATAAGCATTGTGCAAGTAGAGATTATATTATTCCAAGAATTGTATACTATTAAAGCCATTGCTAAGGAACATCTTATTAAGCCAAACTTACGAGTATGTTAAATGAAGTTGATTTAGTGTACGTTGTCGTATTTGAAAGACGTGTGCTCTATATGATGACTTTATTACAGCTGATCTAAGTGTCAGTTACAGTGACATAACATAAATGACATAAGAGGTACATTGGTCCCTTAGTGTATAATATACATACATACATACATACAGGGTGCGCCATCTTCTATGTCGGTATGTGAATATTAAATAACTTAAAAAACAAAACAAACGATTTCCATATACGAGGTATTTTTATTTAACTTGGTCCTTTGCAATTTATTTGGACTAGTTTTTGAATACACCATCAATCAAGTGGCCGCCTCTATTGACCAAAGCAAAATGTTCCCTTTTTGCTGCGTTTTCCATCACTTTTTCGAGCATCGCGGGCGGTTTAGCGATGATTTCGGCACGAATGTTTGCCTTGAGCTCGTCAATGGTCTGAGGCTTGCTGGCGTACATACACTTTGCTTTTCAAATAACTCCACAAAAAGAAGTCCGGAGGGGTCAAATAAGGAGATCTGGCTGACCAGTCAATGTCGTCATTTTTTGACAGAACACTGTTTAGCTGTATTCCAAGCGACGTGGACGGTCTGTCGGCAATATTCTTTGAGTCAATTGCACTTTATACGGAAACAAATGCAAATCATCCTTCAAGGTGGTTCCACTGGCGCCAACATGCTGAGCGCGGTGACGATACGCCACATGTGGGTTCTCGGCAACCCTCTCTATTACCGCTTCAACCAGTTCATTTGAACGTCTTGGGCGTTGATGAACGGCATGTCGACGATCTCCCACTGTCCCGTGCTCAACAAAATTCGACACCAAACGACGAATAGAGTTGTCAGACGGTGCTTGTTGGCCACGATATTTTCGATGATATGCACGTTGACACAACTGAACGACTATTTTCAATGTACAGCGTCACTATTTCGGCGCGTTGTTTCGGTATAAAGCGATTCATAGTTAAAAGTCAAAGTTATTCAATGTTTACATACCGACATAAAAGATGGCGCACCTGTTACATCAATGTAACATACGTGTAGTAGAGTAATACTAGAAAGTAACTAAATCAAATTTCTTCTTCTTCTTCTTCTTCTTCTTACTGGTAATAATGAATGACGATTCAAAAAAGTTTGAGGTTATGCATCCGTTTCACTCATAGAAATTGAATTTCAAATACCGAGCGTACAATAATAATAATACCGCCCCCCAATGGTAACTTAATATCGTCCCGGAGTGATACCAGGGATTGTTGTTGTGAATACCGTTTAAACGTTTGTGCCTTTGGCAGTGAATCTGGTCTCCATTGACGATGAAGATGTTCAAGGAAAAGAAGCTAAATGTCAGGAATATTTCCCAAGACAAAACAGGTAAAAAATGTACCAGATGCAAGTGTTTCCTTTTGATGCATTAAGATTGCGTAGAAATCCGTTTCCTAAGTTTATAAGTGCCGCCTACCTTGAGGCTTTATTTCCAATTTAAGACTTTTAAAGCTGATAGGAAGTATTTTTATTCATAATAGTTTCTATTGTTTTGTTATGATGATGATAACATGATAACTTACTTAGATGGCGCTACAGTCCGGGGTGGACCTGGGCCTCAACCAACAAACCTCTCCAGCCAGCACGGTTACGAGCCAGCTGCCTCCAGTTGCGCACGCCAAGTTGGTTGAGGTCCCCCTCCACTTGTTTGCGCCACCTACCGGGAGGTCGTCCTCTACTGCGCCGTCCGTCCGGGATGGATTCGAAGACTTTCTTAGTGGGAAGGTTGGGCTCCATCCGCTCTAAATGACCCAGCCATCTTAGTCGCTGTATGTGAACTCTTCTGGCTAAGTCGATGTCCTTGTACAGGCCATATAGTTCGGCATTGTACCTTTTCCTCCACTCACCGTCTATGCAGACGGGACCAAAGATCGCTCGAAGAACTTTTCTCTCGAAATAACCGAGGGCATCCTCATCCGGTTTTGTCAAAGTCCATGCCTCTGTGCCATACAGCAGGACTGGGGTGATTAATGTCTTATAAAGAGTTACCTTAGTAGTTCGAGATAGGGCTTTGCTACTCAATTGCCGTTTTAGCCCATAGAAACAACGATTGGCAAGAGTAATTCTCCGTGTGATCTCGGTAATGATGTCATTTGCGGAGCTGACCATAGAGCCTAGGTAGACAAAATCCTTTACTACCTCAAAATGGTATCTTTCTATTGTGGCGTTCTGTCCAAGACGCCGATGTTGGGTGTCTTTTTTTGTAGACAGCATATATTTTGTTTTGCTTTCATTGACCGCTAGACCCATCTTTGCTGCCTCGTTCTCAATACTCGTAAATGCCCCATTGACGGCCCGCTGAGTTCTTCCGATTATGTCAATGTCATCGGTATAAGCGAGTAGTTGTACAGACTTGAAGAAGATTGTACCTCCGGGGTTGGCTTGTGAGTTTCGTACAATTCTCTCAAGTACTATGTTAAAGAGATCGCATGATAGCGCGTCACCTTGGCTAAGACCTTTCCTGACATCGAACGGTTCGGTGATGTTCTTACCGACTTTGATGGAGCAGCGAGAGTTCTTCATCGTCATTCTGCACAAACGGACGAGCTTGGCAAGGATGCCAAGACTAGACATGGCTCTGTATAACTCGTCTCTATATACGCTATCATAGCCAACTTTGAAATCGATGAAAAGGAGGTGCGTATCGATTTTATATTCATGGGTTTTTTCCAAGATCTGCCGTAGTGGGAATATTTGGTCAATGGTGGACCCCACATGCGGATCAGTAGAAATGCGGTGAAGTGGGAGGGTTGTGATCCCTTGTTTTCGGATCATAGCCTCGCTGATAAAAGGAAGAAGAAGGTGGACTTTCCAGGCCTGAAACCGCACTGATAACGACCTATCAGGTTGTTGACGATCGGTTTTAGGCGTTCACATAGTACGACAGACAGTATCTTATATGCGATATTTAGGAGACTTATCCCTCTGTAGTTGGCGCAGTTCAGAGGGTCTCCTTTCTTCAGGTTCGAGCAAACGATGCTGAGGTTCCATTCATCGGGCATACTTTCGCCCGACCAGATTTTACAGATGAGCTGGTGCATGCTCCTTACCAACTCATCTCCTCCTGCCTTGAAAAGTTCAGCGGCAAGGCCGTCGGCTCCAGCAGCTTTGTTGGACTTGAGTTTAGATATCGCTATCCTCACTTCATTCTGATCGGGTTGACGTGAATCTTGACTGTCATCGTCACTGTTGAATGGCTCATTCTGCCTGACAGCGGAATATTGGTCATCATCGCCGTTGAACAGTCTGTAGAAGTGTTCCTTCCATATCCTCAGCACCGACTGCGATTCTACTACTATATTGCCATTTTCGTCCCTGCAGGCTTCTGTCCTGGCTTTGAAGCCCTGTCATGTTCTTTTTACCTTTTGGTAAAATTTTCGAACATCATTCCTGCAATAAAGTCTCTCAATCTCCTCGATCGAGCGCTTCTCACGCTCCTTTTTCTTCTTTCTGAGAAGTCGATGTTCCTCTTTTCATCTGCTCACGTAAAGCTCGTTAGCAGCTCTAGTCCTTCTATGCAGCGCCGCTTTGTACGCCTCTTGTTTAGCTGCATGTGCTTGCCGGTATTCCTCATCAAACCAGTGGTTTTATTGTGGTGGCCGGGAAAAACCCAGGGCGTCAGAGGCGGCATCTCTGATGGCTTGTTTGCAACGCTCCCACTGGTCTTCCGCATTTGCTGCTAGCGGCATAGGACTTGGAATAAGATTAGAAGAAACTCGATCGGCAAAGGTTCTGGCTGTCTCTTGTGATTGTTGCCGCCCGACGTCAAATTTCCTCACAGTATTTCGTTGATTTCGCTCCGTTCTGGATATCCGCATCCGTACCTTGGCTACATCTAAGTAGTGATCCGAGTCCACGTTGGCTCCACGGAAAGTCCGGACACTCAGAATACTGGAAGAGTGCCTTGCGTCGATCGCAATGTGATCTGGTTGACGATTTTTCGATCAAAGGAGAGCCATGTTCCTTTGTGAATATCGAGACGTGGGAACCGCGTACTAGCTACGACAAAGTTTCGCCCCGTCGCAAAGTCGATTAGCCTGAGTCCGTTGCCGGATGTGATGTCGTGCAGGCTGTGCCTTCCGACCACGCTACTTAAGACTTCCTCTCTTCCTAGCTTTGCGTTAAAGTCGCCTAGGATTATTTTAACGTCGTGGCTAGGGCATTGCTCATACGTCTTGTCCAAGAGCTAGTGGAAGTCATCCTTTGACGCGTCGTCCTTCTCCTGAACGCATATTAGGCTAATGTTGGCAAATTTAGCCTTGATACGGACAGCCATGAGGCGCTCGTTCACATGCCGGAAACTCAAGACTTCTTGCCTAAGTCTGCCTCCAATGACAAATCCGCACCCGAATAGACGCTGTCCTTGTTGTCTGTAGCAGTCGCCGGAGTAGATATCGCAGTTTTTCATACTCCTTTTGCCGGCCCATCCCATCGCACTTCTTGGATGGCGCTAAAGTCTACTTTGAAACACTCTAAGGCCTCCGCAGGTCGTGCAGACACGAAGATCGTTGTCCTTTTTACGTTTGCATGGGTCGTCAACAGCAAGATCATTCGTATCCGAGGCTGTTGGTTGCTTCGTAACCAAAGGTTTTTTACGTGGTAGCTCTTGCTAGACTTCTGAGACGCATACTTCAGCCAATCAGGTCAATAAGAGATGCCTCGTCCGGTTAGACATATGCGCGCTGAAGTTCACCCAGATGTGTTACGCAGGTCTGAGTGTTCAGCTGCACATATATCGTCAGACTCAGCATACGCTCATCGTTAGTTCACTATCAGATAGCTATCCAGCGGGCACCGCGAGGAGGTGATGATGCGATTTTGTCCACCGATAAGATGATAATGTAACTCTAATATCGTCACCTCAGTATTCGAGTGATCTAAACGACAAAAACATAGATTCGAGAATACGACGTTTGCAGTTTGAATGTGAATAAAACGAAAATCGTATGTTGCACGACCTTATGCAAAATTTATTAAAATAGTGGGCACTGAGCGTTACTTATAATCCATTTTTTGTTTGTATTGGGCTATCTTTTTTTTTATGGCTTATGTTAATTTGAAAAAAAAGGAAATCGCATATTTGCACGATTTTTTCAACTTGTGCGGATTTGTATGGTATGTGGTACTTTTTGACCAACCTATGGGTCATTTAAATACTGAACGCGATTGTGATTTACCGATGCATATGCGTCATATTTCATACAATTTTCTGTTTCTCATTTTTTTTTTATAAAAAAAAAAAAGGTACGTTAACATTTTAAAGGAAAATAAACGTGTTTGGTCATAACTGAGATCTAAAAATCCAACTTTTCTTAGGCTTTTCGAAATGTTAGAGAATGTGATTTTAGTGCCTACAGAACCTTTAAACAAAAAATAAATAAAACAAAATACATAGTTTATTCAACTTTTACTTATTGAAAACTAAAACTGAAATATTTTACTTCATTGTTAAAAACAAAAAATATAATACTTATACATTGAAATCATTTAAAATGCTTGAAACGTTCATTTAAAATACTGAAAAATAATCATGCATATGAAGTATGAAGCACTATTGAATGGAAATTGTATGTATGGAGCATTTCAGCACTGAATTATGTGTTCGCAAACTAAGCATATCTGAGTTCAATTGTACGTATGGGTCATTTAAATCATTTAAAAAATTTCAAAAAAAATTTATACAAAAGTGTGACTTTCCCATACAAAGGCTTATTTGGCAGATCAATACTGACCATTTCTTCCCAAAAATGCGTATATGTCATTTGTAACACTGATATCTTTTTAAATAATAGAGATAGTAGAGATTTTATTGCACCAATCGAAAGATCTTGTTTTTTTTTTCACCAAGAAAACATTCCTAGCTCAAAAATGGGGAATATACATTTAGATCACTCCAATACTGAGGTGACGATATGAATTATTTTTGTTTAAGCTAAGCTTACAAAGAATAACTAAACTGATTATTAAGTCTTATAGCAATTTCAAATAAAGGTATAAATCATTGATAATACTGCCTTTTTATTTTTGATATATCTAAAAATATTGAAAATATTTATATAGGATTTTAAAAAAAGGGTACGGTATTTGGCGTCTCTACCCTACTGGCACGCATGCGTGTGTGTACGCGTATCGGGTCCAATTGAAACCACAATTATCCTTTTTATCATAAAAGTCTATTAATAAATGTTGTTAAGTTTATCAAGGGACTTTATTAAATATTCCTCCTCTCTTTTCAGAAACATCGATTTTCACCGTTGAAGGTGTGCATTTGTATCCGGAGCCTAATCGACAAAATAAATGAAAATTAAAGCAAGTTCTATCCCTGGATGGTGTTCGTCACTACTGTTAACAGCAGCCATATACATAAATATATTAAAATTTAAATCAAAAAACAAGATAAATAAAAAAAAAAATATTTTTTAATTTAATTAAAAAAATAGCGAAAGGAAATAATGAATTCTAATAATTAAAACATTAGATAAAGAATGGGAAGTCGGAAAGGATAACGCGATGAAGACACAAGACTCCTTTTTGTTTTGTTTATCAAAATTCAGTCTCTATCTCTGCGCTGGATCTCCAAAAAACTTTAAAAGTAACTCGAGATCCAACAACAATAACTTCACATTTGAAACAACAAAATTATCTGAACGGACAAGGATTCTAAACGATGACGCTTAGAA
The DNA here is from genome assembly GCA_945910035.1 of Brachypalpus laphriformis. Classification (NCBI taxonomy): domain Eukaryota; kingdom Metazoa; phylum Arthropoda; class Insecta; order Diptera; family Syrphidae; genus Brachypalpus; species Brachypalpus laphriformis. Next base: position 109,002,334 of record OX246756.1, read on the forward strand.
GTACCACAAAAAATAAAAATAAATAATATAAAAAAATTAAACAAATGTGAAATAAGACCTACAGGACCATACATTTAGATAAAATGAAAAAAAAAAAACACCCGCGTAAATTACGAACAAATAAAAGGAAAACATAATAAAATAAACGAAGTTATTATAAATAAATAAAAAATCAAGTAAACTAAAAAAGATTATAAATAGAAATCTAGTATAGAATATTTTAGTCGTCTTGTACTATCCATCCAGTCATTTATGATGCGTTCGCTCATCTTTCAAAGAAGGAAATGAATTTAAGTTCTGCAATTTAATATTCATTATGAAAATGTATTTGTTTTTGTTCTCTTTTCTATAACTTGTTTCTTTGGTTCCTTTCGGTTAAGGACAATACAATGAGAAATCATCTAGATGTAAGTCTTTGTTACAAACATTTAAAAGAAAAAAGATTACATAAGATTTTTGAAATAATTTGCCCACAACTTTTGTATAATTGAATAAAAAAAAAACCAATTAATTACTGTTTTGAATTTATTAATTCTTAATTTTAGTCGATAATAAGTTTAATTTTAACAAATATAAAAAGAAGCAAATAATAATACCTACAATTAAAAATAAATACGCCTTTTTTTTGTTTTCTTTTTTGTTTTAAATATTTTTTCTTTTATACTACACAATTTATATTAAAAAAACAATTGTAAATTTTTCAACTATATTATTTAGTAAATGGAGCGTTATACATATATTTTCTTGTTTATATAAATTGTGGCCAATAATCTTCATTTTATTGTTGTTTTATAATTTTCAAAATTTTGTATTATTTCACTTTTTTTTAATAAGTCAATTTTATTAAACAGATCAATAAGTAAAAAAGATTAACAAGTGAAACAACTTTAAGTTTATATAAAATAAACAAACGTTATACAGAAAAAAAAAATAGTTTGTGTTTATTTTTATTTTTTTTATTTTAACTAATTTCTTATTTTGTTTAAGAAATTGTTAATCGTATCGGATGACAATGTTCGAGTTCCAGCTAAAGTTATTGCAGCGTAAACAGGGCACTTAATAGATAAATTGAACTGAGCATCGAATTCTAAAAATCATTCTCCGTGTCGAAAGCAATTGTAGGGTTGGTCTCTCGATTGAAGCTGCAGAGTGGATAAATTAATAGAGGTTTCCGTGCGCGTCCGCGATTTTCAAGATATCGAGACGCCACATTTCCTCGCGTGGGCCTGGGGGCATTCACTACACCTACACATGGTCTCTGGCACGCAAATGTAGCCTATTCGAGAAACGTGATTAATCTAAAGTCTCGTGTACAGTTAATTTATTATGCCTATTGACTCCAAAACCGCTGTTTTCTGATGGACATAATTCCTCATTAACATGATTAGGCCAGAACACCGCTTTTCTTGTGATAGTAACGCTGACCTTTTACAATCTACAAACATATAGTAATATAGATACCCCGACCTCGTTACTTGGTGTTGAAGCTAATTTCTATTAGCTTTGCCATATGATGAAAAGTATTCCGAAAGCAGATTTATCTTTGGTCGAATGAGTCGTTTTAAAAGTCTGAGATTTTTGATTCTTAAATGTTATTCTTCAATTCAATAACGTTCGCCTTCTGCTCTAGAACTAAGAATAATAATGTTCCAGGGATACACCTATGTCAGACGCCAATTTGTATACCAAATTCCTTTCAAGAACGCTGCTGAACGCTTATTATTTATTCGTCTTCCAACTCGTAAAGAGTATCGACAATCTATCTTTGTCGTCTCCCAACCCGCCCATTCGAGTTTTTCAGACAAAACCCTTGTTCGGTCGTTCAGTCTTTCTTTTACTCTCGAAGACGGTGACTGTAATCCAAAGATTCCCTTGGCTTGAATATTATTCTCCATTTGTGTCTTGACCTCTAGACTGCATCCACATTTTCTCTAGAGTGACTCTCGTCGCACACATACGGATTAACATATTTCGAAGTAGTTTCATATCTTTTCTGGTAAGATGAACGATCTGTCGAACATTAACTTTGTTGAAAATGTTCACCAAATCCAAGTAGCAATGGTGACCTGTGGTGCGGATGTTTCAATGATTGATGACAATATGCAGTCTTGTCCATGACAAGACGATTTCGTTTCGCTTGATCTTCAACTATCCCAGGATCTGAACATGCAGTAGAATCTCGGAAAGATGAACTCTTTGAAAATTGATGAACAGCTCGGAAAGATGAACAAAATATTTGTTCTAAAATATGAACGGGGAGAATTTGAATGCTCGGAAAGATGAACGCTCCTTACTTAACTGCGTTGTTTTCAATGCGTATGATCTCCAGTTTGAAGCAGAACGGTACTTTTCCCAATTTGTTTTCCTTGTTCGGAATTTACCCTTTTATTTGCATATCTGTTAACCTTATGATTCCTTTTTGTGGTCAAGAAAATATGACGGTCCGATAAGATGAACATTTTGAAAAAATCAATGGATCATGTTTTTAATGCGTTCATAATTTCAAAATTATACTGTTCATTGGATGCATATTAACACCGGTACTCTTCATTATCTTTCACGCGGTGCATCTGCTTACTGAAACTTGTAGCAAGTAGTTTCGAGTTGTGGTTTCTGATCCGCATAATGCAGCGTTATATGACATACCTTGATCGGCTTTGATGGGACCCTGAACCCATATGGGTAAAGGGTATATGTATGGAATAACATTCCCCTCTATGTCTCGAAGATGTAAGATGCTTTATACAGCTGTAGAAGTAACGACAAAGTGTGTACTCGTATGTACGAGTATACGTTACTTTTTATCTGACTACCCGTTACAAAAATATCGTTACTCATTACTTTTGTTACTGCTATACAACGCGTATGAATGAAATATATTGGTACGGTATCGTACGTAGGTAACGTACATTAATGTTTCTTTGTGTAGCAAGTAATCGTCCGCATTAATTTAGTATGTGTGTAAGTCACGGACACTAATCAAAAGTTATAAAACACAAAGAGAAAGAAAGCAAAACAGATACACAGTCGCGAAACAAAGAATGAGACTTACAAGGTGAAAAACTTCGCCAGATGTCACTGTATAGGTACAATGCAATGTTCAACGGCGCATTCATAACTATGAAATTATAAGATGTGAAGAATGGCGGGAAGTTCCATTTACATTTACATCTAAAGGCATGTTTTTGACGAATCTGTACTCTGCTCACTTTTACTTTACATGCAAAGCAACAGCAAAACAAAGATGAGTATAATTTAGTCAGTAAACAAAGTGACTATAGCGAGTGAGTACGGCGAATTGATTTCAATCTCAATCTCAGTGTTAGGTGGCTTTTTCTGCATCAGAGTTGATTGCCTTCGGTTATAAACAATCCTAAGCTATGGCAACAACCTTCACGAAACAAAGTAGTTTCTTTGACTGTACTGTGCATTCTTTCTCAAAGGCTGTTGCCATTGATGTTTCAGATGTTTCTACTTCAAGAAGTAAAGAAGAAGTGAAGTGAGTACAGTAAATTTCTCAAAAAACAGGGCTTAAATCACTAACGAATAGGCTCATGCGAAAGTAACGACGGCACGTAAGTAACGGTTTCGTGGAATAGTCGTTACACAATTATGTGCTGCGGTTTGCTGGGCCAACCCATTCTTACGATTCTAATTCAAATCTACATAATTTGCAAGAACGATTTGGAAAATAGTTATTAAGGTTTCGATCTTCTCTATTAAATGTATATGAATTTAGATAGCTCTAATAATTTCTTTGTGTTTTAGTTATACGAGTATGTATGTGTTTTATTTTCCTAGCAAAACATTGAATGCATCCGTCTTTTCTTGTGCTTTATCTGAAGAAATCCTGTTGTTAATGATTGCATTCATCCTAAACATTCGGAAAAAACATTTTAGGAATAGAATTTACAAATCAAAATTACTAAAATAAAGTCGCACCTTTTACTATATAGTACGTATTAAAAAAAAGTATCGGCACAAAAATAAATAGAAAAAATAGAATATAGAAATGAAATTAAATTTAAAATTCATACATCGAAATCTGTTGTACAATTTACATAACAAAAGAGAATCATTTACAAGTTTAATTTCTCTCATTTTCATATCCATAATACCCACAACCAATAAGAAAGTATACGTAGTGACATTTTCAAAATAAATATAGAATTTCTTTTTTTTTATAAAATCTGATAATAAATAGTAAATTTAAACAATACTAGTTAGTAAATAAAACAAAAAACTAACTCAAGTAAAAATTAATCATTAATAAAAAGTTAACCAATTTTAGACAGTTTTTTAAGCCAAATTGACATTGAAAAAAAACATTAAGTAAAACACCACAAAACTATAAATTTTCTTATGAAAGAATATAAATAAAAAGAAATTGTAATAAAAAATTAAGAATATAAAAAAAAAAAAAACTTCGACTCGATGACGAATAGAACAAATGTTTCCACTATTATTTGTTTTAGTTCTCCTTTTTTATTTAAAAGTAGAAAATTTACTACAATCAAAACGAATTAACGTAAGATTAATATTAAAGAGAAATTAAACAATAAAATATTAGAATTTCCGCCAAACCGTAGACAAAAAAATAAGAGAAGATTAAACTAATTAAAAACATTTTATAGTGGATTAAAAGTAGTTAAACTTAATGTAGAAACTGAAAGTTGAAAATTTCAAATTAAAAAAAAAAGATAACTTTTGTAGTAAAGAATTTTTATGTTAAGAAGTAGAAAGGGCAGTTAATGAATATTTGATACTTATAAGTTGTTGAACTCAAATAAAACAAATATATTAATAGTGAGACAAAGTTTGGGCGTTAAATATAATTATATTAATGTGGTGCAATGTGAAGCTTTTGAATAAATTGTGTCAGGTTCTTGTAACAGCAATATTTTCTGCTTCTTCTCCCTATTTCGGTGAGGTTATGAAAACAAGCGAACATGTCCATTCCACTTCAGTACATTTCTACTGATCCGCCTGTCGAGTTCGCCTGTTTTACGAGTACCTCACAAAATATCGGCAGGCCTACCGATTTTGGATGAGTTCGTTACTAAGGGAAATCAAATACTGGGGTCGAATCGCGTCCTTCGTGAACGTGTAACTCTACGTAATTTGTATGTATTTTGTTGCTAGATCTACCAACAACACAATAGAAATTACGTTACCAGTCATCCGTTGATGGAGGACGCGATTCGACCCCTGGTGTAGTTGCATTTGTGTGATTCAGGCGTTTATAGGCCTGCCTCTCCTGCCTCGCGATGTCTTTGGAACATGCATTGATATTGCCTTTTTAACAGGTTTGATTGCTTCTTTGAACGTGGCAATACCAATAGCTGTGTCGGTTGCTCTCTATTTTTCGTGAAATGGTTTCCTTGACGTGAAGGCTTTCACGGATCTTCGAACTTCTTATTCGATCAAGCTTTGTCACTCCTGCTGTCATGCGAAGCATCTTCATCTCAGCTGCCGTTGATTTACTCTCATACTTTTTGTACATTTGTCCAACATTGTGAACCGTATGTGAGCGCAGGACGCACAACTGCGGTGTAGAGCCTTCCTTTCAAATTAGGTGCCATTTTTCTGTCATAGAAGATAGTGGTCTTTTCCCGTCATAGATATCGTCATCACAGGTTGCTTCGCTATTGATCATAGATCGCAGATAATTTAACTTTTCGCACTTGGGAAGCACTGTTCCATTTAAATAAATGTCTGGAATAGGCCTGACTGGATCACAGATCGGGCAACACAAGTACTCTGTCTTTTCTGAACAAATGCGATACCTATTTCCCTCCATCCACACATCAAGTGCTCACTGCAGGGACGTTGGATCCTCACTAATAATGGCTCCATCATCAGCAAAAAATAATTGATGTACCTTGGGGTCCGTCGCTTTACTTTCAAGCAGATAGTTAAAAACTGCAATAAGAGCAAAGCACTTCAGACGCTTCCCTGGTGCACCCCCACTTTTATTGGAAGCTTTTCGGTTTCTCCAGCGGGGCATCTTACTCCTTCGTACATGTCCATAATCATCTGTACATAGGTTTCTGGAACCCCTCGATGTCTTAGCGCCACCCATATCAGATCTCGTGGTTGTCTGTCGAATGCCTTTTCAAAGTCAACCAATACAATATGCAAATCCCTTAAGGAATCACGATGTTTTTTCATTAGGATCCTTATACTTTAGATTGCATCTATGGTTGATTTACCCGCGTCAAACCCGCACTGATCAGATAGCCTAATTATTTTTGCAGTCGGTTGCGTAATACCCGCTCTACGATCTTCATACTGTGTGTGACATCACCTTGATCGAACGGTCGTTATCAAAGTTTCGAGAATCACCCTTCCCTTTGTACACAGGGAAAATGTAGCTTCCCTCTATTGATATCTTCTACTGTCCTTAGTATGATAAAATTATCTTTATGATTAAATCGCATATCAAACAAAGCTTTCAATAGCTCTGCAAATAACGGTCGACCAGCGCTTTAACCTAGGCCAATTATCCGTGCTCTAAGGTTCATGCCTCGCATCACATAAAGTATCTCTTCTGTTTTGCTTGCTTTATAAAGCCCTTACACTGAATGTCTTTTCAAAGGATCCTGATAGAAGGCAACGCAGCAACACACTGCGAATAGCGATCCCTGTTCTTATGAACCGCTCTTTGAACAGCCTATCACTCGTGAAAAGTAAGCATGGAGCATATATTATCCAACTTAATGCCAATACTTAAGTGATGATAAACAGAGCTGATTTTTATGATATTAATGTTCCGCATATCTCGTTCCCTTTTTTGATTTGTCGACGACTTTCTCGAGTTTGAGTACCGTCTATATTGGCGTCCCTGTGCTTATGGCATTCTTCACTAATTTGGGGTTTTAGCTCCCCATAGTAAAGTTTGGTCAAAGCATTGGTATTGCGCTTGAGACCTTTGAAATATTTTCGTCATTTAATAGGGCTGCAAGTATAAGCTTATTTAACTTCCTCTGACTGCAAGCAAAGATTCGGCAAAGGCATCTTTACAAAATTCCTCCGGCTACTTGGCAATGATGTAGTGTGTAATGTATTTGCTTGTTAACCAATGTGTGCAGATTGAAGCCCCAGGGGGAACAGCAAACATTAGCCATTATGCGAATAGCTTCGAAATTTCTCCAACTGCTGCACAAAAGAAAAGTTCCTGCTTGTTAGTACAATGGACCGCAGCTGTCTAGATATAACTCGTTCGAATGATAGTGGGAATTAAATTATTTTGGTTTGGCGACGGTGTAGTAGTAACGTCATCGATTGCCACGCTAATGGTTCAAATCCTGATGCCAGCATACATTTATTTATTTCTCATGAGATATACATATAAACAGTCAGTTCGAACTGTGAACGCTTATGTCATGACTATTGCGAAGGCATAAACTGGCGATAGGTTGATCATATGACTGCAAAAATTGTTCAGTCTTTTCGTTGATTGATATACTGTGAAACACAAGCAAAGACAAAATAACAGCACAAGTCTTGCTAGTTATCTGGGCTCCACCCCCGGAGGTTTTGTGAAACCGAACATCTGAGTTTCAAACCAGTACACCAATCTTTCTTTCTATCTATCTTTTCCAACGCCCGCACTGTATAGAACATTTTAATGGTATTCATAAACCTTTAAGTGCGGGAAAATTATAAAAAAAAAAATCAAGAAAAATCGGTATAACCTCATCAATTCCTAATAATGATTCAGAAGGTGGTTGTATGGTCGACACTGTAATATCCGAAGAGAAACCGGATTTTTTAGCATCGGGTGCATATTCCAGATGTTTCATCATTCACTCCAGCACTCGTTCCTGATAAGTCATGAAAGTTGAAAAATAACTCTTCCGTATTAACACCAGTATTTCTGATTTCAAGCTAATTTTAAGGCAATATTTTAACGCTTTTCAAATGTAGGCAGCCTAGTTTACTATTGTACTATCATACAACTTCAAAAATAGTCAAAGAACATAATGTACTTGCAACCAACAAACTTTGTCTAAATAAAACTACCTCTATTGATGTCATTCTGTATTTTAAATAACTTTATTGCAAAGTTCTTTATAAAAAATATATAATTTTATACATAAATCGAATCAAAACTAATTTACCATGAATTATACTACATGCAAGAAAACGGACCATCCCAAAATGCTTAAATACTTGCTACATATTCCACCTACCCTTTGCACTATAATCATCCCAAATCTTATTCATGATTCTCAAAATTTCATTTGCATTTGCAGTACTTTTCGTTGGATACGATTTTTTTTTTTATTATTTTCAAAAAGAAATAACGATGAATATATGTAACACATATATAAAAAAAAACAGTTCGCACATCCCATCCCGGAAATTCGTCCATAGTTTTAAGAAACACGCATTTTTTAAGTAAACAAAAAAAAAAATAATGAAATAAAAAACAAAATAAACGCAAATCAAATATATTTACAACAAAATGGGAATTTTTTCGGCTTTTTCTATTGCATATAATATGTTTTATCTATATGAGCAAAATAAAATCGACTTCGGTACACATAAATTGTAAATATAAAATTAAAAAAATAATACGCGATACATACATACATATGTTACGTACGAGTATATTCATATGTATGTATACATGTGGTAAGTTTTACATGCAGTGTTAAAATGAAAATAAAAGATAAAACTTTCCACGCAACGTGGTTTTAGTAAAAAAAAAATAAATAAATAAATTTTAACTATTGTTCTTATTTTTTTTACTTTGAAACTTTCATCATCAATAAATAAAAAAAAAAGAAATTAATAAATTGTTACAGAGTCAAATTTAAAACAAAAAAACCTAAAAAAGGATTCAGTTCGTTCTTTTGTATAGAGATTTAAAAGAAGATATTTTTATTGAGAAACAAAATAAAACTAATTATGGTTCAGATTATTATTGTAAATAATAATTTTAGTAATGTTTATATATATTAAATATATTGCAAAAAAAAATACTATAAATAATTTTTACGATTAAAAAGAAACAAGTCGGTAAGTTAAAAGAAATGTTATTATTTTAATATTAAAATATAACATCTAAAGTTAAGTTAATTGTATGATAATTTAGTTATAAAAAAAGAAATATTTTAAGAAAGCAAATTGGTTTTATGATTGAGTATTATAAAGAGAAAACGATGATTAAAGTTGATAACTTGAGTAATAAAATTGAAAATCAAAAAAACAAAAATATTAAAAAACGGACAAAAGGGTTTCTTTCAAATGGTTGCTGTGTTGTGTTGTGTTGGAGATAGTATTACGTTTTTCTTATTTTCTTAGCAATGACGCCCTATGCCCCCCGAGGGGTTAAAGGATATAAGTAAGTAAGTAGTTAGCAATCTTACTCTCAATATCCAACCACGAAAAGGTGTCCAAGATGCACGTACGTGGGGTTTTACTTACAGTTTGTATCAGCAACATACACAGTTATGGTTTCCTTGATGCCATTTTGGATTGCATCGGTCAGCTGCCGAGCGGGACAAACCGACCACCAGAAGCTTTCACACCGGCTTCAATCAAGGGGTGTCCAATATGCGACGTCGTCTTTTAGTAAGGTAAACGTGAAAAAATCGAGAGTGACTGTCATTTCTGGAAGGACCGTTCAGTACACTCGACATGTTACTGGAGCTCCGTTTAAGCAGGTGGACAAGGTTATGTACATCGAGGTCTTATTCATGAGCGGTGAAAAATAATACTGAGTCATCCTGTAAGATTGGCCAGGCTGTGTTAATTTTGAGAGGGCTCTGTTGACATTTTATAAAGAAGGCCAAACTAAGCTATCATTCCTTAACTCAATGATTATAAATCCCAATTGATAATAAAGTCTGGATAGTGATAGAAAGAATAGGATCGTGGATCGTGTGTGGTGTAATAATTCGCAGGGATCGAGTCCGCAACACCAGAGTTCGCTAGGCGCTGAATATTTAGCAAATACGTTCTTCTCCGAATTGAACGATTGCCGTGCCATCAGATAAGCGACTCCTTGGCAGGCCTAGAATCTAGACCAACATCTCTCCTAAATCTGTGTGTGGATTAATTTTAATGAGTTGGAATTGATGGCAGAGGAGAAGTAGTGATGTACCAAACCGAACATTTCTCAAACCGAGTTAACCCGAGTTGGAATTTAAGCAAACCGAGTTGCAAATCGGGTTGGATAACTCGGTTTGCAAGAAAATTATACCACCGTCACATAAGAAACTAAAACCGAGCCGAATACGAATTCATGAATCAGCTTGCAACTCGGTTTCACTCGGTGTGTATACGCTAAATTGACTTGGTTCTATGGAACACACCAAAACAGCGCATACATAAGAAAACTGACACAACTATGTGAAAAAAACTAACAATGAGAGAAAAGAGGAGCCACCGTCTCATGAGAAACCGAAACCAAACCGAATTCCAAATAGTTATGGAATCGAGCAGTGCAACTCGGTTTGTATAAAGACAAATAGACTGCTATCCAACTCGACTTAGTATACGGGTACATTAATGTGTTAGTGCATTGTGTATACTTATCCTAACCAACTCAAACCGAATTGTGTGCTCAACTCGGTATAATGTTGTTTGGCATTTTTATTCGGTTTGTTTCATCGGTTTTGCAAACTCGGTTTGATATTAATGTAACTCGGTTTAACTCGGTTTAGCTGTAACTCGGTTCGAACCGGTTTATCAACTCGAGTTGACACATCACTAAACAGAAGGATGGAGAGTTCAGCTGAGAATACAACCCCCGTGATCTTCATGAAGGGTTAGCTGGCCATTAAAAATGTATGTGTGTTACTTGTCGACAGGCATCAAGTATAGTATAAAACAGTCTGCTAAAAACTAGAGCATACAACAGTAATCGTTCCTTCATTCTGTACTTCAAGTAAACATCGAACTTCAGTTAAATATGTCACATAACTTAGAGAAATTAAACATTTTATTTGAGCGTACCTTTCCTATATACAGGATTTTGAGAATATGGGTATAAACAACTGAAGTAATTCAAATCATTTAATATAATTTAATAGTCATACTCTACTCGTAGTTCACGTTTTGATCTGCACTTACAACGGTTTTTTGGTTTTGGTTCCGCCTTATTTCAATCTTTACAAAATATTCACCAATTTGGAAAGGCTTTACACTGGAAATGGGATACTAAAGGCACGCGTTGAATTGGTCGTAGTGGACAAAGCGCATATCTTTTATGACATTTTATTTATTGAAGAGAAGAAATGTCTTTTCTCTCGAAAGAATTGTTTCATTAAAAGAAAAAGAGTAGTTCTAAATCAGTTCTCAAGACGAAAGAAAAAATCCCGAACTTTTTTGATGGAATTGCCTTAAACCCACTAACACTTGGTCTTTTCATATTAGTCTTCTCAGGTCCTCTATTTTTTTTTTTTTTAACATTAATAAATTAGCTTATGTGTAGTGATCTTAGGGTAGATATGGGACTCGCTGAGTTAAACCAGTATATAACAATTAAGAGCAAAGTCTAGTTTGGAAGATCTAAGAAATGCTGCCTGGATATAACTTAATGCCATTATTGTTTTCCTACCGAATCCTGGCGTTACGAGAAAGCCAACTGGGACGGCCTTAATACTTCCTTTGAACTGGTCGCTATGCTTCCTCGATAGCGACGTGGATGCTGCCGCTGATATGATTACTGACGCCATCTTCTTTGGTACGGATGGCTTTATTCCTAACAGAATAAAAAGCATCAAACCTAAGGCAAACTCGTGGTTTGATCAGAGCTGCAAAGGGGCTATCAGGTTAAAAGAGCTAAGTTTTCGGACTTATAAAGAAAATCGAAAGAAGTTTAAGCAAGCCAGAAATGACTGGAATGCTCACATTCGACGTGTAAAATTCTTATGAGACCAAAAATTTAGACAAAAAATTCTACAATGTCCCAAATATAGTAAACATTTTTGGTCATTTGATAAAAACATTAAAAAATTTCGCCTCGCCTGCCATCCCAACGCTCATTTTCAATGACATTCCAGTTGTCAGCTCCTTATACAAAGCCAATCTGCTTGCTGCTCACTTCGCAGCGAACTCCACCCTGCCACATAGTGCTTTGTCTGTACTTGAGAGCGTCGAATTTTGTATGGGACAAGTCCACTTTCGCACTCATACAGTTGCAGGAGTACTCAAAGGTCTTAACATACACAAATCTGCTGGTCCAGATGGTATCTCCCCCATAGTTCTGAAGAGGTGTTCTTCCACGCTGGTAAAACCGCTGCGTAAGCTTTTCTGCCTGTCCTACTCTTCTAAGCTCTTCCGAGAAGAGAGAAAACAGCATTTGTCCAGCCCGTCCCTAAAAAAGGCGAATCTTCCTTCCTGTCCGTTGCACTAACGTCCCTTCTTTCCAAGGTCATGAAAACGCTGATAAATCGCCAGCTTATGAAACATCTTAATTCACGGAAACTCCTCAATGACCGGCAATATGGTCCACTGGTGATTTGATTGCATATCTCACCGAGAAGTGGAACCAATATCTCCATCACTTCGGCGAAACAAAGATGGTTGCGCTTGATATTTCTAAGGCATTTGACAGAGTTTGGCATCAGGCTCTTTTGTCGAAAATGCGTGCATATGGCATCGATGAGACTCTTCTTCAATGGATTAGAAATTACCAATCGGGCCGTTCAATATAGGTTGTCTTGGACGGCTTCAAGTCTGCAATTCACCATATAAATGCTGGTGTTCCCCAGGGCTTCGTTTTGTCTCCGATTCTCTTTCTCATTTTTATAAATGACCTCTTGTCTGCTACTTCTAATCGCTGATGACAGTACCCTCAGTTTTTCATATTCATTCCTTAACTCAAGTCCTCGCTCTTCGGCCTTAGAAGTATGTTAAAAACATTAAATTCCGACTTGGACAGCATAATCAAATGGGGTTCAACCAATAGAGTGGAATTTAATGCATCTAAAACACAATGCTGTCTACTGTCCATCAAGCAAACCAAGTCCCGCAACCATTATCCTTGAATGGTACTTGCATCGCTGAATTCGAAAGGCTTGCCATTGTCGGTATGTGCATCAGTAACGATCTTTGATCGAACGATCACATAGTCGAGGTCGTCAGAAATGCTGCAAAATGTCTAGGATTCCTTAAGCGATGCAACAATATTTTACACCGTCTGATCTGGCCTCCGTCTATAAGGCATTCATCCGCCCAAAGCTGGAATATAACACCCACATCTGGTCTGGTGTACCCAAGACTGTTCTGCACATTCCAGATAGGGTACGAAACCGCGCGTTAAAACGAATAGGTGATAGAGACATTGTGAACTCCATAGTTTCACTTGAACATCGTAGAAATGTCTCGTGTCTTTCCTTTTTTTATCGCTTTTTTACAAAAAAAATGCCCCGCAAATTAGCCAGTTGCATTCCTCCCCTTCAAAACTTCAACGGCAATACGCGTCATGCTTCGAATGCACATCAGTTCATCCTCAAGCCAAATATAAGGATTCGTTTTTTAGCCGTACAACACGTTTGTGGAACGATCTACCAGCCTCTGTATTTCCTAATCATGACAACCTTCAAACATATAAAGCCAACGCAAGCCGGCATCTCCTCTGTCTCTTGCCTCTCTTTTTCCATCCGCCCGTGCCCTGAGGACAAGTATAAGGGTATTAATAATCCCTTTGGCACAGGCAAATTATAAAAAAAATGCAGTTTATGCGACACAACCTCGCAGAAATTATTTGTAAAACATTTTGATATTTCCAAATTCTATAAAAATAAAAAAAATATATCTTTATTATTTGCAAATCCAGAATTGATTAAACATTTCAAAGAGGTTTGGATTATAGAAGAAAGAAACCCATTCTGCAAAACAATATGTTAATGAACCACAATGCAGAGTAAATGAAAAAGACAGAAGCGGTCAAAAGTGAAGTAAACCAGTTGAAAGAATGATAAAATAGATTTCACGGCAGGATCGGTTTCTTACATATAGAAAGCGTTTTTTTCTTTTTTGCCCTACCACAGCGGCTGTTCTTGAGCGCATTCTGTCCATCCAATTCTGACCTACTCTTTCAAGCTATCTCACGAATACGAATACGAACAGTGCTTGCTTCCAAGGTTGGTTATTTATCAGCATAAGCCAGTGACTTCACATAGCCTCGCAGGAAGTAATCAAGAGGTGTCAAATCACATGATCTTGGACGCCAACAACTTATTGCCAAATTGTGGTTTTAATAAGTAGATGATTTCCGTCGCCGTGTGGCATATAGCGCCATCCTGTTGAAACCACATCTTGTCCGGATAATGTTACCCATGTCTGCAAAGAAATATTCACTAATCATGGTCTACAAACGATCTTTATTGACCGTACCTCCAGCCTCATTTTTTGAAGAAAAAAGGTCCGATAATAACACCAGTGTGCAAACCCATAAAATGCTGCATTTTTCTGGATGTAATGAGGAATGCAGTCTCCTGGATTGGTGTCATTCCATATGTGAAGATTTTGCTTATCAACAAATCTGTTAAACCAAAAATGAGCCTCATCGCTGAAGTAGTACAACTTTGGGGTACAGCGAAAAAATCGAACACAAAAATAATACAAAGGTAACAATCAAAGATCTTAAGGACGATAGTCAACGCCGAATGGTACTCGTACATACCTAACTCAGACATACACAGTGATCTTCAAATTCCTATGGTTGAAGAAGAAATAATAAAAACAAGCGATATGCACTTGACAAGAATCAGTACACATCCCAATAATGACATCAATACCCTGCCAAATCAAGAAATTGTCAGCAGACGCAGATTAAAAAAAAAACAAGTCCTACAGATTTAACCGATTTAAATGTTAACTATTAACAGAAACTGTAACAATTATGGAAATTATGGTATGTACATTTATGTTAATCCTTAAACGTCTATGTGGATTTGACCACACATTATAGTTGATACTGAAAAATGTAACTTAAATTCAAATGAAAATGAAATGAAAATGGCTATGTTTGCGTTGGCAGCAAGTCAGATCTAATTGTACCTTGTAACTTCATTATAAAAAAAGGTACCTAGTGTCATCTAGACAGATGTATTTACAATATATAAATCTTGGGATGGTAAATAATAAAAAAAATAAAAATTGCTGAAGCCAACTTTGCGATAAAATAAAGGCTCAGCTTGTATCTGCTCTATAGTCGAATTAGCAGAAGAACGACGCAAATGACAGTCTCGTGGCTTTTATTCCTGCACCAGTTTTATCTTATTTCGACGGACAGAGCCTCAATTGCTGCGACTGACGACGAATCGATCAATTTGAATCGTCTTGCACACTTTCGTTTACAACTGCAATATTCTCTTCGGTATGCATATTCCTTTGACATGTTGGTGCTACTGCATAATTTATAGAGTTCAAGAGAGAAGGCAATATCATTTGAACCCTGTTAAGAATGCAATATCAATGAACGTTCCAAAGACATCGCGAGGCAGGAGAGCCAGGCCTATAAACGCCTGGATCACGCAAATGCAACGACATCGGTCTCAGTAGCCGAGTGATCCAAAATCGGAAGGCCTGCCGATATTTTCTGAAGTCAAATAGGCGAACCCCACAGGCGGATCAGCAAAAAAGGCGGTGACGTGGGAGGGTTATGATCCCTTGTTTTCGAATCATAACCTCGCTGAAATAGGAAAAAGAAGAAGTGGTACGAAATCTATCCACAGTCCAACGGGTGGCTTGTTTGGATGAACGATAACTTGGTTGGGTTTTCAAACGTGAGTCTAATCGTGATGATGTGCCAGACTGTACTGAACCTAAATGCCAAAAAGAGCGCTCAGAATGGCAGCTCGGTTTGACAGTTATCCGTATCACAACTTCTATCAAAGCACAAAAGAACACCCTTTATATCTTCTTCGCTTTCGTGAATTTAAATTTGTTTTTGTATTTTTTTAAAGACAGACACACCAATATCGTTGCCTTCTACTCTTGTACATACTGAACAAAGTGCAGTCATATTTTAAAAATAATCAATAAGTGCAGCTCAGCTATTCGATTGCTGGAGATGAAGAACCTACGTAGAACTCATTGGACTTATAAGTACTTGAAAGGAATTGAAAATACTTAAAAGGAATTGAAAAGTTCTTAAGAATAATTTTTAATTACTGAAGTAATTAGGACCGAATACTTAGATACTTTTGAAGGAAATATGATTACTAGTACAAATCCCGGTACTTAACATTTTCAAAACAAAGTTAAGCTGAATTGTACTTGTGCTCAAAAACACTTAAATAAGAAGTCATTATACGAGAACTTGTACAGAAATATACATGCAATTTAATGTAACAGGCCAGTTGTGAATCCATAGGGGTGGCGATGGAATAGTGGTAACGTCATCGATTGCCACGCTAATGGTTTATGGTTCAAATCCTGATGTTAAGAAACATTTACTTATTTCTCGTGAAATATATACATATAAAGTCAGTCCGATCAATTGCGAACGCTTATGTCAACAGTATGTATATATGTATGTGTGTATCAATTCTTTATTTCAGAAAAAAAGTTTTTAACAATGTTATACTTAAATTTAAATTCAAATTGAATTCTTAAAGAAACAAAGAATGTACGACTATGACATTTTGTCGTCTGTCGGAAGTTTGGCTTATTATAAATTGACCATTTTGCCATCAGCCGCCGCTTAAGAAGTAGTCTCCTGGACGTCCGAAACAGGCGAGGGGCAGATGTAGAGATAGTATAAGATCACCATCTTATGATAGCTACTCTCCAACTACGAACTGCCGCAGTTCGAAGATCCCACGTCAACACAAGAATGCTCAGGTTCAACATCGATAGACTTAGTGATCCCTCAGTGCGCCAACATTTAAGGGAGTACCTTTCGCAAATTGTGGAAGCAATCAGCAGCTCACGCCCGCAACCATCCAAGACCATTGGTGTGCTGTGAAAATTGTTTTTACATCTGGTGCGGAAAGAATTGTCGGTCGATCGCAGGGAAGACATACGGCGTGACTTTACGATGATACCTGGAGACGGATTGACGAACGAAAACAGCTGAAAGCTGCGTCGCAGCTAACCCAGCAGAAGTCAGAAGCGAGCTAGAGTGGCTTTTGAAAGTTCTTTATGGTTCAGAAAACTACAGGAGTGGCGTTCAGGTTTTTTTTTTTTTCCTTTATTGTTTTACATCTGTCCACTGGACGTTAAGTAATCGGTTTTACAATTAGGATTACAGCAGTCATAGGGCCATTGCCTTTAAGATCCTCTTTGGTTATACAGTAAATACATATGAACATAAAACATTTCTCAGGTACGACGGAAGTTTAAAAATTAAAGTATTAACATGAATTGGCAAAAGGTACATATAGATACATTTAAACATATTACTTTTTAGTTCATATCCTGGTTAGTAAGTCGGATGGTCTTATTCGTTTCAGCCTTCGTATATGACCGTATTCTTGGGCGGGAAGAGAGTTAATTTCATAGTTTTCATGGTTAAGAAGTCGAATTTGGTGTTTTTGACTAGAATTTTTGATTTCTTCGAGTACTGTCGGTATGTTGAGATCTTTGTGTATATTCTTGTTTGGTACGTACCAGGCTGCATTCACTATTGTGCGTAGAATTTTGTTTTGAAGTCTTTGGATGATGTCAATATTTGTTTTGCTGGTTACACCTGATTGTCTGAGGATACTGTTTTATTGTTTAGTTTAACAATTGGTGGATCCACGGTTTTTCTTGTTGTATATATTACTTGTTGCTTTTTGTCTTCGTTTATTTGTATACCCCATTCTTTGAACCAGTCTGCTATTTCGTTTAGATGTAGTTGGAGTAGATCAGTTGCTGTTTTTAGACATCGGTGCGAGACAAGTATTACTGTGTCGTCTGCAATAGTGACGGTCATTATGTTGATATTTCTCGAAGTTGGAATGTCTGCTGTATATATTAGATATAATAAAGGTCCTAGCACGCTTCCTTGTGGAACTCCAGCATCAGCTTTGTAGAGAGATGATTGTTCATCTTTATAATGCACATGAAAGAAACGGTCACTAATATAGCTTGTTAATAAAATTTGAAAGTCCGGTGGGAGAAGAAGTTTTAATTTATGTATCAGGCCATTGTGCCACACTTTATCAAATGCCTTGGATATATCTAGGAAGAGTGCAGCACAGAAATGTTTGTCATCTAAGTCTTTTAAGATGTTGTTTGTTATACGATGTATTTGTTGTATAGTTGAATGTTTACGTCTAAATCCGAACTGATGTCTAGGTATTATGTTATTTTCGTCCAGTGTACGCTGAAGTCGAATAGCAACAAGTTTTTCAAATAGTTTTGATAGAATTGGTAGTAGACTTATCGGTCTGTAATTTGCTGGTTGTGTAGCATCTTTTGCAGGTTTGGTAATTGCGATTACTTTAGCTACTTTCCAGGCTTTTGGAAAATATTTAGTAGTAATGATGGCATTGAAGAGATTCCTTAAATATACTATTGCGTTTTCCGGAAGTTCCTTTAGGATTTTAGCTGTGATGAGATCGTATCCTGGACTTTTGTTTGGGTTGATGTTATCTTTGATGCATGTTTTGATTTCCTTAACAGAAGTTTTCTTTATTTTTATGTCACGGTGAGTTACGTTTATTGGTTGGTTAATTCTACTTCTGTTCTTGTCATTGGTAAATGTTTGTTTGAAATGTTCTGCCAGTATTTTTGCCTTTTCATGATTCATCCACGCCCATTTACCATTTGTAGTCCTAATTGGGGGTTGTTGGTCTACAGTTTCTTTAATGGTTTTTGTAGCTTTCCATAGGGAAGAGTTAGTCGATGCTGTAACTGGGGAGATTTTTGTTATTTTTTGCGTTCGCTTCTGATTCACAGTACTTTTTTCCCGATAACCGATGTCATAGGTAAATCATCGTCAACAAAGCGAATAATTTTTCGAGCCATACGACCAAGCTACTGCCAGTGTTATGCTTTCGCTGAAGTGTTCACACAAGTTTTCAAAATTGATCGGACTGACTTTATATATTTCATGAAAAATAAATAAATGCTTGCTGAAATCACGATTTGAACAATGAACAATTAGCGTGGCAATTGACGACGTTACCACTACACCATTGTCATCCTTGAATGAGGACCAGCTCAAGAGATGGAAAGAGCATTTTGTTACGGTTCTGAACCACATATTCGCTAGTGATATGCTCCCAAATCAGACTGAGGTGCCCGAGGTGAGAAATGTCCGAATACGCACCACGACTCCCAATAATGATGAGATCACTACTACGATCAGGGCACTCAAATCCAACAAGGCGGTAGGACTTGACGGTATTCCCACCAAGCTCTTACGAGCAGCGCTAACAACATCAGAGAAGCTTCTGCTTCCATTTATAGAGAGAGCTTGGGAAGCTGAGAGCTTTGCTAACGAGTGGAATAAGGGAATGATCGTCAAGCTTCCTAAAAAAGGAAATTTAATGGAGTGTGGAAACTGGAGGGGTATCGGCCTGCTAGCTGCTGTAGCTAAATTAATAACCAAAATCATCCCGGAGCGAATCAATTCAATTCAATTTCAATTCAATTCAATTTATTATTCACAATTATTTGATTTGTACAATAAGACTTGGTCTTTAATAGTACTACATATATATGAAATTAAGAAGATGTTTTAAATGCAATTTGAGAATTATTTATAATAATAATACATACCTAAATAATAAGAAATAATTAACTATCCAAAAAGGACAAGTAGAAGTAAAAATTTAATCTGTAACTGAAAAATATTTCAATAATTCTTTTCTGTAGTTTCTAGCATTAAATGATCTTTTGATGTGAAGGGGTATGAGTTCCATAGCCTGATAGCGTGAATGTATAAAAGTCTTGACGAGTTAAGATAATGAAATGATGTGATATTTACGCTAAGAGTTATTTGAGATCGTGAAAGACTTAATTTGTTAAAGAGATACAAAGGTGTTTTATTTGTAATAATATTATATAGGAAAATGCAGTTACGTGCTTTCAAATATTGTTGTAAAGAGCAACCTAAAATATTATTTGAGTATTACGATATATTGTCGTATCTTCGCAAGCCATAAACATATCTAATAGTGTCATTAAAAGCAATTTGAAGCTTATGCTGCGATAGTGAATCTAAACTGCTATATACCACTTCAGCATATGCAATTATTGGTATAATCAGTGCTACTTGCGACGAGTTCCAATAGGAGTAAAACTAGCAGATAGCCACAGCTTACGCAGACAGCCATATATGCGCCCGATTACATAATTTATATGATCATAGCAAGTTAAGGTGTTATTAATTACGAAACCCAAATAAGTGACTTTTTAACAAATTTGAGTTTTTTGTTCGAAAGCAAGATATCCGGGAGGGAGTTAAGATCTAAGGATCTATGCGAGATAGGTATAATTTGCGATTTTTCGTGATTTAATAAAAGTCCATTCGTCGTTGACTACGAAAAAATTCTTGAAAGGTCTTCATTAAAACTAGACGTAAGTTCAGCGAGTTGACTAAAAGGTCGAGATAGGCACAATTGAACATCATCCGCGTATAAATATACAGACACGGGACTACTACCGGATGGCAGATCATTGATAAACATGCACAATAATATCGGACCTAAAATAGACCCCTGGGGTACCCCCTGCAACAGAGGTTTAAGAGTAGATGAATTATTATCAACAACATCTTTTTGCAGTCTGTCAGTCAAAAGTTTTAAAGCGCGAGGACCAAAATGAAAATATCTGTGTAATTTCCAGAATAGAAGGTCATGATTAACCTTATCAAACGCCTTTGAGAAATCAAGCATGCAAAGATGTGTAATATATCCTTTATCATAATTCTGTCTGATGTCATCCATAATATTGACCATGGCCGTAGAGCAGCTATGGCTAACTCTAAACCCTGATTGCAGAGAATAAAGTAAGGAATATCGCTCAAGGTGAGTACAAATTTGTTTTGCTACTAACTTTTCAAACACCTTTGATAGGGTGAGCAAGATACTAATAGGTCTGTAATCATTCACAGAGCTGGGATTTCGCTTTTTAGCAACAGGTATGACTTTAGGTATCTTCCAGTTCTTGGGGAAAATACAAGACATGAATCAATAATTTATGACATCAGTCAGATAAGTAATAATTTTTTATAGTATTATTTTTATGAAGCGAAGTGGTAAACCATCTTCAGCAACTGCGTTTGACTTTATAGATGCAATAGCCTGCAAGACATCTATCTGTTTACAACGTAAAACTCAAGTTCTTGATCAGAGGATACCATATTGCAAACTGGTATATTAAGTGAACTAGTTTGTCCGCTATTGGAAAGAAAACTATTGTTTAGCGTCTCCGGATCAATACTACAACTCACGATTTTATTGTCACCAATACCAATCTGTCGCAGATTACGCCAGAGCGTTTAAGAAGATAATTTAGTATTAAGTTTCGAGCTGTAGTAGTTCTTTTTAGCATCATGAATAACTTGAGTTGCAATATTACGAGCACGCTTGTATACATAGTATCCATTTTGCATTGTTAGGCGTATTTTTTCATTTAGTGTAGAGCTTATTCCTAATTTTAATTGATGTAACAACAACTGAAGTGAACCATGGGCAACTACTATTAATAATTGAAACTGTTTTAGTTGGGACGCAATCATGGAAAAGGTTAGAGACGAAAGACTGAAACCTTTCTATTCTTTCGTTAGGACAAGTTACAAGACTACATTCCTCCCAAGGAACTAAATCAATTGCCATTTGTAGAAGGTTAACATCAATAGAGTTCAAATCCTTACAACTAAAGGTTAAGGGTAAAGGATTGTGTAAAAAATGTATGTCGTAAGTAAGGAAAAGTAAGTCATGATCTGATATGCTATCTAATGATAATGGGTCGAAAAGAGTAATACAGCACGGCTCACCAACGATTACCAGATCTAAGAGACTTGGAGTAGAGTTTGGTGCAAAGCGCGTTGAGTTAGAGTTTACAATAGACAGTCCCAGGGAAGAGGAATGATCACGGACTTGATGTGCACAGGAATCATGTTTATGCAAATCAGCGTTAAAATCGCCACAGACAATAATATGAGGGAAATATGGTGAATAAGCAGACAAAGGCGAAAAAATGGTTCGGATGAGAAATTGCGGTCAGGATTATAGAAACAACAAACTATGCATTTTTTTATGTTATCATATATCTCCAGCATAATATTATTCCACATTAAGTCCTTCAGATTTGGCAATTACTCTAATATTAAGGTTTGATTTACAAAAAATTGCAACACCACCACCAAACTTGTGCGCCACTCTGTCGTTGCGAAATAATTTAAAGTGAGGGATTTTGTAAATACTATCATCTAAATCTGGTTTAAACCAAGTTTCACAAACACAAATTACATCAACACATGAGTCATTAAACACAAAGCGCAAATAATCAAGCTTAGATACATTTAAACTTCTTGCATTGAGGTAGCAAACTTTTAAACTATTTTTACTATGAGATACAATTTTAAGCATTATTGACGTTGAGAACCCATTCACACCTAGGCTATGGAACATAGTTGAGCCATCACCCATTCTGAAATGGCTTATTCCTGCAGATCAAGAGACAACAATTAATTGAACGTTTAATATATAAGTCCACCAATACAAGGAAAATAAGTATTTTATGTTTAAACAATCAAGATGAAGAAAAAATAAAAGTGAAAAATAAAAAAATAAAAAAAGAGGCAAAAATAAAAAAATTATTAAGTTATTTAAAATAAACTAAAAACACTGGTCACACTAATTGTTGAATGCAGTAGAGCTTTCTCCATAAGCTTTCGATCCAGTGTAGAAGAACGTCATGCATTATCAGCGGGTACACAGTGCAGTTCAGCAGAAGAGCTTTTCCCGTCATCAGCGTGAAGAATTTTATCAAAACATTGCACTGAATTGATACATATAGCTCGCGAGTTGACATTTCGCCTTACATATACCATCCCACGATAGGTGGGTACGGATGGAATTTTATGTTTTCTCTTTAATACCAGTGCATGTTTAAGTAGCGTGTGGTTGTTCTTTGTTAACGATTCATGCAGGTACACAGGAGAGTCATTATCAAAGCATAAACTGAGATCACGTAAACAAAGCGGCGATTTTCTTTTCTTGCATATAGATGCGATGGATTTGAGCAAATAATTTTTCTCGTAAGCTGAATTAAACTTTAGCATTATTGGTCTGTAAGGCTATTCCTTCGCAGCTGGTACGCGGTAAATGCACTTCAGTAAAGGAGCTTTAATATTCAGCGAATGACAAAGCTGATTAAACATGGAACTTAAATTTTCATCTGCACGAAGTGGGACCTTATAAAGCAATGCATCGGCAGCAATCATTCTATTTTCCTGCTCATCAAATTTCTTTTCGAGATCATTGACCTTACTCTTGAGAATTTCCACTGAGGCACGGTCGGACTCAAGCTTGGTGATTCTCTCGTCCAAGTTGATAATGCTTGATTTTAGCGCAACAATATCAAGTTCGAATTTATTTATAATTCTCTCCTCTGATTGTAATAATTTCGACGAAAGAAGATTAACAATCAACTCACTTTGCTTGGATAGCTGCTCGTCGTAGTTGTTATTTATGGCTTTTATTGGAAGTTCTGTTGCTATAGCAAGAGGGGAGGAAAGAGAAGGACGACGCGATGTAAGCTGAATATTGTTGCGGGGATTCGACCGGGTATTCTTCGATGTTTGTTTCGCAGACATAGTTATTAAAGTTTTTAAATGTTTTTGGGTGAAAACTTTTTCGAACTAGGGAATAGAGACAATCGCGAAACTTTTGCACTTTGTAAAGCGATATGAATTACTTTTATTTGATATTTAAACTGAATATCACTGGAGAAGCAAAGCAGAAACACGACTACTCAGCAACTGACATTTGACTCATTGAATCAAAAAACATCTCTAGGCGAACCCCACATGCGGATCAGTAGAAATGCGGTGAAGTGGGAGGGTTGTGATCCCTTGTTTTCGGATCATGGCCTCGCTGATAAAAGGAAGAAGAAGAAGAAGAAGAATCAAAAAACATCTCGAAGACACACTTGATGCCGAACAAGCAGGTTTCCGCTCTGGATCCTCCTGTGCCGACCACATCCACACCCTGCGGATTATCATCGAACAGTGCGTTGAATATCGATCGCCACTTCACCTGCTGTTCATCGATTTTGATAAGGCGTTCGATAGTGTCAACAGGAATTTGGCATTCCTTCGCAGGAGAGGTATTCCCGATAAACTATTTGCTATTATCAAAACTACATATGAAGGCTCCAATTGTCACGTTTTGCACAGAAAAAGGATGTCTGAATAATTTGAGATCCAAAGTGTGGTAAGACAAAGGCTGTATCCTTTCACCAATTATATTCCTATTGGTGATTAGCGATGCGCTTCATGCAGCTTTGTCGACGGGAAACGGAGGAATTCGATGGACTCTTACATTCCGACTGAAACATCTTGACTACGCTGACGATGTATGCTTACTCTCACAGAACCTCCACCAAATGACAGGGAGGGAGGCGTCGCGTGGTCGGGCTTAAAATGAATACCACGAAAACTAAAATTATCAGCCTTGGAACTAACTCATCGGCTCAGATATGCATTGCTGGACAACCGGTAGAGAGAGTAGAGGATTTCCAGTATCTTGGGAGTATTTTCTCGACCGATGGTGGAACCGAATTGGACATAGCCAACAGGATCGCCAAAGCAAAGTCCGTGTTCGGGATGTTGTCTAAAATATGGCGAAGCAATCAGTTTGAACACCAAGCTAAAACTGTTCCGCTCCAATGTTGAATCCATGCCGTTATATGGATGTAGCACGTGAAGAGTGACCACTACTACCACCAGAAAGCTGCAAATGTTCGTTAATAGGTGCCTGCGCAATATCTTAAGGATTTTGTGTAACGAACACCTTTACGAGCGAACGGGTCAGAAACCAATAGGCACAACCATCCAATGACGGAACGGGCAGTGGATTGGTCACACGTTCCGAAAGGGTGACAGTTCCATAGCGAACCATGCTATGCAATAGAACCCTTTCATCCAGGATGGCAGAAGACCTGGCGGTCCGAGGAGAACATGGCGCAGAATAGCCGAGAAGGAGATACGGCAGTTGGGGAAAGCAGAGACACATTTCCAGAAACCGTACACGATGGCACGTAGGCGTAGTAGAGGCCCTAGGAGCCACAAGGGGATAAAGGACATAAATAAGTAAGTACACTGGAGTTTTCATGACCTTATGCTACACTTATCCAACAACTTCGTCTCAGGAATATACCATCTTTGGCAATGATAATAGAGTAGTAGTAGGCAATGCTAGTAGAGGCCCTAGGGCCCACAAGGGGATACAGGACATAAATAAGTAAGTGCACTGGAGTTTTCATGACCTTGTGTTACGCTTATCCAACAACTTCGTCTCAGGAATATACCGTCTTTGGCAATGATACTACATAGAACTTCGGGTGTTGCGTAAATTCAAAGTCCATTTTCCTTGCGTTAAGGACTAGCTCTGGCCGGAGTCTGAGTTGGAAATAGAATGAAGCTGCGTTTTCACCAACGACTCCAAAACCAGTCAAGGGTGTAGTGCTGGTGTTCTAGTTGCTTCACTTCCCGTCAGGCAAATATGCGTCTGTTTTCCAAGCGGAAACTTATGTAATCCTATTCATAATGGCCATGAACTGTATTATTAGGAAATGTGTAAGGGTCGAAGTATTCGCGTCTGTACTGACGGCACTTCTGGATTTTAAATGCAATTTTCTAAAAATTTCAATGGCAAATGGTAGTATTGTACTTTTATAAATTACCTTAAGTTGGTATCTGCATCCTTTTACTTGTCATTTAAGAGCTAATGACAGGTACCTTAAGTGCACCAAATAAGAAAAATAAGGTCACATGGTTACTTTGCTATTTCAGAAATAGTGCAATATGCACAAATCTAGTGTGTCATCAGAAAGCCGCACTTTGAAGAACTTGCAAAAATATAGCGTTAGAAATAAAAAAAATTACAATTAATTTCAACGCAATATTTGCGTTACATTACGAATTAGTTCAAAAATAAGGTTTGGAATTAAGTTCTTGAAGAATTTAACAGTAGCTCTACTTGAGGCTGAAAAGTGCACAATATTCTTACCATCATAAAATTGCATACCATGCGCTTCTGCCATGTTCTTTACTGCTTTTGCAGTGCTAATTGCTTTGCAATGCAAAAAGTTGACAATGCATAACTCAACACTATTTTGTGTGAATTAGCCGTCATCTGACATTGGATGAACCTCAGCTCAACAGTTCCATCCTTCTTCTTCTCCATCTTCTTCAAGCATAAATATTGTTTATTCTCAACACCAATTTTCAAATAGTGAGCTTTCACAGTCAGCACTTGTACTTCGCTATTTTCACTTCTATCGTCAGTGTCTTATCTACTGGTAGTTGGTGTAATTAAACAAAATACAAGAACCACTAAAACATTTTCGAATATCCTAGATGTCACTAGGGGTGAATTGTGAAATGTGAAAAGTGTATCAAACTATTGTGCATGAATGCAGTAGTGTTGCCACACCGTGCTCGTTGGTACGAAAAGTATGTATGAAAGTATGGATGCTACACTGCCCCCTCCTTAACTTGCTCGCCCGAACAAGTTCATCTGTGTTATTCCCATGATAACGGTGTGGAAGATCTAAATTAACAATTTTCATCCACGCTGAATTCGATAGACAACATCATCGATACATGCGACTATTTTATAAGGGCCCTCCCAGTCATGCTACAACTTAGGTGATCTCCCTATTTGCCGGTGTGGGTTTTACAACCATACCCGATCTCCTTCGTAAAATCCTGACGTTGTTGCCTTTGCGTCGTACCTGGTTTTAATACGGTCACAAGCTATCTTTATGTTCGTCCTGATCGTAATGATTTGATGTGGCCATATTCCTGGCAGTTTTGGCATTAGTCATTTCTTTTGTGTGGTTCTTACACTGTAATTTGTCGGTGTGGTAAGAGCCGAAGTTTATATATAGACAGTGCAACTACAAAATGATAGAGAATAGAGATATTTCATAATTTTGAACTAAAATGGAAGTTAATAAAGTTAATTGGTAATAAATAAGCAGTTTGAATACACGGCAGTCGGTCTTATTTTAGAATTTTAGCTAAGGCGGAAGTCTACTCATAAACTGAAACTCTTAAACTGTGTTTGACGACTATGTTGTTGCGTTTTTTTTTCACCATTTTATGTAATTAAATATTGCTTATTTTACAAATATATACAATACTGAAATTGCAAAAATATTATTTGCTAAGTCAAGCCAGTCTCAAGCCACGTTGAAATCGGTTGCAGTAAAATGCCTATATGCACCTATTGGTGGTAGTTCTTGAGCCTGGACTTCTATCTGCATATTTCTCTTGCTCCTCTCGCAATATCGTCACATGACATAGGAAATCATTAGAATGAATAATGCAGCGATTAAGCTATTGTTCAGTCCATGACGAATCGGATGTACTGTTGACTTAGCCGGTAAATGGTTCTTATTGTTAATGTCCGCTGTCCATTTGGTTAGTCTGATTTCAGTATGACGTGTGGAATGACAAGCGGCTTGGATGTGTTTCTTGGGCTTTCAGACAATACCTCTGTAATATTTATAACTGGAACGAAAGCTGCGTTGATGCTGCTAGAACTGCTGCTGTGCGAACGGATGGCCATCGAATTTTATTGGAGTGTGCAGTTTTGCTGTAGTGTCAATATCCCGTCATCTTGTAGTGATATCTCCCGAACCTGTGTACCACTAATCACGTTAAACGAATTCTGTCCAGAACATATATCCATCTGTTACCATTGTTTAGCTAAATCCATACAGGAGATGGTTTGATGCTACGTAGATTACAGTAGGATGACAATTCCTTCGCATGCGTCAGCAGATCCAAATCACACCTGCTGTCATTGGACCGGCGATTAAACATCGGATGCCGTTGCTGACATAGATACCTACCTTTCGCTGGATTTTGTGCACTTGGTCAGCTCCTCCCTTGTCAGTCTGTAGTATGATTCTTAAAGCAGATTTACTATTATTTGTGGGGAGTCGGATCGGGTGTGATCTGTGTTGACTAAAGACACTCTTATGTCAAATATGATATTCCGCTCCGTTATTCTTACCCTAGCCGTCAAAAGTTTGTACAGTTCTTACAAACTCGAATGCGTTTCTTCTGCTGCAGATATCTTTGATGGTAAGTGGCTTTGTATTAACGTTAGCTGCGATCGAAGTTGGCCTGGTGTTTTCATCGGAGGGTTAATTTTGGCATGATGTAGATCAATCAGAATATACAGCACACAATTTTGCATTGATTGACAATTCAGCATTGCTAAGGTTGCAAATGCTGGCAATGCTAAACACGTCTGCTCTGCGTCATTCTAGTTGTTTGATTTGATTACACTGCTCTTCAGGTTCTTTAAGGCGTTTTGGAACGCTTGCAGTTGTGCAGTAATGGTTTCAATATTTTTCTGTGAAATATTACTCATTGATTCTGCTATCAAAGTCTGGTTCTTTACCAGCTCTAGAAGGTGTTTCTCATTTGATCCTGTTTCCTGAATTTGTTACTTATTGTGTTCAGCATATGACTCGTCCAATAGCCCGAACATCTTATTTGCTACGATACCTATAAATGCGAATGAGGATCATTTTGATCGAATCTTGAGTGAATTGCCGGCTCCTTGGTTAAGCAGCAAGTCGTTGTTGCTTTTGATGATCGTCAGCTGGTGATTGAATTATTGAACTATATTGTGAATACGTCAGATTTCATTTTACAGAATTCATTCATATCTTTCACTAGTTTCTGGAATCCTTCGAATTCTCTCTAGTTGGTCAATTACTTTCCAGTCGCTGACTATCAGATTAACGCTACCAATCTTCTCGAAGTAAATTTCTGGGTTGTGATTGGTCTCTCGATATACTTCTTGTTGCAGCCCAAACATGGTTATTCTTCCCAGGGTGTGTTTCGGTGTTGCGGTCCACCAACTAGCTTGTTGGGGATAACCGATCTTCCTTAATCAAAGCTATATCCTCAATGTTGATGTTCGCTTCAGTGCCCTTCCACTTCACTCGTTGTTGAAGATGTGATAAATACTCTTTAGACCAAATCTTACAGAAATCCTAAATATTTTTTTTCCAATAACTGCCAGCGGGAACCATAACTTCGTATGTCATCTGAACAGGGTTCTGGTACTGCATCGAGAGCGGATTCAATCATGAAATGACCAGGAGTGATTATTATCTGAGAGTTATCAGGACTGAGTACGAGTATCATCTATGGCATTGCTCACTTTTATTAGAGGTCGAGAGTTTAGGCATACGTCTACCTGTATTAGAAGAGTGTATATAGATTGGTATCACCAATTATTCTCTGAAGGTGATATTTTATAGATTTAACGTCTGTTTCCCAGAGGCCGCTGAAGTGTGGTGTTGCAGGTGATATGAAAAGCCAATGTATGTCACTTATAACTAATCTTGTTGAAGCATCTTTTTCTTGTTGATTGATAGTGAGAGTTCTTAGGTTTTGAAGCTCCCTATTGGTTTTGATAAATGTTGTCCCATTGTCGATGTATATGTGACATGGTAATCCTATTCTAGAAATGAAACGCCTGTTACTCCTGGAGATGGCAGCATTCCAATTATTTGCTGTTTAGGCGGCGCATTAAACCGATAACATCGAACGTACATAGTTATGCATCATTTTCCGGACCAATCGTTTTGCGTAAGGAATCCAATATGACTGACTCAATGTGGCCATCATCAGGTTGATACCACCATTAAGCGTGATGTGGTAAATGTGTTCTGCCAGCAATTTGGTGAAAACGTTGTTGTACGGTAAAATGTACAAACGCTTTTCGTTGGAGATTATGCTCTAGACGACTTGCAACAAGTAACATTTTGTTATCATCCAGACGGGGACTTAACGATAATAGCTTGCTCCTTTTAGGGATGTTATCTCATTTCCTCCGGAAACGAATCCAATTGCACCGAATGGACTATGACGCTTTTGCCTCTTCAGTTTCATCAAATGTTAGCTGCCCTGTCCGCCTGTCTTTTTCAATACAATACAAAGTACATACTTATCAAGTGACACATATTTCATAGCTGTAGACCACTTTTTTTTTTATAATTTGCGCACACTCAAAGGGTTATGAATACCTTTAACATGTTTACACACAGTGCGGGCGTTGGAAAGGATGGATAGAGAGAGAGAGAGAAAGATTTTTGGTGTAGTGGTTCTTGGATATGTGTACATATCTGAAGACATGGAGTGGTGCTATTCTAGTGGAAACGACGGTATATCAATACGATTGACGATGTGGAAAAGCACTACTCAAATAAAAAATAAAAACCTTCGCCCGCTGCGTGCGATCCATCCGTCGCCAGCTATATTTAAATTATACGTGCGTCCAAAAAAACGATGAACAAAAATACAACTCAAATAAAATATTTTTAAAAAAATTGGCGCTGAATCGGTTTGCTGTAAAATTAATCAATAACGGAAAACGGATTGCGTCCTGGATGGATTGCTTGAGCTTTTAAGTTTTATGCGGGCTTCTTCTGAAAGAAAAGCTATATTTTAACGAAACAATAATCCAAAGCAGTTAATGGGCAACAGAGGGCGTTTGCCTACCTGATTTGCAATTAACGGAAACTTAAACTGTTTTCGAATTCTGTTTATAGGAGTCCAAGATAAAAAATTGTCGACCTGACAGTGAAAACGGTGTTTTTTAGTTCAGAAATTCGTTTATTTTTCTACAAAATCCCCTTATAGTCCAATGCACTTTATCCAGCTTTTCTTGAAAGTATTGTAATATTCTTGCTGGGGTTCGTTTAAATAAAACTGTCCTTTGTGTATTTTAATTGTTTATTTATTATTAAACACCAACTTTACGTTAACACAATATTCAATCACTTTATTCTGTATTTATTTCAAATTAAACTGTCGCCAAGATTTACTTTTAAAATGTCGCTTATTTTTACCACTGGTCTAATCTCTCTTGTAATCGCTGTATTCACTTATAAACAACTGTACCGACGGTGGTTGTTGTATGTGTATGCAAGACCTTCTAGAATATACCAGATGTCGCTCGGCGAACCCCACAGGCGGATCAGTAGAAATGCGGTGAAGTGGGAGGGTTGTGATCCCTTGTTTTCGGATCAAAGCCTCGCTGATAAAAGGAAGAAGAAGAAGTCGCTCGGGATGAATTGACAATTGACGAATGGTAATGTTGGAAAACCCCCTCTGGTTTGAAAAAAAAAGCTTAGTCCAGACAACGTATCTGTCAAACTGGAAACAATACTCGCGTTTTTTTTAGAGGTAAGTCTATTTGTTTATATTTTCACTATAATTGTTACTAATATTACTTTTAAATTGCAGAAATACAACAATAGAAGTGCTCCAAGCCTTTCCCCCTCGTCATTGATCATCAACGTCGACATAGTTCCAGCCAATCCAACAGTTTTCAGAAGGCCTTCGCTTCGCCCAGGACAAGAGCAAACTTTTCATCGAACGACTTATTTTCATTTAAAGGACTTATTGTTACTAATATTATCTTTAATTGCGGATATACAACACAACTGCAAAAAATTTCCAGGCATTTTCCACCCCAATTGTCGTCGTAATCGCCAAAAAAGTTTCATCCTTTGAAACATCGAGGACAAAGGCAAACAATTTGCCCGGAATAGCAAATATTCAGTGAGTTAATTTAGTATTTAATTTGTACACTTACGCTTATCACTAATAATACTTCTACATTACAGGAACTCAAGACAGCTGCAGAATTTTTCGAAGTTTTCATCCCCATCTCAGCATAGAAAATCTTCTCTGCAGCTAAAAGTGCACTCCAGGATGAGGATGTTTCATTTTTTTTTATTTTTAACATGTTCTGTTTTTGTTGTAACTTGAAAGGGTATGAAAAAAATAGCACAGATAATAAATGCAGCGTTCAGACTAAGGTATGTTCCACGCGTGTGGAAGGTCGCGGAAGTTATTATGGTACCAAAGCCGGGAAAATTACTCAGTGAAGTTACCTCATATCGTCCGATCTCATTGTTGCCAATACTGTCAAAGCTATTCGAAAAAATTCTTCTAAAACGGCTCCATCCGATTATAGAAGAAAAGGCACTGATACCAAACCATCAATATGGATTCAGAAATAGGTACTCCACTATAGATCAGGTCCACAGAATAACTGACAAAATAGAAAAAGCCTTAGAAGAAAAACAAATATGTTTTACCATCTTCCTTGATGTAACACAGGCTTTTGATAAAGTCTGGTACAAGGGATTGGTCCATAAACTGAAAAAATATCTTCCAAAACAATACTCGGGAATACTAGAGTCATATATAAAGCAGCGATTATATAGAATTAAGCAAGAAAATGAGTACTCCGCATTAAAATGTGTAAGATCTGGAGTTCCGCAAGGTAGTGGGTTAGGGCCTGTGCTGTTCCTCCTATACACGAACGACCTACCACAAAATGACGAAACTACTGTTGCTACATTTGCAGACGATACTGCTGTACTTGCTGTCGGAAAAACCGTGCAGGAAGTTACCGAAAAACTACAAAGGACAGTAGACGAAATATCTGAATGGACCAAAAATGGCAAATAAAATTAAATGAACTGAAGTCAATCCATGTTAACTTCACTAATAAAAACGTACCTGTGTACATAAATAACAAAGTAGTTCTGCATTCGAACTCAGCTAAGTATTTAGGCATGACTTTAGACGCGAAGTTGCGCTGGAAAACTCATGTCAAGAAAAAACATGACGAACTAAACATTCGATATAAAAAAATGTATTGGCTAATAGGGAGGTATTCGTGTCTCTCAATATATAATAAACTGCTTCTCTATAAGCAAGTTTTAAAGCCAATATGGACATGTGGCCTTCAGCTTTGGGTGTGCACAAGTAAGACGAACCTACAAAGCATACAATGCTTTTAAAATAAAGTACTACGCAATATTGTTAATGAGCCATGGTACATACGTAACGCTGATCTACATAGGGATCTAAAAATTGAAATGGTAGAGGACGAGGTCAGGAAGGTCGCAAGGTAATAATAACAATCTAGTTAGAAGATTACGAAGAAGAAAACCATTCGAACTAGTTAACTAGGAGAAAAAATAAAAAGAAATATATAACATAATCACCCGAACAAAGTGATGACGAGTTAAAAAACAAAAGGTAACAGACCAAAGTTAGTTCCTTATAACATAAATTTACAAGTATTAGAAAAAAATTGCTGATTAGTTTAACGACTAGGTGCGATTATTGGAAGTATGGTAACACCATGGTTTCTCCGGGTGTTTTTTAGTGGGTGGGTCAAGTCCCATACTATCGCAAAGCTCGCATGCGATGTCTTTCAACGATTTTCACCCAGCTACACAAAAAAAAAAAAAAAATTGAAATTTGAAATAAAATCACTTCAGAAATTTTTTTGTGGTCGTTAAAAGAACCAATTGTGTAAAAAAAAACCTTTCTTTAACCTCCGAAACCATAAAGAGTGCGTTCTTTAATGCATATACAACATCCATTGTTGGTGTTGGTAGCAGCATCACGAACATCATTTTCCAAGATCACTTTCAGCACCCCACGGGTTTCTTCGTATATCACTTACAGTTATTCCGGGGACAGCAGGAGCTGCATCTAGTTCAGCCTGATTGATTGGATGAGTTTTATGTTGGTTCGGTGACGACGACTACGACAACGGTGGGGGATGACAACTTGGAGCTTTTTTTCTTCCTGTAATTAAAAACTATATTAGTAACAATAACACATGCACTAGTAATGCAATAAACATAATCACTATCTCTCACTATCTTGTCTTCCGAGCAAATAATTTGTATTCGTCCTCGAAGTTTTAAGGGATGAAACTTTTTTGGCGCCTACGACGATAATTGGGGTGGGAAATCCTTTGAAATGTTGTCGCAGTTGTGTAGTATATCTGTAATTAAAGATAATATTAGTAACAATTAGTTGTATACTTACCTAAACACTGTTTTCTCGATATTCCGAGGAATAAATTTTATTTTATTCTGTGCGTAGCGAAGGTGCTCTGGAAACTGGTGTATTTGGTGGAATTTTGTAGACATTGACGACCGACAATTGGGTAGGAAGACTTAGTACTCTTATGCACTTGTATTTCTGTAATTTTAATGTAATATTAGTAACAATTTTAGCTGTAATATAAACAAACAGACTTACCTCTAAAAAAAACGGGGGTGCTTTTGCAGTTTGACAGATACGTTGTCTGGACTAAGCTTTTTTTTCACACCAGAGATCTGCCTCCAGTTGTCAATTGTGGAACATCCGGTTAAGTGGGAATATTTGCTGCTAGCAGGTTACAGTTTGGAACACAGTGTTTTTAGTTTGGTACACAAACCATGCAGTAGTGTGCGTCTATGCGACAGTATCTTAGGTCTGCAAAACACCTACAATGTTATCCAGCCACAAATTACTTTAGATTTGGATATCAGAGAGAATTTCTGATAGAGAAGTAAATGTTTCTAGTGACGAGCATATTGCCGAGCCAATTGGTAACACCAATTTTCTAAGTTATTGAAAGCGCCTTCTATTCGTATGTCTAGGAAGGCTGCTAGTGCAAATTCTATATGGTGAATGCTCGTTTCTATTTTCCCTCCTACGTCGTGTAAAGCTGTTTCCACCAATTTCCCATTTAAACATGCATGTTGAGATTGCATAGAGTGCCGTTGCAATACTTGCTTCTGATGTGGATATCGAGAAGCTTTTTAAGTGTCTTGAGGAGAAATGATGAGAGACTTGTGGGTCTATAGTCTTTCGCTGAAGTGCGGCTTGGTTTCCCAGCTTTAGATATGAATATAACGCGCACTTCTCTCTATGCCACTAATATGTAGCCTAACCTTAAACAGTGTTTAAAAATTTCCCTAAGCCTGTTTCTAACCTTATGTTGTACCCGCAACAAATCTTATGCGTATGGGGACATACGCACATTCATCGGTCCATACGCCGCACATATACATTACACGCGTAGATACTTTTGTATTACCAAATCACTGTGCACTGGCATATCGTAATATCATTGCCATAGTGATCAATTAAAATAGACGCAACCCAATCGATATCAAATGTCGATTCACTTTCCATTGAACTTTCGAACTACACGGTCAAGAAAAATGAATATACAGTCCACTCAAAGGTGCAGTTTTATTGAAAGCTTAGAATCTAGAAGCATTTTCCAAATACCACATTTGGCAACGAAGCATATGCAAGTTTCCTCCAAATACCACATTTGGCAGCGAAACATATGGTCCTTCTAAACCGGATAAAGATTCAGTCAAAAGCTTAATTAATCGCTGTGATTATATTGGATTTTCGGACAATTGACATCGTGGGAATTCGTCAATTAATGGTTCGACTATACAGTTCAGGTGTACAATCAGCATAGCAGAATCGGGCAAGACATCAGGTGCGATGTTTCATATATTTATATAAATTATTAAAAACATAAAATAAATAATATAAGTAGAGGATTGAATCATATCATCTTTGTTGTTCGTTGATTTTTAATAAAAATGAGTAAACAAAAAATAAGTGTGTTAGCAGAAACTATTCTCAATTATCATACGGATATTGAAAGTGAATATAAAGAATTCAGTTCGCACAAGGATAGAAGTCTATACTTACTTACTTAGATGGCGCTACAGTCCGGGGTGGATCTGGGCCTCAACCAACAAACCTCTCCAGCCAGCACGGTTACGAGCCAGCTGCCTCCAGTTGCGCACGCCAAGTTGGTTGAGGTCCCTCTCCACTTGTTTGCGCCACCTACCGCGAGGTCGTCCTCTGCTGCGCCGTCCGTCCGGGTTGGATTCGAAGACTTTCTTAGCGGGAAGGTTGGGCTCCATCCGCTCTAAATGACCCTTGTACAGGCCGTATAGTTCGGCATTGTACCTTCTCCTCCACTCACCGTCTATGCAGACGGGACCAAAGATCGCTCGAAGAACTTTTCTCTCGAAATAACCAAGGGCATCCTCATCCGGCTTTTTCAAAGCCCATGCCTCTGCGCCATACAGCAGGACTGGGATGATTAATGTCTTATAAAGAGTTACCTTAGTAGTTCGAGATAGGGCTTTGCTACTCAATTGCCGTTTCAGCCCATAGAAACAACGATTGGCAAGAGTAATTCTCCGTGTGATCTCTCCACCCATGTCATTTGCGGAGCTGACCATAGAGCCTAGGTAGACAAAATCCTTTACTACCTCAAAATTGTATCTGTCTATTGTGGCGTTCTGCCCAAGACGCCGATGTTGGGTGTCCTTTTTTGTAGCCAGCATATATTTTGTTTTGCTTTCATTGACCGCTAGACCCATCTTTGCTGCCTCGATCTCAATACTCGTAAATGCCCCATTGACGGCCCGCTGAGTTCTTCCGATTATGTCAATGTCATCGGCATAAGCGAGTAGTTGTACAGACTTGAAGAAGATTGTACCTCCGGGGTTGGCTTGTGAGTTTCGTACAATTCTCTCAAGTATTATGTTAAAGAGATCGCATGATAGCGCGTCGCCCTCTAAGACCTTTCCTGACATCGAACGGTTCGGTGATGTTCCTACCGACTTTGATGGAGCAGCGAGAGTTCTCCATCGTCATTCTGCACAAACGGACGAGCTTGGCAGGGATGCCAAGACTAGACATGGCTCTGTATAACTCGTCTCTATACACGCTATCATAGGCAACTTTGAAATCGATGAAAAGGTGGTGCGTATCGATTTTATATTCATGGGTTTTTTCCAAGATCTGCCGTAGTGTGAATATTTGGTCAATGGTGGACTTTCCAGGCCTGAAACCGCACTGATAAGGACCTATCAGGTTGTTGACGATCGGTTTTAGGCGTTCACATAGTACGGCAGACAGGATCTTATATGCGATATTTAGGAGACTTATCCCTCTGTAGTTGGCGCAGTTCAGAGGGTCTCCTTTCTTCAGGATCGGGCAAACGATGCTGAGGTTCCATTCATCGGGCATACTTTCGTCCGACCAGATTTTACAGATGAGCTGGTGCATGCTCCTTACCAACTCATCTCCTCCTGCCTTGAAAAGTTCAGCGGCAAGGCCGTCGGCTCCAGCAGCTTTGTTGGATTTGAGTTTAGATATCGCTATCCTCACTTCATTATGATCGGGTTGACGGGAATTTTGACTGCCATCGTCACTGTTGAATGGCTCATTCTGCCTGACAGCGGAATATTGATCATCATCGCCGTTTAACAGTCTGCAGAAGTGTTCCTTCCATATCCACAGCACCGACTGCGATTCTACTACTATGTTGCCATTTTCGTCCCTGCAGGCTTCTGTTCTGGCTTTGAAACCCTGGCATGTTCTTTTTACCCTTTGGTAAAATTTTCGAACATTATTTGCATATTATCTGCAATAAAGTCTCTCAATCTCCTCGATCGAGCGCTTCTCATGCTCTTTTTTCTTCTTTCTGAGAAGTCGATGTTCCTCTTTTCTCCTGCGCACGTAGAGCTCGTAAGCAGCTCTAGTCCTTCTATGCAGCGCCGCTTTGTACGCCTCTTGTTTTGCTGCATGTGCTTGCCGGCATTCCTCATCAAACCAGGGGTTTCGTTGTGGTGGGCGAGAGAAACCCAGTACATCAGAGGCGGCATCTCTGATGGCTTTTTGGCAACGCTCCCACTGGTCTTCCGCATTTGCTGCTGGCGGCATAGGACTAAGATTGAGATTAGAAGAAACACGATCGGCAAAGGTTCTGGCTGTCTCTTGCGATTGTAGCGTTTCGACGTCAAATTTTCTCACAGTATTTCGTTGATTTCGCTCCGTTGTGGATATCCGCATCCGTACCTTGGCTACAACTAGGTAGTGATCCGAGTCCACGTTGGCTCCTCGGAAAGTCCGGACACCCAGAATACTGGAAGAGTGCCTTGCGTCGATCGCAATGTGATCGATTTGGTTGACGATTTTTCGATCAAAGGAGAGCCATGTTCCTTTGTGAATATCGAGACGTGGGAACCGCGTACTAGCTACAACAAAGTTTCGCCCCGCCGCAAAGTCGATTAGCCTGAGTCCGTTGCCGGAAGTGTTGTCGTGCAGGCTGTGCTTTCCGACCACGCTACTAAAGACTTCCTCTCTTCCTAGCTTTGCGTTAAAGTCGCCTAGGATAATTTTAACGTCGTGGCTAGGGCATTGCTCATACGTCTTGTCCAAGAGCTGGTAGAAGTCATCCTTTGTCGCGTCGTCCTTCTCCTCGTGAGGGGCGTGAACGCATATTAGGCTAATGTTGGCAAATTTAGCCTTAATACGGATAGTCATGAGGCGCTCGTTCACATGCCGGAAACTCAAGACTTCTTGCCTAAGTCTGTCTCCAATGACAAATCCGCACCCGCAATAGACGCTGTCCTTGTTGTCTGTAGCAGTCGCCGTAGTAGATGTCGCAGTTTTTCACACTCCTTTTACCCGGCCCATCCCATCGCACTTCTTGGATGGCGGTAATGCCTGTTTTAAAACACTCTAGGGCCTCCGCAAGTTGTTCGGCTGCACGTGGTTTGTAGAGGAACCTAACATTCCACGTGCAGACACGAAGATCGTTGTCCTTTTTACGTTTGCATGGGTCGTCAACAGTAAGATCATCCGTATCCGAGGCTGTTGGTTGCTTCGTAACCAAAGGTTTTTTACGTGGTAGGGAAGTTAACCCGACGGCACAACCCCCAACCTGGAGGGCCAGATCCTTTTTTTTTGTACCCCTAGGACAAGAGGCCGGATACACCGATGTCAGTAACCCACTTCGGGGATATGAGCGCTGCCGTTGGCCCATTAAGGGTTCATCCGCCACCATCTCTTTTTCAATACCCTGACGTAGTATTGAAAATCCTTATAGACCTCAGCTCCAAATATGTTGAAGTAGCTCCAGTAAGGTATCCGCTGGTCTGTAGACGTCACCGTTGATTCCATCGAGAGAATTCGTCCGCCGCACGTCCTCCTTCTGAGGACCTCTTGCTAGAATTCTGAGACGCATATTTCAGCCGATCAGGTCAACAAGAGATGCCTCGCCCAGTTAGACATATGCGCGCTGAAGTTCACCCAGATGTGCTTATGCAGGTCTGAGTGTTCAGCTGCACATATATCGTCAGACTCAGCATACGCTCATCGTTAGTTCACTATCAGATAGCTATCCAGCGGGCACCGCGTGGAGGTGATGATGCGATTTTGCCCACCTATAGAAGTCTATAGGTTCATGAAATATCCTTGGGTCTGAAAGAACTTGAAAGTTTATTTGTAGAGGTTAAATCATTGCACCTAAAAATTCTAAGTGCCCCATCCGAAGACGCGAAAACGGTATATATTCAAGGCGAAACATTTTTCAAGATCAAACAGCTTTATTTCTCGTACTCTTCAGAGTTAAAAACGAAGCAAGATGAGCAATCTTCCAAGAACAATACAATGATTTCATCACAACCAATTGAATTTAAATTACCAAACACAAAATTTCCCTGCTTTGCAGGAAACTACAGTTCCTCGCCAGAATTTAGAAGCATCTTTGAAAGTGTTGTGCATAAAAATGGTTCTCTGTCAGACGTACAGCGCTTTCATTACCTGAAATCAAACGTATCAGATAAGGCCGCTAGGCTTCTCCAGCACTTTTCTATAGAAGGGAAGAATTGCAAATCCGCGTGGCAAATTTTGACGGATAGGTACGAACACAGAAGGTTGCTCGTTAATTATCAATTGCACCTTTTAATCGGCCAACCTAATCTTGCGATAGAAACGCAAACGACCTGAAATCTATCCTTGATACATCAAATGAATGTTTAGAATCCTTGAAAAATCTCAAGGTACCAGTGGAGCATTGGGACGTTATCGTTATATATCTATTGGTTCAAAGACTTCCATTAAAAACACAAGGCCTTTGGGTAGAACACATCGGCTCTCTCAAAACCTTGCCAGAATATTCCACGTTTACTGAGTTTCTCGCCAAAAGATATAGGACCTTGGAAGCAATCGTCCAAGGATCCTCACACAAGAGTATCTAACATATCATCTCAATTTCTGACTTTTAGTACACAAAGACGTTTTGAAGCAGCAACACGCCTTCGTTGCTATCTAAACTATCTATCAATAGGACATGCGAAGGCTAACTGCCCCAGTACACATTCATGCGCATACTGCAAACAGCAGCACCATAGCTTACTTCACTTCTCACAAGGAAGCAACAGCGATTCCCCGCCGAATCGAAACGAACCGTCACAAGGTTCATATGATCAACAGTATACACAACATGATACTTCAGCGCAATTTATCGACAGGAACAACGCAAATCCGTTCAAAAGAATCACACCGTCGACAGAAGTTGCCTCTTATCACCCTAAGCCGATGTCAGCATCATTGTCCTTTAACATCCACATATCAAACAAAACGACTGTTCTACTTGCAACAGCTTTAGTTCGTGCTTTTACCAAGGACGGCCATCCTAATACTCTTAGGGCACTAATCGATCCTGGGTCGGAAGCATCATTCATCTCGTAATCGGTAGTTCAAATTTTAGGTCTAGAAAGGACAAAATCAACCGCAGATGTCTGTGGTCTAGGGGATGCAAGGGCATGTGTTCCGAAACACAAGGTGCAACTGGAACTCTTTTCCTTCTACAATGAATCCTTTGGTGTAAAGATACATGCAGATGTTTCACCTGCCAGGAAAAATAGATTTGCTGTTGGGTAGCGATGTGTATCCCACCGTTCTATTTGAGATGGTAAAAAAGGGTCCTCTCGGAACACCTATAGCGCAACAAACTGGATTTGAGTGGATCATATCGGGAGGTTCACAGGTACAAGAAGAAACCGTAAGGGTACTGTACAATACAACCAACGATCTGGACGCAACACTGAGGCTATTCTGGGAGATAGAGGAAGCTCCATATCAGAAAATCGTATCTATGGAGGACGAACAGTGCGAACGACATTACTCTCGAACGTACAAGAAATGTCCAGATGGCAGGTATCAGGTCTCGTTGCCGTTTAGGGAAGGTAAGAGACCACATTTAGGGTTATCAAAATCCAGAGCTGCTTCCAGCGTCTTTCAATTGGAGCGGCGTTTTAAAGCAAACACACGCTTTCACGATGAATATTCGAGATGCATGGCCGAGTATATAAACCTTGGTCATATGAAGGAGATTGACCATGCATCTGCCATTTTCTCTGACTCTTACTTCATTCCCCATCACGCGGTGATCAAGGGGTCAAGTTCAACAACAAAGCTACGAATTGTGTTCGATGCGTCATGTCCTACCTCCGATGGTTCATCATTAAATAGTCATCTTCTAGTTGGTCCAACACTCACTGAGATACAGGAACTTACAAATTCCAACATTTGGCGTCACATAGCCTCGAAAGATAACCCAGCTGATCTAGCATCGAGAGGAATATCCCCGTTCGAATTCATGTATGCTTCGCTATGGTGGCACGGACCAACATTTCTCAACCAATTTGATGCTAAATTGTATCCAATGGATAGCATCGAAGAGACAGATTTGGAAGCAAAAAGGAAACGTCGGTCGTCATGACCAACCTAGTAACTAACCAATCAATCCTATATATTCACACACCCACATCTTTAGCACATGTTTTGTCTCCTTTTGTAAAGTTTCAGCAGAACCCATATTTCAACAGGTTTTCTTCATTGCAAAGAATGATAAGGGTCACAGCATATTGCTTAAGATTCATTTCGAACCTCAACAATCCAACTCAAAGGCAGCTTGAGTATCTATCCGCAAACGAGCTTTCGAAATCTATGAATGTTCTTATTAAAGCTACACAGGCAGAGTCATTCGCTGAAGACATATCCATTTTGCGGACAAACTCACCACTTAAGAAAAGCGGATTACAGCGTTTGATCCCATTTTTAGATGACGAAGGGATCCTTCGTGTGGGCGGGCGTCTGGAAAACGCTAAATTGCCGTATTCTCAAGCACATCCCATCATCCTTCCAGGAAACCATGCATTCACCAAACTTCTTATTCATAACGTTCACATAAATTGTTGTCATGGAGGACAGCAAGTAATGCTAGCCACGTTGTTTTGAATCATGTTCTTAAACAATAACGTGTTATTCAGTAAAGAAATTAATCTAGCACTTTTCATGGCTATATGTAGACTTTCGTGACTGACTGTACGTAACTTGTCTACAACTAATCTTTCTCTCTTGCAGGATTCTAGTACAACAGCAAAGGCCCTGGAAGGGAAAATGAGAACGTTGTTGATGGCATACAAGGCAGCCAAAGATAACGCCAAGCAAACTGAAGCAAGCCCTTGCAACGGTCCATTCATGGTAGAAATGGAGGAAATATTTGGAAAAAAACCAATTATTGCAAATGCTCTCGCAGTCAATGTCGGGAGTGTTCCCACTTTTGCCTTGGAAACAGAACATGGCTCATCAGCAGCGGCACAGCAAGAGTGGGAAACCTCCGGCGAAGCAACTCAGATATGTTTTTGTCCGGAATCGCAGGAAGAGGGGAAACCTCCGACGAAGCAACGCAGATATGTTTTTTCCCGAATCGCCGGCCACATTTTCTTCATCTCAACAAGCTCCACGTAAACGCAAATCACCGCGTGAGAAATATTTTGAAGACAAGTTAAAGCTTAAGAGGGAAGTAATGATGCTGAAGCATTCTTAACGGGCAGAATTTTTCAACAATATGCTGGAGTCATTTGAGAGAAAGGTGAAGATGGAGTGCGAAGCTGAGAACAAGAAGATTGCGCTTGCTGAAGCTTTATTAAAAATTAAAGAACAAGAAAAGAATAAAGAATAAAAAACCGATTTTCTTAAAAAAAATTTCAAATTTTATTTCAAAGAATATTTTGTTGTTGCAGCAATCCAAACAAAGTTCGATGCCGACCTGTGTCTGTATAAAGTACACTCTTTGCACTTGGGTATTCAATTGTGCCCAAATGAGTATTTTCTGGCAAACTGTAAATAAATAAATATTCCTACATAATGCATATGTTGTGTAAAACACATGTACTCGCTATTAAATTATTAAATTTATTGACAATTTTTTTTTTATTCCAAACATAATAAGCTGCAAAGGATTACAAATGTTTGTTAACGCTGCGACTAGTTATGAAACCAGCGAGCAGTTTGCTTTTCAGTATAAATAGTGAGAGAAAAGTAAATGGCTAACAGTTTACTATTTTTAAAGTACAATATAATTATAATTTGTTGTATGTCATTCTTAACTTTTAATGAAAGTAACAAGAGCATAGATGGGATTTAATCCATCCAAAGCGTTGGAGGTTAAATTCACTCCGAGCGCCTCTTTTCGCTCGTTGTTGTCGCTCTGTCACTATCTAGTAGAGGATGTGGTAAGTCGTCTGGTTTGCGGTTGCCTTGCAAGATCTGACGGTCTTATACGTTGCAGTCGTCTCACGCCATATACGTTTAGAAGAATTGTTGCTTCCTCGTTAATATGTTCCTGGAGACTCTTCTCGTGTGCTTTGGCCCTAGTGTTGATTTCTTCAAGAATAGTAGGAATCCCAAGGTCCCGATGGAGGTCGCTGTTTCTGATGTACATACCATGGAGCGTTCACAATACTTCGAAGGACTTTATTCTGGAATCGTTGGATGACTGCAATATTAGTTTGGCTGGCACATCCCCAGAGTTGAGCGCTATAGTTCCACACTGGTTTTAGGATCTGGTTATATAAAAGAATTTAATTATTAATTGATAGTCCTGACTTTCTGCCTATAAGCCATTCTAATTTTCGCCATTTATTATCTAATTCTTGTCTTTTCATTTTAATATGCTCTTTCCAACGAAGCTTGGCATCTAGAGTCATACCTAGATACTTCGCTGTATTAGCGTAAGGTATTGTCGTGCCTGGTATTGCTATGGGGGAGTACGAGATAGACTTATTTGTGAAGTCAATATGTACACATTTGCTCGAATTTAGTTTTATACGCCATCTTTGAGTCCACCTGATAATTTGGTCTGCAGCAGCTTGTAGCTTTTGCGTCGATTATAGCGTTGTATCTCCCACTGCTAAGACTGCCGTGTTGTCGGCAAATGTTAAAATTCTTTTGAGTTTCCGTCAAGTTGCCGTGATCCTTGAAAGGTGGCACTAAGAACATGGTTGAAGGATAGGCAGAATCACCCAGGATAAAAGAATTATTGGGACATAATTCGCCATAATTTGTCTGCGCCTTTCTATACAAGCCGGATCTCCGAAGAACTGAATTGTCGTGACCCTGGTTCACCGCAGAAAATATCGGTTAACATTTTGTTGGCGTCTACCACTGCTTGCAGATTGCTATTGCTCCAATTACTCCCGGTATTCTTTTTTTTTTGCTGAAACATTCGAATTGTTTCTTGCGCTACAGATCCTTGCGGCCATTTGGTGTAATTATGGGTAGTAAAAATGAGCCAAGAACTTGACTTTGCCACCCCGAATTTGCCAAATTGTCGAAAAGTCACAGTGTT
This sequence comes from Brachypalpus laphriformis, assembly GCA_945910035.1. Taxonomy (NCBI): domain Eukaryota; kingdom Metazoa; phylum Arthropoda; class Insecta; order Diptera; family Syrphidae; genus Brachypalpus; species Brachypalpus laphriformis. The sequence continues at coordinate 109,046,826 of OX246756.1, forward strand.
ACTTATGTAGCAAACGTACATGAACACTGTTCTCCTCGATCCTATTCTTGATCTTTTCCATGAGATGGGAACACGTTGCGAATAGATTGCTAAAACAAGGAAGAAACAAATGAATTTTATGTTTTAAAGAGAACGGTTACATATGTATAAGGTACTCCATAGTTGGTCGCAGTAACCTCATATGTAACTTGAAGTTATCATCGTTGTATTCATCAATTGTTCCAACGAAATTCTTCCAATATGCTGTTCCTGTTCGAGATCAGATTCTTCGGAATTCGAACTAGCAGAAACAGCATATATGTACGATGTTAGGACTTCCAATGTTTTTCTATCATTATGTAGGCGATCGCTGGCACTTGTGTCCTCAAGCAGCATGTTTAGTACCTTAAAGAAGTTTACGTTATCCATTTGCATATATGGTATGTACCTACATACATTTTTATTTGATTTCTCATCTGTGTTTCGATGTTTTCCATTTCAATAGCTTGTTTATAATATTCACAAAAAAAAAAATTAACGATATCTGAGTTTGATAGTTAAAATGTCATAAGAATTTTTTTTTTTTTTTTTTTTTTTTCCGAGGGTAGGTGAAAATCTTCAACAAGACACTATGAGGATCGACAGCGCGTGCTCATAGTAGTGTGTGATTCTTACCCACTAAAAAACCTCCCTTCAAAACAGACTTGTTTTTATTTTTACTACAACTAAGTATTCGACTTACCAAGTAGTTTTCGTTTCGCGAAATAATGACGTTTTGCAGGTACCTTCCCATTAGAAGTTCCTGCCAGCTCCGCAGTTTAGACGCGGTTACTTATCGCGCTAGGTCTAAAGGTTTGGTTCTTTGTAGACGGCGCAGTAAATTTCTTTCTTCCAAAAGTTGGAGGACTGTAATATTTACGTGACTTTCTAGTCGACTTCTATGCTTTCTCGCGTAGGTTTGAATTTCGTCTTCGATTGTTTTAATGCCAAGGTCTCTGTGGATATCGCTATTTCTGATATACCATGGCGCATTTACAATACCTCTTAGCACTTTGTTTTCAAAAGTTTGTAAAATTTTAATATTACTTATTTTGGTACAACCCCAGAGCTGTATACCATATGTCCATACAGGCTTCAGCACTTGCTTATATAAAAGCAGTTTGTTATATATATTAAGCTTGGAATATTTTCCAAGTAACCAATACTTCTCGATATTTGTTATCTAGTTCTTTGCGTTTTTTCTTAACGTGCGTTTTCCATTTCAGCTTTGTATCAAGTGTCATTCCAAGATACTTAGCCTCGTTTGCAAACGGGATTTGAACCGAGTTTGAAAAGATCGGCAAATTATTTATTTTTTTATAAGTAAAATTTACATGAACAGATTTGGTCTCGTTGAGTGCGATTCGCCAAATCTTTGTCCATTCATTTACTCTATTCAAAGCTTCTTGCAGTTTTTCTGTAGTATCTTCGACCGTTTTACCTACTGTCAAGATAGCAGTGTCGTCGGCAAATGTAGCTAGCTCAGTGCCTTCTACTTGCGGTATATCACGAGTGTATAATAGATATAAGACTGGACCAAGAACGCTTCCTTGCGGCACCCCAGCCATTATTTCCTTAAAATCTGAATATTCGTTTCCACATTTGACGCGAATCATAAGAATGTACATACCATATTTTTTTTGTGCCATTTTTGAGTTAGCGGGTAGGTACACGCGTACAAAAAAACGCACCTTTTGTATATTAATACATGAACACGAAACTTATCGTACGTTTTTAGTATTTGTTATAAAAGGATGGAGATGAAACTTATCTATATCTTTCGAAAGATACTTTGCTATAGATCTACAGAAAAAAAAATTCTGTGCGTGTCTTACCGTTAAGTCAAGTAAAATAAAGTGAACATACAAATGATTTCCCATACAAAACGCTTTAACCAATTAATTGAAAGCATTTTGATCACGTTCATGGCTGTATGAGCTTAGATCGCTTTGACACTGTGGGGCTAGAAACGCAGAGTTGTGTAGGAGTCTAACCGCAGTAGTAGTTTCAACGTTCAGTTGCGTTTGAGAAGGTATTATAGTTTCAATACGAGTTCTCATAATTGTCAGATTATAAGTTCGTGAGGTTTAGTTATTCTTAATCTACGAATATTATACGTATATCGTACATTTAAGACGTCTGGTATCTCAGGATTAATATGCATCTGCAGACGATCGTTGCGACGGACTGCGTTCTTTTTAATTACATATGTTACAAGGTCAATCTGCAAATCATCGTGATTTTCTATAACAGTCATTATTTCTAAAATACCATGGGGCATTTACTATTCCCCCAAGGAATTTGGTTTTCTTACTTACTTAGGTGGCGCTACAGTTCGGGGTGAACCTGGGCCTCAACCAACAAGCCTCTCCATTTAGCTCGGTCTTTATCTAATTGCCTCCAGTTGCGCACTCCAAGTTGGTCGAGGTCCCCTTGAACTTGCGCGCCCCACCTGCGGCGATGATTCCCTCTACTGCGTCGTCACTCGGGGTTAGATTCGAAGACTATGCGGGCCGGAGCGTTGGTATCCATTCGCTCTACATGTCCTAGCCATCTCAGACGTCCAATAGGCAGTTTTTTGACTAGGTCGATGTCGTTGTACAGCTCGAATAGTTCGTGATTGAATCTTCTCCTCCAAACCCCGTCAACGCAAACGGAACCGAAAATCTTACGTCAATTTTTCTCTCGAAGCGACCAAGGATATATTTATCCTCTTTTAATAAAGTCCATGTTTCAGCGCCCTAAAGCAGGACTGAGATGATCAGGGTATTTTACAGAGTCTCCTTACTTATTCGAGGTAGGGCTTTACTGTTGAATTGCCTTATAAGCCCAAAAAACAGCGATTGGAAAGAGTTATTCTTCGCTTGATTTCTGCGCTGATGTTGTTCTCATGTCAAAACTAGACATGGCTCTATAAAGCTCTTCTCTATAGATGCTGTCATAGTCGGCCTTGAAATCGATAAAGAGGTGGTGAGTATCGATTTGGAATTCTTGGGTTTTCTCAGGATCTGCCGAAGTGTGAAGATTTGATCGATGGTGGACTTTCCTGGCCTGAAACCGCGATGATAGGGTCCAATCAGGCTGTTGATAAAAGGTTTCAGGCGTTCACACAATATCGCAGAAAAGATTTTGTACGCGATGTTGAGGAGACTGATGCCTCTATAATTGGCGCAGTTGAGAGGGTCTCCTTTCTTGTGGATCAGGCAAACGATGCTGAGGTTCCATTCATCAGACATACACTCGTCTGACCAAATCTTAGAGATGAGTTGGTGTATGCACTTTACCAATTCATCCCCAGCTGCCTTGAAAAGTTCGGCCGGTTTTTTTTTTTTTTTTTTTTCTTTTATCTAGCTACAGCAATGAGGACCAAACAGTGGTAAGGCTTGAGCGGAGGGGGCTTTCCCCACTGATTCTTTCAGCCGTCTACATGCCTTTTGATGCCAAGGAGGGACCGCCATCCACACCGACCCGCTCTCTTGTGCAAAAGGCGGAACAGGAAAGATGGGACTTGCTGCTGGGGTGTGATGCCAACTCTCATCGCTCTCAATGGGGTAGCAGCAACACAAACTTACGCGGTGAGTCTTTGTTTGAGTTTATAATTGAAAATAACCTTATTGTAGCGAATAGGGGTAACGAACCTACTTTTGTAGTAAAGAACAGGCAAGAAGTTATAGATGTAACTTTAACCAGTAACTCGAGCACCCTAACTATTGACAAGTGGAACGTGATAGCGGAAGAGTCCTACTCCGACCACAAATTGATCGAATTCCTCGTTGGTAACAACTATGACTCTCCCAAACCTTACAGGAACCCCAGGAAAACCAACTGGGATCTATTTAACAACGAGGTGAGGAAAGGTATAAGATCCCTGCAGGATAGCAACTGGCTCGGACCAGACGACATTGACCGCAAGGCGGAGGATATTACATCCACTTTTAATGAAGCCTATGTCAAAGCATGTCCAGAAACCAAACGAAAAGATAAAAAATCACCACCTTGGTGGTCATCTGAACTAGCTAGAATTAGGAGAGTAACTAGACACCTTCTAAATAAGGCCAAAAGAACTATGCTAGAAGCGGACTGGGAACAATATAAGTCCAGTCAGAGAAATTTCAAAACGAGACACAGAAGGCCAAACGCCACTCTTGGCAGCACTTCTGTAATGAAATCAAGGGTACGACAGAATCTGCGAGACTGAGAAAAATTCTATCCAGGGAATCAAAAACTCTTGGATCTCTCAAGGAATCCGACGGAAGGTGGACTGAATCCTGTACAGAATCGCTTAGCTCCCTGCTAAAAGCGCACTTTCCGGGTTGTACGACCCATCCAGATAATAACATCGTAACTAACAGTAGTTTTGTAACGGAAACTCCGACGGATTTTATCACAGAGGAAAGAATTGAGTGGGCAATCGGATCATTCTCTCCCTTTAAATCCCCAGGACCCGACGGGATTATCCCGATCATGCTACAGAAAACAATAACCACAATCATCCCGGTACTTAAAGAACTGTACCTCAACAGCCTCATGTGGGGGTATATACCTAGATCATGGAAAGAGGTCAAAGTGGTCTTCATACCCAAGGCCGGTAAAGCAAGCCACACTACTGCAAAGGACTTTAGGCCAATTAGCCTTACCTCCTTTGTCCTAAAGACCTTTGAAAGACTAGCTGACATATACATCCGTAGTAAACTACGCCCAGGTGACATATCTCCAGCGCAGCACGCTTATACGAAAGGAAAAAGCGTAGAGACAGCGCTGCACTGTGTAGTCGGCTCAATAGAAAAATCACTGAAAAATAAAGAATATACACTAGCCGCTTTCCTGGACATTGAAGGAGCCTTTAACAATGTCAAAACGGAAGCGGTCAATAGAACTCTAACGAACCTTAATATTCACAATTCTGTGATAAAATGGATCGTCAATATGCTAAAGGAAAGACATATCAAAGTTGAACTCGGGGGTACTAAGCTCGAAGTCTATGCCTCAAGAGGCACCCCTCAAGGAGGGGTTATATCCCCACTACTGTGGGTTATTGTCGTGAACGAAGTCCTTCTTAAACTTAGAAACAGCGGCGTCAAGGCCATTGCATATGCGGACGATGTTGTGCTGCTAGCAACAGGTAAATTTCTCCCGACCCTGAGGGAACAAATCGAAGGGGCGCTGGAAATCATTGACTCCTGGACGGAGAGATGTGGGCTGGCGGTTAATCCCCAGAAGACAAAGTTAGTACTATTCACTAACAAAAGAATAATTCCACAATTCGTAACTCCTTCCGTAAGGGGTACTCCCCTGAGTATCTCCGATAGTGCGAGATACCTTGGCCTGGTGCTCGATAGGAAACTGAACTGGAGACTAAACATCAACGAAAGAGTCAAAAAAGCCACGATAGCTTTTTACTCGTGCAATAGAATGTTTGGGAAGACTTGGGGACCGAGCCCCAAAATCATCCTATGGATGAAAACAGCTATAGTAGGGCCAATACTAACGTATGGCAGCCTTGTATGGTGGCAGGCAGCCAGCAAAATAAATAACCTAGCTGCTATCACAAAAGTACAAAGACTAGCGTGCATCGCCACAACCAGTGCGATGAGAACGACACCTACAGCAGGACTCGAGGCCATTCTCAATCTGCTTCCGCTAGACATCTTTATACAAGTATCGGCAGCCCATAGTGCCGTAAGATTAAGCCAAACAGATAGCTGGAGACCAAATGCAATGGGTCACACCACGATCCTGCAGAGATATCTAGGCAGTGTATCTAATACAGACTACTTAACGCCTTACCTAAACTTCTTAAGACCATTCTCTAGCACCTATCCGAGCAGGGAAGACTGGAAAAATGACAGAACGCCTAACGAGCGATCCTTAGCTCTTTACACCGATGGATCCAAAATGGAAATAGGTGTAGGCGCAGGCATCTTCTCTGAAACGCTTGGCCTCTCCATGTCAGCTCGGCTTCCGAACTACAGCAGCGTTTTCCAGGCGGAGGTCCTAGCAGTTACAATACCAACTGCGATGAGGGCAATACCACGAGAGGATATCACCTTTTTCATCGACAGCCAGGCAGCGATAAAAGCAATATCTGCTATAGAAATAAAATCGAAGCTTGTGAAGTGTTGTAGAGAAGAGCTCAAGGTTCTTGGAACACAGCACGAGGTAAAGCTCTGCTGGGTCCCTGGTCATGAGGGCATACTAGGGAATGAGAAAGCCGATGAACTGACTAGAGGAGGCTCAGCACTAAGCTCGGACCAATCCGACCCCTCGGTGTACATCCCGCCTTGCGCCCTTAAGCTCGTAGCAGAAAACAAAGCCATAACGGAGGCTAACAATAGGTGGACCTGTTTAGATACTTGTGTCACCACGAGGAAGCTGTGGCCCGCTTTTGACAAAGTAAGAACCAATAGACTCATACAGAGGCACAGAAAATCCCTCTCTACTCTAATTGGAGTCATTACGGGGCATAACACCATGCGGTACCACATGAAAAAACTACGTGCGACTAGCGAAGACCTTTGTAGAGGCTGCGGCGACGAGGAGGCTCAGGAGGACACCGCCCACTTTCTCTGTCATTGCCCAGGCCTCTATCATTTGAGAAATAAGATCCTTGGGCAACACTTCTTTGAGGATCTGGAAGAGTTGTCCAACAGACCAATAAATGACATCGCAAACTTCATCAAATCCTCTGGATGGTTTGTATCTAGGACACAGTGAGTTCTTAGTTCTTTCTTTAGGATATTTACAAAGACCGTATTTTTCCACGAGGTAGGGATTTCCTTTTCTATCTCCTTTCCCCCCTTGGGTATTACAATGGGTCTATACTGACCTGAGTGTGGTGTGGAGGTTTTCTATCCCCCTACACCTGCCCACTTACCTAACCTAACCTAAGCCGTCAGGTCCAGCAGCCTTGTTGGATTTTAGCTTGGATATTGCTATCCTCACTTCGTTTTGTTCAGGTGGACGGAAATTTTGACTATCATCGTCTATGTTGAATAGTTCATTCTGCCTGACAGCGGGATATTGATCTTCGTCGGCGTTATACAGTCTGCAGAAGTAGTTTTCCATATTCTCAGCACCGACTGTGATTCTACTACGAGGTTTCCATTTTCATCTCTACAGGTTTCTGTACGGGTATTGCTTCTCTGACACGTTCTTTTTACCTTTTGGTAAAACTTCCGTACATTGTTCCTGGAGTATAAGCTCTCAATATTCTCAAACGCGTGCTTCTCATGCTCTTTCTTCTTCTTTTGGAGAAGCCGATGTTCTTCCCGTCTCTTTTGCTCGTAGAGCTCACGAGCAGCTCTCGTTTTCCTTTGCAGCGCCGCTTTGTATGCCTCTTGTTTTGCTGCATGCACTCGCCGGTATTCTTCGTCAAACCGGAGGTTTCGCGGTGGTGGGCGATCGAGACCCAGCACATCAGTCGCAGCGTTTCTGATGGCATGTTGGCAGCGTTGCCACTGGTCTTCGGCACTTGATGGTGGCGGCATAGGGGTGATTGAGAGATTTCGGGATACGCGTTCAGCGAAGAGTCTGGCGTTCTCTTGCGATTGTAGCTTTTTGACGTTAAATTTTCTCACAGTGATTCTTCTTTGCTGTTCAGATTGGGATATCCGCATTCGTACCTTGGCTACAACAAGGTAATGATCCGAGTCTATATTGGCCGCTTGGAAGGCCCGGACATTCAGAATACTGGAGGCATGCCTTGCGTCGATCGCAATATGATCAATTTGGTTGATCTTTACATGATCATTGGACTGCCATGTCTGCTTATGAATATCGAGATGAGGAAACCATGTGCTTGCTATGGTGACATTTCGCTCCACAGCGAAATCAATTAGCCTTTGTCCGTTATCAGACGTGGAGTCGTGTAGGCTATGCTTACTTTGGTTTGAAATGATTGTATTATATCTGCACTCGTTTTCTCTGTACAACCCTATTATTAGATACCATATGTCCAAACAGGTTTTCGCATCTGATTATATAATAAGATTTTATTTTCAATGGATATTTATGAATTATATTCTAACAACCAATAAAGATTTTTAAATCTAATATTTAGCTCTTCTGCTTTCTTTTTCACATATTCCTTCCATTTCAATTAAGCATTCAGATTCACACCCAATAACTACAGGAACATTCGGAATTTTTTTTATTTGTGAAGTTGATATGGATGGACTTTGACTCATTAAGTTTAATTCGCCATCGTTGCATCCAATCACATATCTCATTTTTTTTTTTTTTTTTTTTCATAATTTGCGCGCACTCAAAGGGTTATGAATACCTTTAACATGCTTACACACAGTGCGGGCGTTGGAAAGGATGGATAGAGAGAGAGAGAGAAAGATTTTTTGGACTTGTGGTTCTTGAAGCTCAGTTGTTTATGCTTCAGCTATTCTCCGGGGGTGGCGTCCAGATAACTGAGGAGATTTTTGTTACTATTGTCATTGCTTCTGATTCACAGTACTTTTTTCCCGATAATCGATGTCAAGGGCAAATCATCATCAACAGAGCGAACAATTTTTCCAGCCACATGACCAAGCTACTGCCAGTGTTATGCCTTCGCAGTAGTGTTCACACAAGCTTTCGCAAATGATCGGACTGACTTTGTATATTTCATGAGAAATAAATAAATTCGGAGGTAGGCTCTACGGATTCTGGGGAGAGCCAATTGTTGCATTTAATAAACCCATTTTTGAGAAATTCAAGGGTAACTCGGTCTCCACCATCAAGACCGAATGTCTCCGGAAAAAGAAGTCCGCCGGAAGGGCAAGCGCAAGAAAAACGGGACTCAGTGAAATGTAATAGCTTTGAGGAAGAAAACAATGAACTCCGTATTAAGCTAAATAAAATGGATCTACTCTACCAAGAGCTTAAGAGAGAGGTAGAATCACTAAAAGAGGAAAACAAGGCGTTAAAGAATTCACTGTTGCAAAGAGAACGGGAAATTACCCCACCCCGTGCAGCTAGTCCCAAATATCACACGGATGAAGAAGAGCTAGCACGCGAAACAAATAGGGTCTCAAAGAAAAGACCCAGCAAAAAACGAAGAGCCGGTTCTTCACCTGAAGTCGAGCCACGAAAACAAGACAAAGAAAAAGACTTGAAACAGAAACAAACTCACGACAAATTACGTCCCCCGCCTGCAATAAACGTCGTCGGCTTTACGGACTACAATAAATTGCATTGCCTTCTTAAGGGAACTGTGACATCGGAATTTAAAGTAACGTCATTCCGAAACAATGATTGGAAAATTAATGTAGTTGACTCTGACGGCTACCGAGCAATATCGAAAAAACTAAACGCGGAAAAGATCCAGTGGTTCACCTACGAAAATAAATCAGAAAGACCACTCCGTGTTATAGCAAGGGGTCTCCACCCCTCGTGCACTAAAGATGACATTATAAATGACCTTAAAGGAAAAGGCTTGAAAATTATCGACGCAATTAATATCTTAAAGAAGATAAAGCAGAAAACGGAACAAGGCAATGAAATCTTGGTCAAGCATGGACTTCCGCTCTTTATGCTAACCTTCGATAGAAGCGAAAATATAGACGATATTTATAACGTAAAAAGTATTTTGAATATCGTAGTTAAAATCGAGCCTATGCGTACGAATACACGATCGATACCTCAGTGCAAACGCTGTCAAGGTTTCAATCACACCCAGTCGTATTGCCAAAAAGAACCGAAATGTGTAAAATGTGCCGGGAACCACTTATCAGAAAGGTGTGACTTAAATAAGCAGGCTCCGGCGACCTGCATAAACTGTAAAGGCAAGCACCCAGCAAACTATCGAGGTTGTGAAGTAGCAAAGGAGCTTCAAAAAAGGCGCGATACTCTCAAGAAACCGATACACCCGAACCCAAGCTTAAGAGATCGTAAAACCGATAAGCCCAAGACCGCTAAGCCAGTCAAAACGAAGCGACCGATAAAGGGAAATAAAAAAATTGCGCAAGAGAACGTCGCTGGTCCAAGTGCAGCGAAAAAACCGCCACAGGTTGACGCGAGATCGTACGCGCAAGTCGCGTCAAACGAAAACAAATTAAGATCAGCTACAACAGATCCGGTTAGCCAAATATTTACCATTATATTGGAAAAATTTGAGGAGCAAACTATACTTGAGGAGCAAATTATACTTGACAAATTGAGCAAGCTCGAGTTCAAACCTCGCAAGACAATCAAAAAAACATGAATATGAAACAGCTACTTAAGATACTAACGTGGAATGCAAACGGCCTTCTGAAAAAAATCGACGAGTTAGAAGTGTTTCTACGGAAAAATAACATTAACATATGTTTGGTATCGGAAACGCACTTAAAAAAGGGACTTAGACCCAAAATAAAAGGCTACAGCGATTACCATGCGAATCATCCTTCGGAAAATGCGAGAGGCGGGTCCTCTCTTTACATCAAAGACTGTATTAAGCACTCCGAAAACATAGAAATAGAATTTGATTCTATGCAAATAAGCTCAGTCTCCGTAAAAATAAACCACTTAGACTACAACATCGGATCTAGTTACTTCCCTCCGGGATATAAGCTAGTAGAAGACGACCTCGTTCGTCTCTTTGACTCACTCGGACCTAATTTTGTCTTAGGTGGTGACTTTAACGCGAAACACACTTTCTGGGGATCAAGATGCAATTCGACAAAAGGCAGATTATTGTACAAAGCCAGCATGAAACGTGGGGTGAACTTTTTTTCGACAGGAAAGCCAACTTATTGGCCAACTGACAAAAATAAAACCCCTGACCTCGTCGACTTCTTTATCGCAAAAGGGTTAACTAAAAATTTGACGGAAATCGAAGAATGCTATGATCTATGCTCAGATCACTCGGCAGTCACTCTGAAAATAGGTGGAAGTCTAGTAAAAGAAGAAGGACCGCCTAGGTTAACTAGTAACAAAACTAACTGGGACGCTTTCAGAAGAGACTGCAAGGAAAATGTTGCTTTAAATGTACCGCTAAAGACACCGTTCGAAATAGAAGAAGAAATCGACAAACTCGTCGAAGCCATTCAGAGCTCAGCGTGGAAAAACACTCCTTTGCGAAAGACAGAAGCGCGGAACAATAAAGTCAAATACCAGCCTGAAATCGAAGACCTCATACGAGAAAAGAGGAGAGCGCGCAAGAGATGGCAACAATCCCGCGCGCCACCGGATAAAACTTATCTGAACCATCTTTGTAACAAGCTTAAAAAAGTGCTGCAGGACCTAAAAAATCACGAGACTTCTACTTACCTCGAGGGTTTGACCGCTGATAAGTATTCAAACTACTCTCTATGGAAAGCCTTGAAGTCCATAAGGAAACCTGTAATGCACTCGCCGCCAATTAGGAAAGCTAACGGGGAATGGGCAAAAGAAGATAAAGAGAAAGCAGAATTATTTGCCGATCACTTAGAGGAAACGTTCAAGCCGTTCGATGGACAACCGTTGATCGAAGATCCGAATGATAATATGGCACCCGACAACTTTAGAGTAAAAACCGTATCCCTGTCCGAACTTCGAATGACAATACAAAAATTGAAAAATAACAAGGCTCCGGGATATGATTTAATCACTGGCGAAATTTTGAAAGAGCTACCGAAAAAAGTGCTGGTTAAGTTGCTCTACATTATAAATGCTTCCTTAAGACTATTATATGTTCCAAGGCAATGGAAAGTCGCCGAAGTTATTATGGTTCCGAAACCGGGGAAATGTGCAAATGACAAGAAATCATATAGACCCATTTCACTTCTGCCAATAATATCTAAGGTCTTCGAGAAACTTCTGCTGAAACGATTGCAACCAGTAATTGAAGAAAGACACTTGATCCCGGATCATCAATTCGGGTTTCGGGTCAAACATTCCACAATCGATCAGGTGTATCGAATAACGAACGAGATTGAAAAAGCTCTAGAAGGGAAAAAAATATGCTCTAGCGCTTTTCTCGACGTATCGCAAGCCTTCGACAAGGTATGGCACGAAGGCCTAAGGTATAAGCTAAGGGTAATCTTACCGGAAAAGTTGTACAGAATATTGGAATCTTATCTTGAAGACAGACTTTTCCGTGTTAGACACGGGAGTGAATATTCGGATTTCAAAGATATCTACGCCGGTGTTCCACAAGGAAGTGTTCTCGGTCCAATCCTGTTCTTGCTCTACACAAGAGATATACCACAAGATGAAGGGACCGTTGTAGCAACGTTCGCAGACGACACGGCTATCCTTGTAACGGATGAGTCAGTCGAATCATCAACGGGAAAACTCCAACGAGCTTTGAACAATGTATGCGAATGGACAAAAGCCTGGCGAATAGTCCTCAATGAGACAAAATCAACGCATGTCAATTTTACGTTAAGAAAGATAAACAACGTACCTATATCCATTAACTCGGTACAAATACCTTACGCAAACGAGGCAAAATATTTAGGAATGACCCTAGACGCAAAACTTAAGTGGAAACCACACGTTAAAAAGAAGCGCGAAGAGCTCGAAATCAGATTTAGAGAAATGTATTGGCTACTCGGAAGATACTCGAAGTTAAGCGTATACAACAAACTGCTTCTGTATAAGCAAGTGCTAAAACCGTCTTGGACATATGGTATACAACTTTGGGGTTGTACCAAACCAAGCAATATGGCTCTACTGCAAGCATTTCAAAATAAAATGCTAAGAGCAATCGTGAATGCTCCTTGGTATATAAGGAATAGTGATATTCACAGAGATCTAATAATTGCTACCGTGAGGGACGAAGTAACAAACTTTGCTTGCAAACTTCGTACCCGTCTTCATGTTCATTGCAATAATGAAATAATCCGTACTATGGACGTGACAAGCCTTGAGCGCCGACTACAAAGAACAAGACCTTTCGACCTAGCGCCGTAAGGAAAAACCGCATGTAATGACGGTATTAGTAGGTGCCTTCACTGGAAAGCTACCTACCTAACGCGATTAACACTACAGAAGCGTAAACTACTCGTTAAGGCAACTTAGTCGTAGTCATCACAAAAAATGAAAATATGAGAGGAACGAATTTCCTACTACTATGAGTACGCGCAGCCGGTTCTCATAGTGCCTCTCTGAGGGGGTGAGGTTTAGCCCGTAGGCATATACTGACTAGCACTGATGGCATTGTCAGATATATGAATCGGGCATAACCAATGGTACGGACCATTGGTATCTTTTGAAGATTCCTGCACCTCCAGGCGCAACCAAAAAAAAAAAAAAAAAATGCTTAACTGAATTTTGTAGCTTCTCTGTTGCTCTAGCCACGCATCCATCAGTTGATAGAAGAGCAGTGTCGTCTGCGAATGCGGTTATCATCGTTTCATTTGCATGTGGTATATCATTATTATATAATAAATAAAGGGTAGGTCCGGGAACACTATTTGCTATATAAGATTTAAGAATCTCAAATTACTGACTAGGTAGATCCCAATGAAGCTTATACTCTAAACCCCTTTCCCAAACTTTATCAAAACCTGAGCAACGTCTAACAATAATGAATAACAAACTTGTTTTTCTTCTAATGCTTTTTCTATAAAATTATATATACGATGCACTTGGTCTATCGTCGAGTGCTTACTTCTTAGCAGGAATTGATGGGTGGGAACCTCTGCTCTATGATTCTGTCTAATCTTTAAAAGCTTTTATTTAGTATATTAAATATAGTTAGTACTTTAAATACGTAATCCACCTGTACTTTCAAGGTTTCTACAAAGATTGGTGACAAACCTGTCTCTAACACGAGTATGTAATTTGGCATGTTCGGTGGAAGATGAAATGCTCTCTTTATATAAAACCTGAGTAGTTTTTTCACCGTCTCAAATTGTTTTCCTCCCCATATTTGTGCAGCGTAAAAGAGAATGGATTTCAAAACTAATATAAAATCTTTATATTTTGTGATACATTTTCTCCAAGCAACGTTGATGGCTTTGCAAGGTGCCTTTCCATATTAAGATTTCTCATAAAATGCACTCCGATGTACTTATATTCTTTCACCACATGGATAGTTTCCCCGTTAAAATGACATTTCTCATTTGCGCAGTTTCTGCCTTCACCTCTTCTGAAAATCATTATTTGAAGCTTGCTCAAATGTACCTCCAGATTCCACATTTTACAGTATTCGAAAAGTAGTATGCTGTGAAGGTTTGGTTGAGTACGCCAAAGGCACTACATCGCCTGCAAAGAGAAAGGCTTTCATCAGCACACCTCCATACTCAACAACTCCAGGTCAACTATATCCCCAATGAAGAGTGCAAATAGAATTGGGCTCGGAGCACATTGCCATACCGTTGATAGTGGCCATGGAGTAGTGGTAACGTCGTCCACTGCAACGCTAATGGTTCATGCTTCGAATCTCAATGTCAGCAAGTATATATTTGTTTCGCATGAAATAAAGAGTCAGCCCGATCAATAGCAAAAGCTTGTGTAAACGCTTTTGCAAAGGCATAAACTGGCAGTAGGTTGGTCATATAGCTGGAAATTGTTCTCTCTGTTGTGTAGTTGATATGCCTTTCACATCAGGCGGTCGGGAAACAAAAACTGTGAATCGGAATCAAAGTAAAAATATAACAAAAATTTCCCAAGTTATCTGGACACTACCCACGGAGTTTTTCGGAAACATAACGTCCGAGTTTCAAAACCACTTGACCACTTCAGATCTTTCTATCTCTGTATCCTTTCCAATGGATTGCAACGCCCGCAGTGTATGTAAGCATATTAAGGGTATTCACTCGTAAAAAAAAGCTCACCATTCCATACAGCTGCCTTGGTATCGACGTACAGATTTTTAAGTCCGAGAAATATTATCACGGAACTTCAGTGACATGCTCACGCCAAAAGATTTGTAAAATAAAGCACTTCGGTCCACTGATTCAAAAGCTGCCTTGAAATCAACGAAGAATGCATATAGTTTCTTATTCCTCAAAAGGTAAGATTCAACAACACTATATAAGACAAACACGTGATCAACAGTGGATTATCCTGGCCGGAAACTCGCTTGATATTCCTTGAGCAGATTATTTGTATTTATCCATGCAATACCATATGTCAACTTTGCAATATCGCTGTAAAAAATGTATATGACGCATTTAAAAAGGAAATGCCTCAATAGTTCCCTGGCACCGCCATACAACTTTTTTTATGAATGGGAAGATCAGAGCTTCCTTAAATCGCTGAGGTATTGTCCTATTTTCAAAATATTTTTGAAAAGTAGGTAAAATTGGTATTAAGTCTGTCAGTGCCATATCTTATATATTAATATGTGAGCACGAGCACTTATCGTACTTTTTTTTTTGTATTTATTATAAAAGGAGAGGGGTGAAAGTTATATCATTTGATAATAATCACTGTGTCATAGATGTGCAGAAAAAAAAATCATATGCGTGTTGTACTGCTAAGTCAGGTAAAATAAAGTGAACATATGGTGCGTTTTGGTGAAACGTCGCTTCTCAGTGAAGTAAGATTATGATTTCCCCATACAAAAAGCTTTAACCACTTAAATGAAACCAGTTTGATCACTTTCATGGGTGGGGAATATTACAAAAAAAAGTTATGTAAGCAAATACATAGCGTTGTTTCTCTCGCTGTTTGTTTATTTCCCCTCTGTCGAATTTCGACCACGCCCGATACTAGTTTGTATAATTCGGCTGATATCCCATACGATCCTGCAGCTTTACCATCCTTGAGACTGCTTAGTGCCTCAACAACGTTCTGTAGGAAATTTGTCCTATCCAAAATTTCGCTCTGGAAGCCGGAAAGGCATAGCATACTGCATTCTAAGAATACTGACAGATGGGTTCAGAAACTTTTCCAAATTAACTTGAAGGATGGTTGAACTTACTTCAGATTCATATTACATTCTCCTCCTTGCTACGCAGCGCACCTAAAACTCTTTATTAGCTTTTATATAATGATTCCTTCATTACATTTTTATTGAAAATCCGGAATAATTTGAGTCATCCGTACGATAGTCGTCTCGCCTTAGAGCACTCATTATTAAACCATGATTCGTTGTATCGATGTTTTCTGTTATTCTGTTGGTTGTTGATTGGGAACAATTCCCTTGACAACAATTCGGGATGAGATTTGAATATGATATGACTTTATTGAAATTTTTTTAAGTCAATAAGTACATGTACCATTGTTACTCTTCCTTTTTCCTTTTTTTTAAGACAAATTGGTAACTGAAACTGACAATTGGTCAAGACTCATATTGACCATATTCTTTATTATTGAAGAGAAGAGTCTTGTATTTTTTCTACGAGCTCTAGGTTGTATGCCGTCGATTCCTACAGACTTTTGTTCTTTTAGCAAACGAAGAACATTTACTTCTTTTCAAGTAGTAGCGCCTACACATATGTATGTATGTTATATGTGTAGGCGCTACTACATATGTTATGTATCTTTGCCTGCATCCATATATGATCTGGCTGCTGTGGAAAAAATATTTTTTTTTTGCCTGATTGAGCTATAGAGCAGTTACAAGCTGACCCCTTGTTTTATTACAAAATTGAGATTTCATTTAGCTTAACGGGTTTGTTAACAAGCAAAATTGTCATATATGGAAGGAGACCAATCCAAAAGACACTCTTCCTTTCCTATTAGATTCAAAAGAATACGCCATTTGATAGGTTTCTACGATGGTGGTATAATCGGACTTTATTTCTAAAAAAATGAGGCTCATTAGGCCAATAAAGATCGTTATATGTATATCATATCTCGATGAGATGTGGTTTCAACAGGATAGCACTACTTACTTACTTTACTTAGATCCTTTAACCCCTCGGGGGGCATAGGGCGTCAACCACGCCTGCGCGCCATCGTGTTCGAAGTTCTGCAACGCGTTTGAGCTGCCTCCAACTCATTCCTAAAGAGCTCGATTCCTCCTCAACTGTTCTGCGCCACGTTTGCCTAGGGCGTCCCGCTGTTCTGCCTGCCTGGGTGAGCGGATTCCACTGCATGGCGTATTTCGCAATGGAGTTGTCTTCGCGCCGTAGGGTGTGTCCAATCCATTGCCACTTTCTTCTTCGTATAGTAATGCTTATAGGTTCTTGGCCCGTTCTCAGATAAAGCTGTTCGTTAGAGATGCGGTTCGGCCAAAAAATCCTCAAGATGATTCTTAAGCATTTGTTTACAAAGACTTGCAGCTTCCGTGTGTTAATGGTGTCCACCTTCCAAGTACTGCACCAATAAAGCAGCACTGATTCTACGTTGGAGCGGAACAGTCGCAGCTTGGTTCTTAAGCTGATAACATTGCTTCTCCAGATTTTAGATAGCATTCCGAACGCAGCTTTAGCCTTCCCGATTCTGCTGCACACATCCAGTTCGGTGCCACCGCGATTAGCCGAGACCACACTTCCTAAATAAAGAAAGTTATCAACTTTCTCGACTTCCTGTCCGGCAATGTTAAGTTGGCAAACGACTAACAAAGGCCTCGTAGGGGCAGCATCTCCCGATAGGTGTTGGTCCGCTAAGTAACGAGAAAGAGCCACTGCAGCCGAAAACCTAGCAGCTCTGTTAGTAAGCCCTACTCCCACCTCCTCGTGGTGCCATCTGGGGATTTCTTCGGAAATTGCTAACGGGAGAGGACGAATGGCGAGCTTCCTGCGCAAAAAAACAGGATAAGTGTCGGTTGGTCTGTGGCCCAGCGAGCCGCAACCGTAAAAACGTTTACTGCTCCGTAACGAAAACCAACGCCTCGGATACGGACGGATAATTTGATGACGACCTTTGGCTATCGGACACGGACAACGGTCGGATTCTGGGACGTTAAGACCCTCCTGGACTCACTCAAGGAAGGGCCTTATAACGCCAGATTCCTCCAATTAGAACGCGAATTCGCAAGGTATAAAATAGACATCTTAGGGCTGAGCGAGATAAGATGGTTCGATGCTGGGGAATTCATCTCCCCAACCAAAAACACTGTCATGCTCTACTCTGGGAAACCAGCTGGAAGTGCACGGAGTTCCGGAGTGGGACTCATGCTAACTCCAGCAGCACGTAGTAGCCTCATATCCTGGAAACCCCATAATGATCGGATATTGACGGCTAGGTTCCAGAGTAGAGTTAGAAAAATTACCATCATACAGTGTTATGCTCCGACTCTAGATGCGACTGAGGATGAAAAGGATGATTTTTATAGCCACTTAGGCGCCGCCTACAACCAAACGCCTAATGGGGACATCGTAATGGTGATGGGAGATTTCAATGCCAAGGTGGGTAGCGACAACACCATGCTTAAGCACGTGATGGGAGTTCACGACGTGGGAGACCGTAATGATAACGGTGAGCGGTTTGTGGACTTCTGCAATACCAACCGCCTAGTCATCGGAGGTACGCTGTTTAAGCATAACACCTGCCACAAAATCAGTTGGGTCTCTACTGATAGGCAACGAACATCCAACCAGATCGACCACATTGCGATCAGTCGCCGCTTTAGAAATTGTTTCCTGGACGTCCGAAACAGACGTGGAGCTGACGTCGGACTAGAACGAGATCACCATCTTATGGTAGCTCATTTACGCCTTCGTACTGCATCCGTCAACAACAACCGCTCAAACCTACTTAACATCACCAGGTTTAATATCGACAGGCTCAAGGTTCCCCAAGTGCGCCAACAGTTCAGGGACCATCTTGCCTTAGAAGCAGAAGCAATCAGCAGCATATTGCAAGAGAACATGGATGACCACTGGAGTGCTGTGAAAAATGCTTTTGCGACTGGGGCACGCACGTATGTCGGTAAAAAGCAGAAACACAACCGCACATGGCTTTCTACAGACACCTGGAGACGGATCGATGAGCGTACAGCAATCAAGGCTCGGATTGCAGCGGCCTCAGCAGTAGAGAGAACCGAGCTTGAAGCCCAATACCGTGCGAAGAAGAAAGAAGTGCAGCGTAGTGTGAAACGTGACAAACGTCAATATATCAACTCACTGGCCTCAAGGGCTGAAGAAGCAGCGAGTAGGTGCGACAGTAGGACTGTGTATAGTATCACTAAGGAGCTCATCGGTGGTCGAAACTCCAAACAACATCCAGTGAAGAGTCTAGACGGTAACCTTCTGATTTCGGATGAGGATCAGCTCACTAGATGGAGAGAACATTTTGCTACAGTGCTAAATCACATAGACGATGGCGGTATGATCTCGAATTCGAATGAGCAGTTCGAAGCAACAAATTCCCGAATTCGCACCGCACCTCCCAGTAAAACCGAGATAATAACAGCAATCAAGTCCCTCAAGAAGAACAAGGCGGTGGGTATTGATGGCATCCCTGCCGAGCTATTTCAAGCGGCGCCAAATACATCGGCAGATTTGCTGCATCCCCTAATACGGAGAGCTTGGGATAGTGAACAATTTCCACAGGAGTGGAAAAGGGGGATGATCATTAAACTTCCAAAGAAGGGAAACTTGATGGATTGCGGTAACTGGAGAGGTATATGCGTTCTTCCAGCGGTGGCTAAAATAATAGCTAAAATAATTCTAGAACGAATTAAAGAACATTTAGATTCAACTCTCGATGTCGAACAGGCAGGCTTTCGCGCTGGATCCTCCTGCATTGACCACATAAACACCTTACGGATCATTATCGAGCAATGCGTTGAGTATAGGTCTCCGCTACATTTAATGTTTATCGACTTCGAGAAAGCTTTCGACAGATTGAATCGAGATGCTATCTGGTTGGCCTTGCGCAGGAGAGGCATCCCAGAAAAACTTATAGCTATTATCAAGGCTACATACGAGGGCGGTAAGTGTCACGTCGTGCACAATGGTAAGGTGTCGGAGGATTTTGAAGTCCAAAGTGGAGTACGTCAAGGGTGCATACTGTCACCACTATTGTTTTTGGTGGTTATCAGCGATGTACTCCGTGCAGCATTGACGGAAGGCAACTATGGAATTCGTTGGACTATGACATCTTACCTTAAACACCTAGATTACGCTGACGATGTTTGTCTACTTTCACATCGGATAATGGATCTTCATCTGATGGCCCAAAATCTAGAAGCTGAGGCAAACAAAGTGGGGCTAAAAGTAAACACAGCCAAAACAAAAGCCCTGAGCACTTCTTCTAAGGATAGCACTACGCCGACCAAATTTTTGAGATCACAATTGGTTGATAAGTTAATTTCGACACATTGACCTTTCAATTGGCATCCAAGGTCGTGTGATTTGACATCTATCGGTCATTTCCTGTGTGGCTGCATAAAGTCACTGACTCATGCTGATAAACCAGCAACAATTGACGCTTTGGAATCCAACATTGTTCGTGTTATTGGTAACACACTGCGACTATTGCTTAAAAAATTACCCAAAGTTGGGTGAACAGAATGTGATTCATCTGGAAGAGCTGAGGCGTGGTCTGTAGTGAGCTCCAAGGGTGCCGTAAGACTATATATAGTCTAAGGTACCATGAGACCCACGGCTTTTCTCATATACGAGTATGAGTGAGTGGTTTGAGTCAGGTGAAAACTATTACAGTTGAAAACTTGCTATTAAGCCAAGATTATCAGCAAGTTCTTACAATACCTACGTGTACATCCTTACTCCCTGAGTGGTATCTGAACTAGTAGAAGAAAATTCCTTAATATTTTATAATTCGGTTCAGATTTCTAGCATTGTATTTCGATTACGTGTTGGTACTTGAGCTGACAATTGTAATGTGTAATGGTACACTATGTCATGTCAGTCTTCACACATGATTTTCGACATTTTGTTCCTCTAGATTTAATTGTTCTGATATCGGACCCGTTCTAACAAATACACGATGCAATGTTCCTTAACATTCTGTTTTTATTTCACATTGTACGTATTGTAATAGCTATAAAGAATATTTTACAATATATTGGTCTTAAATGTTTAACAAGTACAAAAATTCTTTTCTACCTACAGTTCTCTAATGGCTATCGGCATTGGCACTCCATAAGCAAGAAACATTAACGAATTAAATATGTGATATAAGAATTTCTTGTAGTTAGCGATTCTTTGTGAGGACTCAGTCCACAATGAAAGAATATCACCGCTTCCAAAAAACGAATCATCTGGGGAAACCCCTAGGTTTTCCATAGTTTTATTAACGTATGTATACAAATAGCACGATGGTTTCGTGCTAGTCGTTGTAACGTGATGAGCTTCTCCTGGTATCGGCGACAAACTCTGTCCGGGACTCAAATTTACATCCACAGTATCACTCTTGTATATGATACTCCCCTCGATGACTGTGAGGGTAACATTGCCTAAGTCTGACGAGACGAAATTTTCCAAAGTAAGTCCAGGGAAATCAGCCACAAATATAACATCTGAATAGTTACTCGAAGAAAGTACTTCATCAGCTATGGATCTCAGCTTTGGTCGCATATGGTTTAATTCATTTAGAAGTGGCAATGACCATGAGGTTTGTTCAAAAGGCGACCAGTGAGCCTTGAGCAAGTCTACAGTAGGATCAAATACTCTTTGTTGGAATCTTCCATTCATCGAGCACCAAATGTCAAAATATATCGATATATTTGATGAAGTGAGTGGGCTGTTTCTGGAATTTTTAGCTATTTCCGTGATAATATTTCTATTTATACATTGGGCATATTGTATAGCCATGTCTGCAGACTTGGTCCACCGGTCATATTGAGTGAATGCGTATGGTTCCAAATAGTGTATGTTGCCATTTTTGTTGTCTACGATTTTGACGGATGTCAACACTGTATCATAGGAGTGAACCATCATATCCCAGGAGTATCCGTAAAGCCCTTTAGTCCAGTTATTGTATCCTTTTGTGATAAAGTGTGAGTATGGCAAAAATAGTTGAATACAACAATAGAACAGTATAATAGTGGTGCGGAGTTTTTCAATCCAACTCCCATAATGGAGTTCTTTTGATGATATAGCCTCTGTGCTTATAGTATCTCGCTGTATATTGCATTGTTTTCGCTTTCGTAAATGACATAATTTCGAGGCTGTCGTTTCCTCCACCTCATCGCCTTTCACGATGTCACCATCTTGTTTTTTGTCATTGGAGCTATTCAGCCTTCCGGCTATTTGACTGGGCCAATCAAAGCCGAAGAAAAGAGGCACTTCAGACAAACAAACCCATGGAAACATTCCTGTAAGGAAAAAGTAATAACTATTTGTTTTTAAAGGAAAGAGCTTGCTTTCACAAATATTTACCAATCGTAAACAGCCGGGAATTCATTAAGTGAAAGCTTAACATGAATGGTGTTGCAAATATCCTACTTCTGTGGAAGGTCATGAAAAATGGTATGGAAAAATCGAATACTGCCGTAAACCAATGAATTATAAGCAAATCCGTCATCTCCACTGAGAGTACGGATCTAAATGGTGTAAACACCCAGTGATGCCCCAAACTCGACATGGCATATCCGGATAACCACTCGGATGAGAATTTCTTCAAGCCGGCATATGCATACAAGAGGAAAAATTGAAACTTTATCAGAAAATAATTCCAGTATGGAACAAACGTTTTATTTCTTCCTGAATGAACGCAATCCAAGGAACTATAAAAATGAATCTTTAATTTAAAATAATGACTGATTTGTTATACGCTAATGGTGCATACCAATATTGATCTGCACTTGTCATCATCAAAAGCACGCCGCATAGGCCAAAAAGGTAGCTGTGATTGTTCCAGGCCGGCTTTTCCAACAGAAAAATATACCAATAAGGTACAGTAAAGGCCAAGCAACTCATTTTGTACTTGTATCCCAATGCTATTCCCAGTGCGCCAAGCCACATGATGAAATAAATCACGCCCATTACAGGGAGACTGAAAGCTTGAATAAAATCAAAAAGTGGAAAGTGACATGTTTTGGGATCACCAAATCGTATGTCCAATTGACTGCCACCTCGTTCCTCGGCTATATCAATTAGCATTGCTACCCCTATAAAAAGTTTTACAATACTTATTCTTCTTTTAAATATGGTTACATTACCAAATAGCATGCGAAACACTCCCAGCGCTGCTGCATCTACGGGTCTGTGAAGCCATTGGGTAAACTTAGTTGTTGATTTAAAATGGTCCAAATCATATCCGGTGTAGAACTTAAATCCTGTTTCTAATTTGGTTCTTATTTGCTGTTTTTCTTTTGTTTTTGACATTTTCTATAAAACAAAGTTAAAATTCTGTTTATTAGGTGCATAATAAATATTAGTATTATATTAAAAATTGACATTAATAGTTAATTTTATAAACCCGTAAGAACCGTTTACCCGTTTTCCTAGCATTAGTAAGCTAAGAACTTCGATTGGTTTCAAAAGCGGAACTGTGCTTTTATAACATTATGTAATATTTTTTTTAAGGTATCACTTATAACTTAGATTGCCCTAACCGTTGTGGGCGCTGGGACAGTCTTGGTTGTGTCCCGCCAGTGCGTTTGCTCAGTTGTATCACGCGTGTATCGCCATCTGCAGATGCCTATACCTTGGAGCCTGAACTTTTGAATTTTTATCAGACCGTTTTTTTGCCGCACAACACGCATGTGAAACACTTTTTACAATTCCGGAAAACTACAATTTACAAAAATTCAAAACTATCGCATATCGTCATCTCGGTTTCTCCTTTTTCCGTAAAATCTTTAATACCTCCATGTACCCTTTGCTTTCTTTCCACTATTTCATTTTATGAGATTTTGAAGAACAGCTTTAAAGGCAACAAGGGTGTGATAGACTCACGGACAAACAGACAGAATGACAGACACCATCTTCAACCCATTAGTATTCTGTTTTAATTCTACAGTCTGCAACGTACTCATAAAATGCAGCTCATTATTTATTGAATGTTATTTGCAGGAAATTACACTTTTCTCAATATTTCTAATGCAAACGGAAAAGATTACTTGAATACATTTACGTAAACGTAATATTTAATAATGTTAGCTTTCTCTACTGTTTGCTCGAACATTGTATTGGGCAGCGCCTACTTTCTGGAAAACCATATTTTAAGCCTTATTTTGGAGATCAACATTTTAGTTTCAGATTTTAATATTTCTACGAGTATATGTGCCTTTAACGGATTCGATGATTAGAAGCGGGCGAATACCAATCCCCAACGCGTAACACTATACTACTCGTACATATAATACTCCATTCCAGAAGATCACCCGGAAGTCCGAGGAAATATGGACTCAGACTGCTGCTAGCACCAACAGCACGCAAGGGCCTAATTTCCTGGCAGCCTTATGGTGATAGGATTATGGGTGCCAGATTCCAGGCTAGAGTACGACGCGTCACCATTATGCAGTGTTATGCCCCAGCGGATGGCTCGTCTAAGGACGAGAAGGAGAGCTTCTACAATCATTAAGTGCCGTCTTCAACACAACATAAAATGGAACTATTGTCATAGTGATGGGGGATTTAAATGCCAAGGAAGGCAACGAAACTTATGCAAAGCCAATCGCATTGTGATAGGCGAAACCATTTTTGAGGACAAGGCCTGTCACAAAGGCAGGTAAGCAGCCTCCAATCAAATTGACCATTTTATCATCAGCCGCTGCTTAAGGAGTAGTCTCCTAAATGTCCGAAACAGGTGAGAAGCATATATGGGGATAGTACGAAATACGGGATTTGGCGATATGTTTAGAAAACTAGCTATTTCTCGGCTATTCATCAGTCGCTGGAGGTCAAATTTAATATTCAGACAGTATCACTAAACTGATCAGAGATCTAATAGAGAATTTCGTAACAACTATGACCTGCATTAAGGAAATTCGTTTTGATGATATGTATGTATAAATTCCATGTAGCACGTAGCATCTACTTACAACAGACTTTTCCCATACTTGTGTTTGTCGCACAAACTTTCACGAATTCTCTCAGAAGCAAAAATAGGAGTTCTTACCCGTGGCACTTGTAAGGTAGGAGATTGGAGCTTATGGGAGTTAGGATATGAAAATGGACCGGAAACAATGATGTGGATGAAATGGGACGGAAAAGGAACGGAGGTGGCATGCTTGTTATGCGCAGCTTAACTCGCCGGAAATGCGGTGGTTCTTGCACCCGCAGCACGACCAATGAAATGGTTGTGGCAATGAAGTGGTATCTTTGAATAGAAGAGACTTTTATTTTTGCAATAAAATTCAACAATTAAGACATTCCCGTCAGGTAGCATATTGCGAGTCAGCGCGGCAATGCGGCACTACGGCATGCTGAACTATCGACTGAACAATATCATCCATTCATTATAACAAAGGAAAGCACACTAACGCGACTCGTCATTCATGATAATCATCTCTATAGCGACAATGACACACGAATAAAATTTTACAAGTAGACTTGGCTGAATGGCACAGTGAATACTCGTACACTCAGCAGCAGTTGGCAAAGTAGAAGGGTCAATGGCATTTCATTTCAGCGGCAGAGCGCCACATCAAGGAGGTCTATAGGAAGCTGGAGTAAAATCTGCAAAAAACTTTTGCCGCCTGACATAATACTTTAATCAATTGCATAAATTGCGAATTGAGGCTTTTTTAAATTCGCGACAGTTGGTCGCAGTAGTACATGACGGCGCGAACGACCGTTTGGCACTATCTCCGACTTCGACTAATTTTTTGATTGGTCGTTCACTCGTGGCACTATCTGAGCCTCCTGTAATGGAATCATCTGCAAATCGACCCTAACATTGGCAATTCTTACAACAAATGAATCAAACGTTTTGGCATCGCTGGCACAACGAGTGTGGTTTCGTTGCAAAAGTACATAAAGTGGCGGCGAACAACCAGGAATCTACAATTCAGCGAAATCCTTGTACTTCGTCACGATGATTTGCCTCCATCCAAATGGAGGGCACGTCATTGACGTTTATCCAGGCAGTGACGGTCCTGTTCGTAACATAACTGTCGAATATTGTTTGGAGGATGAACACACTGGCGAAAATTTTAAGCTCACAATGCGACCGGCACAGGAGGTGTTTCGACAATTCACCACTGTTCTTGAGTCTACAGCTGGGCAGTAAATGTTGGAGATATTTACTAGCAAAAAAGACTTTGGGCGCGCACATCAACTTTTGGAAATATTAACTGGTACACTCATTGACGTATAAAATTTGTACGTCATTTAAATCAAGCTATTTTGAGAGAACATTCCCTTAACCAAATCACTGCCGGGCATAAAAGCACATGCCAGGACCAAATGCTAGCCATTGGCTAGGACCGAGCCGATCCATCAATATTTGACGCGATTGTATCTGTGGGCGTCGTGGCGTAAGTGATTAGTGTGTCAAACCACTGCGCATGATGTTGCAAGTTCGAATCCCAGAATACACCAACAAGTTTTTTCACGGTCCCACCTCTCGCGAACGTCTGACACACATCCGAGAGTATTGCTTGTCACGAAAAAGCTTCTCAAAACAAATTGCCCTTACGGCACTAAACTGTCTGTCCCTTCCATTCCTGTGAAAAATATAACGCAAACAACATGAGTGGTTGCGAGAAGCTAGGCCCTGGCACTTAAAGATATTTAAGATACTTATTTTATACCTGTCGACGTTTATCAGATCGCTTTTAGATATGTTTACACAGTATCTCAGATCAGCATTTCCATCTCCCGATCCAATCGGTTCATAGAGGATACGTTTATCTGTCGCCATTCTAGCAATGTGATATACCATATAATAGTTTGTTGAGCCCGATAAATAACCAGTTGTAACCAGATACAAGAATGTCTCAAGTGGTATGTACACCTCTCACAAGAGCGTTTTTGAAATACCCAATGTTAGGGTAAAACAAGTACGAGTATTATACTTTTTTCGTAAAGTTAGCTAACCACGCAGAATGATTCCCCAGTGAATACAGAAAGGTATTGTCAATTTTGAATTGAGCCTTACCGAAGCTTCACTACAGCCGTACTGCAGTGGCACCGCTGTCGCTGAATATTTAAAGAAATAATGGCGTGGAAACGTGGAAAATGGGTGGAGAGCAGTGGATGTATTTTCCTGGATGTAATGGGGTATGAAGGGTCTCTTCTGAATTGATCTTATTCTACATATATGCGACAATTTTGCTTATTAACAGACCCAATGATGGCCTTGTTGCTTTAATTCCCTCACCAGCTGGATTTTATACGGATGTAGGTCAAGATCTTTGATTGTTGCGACCGACGACGAATCGATAAATTTTGATCTTCTTGAACACTTTCGTTTACATCGGCAGTATTCTCTTCAGTACACACATTCCTTTAAAGCTATGGTATTATATTGTAAGTTTCGCAAATCGTTGACCAATTTTCAAAGTAAATTTCGATAATTTTAGAGCGTTGTTTCAGCGTCAGTTTATTCATGATGATCTCCCAGACCAGCCTGAGCATAAATGTCAAAAAGAGCTATATACTAGTTGTATGTTATTTCATAAAATACTAACACAAGCACATAAAAGAAGAAACGATAATACAACTCATACATAAAAAGTAATTCTAATAATTCCAAAGAATTATCATAAACTGTAATAAATACAGTCTAACGACGTGAAATAATTTTGTTTAGTTCTTTTTTAAAACTAACCTTACTTATGTTACGGCAGTAATATTCACTCGAGCTAAATTTAATTTAGATCGTGGTTTAAATCTATTTAGCCCATCAAATATTTGAGATTCTCTATTATTCACTCAGTTCGAAAATGTTAAACTTGATTTTTTAAGCCCGTTGCCCGTTAAACCACTTCGATTTTAAGCCGAACTCTGAAGGCCGCACAGTGGCTCATTTAGGCAAAAGTTCTAACATAATTCAATTTTTGGGTGGGTCTATAATACAAAATTTTGAAATTCGCTGGACTAAAATGCTTAGAGCTCTGGCAACCGAAGAAATTAATTCTTTTGGATCAATAGTTTTGCCTGTAGAGCCAGTCAGAGTTGAGTAATTTTTAAGGTCACCTAGAAATTTTATTTTTTTTTTTCTTAGGTTTGAGTGGAAAAATTTCTATTTCATTTTGTGTGATATATCTGTTCATTTGTTGAATCAAAACTGAAGGAGTTTTAGTTTTTTTAAAACTACTTATTTTTATGTTTTTTGAAACACTATTTCCGGCACACTTTTAGACTTTAGGTTGGGTTTAAAAAAAAAAGTCCGACCTGAATCCAATGGAAAATTAATTCCTACTATTTTCCTATATAGTTGGTGTTATATTGTAAGTTTCACGAATCGATGTCCAATTTTCAATGTAAATATCGATAATTTGGAATCGTTGTTCCGGTGTGAGTTTATTCATGGTGATCTCCCACACCAGCCTGAACATAAATATCAAAAAGAGTTATTTACTAATTGCATATTATTTCACAAACTACTAACACAACTTTGGGCGGTCTGATATCTTACACCTCATAGGTTGACCGCATTCCTTAATTGTGAGATCGATACAAGTGTAAACCCCTCTAACGATGTAAACAAAAGTTAAGTAGCAACCCAAAAATGCTTTTTTTTTTACTAACTAAGCACATAAAAGAGGAAAGAATATTGCAACTCATACATAAAAAAGAAAGTTGAGTAATTTTTAAGGCCGCCTAAAAATGTACTTTTTTTATTTTATTTTTTCTTACTTACTTTACTTACTTATGTCCTGTATCCCCTATGTCCTAGAGCCTCTGCTACGCCTACGCGCCATCGTGTACGGTTATTTTTTCTTTGGTTTGAGTGTAAAACTTAGACAAAGGGTTTCAAAAAATCATTTCTTTTGCACTTTGTGTGATATATCTGTTCATTTGTTAAATCAAAACTGAAGTCCGACCTCAATCCAACGGGAAATTAATTTCTATATATTTCGAAAAATATACACAAAAACTCAGGTGTGGCAACTTTGTGCTAGAGAGATTTTATTTGAGGAGGTTAGCAAAATTCTTCTTTTTTTTCTCTCATTGGTGAAGTGCAACGCTGTGAAAAATTATGGACTCAAATCCAAATTTTTATTTTTATTAGAATAGTACTAAACATTTATTATTGGTTTTGTTCCAATTTATTGTCATATAATAACAATTCAGGGATTACGATTATTGAACTGAATAAAAATAATTATTTAAAAATTCATTAACAAGCTAATTAACTGGTAGATGCAGGCAATAAACGATTTACAATCAAATGCTCAAGTGACTTACAAATTGCTAATCTTCAACCTACTGAATATAAAGTTAATGACGAAATAGGGATAGTTATCAACCACGAGTTCTTTTTAACTACGATTGACAGAACATTTCTGAATGAAATAACAGATACATAGTCAATGCGGTCATGTGCCATATGCAAGAGAACACAAAAAAATATCAACAATCAATCAAATGATGATGAACATAACTACGAATATGGAATCTCTCCATTACATGCGAGAAACAGGTGCATGGAATTTATTTTGAAACTTGCATACCCACTTCGACAAGCGGGAGAGGATATTGACGAATCTATTGGAATCAAGGAGGCAGAAAAAAGAAGAAAACAAGAGATCCAAAAGCATTTTCGCGATGAGATTGGGCTCGATGCGGACAGACCAAAACAAGGATTTGGAAATACCAATGATGGAAATACTTCGAGGAGATTTTTTCAAGAATGAGAGGCAACAGCTCATATAACTGCGGTCAATAGAGGGGTAATAACGAGGCTTGAAGTCATACTTAATATTTTGAATTGCAGGGAAAATGTTAACACTGTCAAGTTTGGGGAGTATGGCAAGAAAACAGCAGAGTTATTAAATCAAAAATATCCCAAAAAACAACTCACACCTACTCTTCACAAAATTTTGTCTCCACTTTTTGACTTGAAATGAAATATTTTATTATGCAATCTGATGTACCAAGAAATAAGAAAATTCTCTTTTTGTACACAAAAAAAAATTTGTAAAAATTGTTCGTTTACTTTTTTCATTCCTGTTTTCCTGGCATCAACTTTTAGACACCCTGTTATTACTTCAATCATGAACTTTTGAATATATTATCTTTATCCCCTGTGGTGAGAAAGTCTTATTTCAACAGAAGATTCTGGAACACTCTGTAAGGCATTTTTATCAAAATTCACGAATTTCATAGTCCTGGGAATTTCTTTTAAGCAGAAAAAAAAAACGCTTACGATATCTTTATTCGTTTAAGAGTTATGATTTTTGCAAGCAAAAAAGTCAAAATGAGTCTCTCTGGGTGGGTTCACGTTGATTTTCGTAAGATTTAAATCAGTTTTATATTAATCACTCATTTTCCAATCAGATTTTAATTACTGCGGAATTTTTAATTAAAGTGGAACTCGTTGCATTTCAAGTGCAATTTGTTGCATTGAAGGTATGTATTTCTAAAGATTTTATTTGGTTGTGTGTTGTCAATGTCTGTTGTGCTATTTATTCACTCATTCACTGCCATGTATTCAGAAATTATTTTTTTACGTGAAATATGATGATGCCCTCTTCATCGTCATCGGAGGTGGCCTCACTGCACTTATAAACTCGCTCAAGACGACGGCTTCGAAAACGTCGATTTCCGTAAATACTTCCGACTTGACAAGGAACCATTTTGGCGTCCTGTGTTTTGGTGTTCTCTTTTCTATCTCTGTTTCCATTTCAGTGCTGGCCTGCGGCAACTTTGGACAAACAGCAGCCGATTATATTGGTATTTTGCAGCCAACATTGGCTAATATGCTGCCATCGGTAAGAGCAGAATATGTTTTTTTCTGCTTTTTATTCGTTTCATTCATTACTTTATTGTTTTAACAGAACTGCGACGCGATTTGAAGAAGATCTCAGCGGGCTGTCACCGGTGCTTTTGCAAGCATTGAGGCGGAAGCGGCCAAAATGGGTTTGGCGATAAACGAGGGCAAAACCAAGTATATGCTGTCAACTAGAAGGGAAAACCAACATCGACGAATTGGACAAAACGTCACCGTGGGCAGCTATAACTTCGAGGTAGTAAGGGACTTTGTCTACCTTGGCTCTGCTATAAATTCAGCAAACAAAATCAGCGCAGAAATCAATCGAAGAATAACTCTTGCCAATCGCTGTTTTTTTGGGCTTATAAGGCAATTCAACAGTAAAGCACTCTCTCGAACAACTAAGGAGACTCTATATAAGACCTTGATCATCCCAGTCCTGCTTTACGGTGCTGAAACATGGACTTTATTAAAAGAGGATGAAGATATCCTTGGTCGCTTCGAGAGAAAAATTCTTCGTAAGATTTTCGGTCCCGTTTGCGTTGA
The DNA here is from genome assembly GCA_945910035.1 of Brachypalpus laphriformis. Lineage (NCBI taxonomy): Eukaryota > Metazoa > Arthropoda > Insecta > Diptera > Syrphidae > Brachypalpus > Brachypalpus laphriformis. Next base: position 109,077,975 of record OX246756.1, read on the forward strand.
CGGGTTTTGGAGGAGAAGATTCAATCACGAACTATACGAGCTGTACAGCGACATCGACCTAGTCAAAAAACTGCGTATTGGACGTCTGAGATGGCTAGGACATGTAGAGCGAATGGACACCAACGCTCCGGCCCGCAGAGTCTTCGAATCTAACCCCGAGGGACGACGCAGTAGAGGGAATCATCGCCGCAGGTGGGGCGCACAAGTTCAAGGGGACCTCGACCAACTTGGAGTGCGCAACTGGAGGCAATTAGCTAAAGACCGAGCTAAATGGAGAGGCTTGTTGGTTGAGGCCCAGGTTCACCCCGAACTGTAGCGCCACCTAAGTAAGTAAGTAAGACGCGATTTGACGCTACTTCGATGCCAACGTTCAAATGCCGGGAACCGAGAATGAGCGTTTGAGAAGGGCGGCAGCATATGAAACGTCATCACTCGCTGACCTGGCCCGACACATGACTCTACCATATTCAGAAAGTCGGTTGTGCAATATCAATTCGAAGCCAGGGAATATGGGGAGTATGCGGTTGTTGGTGACGGTAGTTACGACAATACATTTTAAACTGAGTGAACAATACGGCCGTTAAAGTCAACAAAACTCGAGTTTAAATTATATAGATTACACATGCGGCTAATCGGCTCATGCAGTCCATAATTAGTCCTATGATGTGGAGTACGTAATAATTCCAAATTACGTAAGTTGTAAAACTCCCACGAAAATTAAACCCAACTAAAGAAAGCAAGTCAGATGCGTCAATTTGATCCGATATAAGTGGTTCTTAAAAAATAATGTCATTACTTACCCTTCAATGGGACAAACGTGAAATTTATGCAGTGGGTGTATGGGGGAAGGTTGAGTGGGTCTTCCCCTGGGAGCCTTTTTAATGGAAAATGAGTAAAGTTGCGCTGAATAACCCCTATCGGCTCAATGTGAATTTCATAACACTTGAGAAGCATAGTCAAGATCGTGACGTACCGAACAATTGTATAATTTAAGAGCAACATGTGGCTCGTTAAACTCTTTAGACCATCTTTTCATAAAACCCAGTATAGAATTAGACTTGTTGGCAATGGAGCTAATATGAAGAGTAAAATCAAGCTTGGGGTGAAAATAGACCCAAATTCGCTTAAAATTATTAATATTAGAAAGACTGTGCTGTGACAGAGAATATTGAAATTTAGTAGGCACATGCCTTCTAGAGAAAGTCATGCTACTAATGCATGTGTGAATTTTCATATCATGAGCATAGATAAGAACCATAAATGATGTTATATTAATGTTGGCAAGATGTTGAAAAAAAAAACCTTACAGAATTATTGCTCCTTCTTTCTCATACTAATTCTTTTGCATAAGGAATGCAAAACTGCAGATTTCGGTTTCTTAAATAAACATCGATTTAACGTCGACGACGGCATTTAATTCCCCTCATGATCGCCGCTGTAAACGTATTCCACTGTACCTAGGCCTGGCACGAATTTCGTTATAAAACTTCCAGGGTAAACTGTATGAAGATAACATTAGGATTAGTACCGCCAACTTTTTTTTCAGAAAACTAAAACGCAATAAATATCACCCAGCTTGGTTTCAGCTGCTGATTGGCTATCACGGACTGGTCTGTGAAAGAAAATCGTATTACTGCCATGTCATCAAGGCGGCGCGCGTACCAATCAGGCATACATAACATAGGAAATAGACCAGCTAACGACAAACCATGGTTCGACGAGGAATGCAAAAGGGCAAGAAAATACTTATTCGTTTGGCTGAAAATATTTCGAAACTCTAGCGAGGATTTCTTCAGGAGATTTTATGTAGAAGCAAATTCAAAGTATGAGGATTTATGCAAAAGAAAAAAGAAACTTCACTATGAGGCAGAAGCCAAAAAGCTCTCCGAGTGTAAAAATTCAGCTGATTTTTGGAGATGCGTTGCGAAGCTTAATGGGAAAAAGTTTATTCTCAGTGAAACTTTAGGGGCGGATACTTTGTTTCAGCACTTTAGGCATCTTTTGAATCCAATAACTGATCCATGCAGATTCCACTTTGCTCAACCGGCCAGCGACGAATTGGATGCATCAATTACTGTAGCGGAAATAGATGTTGCATATAAGAGTCTGAAAGATGGCAAAGCACCGGATCGGAGATCCCTACGGAGTTCTTTAAATATGGAACACCTGAGCTGACTAAGACACTGGAGCATGGTGTGGTGCCGCAGCAGTTCAAAGAAGCGTTGATTTTTCTGATTTTTAAGAAAGGTAGGTCCCAGCCATGCAATTATAGAGGCATATCATTTGTTTATGCATCTTATAAGATATTTACAACCGTACTCCAAAAAAGATTAACCTCATGGATAAACACTAATGGCCTGATTAAAGAATTCCAAGCTGGCTTCAGGGCAGAATATTCAACCGTCGATCACATTTTCGTACTCAAAAGCATTGCGGAAGCCTATGTAGCGCAACGTAAAAAGTTATATTATTATTATTTATTCTTTGTGGACTTTAGAGCAACGTTTGACTCGATAAACAGAGGTTCCTTAATGTATAAACTCTTTGCCAAAGGAATGTCTAAAAAGTTTGGGAGATTAATACGAAACATTAATGAAGAGACGCTGTCAGCTGTATGGAATGGAGAAAATGCTTCAAACTGGTTTAAAGCGAGCACAGGTGTTAGACAAGGATGCACTTTAAGCCCATTGCTATTCGCACTGTTCATGGATGACATCGTTGAATCGCTACCCGGAGATATTGAGTTTGCAGGGATAGTGATAAAGGCGCTACTTTTCGCAGACAACATAGTGTTGATGGCGAATTCCCCGGAGACATTGCAGCGCATTATTATTGATTAACCGTTTGTATGAGTTCTGTAAAATGTGGAGCCTAATAATAAACCTGGAAAAATCTAAGGTGATGATCTTAAAAAAGGGTGGGAGAAGGATGTGTAGCAACGAGAAATGGTTTTTGAACGGCGAACAGATCGTCACAAAGTATAATTACCTGGGCATGCTTTTCACGCAAAACTTAAGCATGGAAGAACACCTGAAATGCAAGCTACAAAAGGCCAAGACCATAATAAATAGAAGGTGGAGAAAATGTTTTGCTAACAAATGCATAGTACATATCAGTAAGTTTCGTGTTTTTGAAGCGGTTGCCGAGTCAACTATCTTGTACGCGGCCCAGGTATGGGGCGGAAGGCGGTTTGAGGAAGTGGGAAAGGTATTGAGGCTTTATATTAAAAGGATATTCCGTTTACCACCCAACACCATAAACTATGCCATAACGCTAGAGACTGGACTTTCTCCACTGGTTACAAAGACGCTAAAACTACAGGTGGACTATATTTTAAAAGTATTCAATATGACTTTGGGAAGATTGCCAACAAAAGTTGCACTGGAAGCGCTACGATGCAATAATGGTTAGTACAGATATATATAGAGGGAGGATATATTTCATTTCGTGGGAAGATGTCCTACGCTCCGGGAAACTAGACGGCACTTAGATGAAATTTCCGATGAAGAAATCATAACTAAGCTCAACGAACCGCAAGTGCCTCTTCTTGCAGCGTTTTGTAAAATAGCCCTAGCCTATCGGCAAAGAATTATATCAGAAAGTTTCTAATTTTGAACAATAACGCTTTTCTTTTATTAAATTACAATCCATAAAGTAGCAATGGTTTTTTTATTTTTGTAGAGAATTGTCAATAATTATTGAATTAATAAAATCTAAATCTAATCCAATCTAATCTAATCTAAAAATCCGTTTCGAAAACAGAAAATTATGCCGCTTAAGCTGGATATATCAACTAGAACCAAGTCAAGACTCATTCGGGATGATCTCAATCTGAACACCTTTCGTCAGTCAACTGGACACATACTGACCTCTAACCGAACCCAAGCGGCTCTTGCATTGCCACGCGGACAACGGCCACTAAAATATTCATTTTACGAACGAAACAATTTTCACCGTCGTGGAAGTTTTTAATAAACAAAACGATAAAATGTATGCAAGGACATCTAAAGAAGCAAAAGATATAGTTCCTAGGGCTCAGCGCGTCCATTTTCCTGCTTCTGTAATGATTTGGTGGGTAGTATCACATCAAAGAGTAACTGCTCTCCATTTTTCTTAAAAATAAGTTAAAACTGGGGCAAAGGTGAACCAAGATGATGTCCTAGAAGAATGTTTGGATTATTCTTTTGGTCAGCGTTTAAGAGTATGGCCTGCAAGAGACCTCACCGAAATTTTGACAGCCTCAAAAGTGCTTTTAGCAATATTGCTCATACCGCTGGAAACCGCACGTGCCGCTATAGCACAGTAGCCACACCGTTCGAGAGCCTGCATTAAAACACAAGGCAGCCGCTTTGAATAAACAACATTTTTTCAAGTGCTTACTATTTCAGCAAATAAATTTTATAAATACTAATCCAAAATGTTTTGTTGTCTAATTTTTATAACATTTTCCACTTTTAACAGAACTTATGTCAGGACTAGGCATATGCAATTAAATCAGAAGAAATACGAACTGAAGTAGCCAGGTTAACATAATTTCAGATCCTATTCCATATTACATTCTACATTACCGTACATCAAAATATGCACTGCAAACACCAAATTCATCCTCCTCCACTGACAAATGCAACCAGAGTAGTGGCATGAATTATCCTTTTCAACTACACTCTATTTAATAAATTTAAATTATTATGTGTTGAAACAATTACTTATTCGCATTTATTTTAAATGCAACAAGTTAATAATACCAACATCAAATGCATATTTTATTTTTAATACCATAAATGCGTTAGTGTACTTATGGTTCCAATTTATGAGTATACTACTTTACACCACCCAATCATTACACCAATATGTTACACTCACGTTCTTTAAATCACATATATTCACTTAATTTAGTTAAAAAAAAAAGAAGCTTTGTTTAATAAACTTGCGATGTTTATTAAACAAACCAAATACAATTTTTATGTGTTCTCGATTATGATCTACCTGGAAGTAGAGAAGAACTGGCGGTGAATCTTCGGTGGCGTTTCATTTATACTGGATGTGTTTCTGTGGAATATTACTTGGTCCTGGCAGCATCATTGCGCATAAACGCCTTTTCGCATGTATTGTACATGGTTATACAGCGATATCTCATGAAACGTTGTATGTATATAATAAACTTTGCGCAGATTCGATTCTCGGACTAGAGTTGCTGGCATCCTTTTGCCTACTTTCTCAACAGCTGATTAAGCTATTCCAAATCCCAATTGCGTGGTAAATATGTAAATAGTGTTTTATTTTATAACAACAAAGTTTGACGGAAAAAATACACATTTAAATAAATCCTTGAACCTCTATTAAAATTATCCGTGGAGTGGATGATGTTGTCTTAGTTCGAATTAATGCAAGTGTAAATATAATAAAATCGTTCTTTCGGGGAGGTAAGCGTCAATATGAGCAAATGAAGGGTTTCTTGTATTTTGTACATAGACGTGTGTATATGAAAACACCTACAAGATATTATAATGACAAAATTACACTTGAAAGAGCGCGTGAGTTGTTTTGAACTAGAAGCGAAAGTGCTTTAACTATACTGTGTCTACTTTAATAAGCTCAAAATAGGCACTGAGTGTTTAACGTTTGCAAACAGACTTTTGGATACGTAATGCGTATGCATTGTAAGAGGTTTATGAAGATTTTTACGGAAATGTGGAGGTGAAGATACCAGGGTGATAACTCGTTTAGGGATAAAGATTTGTTTAATTTGATCGCATTACCTATATTTGAAGGTACATAAATTATGTAACGTTAAACGTCAACAAGTATATGCCAGAAGTATTAAAGCTAGCTAATGCATGATTTTCAATAATTTGTGTACGTGCTATAATATGCATTCCTCCCACAACGCATCTTAAATCCACTTTGCTTCATATTTCACATTTAGACTACAAATCAGCGAAGAATGGGGGTGGGCTTCTAAAAGTTGCTATTTAATCATTAAAGTCTCTATTCGTAGGTCCTTTTATATAAGTTATACTTGCTTACTTACTTAAGTGGCGCTACAGTCCGGGGTAGACGCGGGCCTCAACCAACAGAGGTCTCCAGCCAGCACGGTTACGAGCCAGCTGCCTCCAGTTGCGCACGCCAAGTTGGTTGAGGTCACCCTCCACTTGTTTGCGCCACCTGGCGCAAGGTCCTCCTCTACTGCGCCGTCCATCCGGAGTGAATTCGAAGAGTATCTTGGCTAGAACGTTGGGCTCTATCCGCTCTAAATGACCCAACCATCTTAGTCGCTCCTCTGGCTAAGTCGATGTCATTACATATGCCGTATAGTTCGGCATTAGTACCTTAATCCAAGAAATGGGTAACCAACCCCGTTTGGCGGATTCTTGGTGGCAGCAGATGAGAGAGGGGGGGAAGAGTGCTTCTTCCTGTTCCAGGCGGCAGCGGACGAATTCCCTAGACGGAGTCAACGGTGGCGTCTATAGTTCCAGTTAGGTTGAACTTAGTGAACACCTTGCGCGAGATGGTTCGACGTATTCGGATCACAGGTCGGTAAGGAATTTCCAATGTTGGTCAGGACATTGGAATAGAGATGGTGGCGGAGGAGCCCTTAATGGGCCAACGGCAGCGCTCATACTCCCGTAGTGGACTACTGGCACCGGTGTACCCGGCCCCTCGTCCTAGGGGAATAATTAAGGAACTGGCCCTCCAGGTTGGGGGTTGTGCCGTCGGGGTAACTTCCCTACCACGTAAAAACCGCATGGTTCCGAAACAACCAAAAGCCTCGGATAAGGATGACTCAACTAATGACGACCCCAGCAAACGAAATAAGGACAACGACCTTCGGATCTGTACGTGGAATGTTCTGTCCCTTTACAGACCACGTGCAGCCGAACAACTAGCAGAGGCCCTAGACTGCTATAAAGCAGATATTACCGCCATCCAGGAAGTGCGATGGGATGGGCCGGGCAAAAAGAGGATGAAAAACTGTGACATCTACTACGGTGATTGCTACAGAGGCAACAGGCAACGCTTATTCGGATGCGGATTTGTCATACGCGGCAGACTTAGGCAAGAAGTCTTAAGCTTCCGACACGTGAGCGAGCGTATTATGACTATCCGGATCAAGGCTAAATTCGCTAACATAAGCCTAATATGTGTTCATGCCCCCACAGAAGAAAAGGACCCTGCCACCAAAGAGTGTTTCCACGAGCTCCTCGACAAAACATACGAGCAATGTCCTAAATACGACGTTAAAATCGTATTGGGCGATTTTAACGCCAAAATAGGAAAGGAGGACGTCTTTGGTAGGGCAGTCGGTAAGCATAGCCTACACGACACCACGTCTGATAACGGACTAAGGCTAATTGATTTCGCTGTGGAGCGAAATGTCACCATAGCAAGCACATGGTTTCCTCATCTCGATATTCATAAGCAGACATGGCGGTCCAATGATCATGTAACGATCAACCAAATTGATCATATTGCGATCGACGCAAGGCATGCCTCCAGTATTCTGGATGTCCGGACCTTCCGAGCGGCCAACTTAGACTCGGATCATTACCTTGTTGTAGCCAAGGTACGAATGCGGATATCCCAATCTGAGCAACAAAGAAGAATCACTGTGAGAAAATTTAACGTCGAAAAGCTAAAATCGCAAGAGACCGCCAGACTCTTCGCTGAACGCGTATCCCGAAATCTCTCAATCACCCCTTTGCCGCCAGCATCAAGTACCGAAGACCAGTGACAACGCTGCCAACATGTCATCAGAAACGCCGCGACTGATGTGTTGGGTCTCGCTCGACCACCACCGCGAAACCCCTGGTTTGACGAAGAATGCCGGCGAGTGCATGCAGCAAAACAAGAGGCATACAAAGCGGCGCTGCAAAGGAAGACGAGAGCTGCTCGTGAGCTCTACGAGCAAAAGAGACGGGAAGAACATCGGCTTCTCCAAAAGAAGAAGAAAGAGCATGAGAAGCGCGCGTTTGAGAATATCGAGAGTCTATACTCCAGGAACAATGTACGGAAGTTTTACCAAAAGGTAAAAAGAACGTGTCAGAGAAGTAATACCCGTACAGAAACCTGTAGAGATGAAAATGGAAACCTCGTAGTAGAATCACAGTCGGTGCTGAGAATATGGAAAAACTACTTCTGCAGACTGTATAACGGCGACGAAGACCAACATCCCGCTGTCAGGCAGAATGAACCATTCAACATAGACGATGATAATCAAAATTTCCTTCCACCTGACCAAAACGAAGTGAGGATAGCAATATCCAAGCTAAAATCGAACAAGGCTACTGGACCCTGACCTGACGGCTTACCGGCCGAACTTTTCAAGGCAGCTGGGGATGAATTGATAGAGTGCATACACCAACTCATTTCTAAGATTTGGTCAGACGAGTGTATGCCTGATAAATGGAATCTCAGCATCGTTTGCCCGATCCACAAGAAAGGGGACCCCCTCAACTGCGCCAATTATAGAGGCATCAGTCTCCTCAACATCGCATACAAGATCTTTTCTGCGATATTGTGTGAACGCCTGAAACCTTTTATCAACAGCCTGATTGGACCCTATCAGTGCGGTTTCAGGCCAGGAAAGTCCACCATCGATCAAATCTTCACACTTCGGCAGATCCTGGAGAAAACCCAAGAATTCCGAATCGATACTCACCACCTCTTTATCGATTTCAAGGCCGCCTATGACAGCATCTATAGAGAAGAGCTTTATAGAGCCATGTCTAGGTTTGACATCCCAGCCAAACTTGTCCGTCTGTGCAGGCTGACGATGGAGAACGCTCGCTGCTCCATCAAGGTCGGTAATGACCTCACCGAGACCTTTGAAGTCAGAAAAGGCTTTAGACAAGGTGACGCGCTGTCATGTGACTTCTTCAATATTGTACTTGAACGGATTGTGCGGAACTCACAAGCCAACACCGGAGGCACAATCTATTACAAGTCTGTGCAACTGCTTGCATACGCCGACGATATAGACATTATCGGAAGATCTCAGCGGGCTGTCACCGGTGCTTTTGCAAGCATTGAGGCGGAAGCGGCCAAAATGGGTTTAGCGATAAACGAGGGCAAAACCAAGTATATGCTGTCAACTAGAAGGGAAAGCCAACACCGACGAATTTGACAAAACGTCACCGTGGGCAGCTATAACTTCGAGGTAGTAAGGGACTTTGTCTACCTTGGCTCTGCTATAAATTCTTCTAACAAAATCAGCGTAGAAATCAATCGAAGAATAACTCTTGCCAATCGCTGTTTTTTGGGCTTATAAGGCAATTCAACAGTAAAGCCCTCTCTCGAACAACTAAGGAGACTCTATATAAGACCTTGATCATCCCAGTCCTGCTTTACGGCGCTGAAACATGGACTTTATTAAAAGAGGATGAAGATATCCTTTGTCGCTTCGAGAGAAAAATTCTTCGTAAGATTTTCGGTCCCGTTTGTGTTGACGGGTTTTGGAGGAGAAGATTCAATCACGAACTATACGAGCTGTACAGCGACATCGACCTAGTCAAAAAACTGCGTATTGGACGTCTGAGATGGCTAGGACATGTAGAGCGAATGGACACCAACGCTCCGGCCCGCAGAGTCTTCGAATCTAACCCCGAGGGACGACGCAGTAGAGGGAATCATCGCCGTAGGTGGCGCGCACAAGTTCAAGGGGACCTCGACCAACTTGGAGTGCGCAACTGGAGGCAATTAGCTAAAGACCGAGCTAAATGGAGAGGCTTGTTGGTTGAGGCCCAGGTTCACCCCGAACTGTAGCGCCACCTAAGTAAGTAAGTAAAGCGATGGTGAAATTTTAGCTGCCGTTTTAGATAAGTTTGAATCCTTTATTTCAGATACGTTTACATTTTCTAGTAAGCATACAATGTTCTGAAAAATTGAACATGCGACTATGGCTATAAAGTCTTCTTTTCGCAGATTTGATTAAATTCAAATTGAAGATTATAATTCATTACCTTTAATTATATTTTAGATTCTATCTAGCCAGAATAACTATTATTTTGTTTAATTCGTGAATTAATATAAGAAGTGTTTAATTCTCTCATTATTAGCTTTCTATATGTCAAAGCACTAGTAATATATTTAACTAAGTTATTCCAATTATTATCATTTATTCTATTCAATATATCAATCATTTTTTCCTTGAGTAATCCCGCTTTTCCAAAATTTGCAATGCGATATGACGTTAATATCGGGCATCCGGCGTTCTGGCGTTTCACATTCATTTAGGTGCATAGTTGGCAGTTCGATGGCGCACTTCTGTTAAGCCTTTAAGATAAATAAGATCGCATCTGGCTTCAAATACCCACATTATCTTAGACCGTCTGAATCCATCTTTGAAATAGTACTGCCCAACATAGTGATCTAAATCTTTATATATTCTTGTGCTGCTACTTAGCGCTCTTTGAATCCTTTTTTTGATTTTTGAGTTTTAGTTGGTTAAGTTACAGCATTCTCTTTCTCGACCATTTATCTAGTTGAATGTTTGCATCTTCCCAACTGATTTCATACTCGACACTTACGATACGATGTTTAGGGCCCAACTGCACTGCGACCTATAATATCTATTGTGCTGACACTTGGCACTTAACCGATTCAGTTCTTTGGACCAAAATTTTCAATTCAATTCAATTTTTTTTTCATGATTTTCATTAACAATTTTTTTAATAACTTAAATATAACAACAAATAATTTAATTTAATGAAAAAAAGTTAATTGCATATTATTCTTTGGAGAAAAAAATGGGTTAATGCCACATTTTATATGCAATTAAAACTTCATATTTAAATACATCTTTGAAAAAGAATTATAACAAAAAAAAAGGATAAAACAGAAAGTAAAGTAAGAAGAAGAAAAAAATACAAGTAAGTAGAAATTCACAATCTTCAAATAATAATAAATATTTAAGTATATGTACATCAGAAAAAAGAATCAAACAACGTAGCGCAACAGAACTTCAATTTCATTAATATTAAATTCAAAAACCATGATTTCACACTTTTCAAAAACGCAAATAAGGTTCTAATGTTACGAATATTTTCAGGTAGCTTGTGAAACAATTGGGAAGATACGATGGAAAAGGAATTTCTAAAATGTGTAGTCCGAAAAGCAGGTAGGATAATGCAGAGCGAGAAGTACTTCTTAAGTTATATGCATCATATATAGGGCTTTGCAAATAACCAGCTCTCAAGGAAAATATCTTTAGGACCTTATAATAAAATAAGTGACGAACTGGTAGAATTTGCGTCAGACGAAATAGTTCCATAGTGTGAGCTAAGCGGGCGGTATTACAAATTTTTCTTAAGGCGCATTTTTGAAGTACAATCAATTGCTGTAATTTATTAAGATAAGCACCGCCCAGCAACAGATTCCATATTCTAATTTCGAATGGAAAATTACATAAAATACTATTTTTAAGGTGTTGTTAGTACAAAATTTCCTAAGGCGGTAAAAACAGCGGATTGAAGAAAGTAGATACTGCTTTAAGTTTGCAAAGTGCTCTGTCCAGCTTAGATGTTGATCTATTGTAACACCTAGATATTTAAAATGTTCTACTTCATCAACTTTAAAACAGTTAGTACTGCAGGCGACATCAGGATTAAAGAATACAGAACCACACCCTACTCAATTATTATTGTTACATAAAATGTGCTTATACAATCAGGAGCATGGAACATAACATTCACATCCGCAAGCGTCTTTGCTCCAAAATGAATTTGTTCTTAAAATTGTGTGCTACAGGTCTTTCAGCTCCATTTTCAAAACGAGTTTTGTGCAAGTAACGCAAGTGTAGATCAAATGTATAGAGATATACATTTTCAACCTCAGTTTCAACTGCAAGCGCATAAGTTAGTGTGGTTTCCGGAAACTTAAGTATTTTTTTCAGAATAATTCTTTATGTCTTATTTACCATATGTCTCAGTAAGGTCATTACCGACTTTGATGGAGGAGCGAGCGTTCTTCATCATCACCTTACGCAGACGGACAAGTTTGGCAGGGATGCCAAAACTAGACATGGCTCTATGTAGCTCTTCGCTATAGATGATATCATAGGCTGCAATAAGGAGATGGTGATTATCGATTTGAACGTTTTGGGTTTTCTCCAGGATCTGTCGAAGTGTGAAGATTTGACCGATGGTGGAATTTCCTGGCCTAAAACCACACTGATAAGGGCCAATCGGACTGTTGATGAGAGGTTTCAGGAGTTCACACAATATCGCGGAAAAGATCTTGTGTGTAATGTTGAGGAGACTGATGCCTCTACTCGTAAAACTGGCGCAGTTGAGGGGGTCTCCTATTTTGTTAATTGCGCAAACGATGCTGAGATTCCATTCATCAGGCATACATTCGTCCTACCAAATCTTAGAGATTAGTTGGTGTATTCTCTCTACCAATTCATCACCAGCTGTCTTGAAAACTTCATCCAGCAAGTCATCTGGTCCAACAGCCTTGTTCGACTTCAGTTTGGATATTGCTATCATCACTTCGTTTTTATCAGGTGAACAAACATTTTGAACACGTTTAATAGTTTATTCTGCCTGACAGCGGAATGTTGGTCTTCGTCGCCGTTATAGAGTATGCAGAAGTAGTTTTTCCAGCACTGACTGTGATTCAACTACGAGGTTTCCATTTTCATATCTACAGGTTTCTGCACAGGTTTTACTCTTTTGAGACTTTTGGTAAAACTTCCGTACATTGTTCCTGGAGTATAAGCTCTCAATGTGTAGTGGGCGCCGTGGCATAAGTGGTTAGTGTGTCGGATCACTACGCGTGAGGTTCCGAGTTCGAATCCCAGAAAACACCAACAAGTTTTTTCACGGTCTCACCTCTCGCGAACGTTTGACAAACATCCGAGAGTATTGTTGTCACAAAAAAGCTTTTCAATTCGCCGTTCGGATACGGCACTGAACTGTAGGTCCCTTCCATTCGTGTGAAAAATATAACGCATACAACATGAGTGGTTGCGAGAAGTTAGGCCCTAGCACTTAAAGAGCTATTGCGCCAAATATTTATTTATTATTAACTTTTTTATAAGCTCTCAATATTCTCGATTGCGCGCTTCTCATGCTCCTTCTTCTTCTTATGGACGAGCCGATGTTCTTCCCGTCTCTTTTACTCGTAGAGCTCACGACCAGCTTTCGTCTTCCTCTACAGCGTCGCTTTATATGCCTTTTATTTTGCTGCATGCATTCACCGGCACTCTTCGCCAAACCAGGGGTTTCACGGTGTTGATCGGACGAAACCCAGCACATCAGTTGCGGTGTTTTTGACGGCAGGTTGGCAACGTTTTCACTGGTCTCCGGCACTTAATTCTGATGGCATACGGGTAATAGTGAGATTTCAGTATACGCGTTCCGCCAAGACTCTTGTGATTTCTTGAGATTGTAGCTTATCGACGTTAAATTTTCTCGCAGTGATCTTTGTTCTTTGTTGTGTCGTTTGGGATATTTACATCCGTATGTGCTATGCTTACAGCAAGGTAATGATCCGGGTCTATGTTGGCCGCTCGGAAGGTTCGGACATCCAGAATAGTTTAGTTTAGTTTACTTATTTAGTTTAGTTTATTTAAGAGAGAGACATATTTTAACATGATACTACAATATAATAAAGTCTTATAATTTAGCATCGAGGAAAGATTTACAAAGTTCAAATAATAACACGAGAAGGGTAAATAATAATTAAACTTAATTTGACTGTAGTGAGAAGTTGATTACTTGAGGGAAAGGCATGTAAATTACAATTAAATTAAAAATAAAAATTAAAAAAATAAAATTTTATGAAGAGGAAATAAAAAAAAAAGAGAAAATGTAAGAAAAATAAAATAAATAAAAAATACAAATAAATAGATGAAAGAAAAATAAGAGATAGATATTATATGGCTTCAATTAGTATTTGATAGATGTGAATATAGCTTCCTCTGAAATTCGGCCGATGAGCTTGTTTTTTGCAACTCAACCGGAAGTCTGTTCCATAGTCGAATTGCTGAGACAAAGAAATGATCGCTCTGCAATGTAGTGTGCAAATCGGGGCAAGATTAGGCGTAGACCTCTACCTGATTGGGCAAATCGAAGCATTTCATTTAAATACACAGGACGGACGTTATGAATGATGGAATGCAGCTTCAACAAATTGCGGTAATCATCAAGACAGATTCGTATAAGAGACATTTTAAGGTGTGAAACACTAGTATATCTTGGCAGGTTATAAATAAACCGTAAACAGTCATTGAAAGCTACATTTAATTTATGTTTACATTCTTAGTCTAGAGACGGGTAAACTGAGCAATTAAAGATGAAGAACGGCATAAGAAGGCTTTTAACTAAACGAAGTTTCATACTTGGCAGAAGGGGACTAGCAGAGCATCTCAAGCTACGCAGTCCAGAGTATATTCTGCCAATTGTGGTCGAAATAGCGTCGCAACAGCTTAACTTGTTGTTTAATATAAAGCCAAGATACTTAACTTTGTTCACGTATGGAATAATTTCGCCGTTAAATACAATGGGAGGAAATTCCAGAGCATTCACTTCTCTTCTTGAGCATAGCATAGCAGGGGTCTTAGTTGGGTTTAGTTTAAGTTTATTTAGATTAGACCAAAGTTGAATTCTTACTATATCTTCATTCACCCTTGCCACTAAGTCCTCCATCAAGCCCATTGAACGGCAAAGGTAAATCACGACGTCATCTGCGTACATTTGCATGTTGCAGCATGCTACACACTCCGGGAGGTCATTAATAAAAAGGGAAAATAATAACGGCCCCAGCACAGACCCCTGTGGTACTCCGGTATTTACAATAAGAGGTCTGGAAGTTCCACTGTCAGTATAGACTGTGTGAAAAGCGTCTCCAGAATAATGGAGACTTGTCTTGCGTCGATCTCAATATGATCCATTTGGTTGATCGTTACATGATCATTGGACCGCCACGTCTGCTTGTGAATATTGAGATGAAGTATAGTGACGTTTCACTCAACAATAAAATCAATTAGCCTTAGTCGATTGTCAGGCGTGGTGTCGTGCAGGCTATTTTTACCAAGTGCTCTACCAAAGACGTTGTCCCTTCCTATATTCGCGTTGAAATCGCCCAGTGTCATTCCCAGACATTTAGCTACATTTGTATGCGGTATCTGTAGCGAGTTAATGAAAACGGGTAGGTAGATTATTTTCTTGTAAGTAAAGTTGGAGTTTTATAATTGCTGACACGATTGAACTTTCCGTTCCCAGAATAGCCGTATTGCCCGCGAATGTAGCTACAATGGCGCCTTCAACTTGAGGTATGTCCCGAGTATACAACAATAATAAGATGGGACCAAGGACACTTCCTTGCGGAACTCCGGCGACAATTTCGTTTAACTCAGAATATTAGGTTCCGTGTTTAACACGAAAAACTTTGTTTTTAAGGTGAGATTCTAAGATCTTATGTAAGTGCTCCGGAAGGACCCGTCTTAGCTTATACTTCAAGCCGTCGTGCCAAAGCCTGTCGAAGGCTTGAGAGACGTCAAGAAAAGCGCTGGAGCAAATCTTGTTTTCCTTTATGACTTCTTAAATTTCATCGGTCATTCAATAAACTTGGTCAATGGTCAGAGCTTGATTCTGAACTCGAATTGGTGGTTAGGTCCTTCAATGACCTGTTGAGTGCGTTTTATTTGGAGCTTTTCAAATGCCTTTGATAAAATTGGTAGAAGCGATTTCGGTCTGTACAATTTTTTGTCGTTTGGAGATTTTCCCGGTTTCAGAACCATTATAGCCTTTGCAACTTTCCATTGATTTGGAACGTATAATAATCTAAGCGAAGCATTTATTAAATAAAGGAGTTTTATTAGCGCTTTATTTTTTATTTCGAATAGTGTTTTGAGAGACGCATTTAAGACAATTTTTTTTTTCGCAATCATTTTTAAAGGCGTTCCAGTTTGTTTTGTTGGTAGTTTATCCAGGCGCACCTTTTGTTTTCATTAGTCCGTATTGCCACGTTCAAAGAAGAGATTGTTTGAATCCTGTTCAAAAAGCAATATCAATGAACGTTCCAAAGATCTCGCGAGGCAGGAGAAACAGGCCTATAAACGCCTGGATAACTCAAATGCGATGTCATCGGCATTTCAATGGCATCAGTAACCGAATGATCCAAAATCGGAAAGCCTGGCGAACACCACAGGCGGATCAGTAGAAATGCGGTGAAGTGGGAGGGTTATGATCCCTTGTTTTCGCATCATAACTTCGCCGAAATAGGAAGAAGAAGAAGAAGTCGGTCACTTATTGTCAAAATTACCGCTGAGTGATCTGATAAGAGATCAAAGCTTTGCTCTTTCGCCAAATTTGTAGATACATACTCCGTTTGCTACGGGCAGTCCATTAGCTCAGGTATTTTCACCTCATTGGAGGTCCAATATGCCGTCGAATTGCATGCCGTCTTCGTACAAAAGTCTGCCTTTCCGTGAATTGGATGTTGAACTCCAAAAGGTGTGTTTTGCATTGAAATCGCCACCAATAATGAAATTCGATCTGAGTCAAAGAGACAATGCACGTACAAAGTCGTTACTTTTAAACATGTATCGCGGAGGACAATAAATGGACGCGATGATGAAATACGAGTGTTTATTTTTAACTGGAACTGAACTTATGTCGATTTCAATCGTTGTGTTCATAGAGTGCTTAATGCATTCTTTAATGAATAGGGAAGATTTGTCTCTAGATCTTCCGGAAGGCTGGTATATGTGATAAGTACGATATCCTCTTAGTTTTACTCCGAATTCTTTTATCAAATGAGTTTTAGAGATCAAGCAAATGTCAATGTTGTCATTTCGCATGAATACTTCTAGTTCGGCGTTTTTTCGTAGAAGGCTTTTGGCGTTCCATGTAAAAATGTTAAGTCACTGTTTGATATTCATATGGGAGTTCTTTTTTTGTTATGTTTTAACTCAAGCTTGCTCAATTTATCACATATGACGTTGTTTATCTTGGTTTGCTCCTCAAGTTTCTCAAGAATTATAGAGAGAACTTGGGAGATTGGATCTGCCGTAACGCTGCTTTGTTTGTTTTCTTGCGACGGGGTTTGAGAATATGTTAGCGTCCATCTAGATTGTGGTTTTTCCTTTGTTTTTATCGAAGGGACTTTACTTTGCTCACATCTCGTCTTTACTTTGACGAGTTTATTTACGATCGTTACCCTTGCCTTAACAGTTTCACGTCTACCTTTAATCGGTTTTGTGTTCTGGCGTAAAATATTTTTGTGTGTCGCGCTTTTTTAAGCTCTTTTGCCATTTCGCAATCTCGATAGTTCGCTGGGTGCTTTCCTTTGCAATTTATGCAGGTAGCCGGGGCCTGCTTATTTAGGTTACACCTTTCTGAGAGAAGGTTACCGGCACATTTTACGCATCTCCGCTCTTTTTGGCAGTACAGCTGTGTGTGATTGAAGCCTTGAGAGCAGAAACAGCATTTGATATCATAGTGGATAGCTAAGGAAGGGTTCGCCCATTTTTTTATTTATTTTTATTAGTGACACTACAACTAGTCAATAGGACTAAAGATACAATATAAACTTATGAATGATAAATAAAAGTAAACTAGATGATGCCCATTGGAGTCATTAGTTGGTCTACTGTGCTAACAAATCGTGCGGCTTTGTGCGTTGAAGTCTTCTGATTACGTCGTTCTGGTTAAGAAGTGTGGATACCTTTTAATTAAGGTGCTGTGTGAGCCTTTTCGCATAAGCTCTTGTCGCGATGGACATCACTGTTCCGGTGATACTATGTACTATGGTTGACAATACAGCGCTACACTTTGTTTTGGAGCCGTTGAATAATTTTGATGGTATTGTTCTTAGCAGACCCCTATAGTTGAGTGCCGTAAGTTCATACTGGTTTTATAACTTATTTAAAGGGCAATAGTTTGTTATGTATTGATAATACTGATGTTCTGCCAACAAGCCAATCTATGTTTTTATGTATATTGGAGTGTATCGGAGCTTTTTGTTGGTGAAGTCAACATGTACTTATTTGGCATCATTTATTTTTGTGTGCCATCTTTTTAGTCCTCAGATATAGGAAATTGCTCTTTAAACACGAATACGTGGGTAGAAGACGTTTTGCAGGCGGCCAATCTCTAGACACACTAATAGTATATAAAAAAACCCATTTTTTAAATTATTTGTATAACTGCTTACAACTTACGCCAAGATATAGAGCTCGACTCCGCAAACATGAATCATGGTGGTGCAAGACGTTTACGATGCGACCAACCAAGACGTACGTAATATATGATTTCGGAGACCCATGTTTGGTTAGACATATTTTAAAAGTTAAAATTTCGTACACTAAAAGCCCGTAACCAAGATAAGTGCATGCATATCTTGGCTACTACTTATGCCACCTATCGCCCATGCCTTCCCGCCCAACTTGCTTTTCCACTAGGAAGCCGTGCAATAGTTCATATAAATAAAAAACCCTTTTCGCAGAAAATTACAGCTTTGTATGCTTACACTAACATAGTTTAGACACTATATAGCTTATTTACGACTTCAGTTAATACACGGAACAGTGGCACTATAGTCAGATAGGGGAACTACTACCGGAGTAAGCGACGCCGGCTGAGGTTTCCAACATAGCAAATTCGCAAAAAGAATTTTTATTTTATTTTTTAGTGTAAAAAGGCCTAAAAAGAATTTAAAAAAAAATTTTGGAGAGGAAGCTAATAATACTATCAAACATTTTTGTTTTTTTTTTAAATTCAACGATAGGAAATTCGCTAAAAAAAATTTTCTTTTCAGATAAAGAAGAAGAATTCAGATAAAGTTAATAAAACCTACTATAAAAAAAAGTTTTTTCTTCGGAATTCTAACTTTAATTCATGTTGCCATTGCTTAATAGCTATAAACAAATCAAAAACAATGTGAAGTCACTGGAATGGAATGAACAATAAACAAAAGTATTTTATTTTTGCAACTATTTATTAAAATCCCCGTAAATATGGGAGTATCTTGCAATTGCAATGAGAGTAGCATACCAGTGGAGGAGAATGATTAAAAAAATAGACTGGATTCTTTTGAGGAGTTATTGAAAAGCATTCTTTCAATTACTCCTCAAAAGAATCCAGTCTATTTTTTTAATCATTCTTTCAATTACTCCTCAAAAGAATCCAGTCTATTTTTTTAATCATTCTCCTCCACTGGTATGCTACTCTCATTGCAACTGCAAGATACAGTGTACTCCCTGCAATTAGGTCAGTTCATTTTAATTACCCCCTGTGGGATAGGGGACAGAATATACCCACGGTAGGCATGCCTGTCGTAAAAGGCGACTAAAATGCCAACCCGCCGTCTTTCTTACGGTAATATCAATCATGCAATGAACAAAACTAATGGTATTTATACCCCAGGTGGCAGCCCAGTTCAACTGGAAAATCCACCCTCGCAAGAGGCATGCTCTACGGATTCTGGGGAGAGCTATTTATTGCATCAGAACTTAATCAACCCATTTAGGAAAAGCTCGAGGCTACAAAGATCTCCACCTCAGGAGTTTTCACCTAAAGCGCAAAATAAAAGTCTCGCAAATCCGGATATGTTAATTCGGAAAACGCCAGATTTCGAAGAGAGTACTCTGAAAAAGGAGAACGCCGTACTCCGAAAGAGGCTCGACGAAATGGAGATGTTGTGTCGAGATCTCAAAAGCAAACTTAATAAACTTGAATCTCAAAACGAGTCTTCAAAAACGCAGACGGTTATCCACTGTGAGCCTTCTCCGGGTAGCCATCACTACAGTACGGATGAAGAAGAACTTACGCGCGAAACGGATTGGACACTCAAACGAAGACCATCTAAAAAACGTAAGGCCGGTTCATCGCCTGAAGTTGTTCCACAACAGCAACCTAATCGCAAAGCGCAGCCGAAACCGGAAAAGCAAATTGAAAGCAAACGCGCCCCTCCACCAATAAATATCACGGGCGTTGCCGACTATAATTCTCTGAGGAAAATTCTAAAAACAACGATCGCTAGTGAATTTAAAGTAACTTCCTTGCGAAACGATGCGTGGAAAATCAAGGTTAATGACGCTGAGGGCTATCGGGCTGTATCTCAAAGGCTAAATAAGGAAAAAATGGCATACTTACGAAGACAAGTCTGAGAGACCCTTGAGGGTCGTAGCTAGAGGGCTTCATCCATCATGCGCTAAAGAAGACGTTATAGATGATTTACGCGTTAGAGGTTATAACATTCTCGACGCCGTGAACCTTTTAAAAAAAGAGAGAAAACGACCAGACCGTGGTGAAGAAACTACATTGAAACGTAAGCTTCCGCTTTTCGTGCTATCATTCGATAAAACGGAAAGCCAGCAAAAAATATTCAATATTCGTACAATCATGAGTATGGTCGTTAAAATTGAGCCGCTACGTGTCAACACGAAGACAATCCCTCAATGCAAGCGATGCCAAGAGTTTAATCATACACAAGCGTACTGTCGGAAAGAGCCGCCCTGCGTTAAGTGCGCTGGGAAACACTCTTCGGAAAATTGCAATTTGAGCACAAATGAAAAAGCTACTTGCGTTAACTGCAAAGGAAGGCACCCAGCAAATTATCGCGGTTGCGAGGTCGCTAAGGAATTACAGATGCGACGGAAAAAATCGACAACGCCGATTGTACGGGGAACGAAATCAGTCGATCGGGCTCCTACGTCGGAAGAACGTATTGCTAAGCAGACTGAGTGGTCTCGTAAGCCAGTTGTACAGATTCCTAAGCCGACTGAAAGGACGCTCGAATCAGCAGTGCAGACTCTTGAAACAGTCAATCAGCCTTCTAAGCCGGGTAAACGTACGTCAAAGTCGTCCACTAAAAAGGCTGAACGAAAAATAACCTCTGACAAGCCAGCGAACCCCGTACGTCTGACGTATTCTCAGGCTGCAGTCAAAGCAACCAAATGAAACGTCAGATCACCCTCTGATCCGTTGAATGAAATTCTAAACTGCATCTACGCATAGTTCGAGGAACAATGTGAAATTAACAAACGGATTCTCGAACGTCTCAGTAACGTCGAAAGCTTTTGTATGGCTAACCATAAATCTAAATCTAAGTAAATATGAACTCTTTGCTTAAAATAGTAACATGGAATGCAAACGGACTCTTACAAAAATCTAACGAAATAGAAATGTTTCTAATAAGAGAAAATATCGACATATGCTTGATCTCCGAAACCCATCTAACAAGGGAATCGCAGATAAAGATAAGAGGCTACGCTGGTTATCACGCCTATCATCCTTCTGATAGAGCGCGGGGCGGTTCGTCCTTATTCATTAAAACTAACATCGAACATACGGTCGATATAAGCATAGAGCTGGGAAAACTTCAGTTGTGCGCGGTAAGGGTTAAAAATAAGCACTTGAGTTACAATATAGCGTCTGTTTACTGTCCGCCGCGATGCCCACTAGAAAAAGACGACTACTTTCGTGTCTTCAATGTTCTTGGTTCAAATTTTCTTATTGGTGGAGATTTCAACGCGAAGCACACCTTCTGGGGTTCAAGATGTACATCTTCTAAAGGAAAAATTCTCTACGAAGTGGCAAATGAATTCGGTTGTTGTTTTTATTCGACAGGAAAACCGACCTATTGGCCAACTGACTCACAAAAAATTCCCGATCTTATCGACTTTTTTGTTTCAAAAGGCATTTACGAACAGTTTGTTACAGTCAAAGAATGTTTTGATCTCTCTTCTGACCACTCGCCGGTAATCTTATTACTTGGAGAAGCGCTGATCAAGAAAAAAGGACCTCCAAGACTCACTAGCAATAGAACAAACTGGGAGGGCTTTAGAAATGATTGCGAAACAAATATCCCCTTAAATGTATCACTTAGAACACCTTGTGAACTAGAGGACGAAATTGATCGTTTCGTGGAAGCAATTCAAAGAGCGGCATGGAGAAACACGCCTTCTAGAAGCTATAAGATCAACCGCAACGAAAAGTATCCCAGAGAAATCATTGAGCTGGTGAGGGAGAAACAAAAAGCACGAAAGAAATGGCAAATCACTCGTGCACCGCAGCATAAAACGGTCCTTAACCGACTATGCAATCGGCTTAGAGATAGTATTTGCGAATTTAAAAGCAAAAAGATAGCGACCTACCTTGAAAATCTCTCCGGTGAAAGAGAATCAAATTATTCGCTTTGGAAAGCGCTAAAAGGCATCCGGAAACCTCAAATGCAAGCACCACCAATTCGGAAAATCGATGGAAACTGGGCCAAGAGCGACAAAGAAAAGGCAGAACTTTTTGCTTTGCACTTAGAAGAAACGTTTAAGCCGTTCGACGGCCCTTCGTTAACCCCCGACTCCCCAGTCACGACATCTGACAACTTTAAAGTAAAAAAAGTTGCATTGATTGAACTGAGGGAAGTGATTAAAAATTTAAAGACAAAAAAAGCTCCGGGTTACGACTTGATAACGGCGCAGGTGGTTAAGGAATTGCCGAATATAGCTATTATCAAACTGCTCTATTTGATCAACGCTTCGTTCAGATTGTTTTATGTTCCGAGGCAATGGAAAGTCGCCGAGATTATAATGGTCCCGAAACCAGGCAAACCGCTAAATGAGAAGAAATCATATCGGCCTATTTCCCTATTGCCGGTTATCTCAAAAATATTCGAAAAACTTCTTTTCAAACGTCTACAGCCCGTAATCGACGAAAGACGTCTCATTCCTGACCATCAGTTTGGATTTAGAATTAAACATTCTACAATTGACCAAGTCCACAAAATAACTGACGTGATTGAGAAAGCTCTGGAAGAAAAAAAGATTTGTTGTGGTGTATTTCTTGACGTCTCACAAGCTTTCGATAAGGTTTGGCACGAAGGCTTGGAATATAAATTGCAACGACTACTGCCACGGCAACTCCTTTTAATATTGCGATCGTACCTCACCGAGAGACTCTTTCGTGTTAAGCACGGAAACGATTACTCTGACTTCAAGAAGATTGCAGCCGGAGTCCCGCAAGGAAGTGTCCTTGGCCCACTTCTATATGTGCTCTACACGCGTGACATCCCGCAAGAAAGAAACTGTGTCGTCGCCACGTTTGCGGACGATACGGCGATATTGACAACGGGAGATACTATTGAAGCAGCAACCGGAAAGCTTCAACATGCTATTAATAAAGTCCACGCTTGGACGAATTCTTGGCGTATTGTGCTGAACGAAAGCAAATCTACTCACGTCAACTTTACGTACAAAAAAGTGGATAGATTGCCTGTATATCTAAACTCGGCTCAAATACCGTACGCAAACGAAGCAAAATATCTAGGAATGACTCTAGATGTCAAGCTCAAATGGAAATCGCACGTGAAAAAAAAACGCGACGAACTTCAAAACAAATACCGACAAATGTACTGGCTACTCGGAAAACATTCGAAGTTGAGCCTACATAACAAACTGCTTATCTATAAGCAAGTGCTAAAGCCAGTGTGGACGTATGGTATACAACTATGGGGTTGTACCAAGAAAAGCCATAGAAACATCATACAAACTTTTGAAAATAAAGTTCTTAGAACGATCGTTAACGCACCGTGGTATGTACGTAACGAAGATATTCATCGGGATCTGGGAATTCCCAGCGTCGTCGAAGAGATAACAAAATTTGCGCGTAAACACAAAGATCGTGTTCACGGCCATTGTAATCGTACTATCACTCAACTACTTGACGCGAACAATTCAATTCGTCGTCTTCAAAGGACAAAACCTTTTGACCTCGCGTCATAGCATATGAAGATCGTGAGAAAGGCAGGAACTTTCATTGGAATTTAACCTGTCTAAAGTGCTACATTTATTTTTTAATCACATACGATCATCTTTTTCTAGAATAACGATTCTCGTAAGCGAAAATAAAACTGCTGGATAAGCACTGGCTTAGTTGTAGTATTAATTTTGAGGAGAGGTGTTTTTTTAGTGAGTAAAAATCTCACACTACCATAAGCACGCGCGGTCGGGCCTTATGGTGTCTTTGGAAGATTTTTCACCTGCTCTCGGCAAAAAAAAAAAAAAAAAAAAACTGGACAACAAATAAAATATTTTTGTTTTGCCGTTCTTCCAAAATGTTTTTTTTTATACCTTGGCATGGAAGTGTTTAAACTACGTCTATAAAAAAATTATGAAACATCGATATTTTTAGAAAAATCCGTTTATTTAAAAAAGTGAAAATACATGAAAATTTGTAGATATTCATTTTTTTATTATTCTGTACAAGTTTTGCTTGTCTTTTATACAAGTATGATGGACGATATCGTTTCAAGGTCAATCAAATGTCTGCGAGCATTCTCGACGACCATTTTCCTTGATATCGCTTTTCCATCGCCATTATGACTTGGTGAAATCTCTCCCCATGCTCGTCGCTTACGGCACCTAAGTTTCCAGGGAAAAACTCCAAATGAGAATCAAGGAAATGAATCTTTTTGCATCCCAAGCTTTTGTAGTTTTGTAATAGCTTAGAAATGATTTCCTTATAGTTTGGTGACTGTATTGGTGTTGTGTCACTTCAACAAAAAAGGCCATGCATTTTTTTTCCTGTATATTGTATATTGGAATAAAGACCACCTTAACCTCCTTCCAACTTTTTGGTATGTAGCCCAGTGTAAGGCTGGATCTGAAAATTCTTATAAGGGTCGGAATTAACAGGTTTGCTCCTTGTAGTAGTAGGCAGGGAAATATGCCATCTATACCTAGTGATTTAAATGGGCTAAAGGTAAATAGAGCCCATTTAATATGGTTGGCAGTAAAGATTTTGTCAGACAGGTCTCGTGTAGAAGCAATGAGAACGTCGTTCCTCAGGTGTTCTGGAGAGGCAGCACAATCGGATATACAACCTGGAAAGTGGGTATCAAGTAAAGCTTGACAGGTTTCCTCCGGACTGCTGGTGAATTCCCCATCTTGTTTCTTAAGGGAGCCAAGATGCTTGGAGCGAATCTGAGCTACGGCCTTTTGAAGGCGAGCCGCGGCGGGGAAGCTTTCGATAGGTTCGCAGTGAGTTCTCCAAGATTCGCGTTTAGATTTTCTAAGTTCTTTGTTATAACTTGTTACAGTTTCTTTGTAAAGGCACCAATCGCCATTGATTTTAGCTCTATTGAATAGCTTCCTAGTTTCACGCCTAAGTGAGTCAAGACGCTTATCCCACCAGGGGGATTTCCGTGTTTCGACACAACTGCCTTCGTAAGCGACGGAAATGGTTTTTCGAAGGTGTTCTGCCTCGAACTTCAACTCTGGAATGGTACTTATGTATAGGATTCGAAGCACGACTTAGTTCTGCCTCGAGGATAAACCGATAGGAATCCCAATTAGTGTACATAAGGTTCCTGTAATTTAGCGTGCATTCATGGAAATCCCTACCTCGAATCTAATGTGGTTATGGTCCGACATGGAAACTTCGTCAGACACGTGCCAAGCTTGTGATGAAATTGTATATAAAAGGGCTTGCCAAAGTGAGATGTAGTACCTCCTGGCGGATGATGTTAGTAAAAGTAGGAACGGAACACACAAATTCAAAAAGCGATTCACCTACTTTGTTGATGTCCGAACTGCCCCAGGCGGTGTGATGGGCGTTAGCGTCACAGCTGATAATCCATGGTAGCTTTTTGGCACGACAGTAAGTCATCAGGTACCTAATCTCGTTCGGTGGTGCCTCGGCTGTGTCCCCGGGAAAGTAAGCGGAGGCAAATACAATCTTGGTTCCACTTGTTAGCGGCACTTCTGCCACAATCGCCACCAGGTCCCTAGTAATGAACTCTGTAATGGTAAATATATCATGAATATTTTTAATTAAAATTGCTGCCCTATGATTGCTCCACGGGTCAGAATAAATTAACTTATAGTTCTCGTTGGGAGCCCTTTAATGGCTCCCTCGAGCACTAATGGCTCTTGCATCAGTGCCAAGTCAACATCTTCCTTGATGAACCGTCTATTCAACACGGAAGATGCTGCCCTAGCATGGTGCAAGTTTATTTCAAGGCACTTGAAATGCCTTCTGTTGAGTGCTGGAGGACTCATCTACCGTTTACGCCCGCTGTCCCGGTGGGCCGTTTTTCTGGCTCTGGCGCTATTCAGTAGCGCATCTTCCTCGGGGTTTCTTCTCTCCCACTTCCTTAACCTTCCAGAAGGAGGGATGTAGCGTCTCTCGCTATGTATAGGGATGTAATCCACCTCTCGTGAGCGTGGGTGGGCTTAAATCCTCTTCTCTAGTCCTCTCCGTGGGCGCCCGCAGTTAATGGCTAATCCTAGTTCGCTAGGTTAGTGTCAGCTAAGTCTAACACGCACGCATCAATCGTGCGCAATGGTCATCGAGAATGAGGTAACAACAGATACCAAACTCCCTGGTGGTGTGAGCTTTAGAACCGTGCCGAGGAATGGAAGACTGGGGGTTAAACCAGTCCTAACGAGCTCCTATGGGCGCCCTGGCAGGGCCCACAGTAAGTTGCGCCTTATCTTATCATGCCGGTTAACTAAGATCGACCAGTTGTTCCGTGCTTACTCGTGGGAATCTAAATGAATAACGAAAACTTAAACAAACAAAAAACAAAAATAAAATTACAGAAAACACAAAAAAATTTAATTATACCTGGGGAAGTACTCTCTGGACAGACAGGGATGGAACTGGGGGTCGATGTCGTAATGTCATCCCCACAGTCTTCCGTGTCTGGGCTAGAGAAGGAGTTAGAGGACGTTTTACTGGCTAGCGACAGCGAGGATGCGGACAGCACACTCACTGAGGCTAGCGCAGTGGGAAGTGAGCAGGCTAGCACTCTCACTTCTGTAATTAAGGGCGATAGTGGGTTGGCGGGTACTCCCATCTTATTAGAGCAGGGCACACGTGAGTTGTCTGGTACTCTCACGGGAGTTAAAAAGAGTAGCAGTGAGTTGGCTGGCACTCTCACTAAAGGTGGCAAGGGATTAGTGACCAAAGGGACTAGTAGCGCAGCTGGCGAGAACTGCTGCTCCTAGTTTCTCTGAGGTCGGGCGGAAGAGTAGCAGGAAAAACGCACACCAACTGAAGAAGATGCTTGTGCGCAATGCTCGGCGAGAGGTCGAGAGTGCTAAGCGCAAAGTCCAACAGTTCGGGGTGTGTGACGTTAACTCCTTGAGTGCTTGGGATAGGTTGCAGCTTGATCGGGCTAAGGTAGTCTTAGCCGATGAGGCTGCCAGGAAGGTAGCGGCCGCTAGAAGTAGGGAGGAGCTGGGGGCCTCTACGAGTGGAGTAGAGCCTCCCAGCAAAACTGAGGGCACAGGCAGGGAGGTGGAGACTTCAGGTGCGGGGGCCAGCAGGGTGGCTTTCCAAAGCAAAAGGAGCAGATCCGACGATGTCGTGGAACCGAGCGCGGCGAAAAAGGTGAAGGCTGGTATTTCGCCTTCGGCACGCCCGAACTACGACCCGGAGGACGAGCTCGTTATTGCTATTGTCAACGAGCAGGAGCCCTGCGGTCGCCTAACCATGGACCAGTGGATTACCGTCGAGGAGAAGTTTCAAGATGCTCTGTGGAAAAAGATGTCTGTCAATACGACGGTGCTGGATGGGAAGGGGGCTAAAAAGTTGTTGCCTGTGGGAACAAAGCCTCTGCTGACTTCTTCAGACAGTTTATTTCGGAGGTTGGGGAAGTGTGGAGCGGGTCTCAGCTCAAGTGCGTGACTATGGCGGAGTTGGCCAGATACACTCCGCCTAAAGCTTGGTTCTGGGTTCCGCTGCCATACACCTACCCAGAAAAACTGCTTGGTCTCCTCCACATGCAGAACTGGGAGGTGAAGGCCAATACATGGAGGGTGCTCAAAGCAGGGCCTAGGAAGCAGTTTGGTCAGCACTTCTTGCTGGCCCTAAATAGGGAATCGCTGCCATCCCTTGAAAAGACCAAAGGGATGGTGGGATATAGCATGGGGAAGGTCATGCTAAAGATCATGACCAAGGGTGTTGAGGAGGAGGAGGAACCCAAAGATGATGGAAGAGATTCAGATAAACCTGCATCACAGTAAGGCTGCGACGGCATGCTTGATCAACTACAAAGCCAACGAAGGTAAAATCAGGGCTTGTATACTTTTAAGAAACAACATAAGGGCATTTCTTTTGAATAATTTCAGTGGCGGCGATCTAGTAGCAGTCTCCTGTGAAAGAGAAGGAAGTAAACCGCTGTGTCTGGTCTCTGCATACCTCCCGTACGAGCTGGCGGAGATTCCATCTGTGAAGTTGAAGCAGTTGGTAAGGAAGGACAACTGGCTCTTCATCGTGGGCTGTGATGCAAATGCTCATCATTCGCAATGGGGTAGCAGTGATACTAATACAAGAGGTGAGTGTCTTTTTGATTTCATCCTTTCGACCAAGCTCACCATATGCAATAAGAGTTCTACGCCAACTTTTGTAGTAAGGAACAGACAAGAAGTGATTGATATTACTCTAGCTTCTTGTTCTGTTCACCTAACGGTAGAAATGTGGAGGGTTTTGGAGGAGGCATCTCTTTCTGATCACAGATGGATACGCTTTCAAATTAATTTCCAGACTAGGGTTAGCAACAGCTACAGAAACCCTAAGAGTACAGACTGGGGTATGTATACAGAGCTAGTAAGGAAACATCTTAAGGATGGGCCTATTCGCAACGGCGATCCTCAAGATATAGATAAGGCGGTAGGTAACTTAGGCAAAGTAATGAACATGGCATTCGAAAGGGCCTGTCCACTAAGAAAGAAGTCCAAAAGGTCCCAACCTCCTTGGTGGTGCAAGGAAATTAACTCCAAGAAAAAACAGGTTAGGCATTTCTACAACAGGGCCAAAGAAATAGAGGACGGTACCACATGGGATGAATACATGGACCGCAAACGGGAGTTTAAGTACTTAATCAGGCAATCAAAAAGAAACTCGTGGAAGGAAATTTGTCAGTCCATTGCGGATACTAGTGAAGCTTCCAGACTTCGCAAGATGCTAGCTAAAGACACTTCTGTCCCAAGCTTCATGAAAAAATCTGACGGCTCGTGGGCAGAAAGTAGCGAAGAAGTTTTAGAAACGTTAATTGGAGCTCACTTCCCACGAAGTAGATCGCCAATGGATTCTACTACTATTAGCTACTCGTATAATGGTAGGTCAATAGGGGACGACGTAGAGAATCTCATTACATGGAAGAATCTTCGATGGGCCATTAGGTCATTCGTACCATTCAAAGCACCAGGCCCTGATGGAATTTTGCCAGCTATGCTGCAAAAGGCTCCAGCCAAGGTCAGAAGCAGGCTTAGGGAAATTTTTAAACATTGTTTAAGGTCATGTTACGTACCAGTGGCATGGAGGGAAGTGCGGGTTATATTCATACCTAAAGCAGGTAAACCAAGCCACACTTCAGCGAAAGACTACAGACCCATAAGTCTCTCGTCATTCCTCCTCAAGACACTTGAAAGGCTTCTTGATATTCCCATCAGAAGTAAGTGTTGCAACGAGATTCTATGCAAAGCTCATATTTGAAGGGGAAATCGGTGGAAACAGCTTTACACGACGTAGTAGGGAAGATAGAGACTAGCCTTCACCATAAGGAATTTGCACTAGCAGCCTTCCTAGATATAGAAGGTGCGTTCAATAACGTAGAAGGAAGGGCCATCAAAAAGGCCCTGGAAACTATGAATGTCGAGCATAGCATTACCAATTGGCTCTGCAATATGCTCGGCACTAGAAACATTAACTCCACTATCGGAAACAGTTCAATAAGAAAATCCGTTACCAGGGGGACTCCCCAGAGAGGCGTTATCTCACCCCTCCTCTGGGTTCTAGTCATCGATGGGATACTTGAAGAACTAAGCACAGACATAAGCGTCACTGCTTACGCAGACGACGTGGTGATTTTAGTTCAGGGTAAGTTCCTTGACACATTAAGTGAAATTATGGAATCAGCTCTTAATAGTCTTGAAAAATGGGCTAGAGGGTGTGGACTACACGTCAACCCGGATAAAACCGAATTGGTACTCTTCAGCAAAAAATACAAGATACCACCCTTCAAACTGCCTAAGCTAGCAGGGGTGGAGCTTTCCCTTTCGGATCGCGCTAGATATCTTGGGATAATGCTAGATAGGAAACTAAATTGGAAACTTAACATACAGGAAAGAGTCCGCAAAGCTTATAATGCTGTTTTCATCTGTAAGCGGACCGCGGGGAAAAAATGGGGCCTGAAGCCCGCAATGATGCACTGGCTATACATCATAATAGTCAGACCCATCCTCACGTATGGGGCTCTTGTATGGTGGAAGGCAACGAATACGAAAAACACACGGGATATGTTGGTCATGGTACAAAGAACAGCTTGCATTGCCATCACAGGTGCTCTACGCACAACACCTACGGCTGCACTCGAGATCTTTCTCTATCTTTTACCATTAGACCTACAAATCAAATTTCAAGCGGGCAATTGTGCGCTTCGGCTCACTAACGTTGGTCTCTTCAGGACTAATAACATAGGATACAGCTCCATTCTCAAGGAATCTTTTCCCGGAATCCCTGATGAATCGGACGATATCCTTGGCACCTTAGACTTCGACACACCATACGAAGTAATGTATCCTTTTAGAGAGGACTGGCGAAAGAAGACAGTCTCTGTCCATAACGAGATTGCAATATACACAGATGGTTCTAAGACCAGTGAGGGCACGGGGTCAGGTATTTACTCGAGAGATACGAACGTAAAGTTGGGCCTGAGACTTCCGGACACATGCAGTGTGTTCCAAGCAGATGTTTTAGCTGTACTTAAAGTTGCGGAATTACTTGAGATGGGATCAATACCCGACAAGAATATCGCCATCTACATTGACAGTCAGGCTGTGCTAAAGGCGCTAGAGTCTTACGTCACCAAATCTGAGATAATCAGGAATTGCCGCACAATGCTTAGGGCATTATGTACGCAGAACCGAGTCAGATTATGTTGGGTACCTGGACACTGCGATATTGAAGGCAACGAGCAGGCCGACGCGCTGGCTAAAAGAGGAGCGGGGCTCCCATGTAGCGATATAATTGGTAGTATTAAGCCACCAGGGTGCGTGGCCAAGGGAATTATTCGGGATAAAATCATTGACACGTCTAATCTAAGATTGTCAAACTTAGATGGTCACAGGGTGTCTAAGGCCTTGTGGCCTGTGCTAGATCACAGAAAATCTGGGGAGATAATCAAGTTAGGTAGATCGAGGCTAAGAACAGTGATAGGAATACTCTCTGGCCACTGTCTCCTAAGGAGGCATGCCATGAGACTAGGGTTATCCGATACGGATGTTTGTAGGTACTGCGACGACCTACATGTCTCAGAGGATATAACTCATATACTCTGTGAATGTCAAGGAATTGCCAGGACAAGGCTAAAGCACCTTGGTAGATACTTCTTCGATAACCTTGAAGAGGTGAGGTCCCTAAACCATAACAAGGATCTTTTCAGATTCTGTAGGGAGATTAATTGCTTGGGAGAATGGGTTTAGGTCTTCTGCCATGAAGGTTCCCTAGGGATCACGATGTGCCCACTTTGGTGCCTAGTGTTTTATGATAACCTCATAACCCTACCTAACCTAACCTAACCTAATCCACCTCTCGACGTGGTGTATGTCTGGGTCTGAGGGGCGAGGGTGGATGTGGATGAGGGTTGCACGGATGCTTCGGTAGCGCGCTGATGATATGTCTTGCGGTTGTTGGATATACCAAGTGGAACATGGGGTTTATAGATACCACCAATTCTTCAACTGGCAACTTTAAATTTACTTGGTGGTGGAGGTTACCAAATGCAAGTTCGTGTTGACTGGGCTCTATTAATGGGTCAACGTACTGCCGCAAGAGTCACTGCTAGAGTTCTAAAAAAAAAAATGCAGTCAAGATTATGTCCAATTTGAATTAATTTTGTCCCGATGCGATGGAATCAATTAATTATTTTATGCTCAATTTATACGTGCTCTTTTCTTATTTGTACAGATCAAAACAAATTGATACCTATATACAGCTGCGCCCGGCGATACCAATGTATCGTGCTGCCAAGTTTTAAAAAATTCTTTGCGATCGTTTTACGAAGAGCTAACAAAGTGTGGTCATCAACTTTGACTATCAAAAGTAGGACTATCAACTATCAACTTAGAGGATTCCACTCAGTACCCCTAGAGGATATACTAAGTGGACCAAAGGGAAGGATCTGTATTCCTGACATGGGGGTCAGTAAAGAGGAGATTCTCGGCTTTCTTAGAGTCCAGAACACTTCAACACTGGTTCAGAAACAACTAAAAGCCTCGGAAGTGCGATGGGATGGTCCGGGACAAAAGAGGGTGAAAAACTGTGACATATACTACGGTGATTGCTAAAGAGACTACAAGCAGAGCTTATTCTTTATTTTTATTTTTTTTTTATTTTCCTTGATTGATTTACAACTGTCTAAGTAATGACATTAAGTAAATTATTTAGAGGATACATTTTCGGATGAGAGTGGACCTTTGTCTTTAAAATTATGTCACCTTTGCTATTGGAATGGCACAGGTGGGTTTTAATACACCCGAAGCGTTGGGGATTTTATTCACACCGAGCGCCCCTTGTCGCTCGTTGTGGTCGCCTTTCAGGTGCGTACAATAATAATTGCAGTCAATTTAAAGTTGCATTTAACAACGTTGCATACATCAATAACAATACTTAAGACTTAGTCATACAATTTTAAATGTTAATACATAGTTTTAGCTCTGAGAAATTAGATCGTTGGGTCTTCTTCTTATTGAGGTTTTTTCGTCGAGTAGAGTGTTGACATCGCTGTTACAGTGTGTTCGAATTTTTTCCAGGTGTTTTAAGCTGATTCTTTGTATTTCTTGGTCGACTGTGTTGATTTTTAGATCGCGATGGATGTCTTCATTGCAGATATATCACTCAGCGTTGATGATCGTTCGTAAAATTTTAGATTGTTGTCTTTGTATGATGTTGAGGTGAGGAACTGAATCTTGAGAGCTTTGTAGACTTCGCATCGCTTATAGTTTGCAGTGTGATTTCCTCCACAAAGGGAACATTTGGGGTTTTTGTCCTCTTTTGTTAGTTGGCATTCGATGGTCTTGTGTTTGCCGGCGCATTTGACGCAGACTGGGTTTACGCATTGGGATATTACTCTACTACAGTGGGGAGTTTCAAAGGATACTTTGCAGTTTAATAAATTGGTAATTTGGTAAATGTCCTTGTTATTGTTCTTGTTTTCAAACTCGATTGTGAAGAGAGGAAGTGGTTTTGTTGTACTTTTTTGTTGAATGTTATGTATATTGAGTACCTTATGTCCAAGCGCTTATTCTGATGCGGATTTGCTATACGCAAGAAGTATTAAGCTTCCGATACGTGAGGGAGCGTATTATTACAATCCGGATCAAAGCTAAATTGGCTAACATAAGCCTAATATGTGCTCACTAGCTGACCCCCTTCGAAAACGACGAACATTTTAACAGAGTTCAATGGGCAGACAGTAACTTTGTGAATTATATTTACCAATAAAATCTCAGTGTAGTTAGAAGATTGAATGTCTACCTCTGTAGATGAATAATTCGCTATTCATTATCACCTTCAATTTCCCTTTAAAAGGTTAAACATATTTGCTTTCGGGTTAAAGCTAATTACTAAAGGGCTTTATATATTTGTGTGTGGGCTAAATAAATCAGGTTCATCGTGAATAAATTGTCCCTCTGAATTTTCCCCCAAACAAAAATTAGGTATCTTCAAAAATAGGGAACAAATTCATCGGGAAAAAAATTAAATATCGCGATTGCATTGAAAACTCTCCTGAATTGTTCTTCATGATACCTATTTTTTTCCGCTGAATTATTTCCTCTTTTTTGAAGATACCTAAATTGTGTTCAAGGGAAAAATTTCGAGTGAAAATTTATTCACGATAACCCTGAATGTGCAAATGCTATTTATATAAGTGATCAGTACTAACAGCGGAGTCAATTTATTCATGTCCGTCCATCTTAAATTTCGGACTAGGAAGATGGAATTTCACGATGGGCTTTGATATCCCGAAGCAGTACAAGTGTAAAATCTTATGGATTAATACACGCAGTTAATCGTACGTTTTCTTAGTATTTATTATAAAAGGAAGGGAATGAAACTTATATAATTCGAAAGGTCTGCTTCATAGATGTGCAAAAAAAAAATTATGTGCGTATGTTACCATTAAGTCAGGTAAAATAAAGTGGACATACACACATGATTTCCCCATACAAAACGCTTTAACCAAATACTCGTAAATGAAAGCATTTTGACCACGTTTATGGTTGTATGAGCTAAAACCATCTGCTTTCCTGTACGGGCGATTATTAGAAGAAAAAGTTATGTGAACAAATACATAGCGTCGTTACTCTCGATATTTATTTCTCCTCGGTCGAATTTCGACCACATGCGGTACTAGTTTTTTTTTTAAATCCGATCCTTTTTTTATTGGTAGTCAAAAAGAGGTTTTAAATAAATGTGTAGGTACTGATCTTTTCACATATTATATAAGTTAACATCGAATAAGTTCATCGTGCATGCGGAAACCCGAAGCTCAACATCACTTCCCATGAGTTTGGCATGAATACCGCTGACAGTGCTATGCTGTATAGATAAAGTTGCCATCTATTCTTTTTTCGCGGGATACTCCTTTTTTTCAGCTCCCAAAAACCTATCCCGCGAAAATTTTATAAATCATTTTTTTTTTTTAAAAAATTCGTAACGTATATAATATTTTGAATTTGATATGTGGCGAACATTAGACTGTTAGACTGAACGATGACAGCAGGCGAATATTGTACACGTTCACAGCGAACGAGTAAAGGCTGAATTATAATAGCCAGAAGCAATCGGAAGCTAATTTCATAATTCTGCGTTAAGTTTCCTTAAGTACTGTCAATAGCAAAAGCAACCCATAATAGGCGTATGTTTTCGGAAGCAAAAGCTGTGCAACTGTCAAATTTTCGTATGAAAGATGCGAATGGATTCGGTCTTTCGTAAGTGATCAAAAGTGAACGAAACTATTATGGTCGCACAATACAAGTCCTTTGTATTCGTACTGTTTCGGAAGTGGTCGTATGAAACCATTCTTCTTTTAGGTCAGCCTTAAACCATACACATTACGTATAATACTATCATTCATGTGTGCGTAACTTTCTTTAAATTGGCTGCACGTCAGTTTTAGTTAACTTTTTCGCATCAATGTTTCGTTAATCTAAAGAAAAAAGAATGTCGAAACCGAAAGGAAAATGCATCTTCAACGCAAAAGTTCGCGAGAGTCGACACATTGAAAGCGATTCTCACAGTGAAATGCAATTTAACATATTCATGCGTAGAGTTCTACCACTTTTTGAAAACAAAGCCAGATTTACTCCTCCAAATAGCTAAAAAGGAGAAATATTCCACGAAAAGTGATGCCAATGCGAGTGTGATTGACGTTGGAGACGATGACAATGAAGTTGTAACAATTTTGATTGATTGGTTAGTATTGTATAAGCGTATAAGTATTTTTTACGAATAAAATATGAATTTGCGGCAGAACATTTTTTATATTTGATATCTTTTTATTATCCTTTTTTTTTTCTTAATTTTGATATCCCGCGAAATTGCCGAATTTAATGGATTTTTCCTTTTTTTCGACCAAAAAAAGACGGTAAGTTTATGTATGGAATATGATTCTTCCACATCGCCGGACCCGCATTCCATCACGAACGGATGATACGGATGAGTACCTGTGGGAGCATGCCACTGTTGAATGTTCTTCTCCAATAGCTAACTCAAGTTAAAGCACGTCCTCCGCCTGCAATAAACGTCGTTGGCATAACGGACTACAGTAAGCTACATTGCCTTCTTAAAGGTACGACGACATCGAAATTCAAGGTAACGTCACTCAGGAACAATGCGTGGAAAATTAACGTTGATGACTCCGATGGCTACCAAGCAATATCACAAAAATTAAACACGGAAAAGATCCAGTGGTATACTTATGAAAATAAGTCAGAAAGACCAATGCGTGTTATAGCAAGGGGGCTCCACCCCTCGTGCACAAAAGATGACGTAATGAACGACCTCAAAGCTAAAGGTTTAAAAATTCTTAATGCCGTCAATATTCTCAAAAAGGTGAAGCAACAAACGGAACAAGGCCAGGAAATCATGGTCAAGCATGGACTTCCGCTCTTTATGCTTACCTTTGAAAGGAGCGAAAATGTAGACGATATTTATAACGTTAAAACTATTCTGAATATCGTAGTCAAAATTGAGCCTATGTGTACGAGTACGAGATCGATACCTCAGTGTAAACGCTGTCAATTCTTTAATCACACACAGTCGTATTGTCAAAAAGAGCCGAGATGCGTAAAATGTGCTGGTAACCATCTCTCGGAAAAGTGTGACCTAAATAAGCAGGCCCCGGCTACCTGCATTAACTGCAAAGGAAAGCACCCAGCGAACTATCGAGGTTGCGAAGTGGCAAAACAGCTTCAAAAAAGGCGAGACACATTTAAAAATATTCAACGCCAGAACGCAGAACCGGTTAAAAATAGTCGTGAAATTGCCAAGCCAAGGGTAACGACCGTCAATAAACACGTCAAAGTTAAGACGAGAGTCGAGCAAAGTAAAGTTCCTTCGGCAAAATCAAAGGAAAAGCCACAATCTCCAGAGACGCTAACATATGCTCAAGCTGCGTCTCTAGAAAACGAGCAAAGCGGTGTTACGGTAGACCCAGTCTCCCAAGTCTTCTCTATAATTCTTGCAAAACTTGAGGAGCAAACGAAGGTAAACAAAGTCATATTTGATAAATTGAGCAAGCTCGAGTTAAAACCTTGCCAAAAAAGAACTCCCATATGAATATGAATAAGTTACTGAAAATTTTAACATGGAACGCAAACGGCCTTCTACAAAAAAAACGCCGAATTAGAAGTATTCTTACGGAATGACAACATTGACATTTGCTTGATCTCTGAAACTCATTTGACAAAGGAATCCGGAGTAAAAATAAGAGGGTATCGTGCTTATCATGCATACCACCCTTCCGGAAGAGCTAGAGGCGGATCCTCCTTATTCATTAAAGACTGCATTGAGCACTCCATAAATACGACGATTGAAATCGATACAATGCAAACAAGTTCAGTTCGAGTTAAGAATAGGCACTCGTATTTCAACATCGCGTCCATTTATTGTCCTCCGCGATGCACGTTTAGAAGTAACGACTTTGTACGTCTCCTTGACTCACTTGGACCCAATTTCATTATAGGTGGCGATTTCAACGCAAAACACACCTTTTGGGGTTCCAGGTCCAATTCACGGAAAGGCAGACTTCTGTACGAAGCCGGTATGCAATTCGGGGTTGATTTCTTTTCGACGGGGAAACCGACGTATTGGCCCTCTGATACAGCAAAAACACCGGACCTAATAGACTTCTTCGTAGCGAAAGGAGTATCTTCAAATTTTGCGAAAGTAGAGGAAAGCTTTGATCTCTCCTCAGATCACTCGCCGGTAATCTTGACAATAAGTGACCGACTAATGACAGTAGAAGGTGTGCCTAGATTAACTAACAAAAAAACTAACTGGCGCGACTTTAGAACTGATTGCGAAGAAAATATTGTCTTAAATGTATCGCTCAAAACACCCTTCGAAATAGAAGATGAGCTCGGCAAATTTATTGAATCAATACAGAATGCCGCGTGGAAAAATACACCTTTAAGGAGGAAAGAAGTCCCATGCAATGAAGCTAATTATCCGCCGGAAATAAAAGAACTTATTCGAGAAAAGAGGAGAGCACGCAAAATATGGCAACAAACTCGCGCTCCCCAGCATAAAACCCACTCGAATTTCCTATGCAATAAGCTTAAAAAAGCGATCCAAGACCTAAAACACCGAGAGACTTCAGCTTATCTTGAAAGTTTAACCGCCGAAAAAACCACTAATTACTCGCTCTGGAAAGCTGTCAAAAGAATTAAAAAACCCCAAATACATTCGCCACCGATAAGAAAAAATAACGACGAATGGGCAAAAGGTGACAAAGAAAAAGCGGATCTATTTGCCGAGCACTTAGAAGAGACTTTTAAGCCATTTGATGGAGAAACATTGGTAGACGATTTTACCGGTACGACTACGACATCTGACAACCTAAGAATAAAAAGTGTGTCACTTATAGAACTTTGCCAGGCAATAAAAAACGTGAAAAATAATAAAGCTCCTGGCTATGATTTAATAACCGGACAAATTCTCAAGGAATTACCAAAAAAGGCACTATTAAAATTGCTTTATTTAATAAATGCTTCCATTAGGTTATTATACGTTCCAAATCAATGGAAAGTCGCAGAAGTCATAATGGTTCCGAAACCCGGGAAATCTCCAAATGACAAAAATCGTACATACCGATATCGCTACTACCAATAATATCGAAGGTATTTGAAAAACTCCTTCTGAAACGGATTCTTCCGGTCATTGAAGAGAGACGCCTAATACCTGACCACCAATTCGGGTTCAGAATCAAGCATTCCACAATTGACCAGGTTTATAGAATAACCGACGAAATTGAAAAAGCCCTTGAGGAGAAAAAGATTTGTTCTAGCGCTTTTCTTGACGTATCTCAAGCCTTCGACAGGGTTTGGCACGATGGATTGAATTATAAGCTAAGACGAATCCTTCCGGAGCAACTTCATAAGATCTTAGAATCATACCTTAAAAACAGACTTTTTCGTGTCAAGCACGGAACTGAATATTCTGATTTTAAAGAAATCGCCGCCGGAGTTCCGCAAGGAAGGGCCCTTGGGCCTATCTTATTCTTGCTGTACACTCGGGACATACCACAAACTGAAGGCACTATTGTAGCTACGTTCGCGGACGATACGGCTATTCTGGCAACGGAAAGTTCAATCGAGTCAGCAACCATAAAACTCCAACGAGCCTTGGATAAAATCTGTGAGTGGACAAAACTTGGCGCATTGTTCTTAACGAGACCAAATCGACACATGTTAACTTCACTTACAAGAAAATAATCAACCTTCCCGTTTTCATTAACTCGGTACAAATACCGCATGCAAACGAAGCTAAATATCTGGGAATGACACTAGACGCGAAACTTAAATGGAAACCTCACGTTAAAAAGAAACGTGACGAAGTCGAAAATCGACTTAGAGAAATGTATTGGCTAATTGGAAGATATTCCAAACAAAGCGTATATAACAAGCTGCTTCTGTATAAGCAAGTGCTTAAACCCGTGTGGACGTACGGTATAAAACTTTGGGGTTGTACCAAACCAAGCAATAGGAATCTCTTACAATCACTCCAAAATAAAATTATAAGAATAATCGTGAACGCTCCCTGGTATATCAGAAACAATGATATCCACAGAGACTTAGGGATAGCTACCGTGGAGGACGAAATAAAAAACTTCGCTCGCAAGCTTCGTATTCGTCTTCATGGCCATTGCAACAGCGCCATACTCCAAACTTTGGATGTGACAAATCTTACGCGCCGACGAATTAGCGCAATAAGACAAAAGCCGTATGTCTTGACGGTTTCAGCAGGTGCTTTTATTGAAAATCTACCTGCTTCACGCGAATATAAATCTGAAGCTTAAACTACTCGATAAGGTCTAACTTAGTCGTAGTAAACAAAACGAAGGGAAGGGTGTTTTTAGTCAGTAGAAATCTGACACTACTATGAGTACACGGTCTCATAGTGTCTCATGAAGATTTTCACCTACCCACGAAAAAAAAAAAAAAAAAAAAAATTGTTTTAATAAAACCCTGTTTGATATAATTTAATTTATAGGACAACGCCCAATTTAAGGGGCGCTTTCTTAAAAGAATCATACAGTTAAGCCTGTGGAGATTTGTTTTTTTTTTTATAATCTACGCGCGCCGAAGGGATTATTAATACCTTTATACTGATGCTCAGGACACGGGCGGGTGACACCATTATAAGAGCCAAGGTATTAAGCGATTCATTTTAGATGTATTGCAGCCATTGCAGGATGTTTTTTTTTTTTAATTTCTGACTATGTGTAACAAAATTAATTTTTTTCTTCATTAAAATTTGGAATAAAAGCATTTCAACATTGCTTGCAACACATTTATAGTTTATTTGTCTACGTTTTGGCATACACTACAATAATAACAGTGATACAACAACATTGTTTTAAACAAAAACGGTTTTTGGTTCAACAAGAGATCAGCATACCAATTTTTAATTGCATCAACATTTTAATTGAACACACAAAAATGTTGATATATGTACTCGTATGTATATCAGTTAAATTTTAATAAATTTTGTTCTTAACATTATTTTTCATTTCATCTACAAACTAATTATTGTCTCTTTTCAGAAGGAATACCATCATAATATATGCCAACCTTTATATGCGTATTAATTGACAATTGGACATTTTTTTGCACCCTTTATAGATTATTAATAATAATAAACTCTCATTAGAGAGGTATCTTCAAGTTGATAACAGTTTCAAGTCAAAAATGCAAACAAAATCAAAGTTTGGAAATTAACAAAGCGTATATAATATGAAAAACCAAAATGTTTATTACTAGTTCTGCTAAAGTAACATTTTAATAGTTTTTATATGGTTGAGTATGATAAAATTACAGGAGTGGCTTAGACTATTCTGGTTGGGTCAACGACACCGCCCGGTCCAGGCAAACAGCTGGGATGTTCGAGCAAATACGAATCGATTTGACGTGCAGCTTGCCTGCCCTCAGAAATGGCCCACACGACCAAAGACTGTCCTCGTCGGCAATCTGTCGAAATGATAGTGTTTAATCAAAACTAAAATAAACAGACAATTCTTTAGAGTGTACCTCCTGCGGCAAAGACTTTTGGGTTAGAGGCTCCGTATGTTCCATTGACGGCTTTTATATTTCCTCGTGGGTCTAGTTCTAGTCCGATTTCATTGGGAACGGTTTTTTCTGGTCCAAGGAAACCCATGGCCAAAAGGATCAAATCAGCTGGGAAATACTTTTCAGTTCCAGGTACTTCTTTCATTGCCCATTGGCCGGTGGGTGACTTAGTCCATTCTACTTGTACAGTGTTAACACCCTTGATATGGTCTTTTTCTCCAATAAATTCCTTTGTGGTAGTAACGTATTGACGGGGATCGTTACCAAACTTAACACGAACTTCTTCGTGACCATAGTCAACCCTAAACCAAGCGAAGCACAAATTTAGGAATTACAAAATATTTAAAATGTTTTTCAGTTTACCTGAATACTTTAGGCCATTGTGGCCATGGATTGTCATTAGCACGAGACTTTGGAGGCTCTGGAAGAATTTCAAATGTTGTAATACTCTTGGCACCTTGT
The DNA here is from genome assembly GCA_945910035.1 of Brachypalpus laphriformis. Taxonomy (NCBI): domain Eukaryota; kingdom Metazoa; phylum Arthropoda; class Insecta; order Diptera; family Syrphidae; genus Brachypalpus; species Brachypalpus laphriformis. The sequence continues at coordinate 109,119,238 of OX246756.1, forward strand.
CGCAATGAGGTGGCAATACAATCGCAGCCAGTATCGCCACCACCAATAATTATAACATCTTTTCCCTCAGCGGATATAATGTTCTCAGGGCCTCCCAACTGCTTCTTCTGCTGAGATTCCAAGAATTCCATAGCGAAATGTATGCCTTTTAAGTCTCTGTTTGGCAGGGGAAGATCACGTGGCCAAGTAGCACCGGTAGTCAATAAAAGCGCATCATATCTAAAAAAGAAAAAAAATTGAGTTAAGAAGCAAAAAGCAACAAACTTCATAGTTCAATCTAGTTTATGGTTTATATCACTACATTAGTTAAGGCACCTTGAATTGACATATCCTTAACAAAATATTGGCTCCATGACTAGGTAATAGCTTTTATACTAGGAAATGTTAGTCAAAAATTACCTTAAGCCTCGCGATAAAATAATGTACATCTAAAAATGATCTAACGCTACTAAGAGTTCCCTGAAATTTTTTATCTGAAAATACTGTGAAATCAAATTTTTAATAAAGGCAATTACAGTGCTCATGAAATTGACAAATCTCATAGTTTAAAAAAAATTCTTCATTTGTAAGCAGATATGTGTTAATAGTATGCACCCAAACTGTATTTATATGTGAAGGAAGGAAATTATTCTTTGCCACAACGGTTTTTTTTAAGGGAACCTTAATCCTAGAGCAATCAGATCTTTTTATACTTGGGTAGCTGATGAATGCTGTTCCCCGCTGGGCCTTGAACACATCGGTTAACTAGCAAACACACTATCCACTGCACCATTGCCACCCTATGAACCTAATGATAAACAGTTTCGCAGACCTGTACTGAGCACTAACTTATTGGATTTGTAGGGTCCAGCCTTACAGGGCTGTCTACTGTATGGTTCATCCTGCGATGTGCAAAATTACGAATTAGTACATATTTAAGTCAGAAAAAAAATTATTTGTTTCTCTTTGTCTTTGTGTAGTGCTTTTCCATTATCCATACAACAATTTTGCAAGTCTTGAACATTCTCCGTTATTAAAAGGCTTATGCAGTGGTACAAGACGACATATGCACAGTGCAAACTTGAATCTACATAAATTAGAAATAAGATATGCTTTTGCAACATCCTGTATGGCGAAAAGGAAAAGTTGGGACCAAATTGCTCTTTTTCGTGATTCATACTATAAGTGGATACAACTTTAGCTTTTTGATTGTCTGGGGGCTTCTGGAGGGGTACGTCAACACATTAAAAAACGGAAAGAAAGGGGTTCTTTAAAACATGTTCTTTTTTAATATTTAAGATCAGATTTCTTTGCAATCTAGTGCACAGAATTTTAGTACAATCGCCCTTCCGTCAGCTAGGCGGTTCTGATTTTAAAGATTGCGAAGAGACATCGAAAGCAGAAAAAAAAAATAATAATTATCACGTCCACTGAGTGCAGTTTCGAAAACATGATCAAGAACAAATTAATAGAATTCTGCATTTTGCAAAAGATATTTTTGATTAGACCTCTGCTTCTGGGTGGCGGATCAGGATAAAGCATACGTGCATGATTTTAAAAGTTATGCTCTAAGCAATGTAAACCCCGAAAGTGCGAAACCCCAGTTCAAATTCGTGCAGCAGTTTTTGCGTGGTGTATGTAGAAACAATTTTACATTTACAGTTTTTTTTATATGTATGTATAGATTTGCCACTGATAATGATTTTTTTCAATTTTTACTCTAGATTTGATTGATCTTTTTTTTAGCATTGCTCAGCTTCAGGACAACGGAGAAGGATGATTTATACCTTAAATGAATCAAATTTACTAAATTCATCTATTTATTTATTTTTTAAGCCATTACTGAGCTAGGGCTGTGTAATCAACTTTTAGTGACGGAAAATCCCTTTTCATCTCGCATCTAGGTAAAATACGTAATAACTGCGCGAAATTTCAAGTACTTATGTACGCCTAGCAGTTTTGGAGAAACCGTGTTCACAAGGAAAATTGTTTTAGCATTTAGGTATAGTATTTAAGATTTCGAAAAAAATAAAGAGTCAATCCAATCAAATGCGATAGCTTGTGTGAACGCTAGCCGTATTTTATTATCACCCAAGATCCATATAGATCACACGACGAAAATAAAACGATCCGAATCTGGATCAACGAATATTTTGCCTTGTGTCTTGTAGTGTGGTTGTGTCACCTGCCAAGAAATAAAAGAAAAAAAAAATTCTGGATCGCGAAATTGATCCTGATAGAAAGCAAGATCTCGTATTGTTGTTGTATTGCATAGAAATCAATGATCCATATGGATCATTAGTGATAATAAAATACAGCTGCTATTACAAAGACTAAGCACTGACAGTGGGCGCGTGGCATAAGTGGTTAGTGTGTCGGATCACTGCGCGTGAGGTTCCAAGTTCGAAACCAAAAAACACCAAAAAGATTTTTCACCGTCCCACCTCTCGCGATGTGACAAACATCCGAGAATATTGCTGTCTCGAAAAAGATTCTCAAAACAAATTGCCCTTCGGATACGGCACTAAGCTGTAGGTCCCTTCCGTTCGTGTGAAAAATATAACGCACACAACATGAGTGGTTGCGAGAAGCTAGGCCCTAGCACTTAAAGATATGTTCCGCCAAATATTTATCTTTTTTTTAAGCACTGGCAGTAGGTTGGTCACACGGCTGGAAAAAATGTTCGCTCTGTTGAATGATTGATATACCTATGGCAACAAATGGTTGGGAAAAATACTGTTAATCTGAAGCAAAGGCAAAAATAACAAAAATCTCCCCAGTTATCCGGAGGTTTTCTGAAACCTAATATCTGAGTTCAAACCACTTTCTGTCTATCCTTTCCAACTTCTTCATAACCCCTTAAGTGCGCGCAAATTATAAAAAAAAGAAACAATGGAGTTCAAGGCTAAGAATAAAAAAAATACTGAAACCCACTTGGCACGTCAGTTGCAATACAATGGGGGTGGCAATGGTGTAGTGGTAACGTCGTCAATTGCCACGCTAATGGTTCATGGTTCAAATCCTGATGTCAGCAAGCATTTATTCATTTACTTCTCATGAAATATATAAAGTCAATCCGATCAATTACGAAAGCTTTTGTGAACACCACTGCGAAGGCATAACACTGGTAGTAGCTTGGTCATGTGGCTGAAAAAATTGTTCGCTCTGTTGATGATGATTTGCCCTTGACATCGGTTATCGGGAAACAAGTACTGTGATTCAGAAGCAAAGACAAAAAATAACAAAAATCTCCACAGTTATCTAAACGCTACCCCAGGAGAATCTCTGAAGCATAAACAACTGAGCTTCAAGAACCACTACGCCAAAAATCTTTCTCTCTATCCATCCTAACGCCCGCACTGTGCGTAAACATGTTAAAGGTATTCACAACCTTTGAGTGCAAATTATAGAAAAAAAAAAAATAAATACAGGTATTGAAATAATGTAAAATGTTTTGTTATCACGGCATAATTTTCTATGGTTAAAAATATAACTTGAATTCATCTTAAAATACAAATCTAAAAAATCTCATTTGCCTAAAATCTGACGACGAAAAAGACTAGAATTACTGAACAAAAAAAAAATCTGTTTAAACTCATAATCAAGTTTGTATGGAGTAGAGGCAAATGAAAAATATGAAAATTAAACTTACTCGGTTAACAAGAATTCTGCTTTTATGTCTTTTCCGACATGTACGCCAGTTTTGAATTCAATACCTTCTGCTGCCATAAGATCCACACGACGTTTGACAACGTCTTTTGACAATTTCATGGTAGGAATGCCGTACTGAAGAAGACCCCCAATTCGATCGTTTCTTTCGAACACAGTTACCAGATGGCCAGCTCTATTTAGCTGTTGCGCAGCTGCCATACCAGATGGACCTGATCCCACAATAGCAACACGTTTTCCGGTACGCTTAGCTGGAATTTCAGGTTGAATCCATCCGTTTTCAAATGCATGATCAATAATAGCACATTCAATATTCTTTATTGTAACTGGTGGCTCAGAAATGCCTAATACGCAAGCTCCTTCACATGGAGCTGGGCACACTCTTCCAGTGAACTCTGGAAAATTGTTCGTTTGTAGAAGTTGCCTCAAGGCTTCTTTCCATTCGCCGTGGAAAACGAGGTCATTCCACTTGGGAATTATGTTTCCTAGTGGACATCCATGGGTATTTGACTGACAAAATGGTACACCGCACTCCATGCAACGGGCAGCTTGAACTTGTAGAGTTTTACGTACATGGGGGAAGTTATAAACTTCATTCCAATCCTTTTGTCTTTCGGTAGCATTGCGATAGATGGCAGTCTCGCGTTTGTACTTAACAAAGCCTCTAGTCTTATCCAAAATTCTATCAGCACGCTTTTGTTCCAATGCAACATCTTGAATGGCTTCTTCTATGTCTTTGATTGAGGGCTCGTTTGTATCGTTAGTTCCGTTTTCGATGGACTTCATTTCGTTTTTGATTTGTTCAGATATCTTCTCTTCTTCTAAGTCTTTTAATGCTTTTTGATACTCATATGGGAATACTTTAACAAATTTACTCTGGTAACTGGCCCAGTTTGTAAGAATATCCTGTGCTACTATGGAGCCAGTCTTCTCAATAAATTCCTGAAGAAGCTGCTTCACCAATGTAATATCCTTCTCCAACTCCAATGGTAGAAGTTCAACAGATTCAGGATTAACCTTTGGCTTGAATGACCCATCAATGTCGTAGACATATGCTATTCCACCCGACATACCAGCGGCAAAGTTTCGGCCAGTAAGCCCAAGAATCAATACTGTTCCTCCAGTCATGTATTCGCATCCATGATCACCAACACCCTAAAAATAGGTAATTAATTGTCACACTTAATGCATAGCGAACTTTTCCAAAACAATACCTCAACAACTGCTACGACACCGGAATTACGAACGCAAAAACGTTCAGCTGCTATGCCGCGGAAGAAAGCCTTGCCCTCTGTGGCTCCGTAGAGGCAAACATTTCCAACGATCACATTGAGATGTGATTCAAAGGGAACGGTATCCGGTGGTGTTATAACGACACTACCACCACAGAGACCTTTTCCAACGTAATCATTTGAATCTCCAATTAAAGTCACATTCACACCCTTTGCCAAGAATGCGCAGAAGCTCTGTCCGGCAGAGCCTTCTAGCTTAATGTTAATACTTTGGCCTTCTGGAAGTCCTGCTTCTCCGTATTTGCTAAGTAAGGACATTCAAATTATAATAGCCACAATAATTTTTCTTTTTATAGTTACCAAGCAATGTGGTAGCTCAGTGTAGATCCAAAAGCACGTTCTTCGTTTGGAATTCGGGAAACGATTTCAACAGAATCTACAGTTCCGTCTAAAACTCCTTGCGACTTTTCAATGACCTCATTGTCTAGGCGGGCTTCTAAGCCAAAGTCTTGAGGTACTGATCCTCCGACAATATTAACGCCAGGTCGTAACTTCAACGCATTTTGCAACAAGAGCGATAGATTTAAAGTGGATGCCTTGAGCGAACGGTTATCGCTCACTTTGAGCAAGTCTGTCCGTCCGATTAGATCTTGGAATTTTCGGATGCCAAGGTTTGCCATGATTCGACGAATCTGGTATTCAAATTTACATAATGATTACTAAAGCTTCAACAATAATATTTTCCCAAAACTTACATCTTCAGCCAACATGAAAAAGAAATTGATGACATGCTCTGGTTTTCCAGTAAACTTCTTCCTCAGAACGGGATCTTGCGTAGCTATACCCACGGGACAAGTGTTCATGTGGCACTTTCTCATCATTGTACAACCTTATAAATAGATTGGGAAAAATCATTAATTAGCTTTGTAATTTATATATAATTAATAAAAAATAAAATAAAAAAGGTTTAGAAAACTCATCTTACGAGCAAATACCCGACGATCATGAGCATAGTATAACAAAGCAGTAAATATGGGCTTAACCCTAATTAGTTTTAGTATTTTTCTTTAACCCAGATCTAGTACATTTGAATCTTAAATTGTATAAAGTAAATAAAATTTGTCAAGTGCTAGTCAAGTCTCACACAATAGTATTCCGGACCTTCGTTTTCACTGATTGCTAATATACAGGGTTATCGTGAATAAATTTTCCCCCGGAATTTTTCCCTCGAACAAAAATTAGGTATCTTCAAAAATAGGAAAAAAATTCATCAGGAAAAAGTTAAATAAAATAAAAAAATTCGCCTAGTTTCATTTGTGTTTTGAGTGTATAGAGTGAACAACATGCGCGTTAAAATAAGACAGTTATTTACTGCGCAAAAAATATTTGAAAACCTTAGAAATAAAGAAGAGATTCCAAGTGCATTCAAACTATGAAGAACGTAGACGTCATGTAGAATTTCATAATTTGCACCCACAGTGCACCTCTCCAACAATTTCCTAAAAAATGTCTATACTCATTGACATACTATATATGGACTGCTAGTAGCCAACTTCGCGTTGGTTCCAACATAAGCGCTAGATCTCCTGGTTCAGAGCGGAAAAAAATGGAAACTCAACAATGTTTGAAATTTCGTTGGATGCAGTTGGGTGTGCAAAAACAATGTTTTCATTGACATATTACATACAAAATTGATTCGTAATAAATAAACATACGAATATTGTGCAATTTATGTGGAAGCAAAATGCATATATTATAAGATGTAGTAAAAAGAAATCCATTACTTTTACATGAAATTGAAGGCTTTATTTAGCATAGTTCGAATGATCCGATTAAGGTCAAATATGCGTCGTTTTGTTCGATAATTTGTTGCCATTTTGAAGATAATTCCATTATGCATCTCTCGTAGAAGCCTTCGTCTTTATTGGCGAAAAACTGTGACAGTCGTTTTTCACAAGCCTCTCTTGAGGCGAATTTTTCAATAGCAAAATCGTTCGCCATGAACAGGAGCAGGTGGTAATCATTTGTTGCCAGGTCCGGATTATAAGGTGCATGCATAAGAACCTCCCAACCAAACTCCCGCAGCTTCTGGCGTCGTCCTGATGGAACACAATTCCTCTCCTATTGGTCAAAGCTGTCCGCTTTTGGGCGATTGCTTCCTTCTGACGGTCCAATTGTTGACAATGCAGGCCCGAATTAAGAGTTTTGCCGTAGGGGTTTTTGCAAAACCTTCCTGTCCGTCAATCCTGGTTTGACCACCGGTTGCGCCGGCTCAGCGCGATTGGACCACGACGGTTTTCGCTTTAACTGGCTGAACACAATGCATGCCGCGGCCGCGCCGCGGTAGCGTAATACGTAGAGATGTCAAATGGTGTGGCGCTGCACTCTCAAAATTCGCCCACAATGGTGTAGCGCGTAGTAATGTCAAATAATGCCAGCTGATTAATATTGTGTTTTTCTTCTTGAGTGTTATTGAGATTTGATTATTTTTGTGAGATTATTGTGCTATAATAATACAATAAAAATAATAAGAAGTGGATAAATTTATTTTCCTTTCACTAGCAAAATAATTTTTTCCACGGCGTGCTCTTCCATTTTGACTGTAACGAATATTTCAAATTTCTTGCGCTACTGCTGAACTCAGTTCAAGAATTCACCACGAAAACATCGTATAGAAAACCAAAACAGTCTTCAACAGTGGCCAATTTCTCTATCTGTCACTTGTGGCGCTGCACAAGTTAAAAGTAAACCAACTTCGTACTACACCACTGCTACCGCCACGCCGCAGCTACCTCATTGTGGGCGCTCTAGTGAGTTCCCATATATTTTAACTCTGTGACAGATCGTACTACGCTACCGCGGCGCGGCCGCGGCATGCATTGTGTTCAGCCAGTAAGTTGTCGTAAGTGATCCACTTTTCAACACCAGTCACCATCCGTTTCAGAAATGGGTCGATTTTGTTGCGATTCAGCCTTATTCAAGTGGTTCCAAACGTTTTTTGTGCAATGTTTAGCTCCTGGACAATCAAAACAGTGCTTACATGACGGTCAGACTCGACGATTTCCATGATTTTTTCCAGAGCGTGGTGCATCTTTGACATCGAAATTACCAGAACGGAATAGACGAAACCAAAACTGCGCGTGATTGGCTGTTACAGTATCAGGACCATAAACACTATTCACATTTTCAGCCGCCTGGCTTGCGTTTTCGCCTTTATCGAAGAAAAACTGTAAAATATGGGGACCTGCATTGCGATTGATCGGGAAACTACTGACTGCCCAAAACTTGGCTTGGGCCAGTAGCGCAACAATCAAGTTCGTGATGAAGTGCTTACTTTACCTCCTAGTGGTGGTCCCCGGGCAACTATACGTATAAACCCTTATACGTATAGGGCAAAATTGTAAGTGCGGGTTGTCTAGGGCCTTGATTCTAGGCTAGGTAACGTGGGCCAGCAACCTGCGTTACTGAAACCAGCTCGCTACTGAAACCGACACTATGCCTCGGATAAGGACTGATCACATGTTGACGACTTTTGGCTATTGTACCCGGACAAAGATAGGTTTCTGGAATGTAAAGACGCTCCTCGACTCGGGAAGAGAAGGTCCTTACAATGCCAGATTCCTCCAACTGGAAAAGGAATTCATGCGATATAAACTGGACATTTTGGGGGTAAGTGAAGTAAGATGGTTAGAAGCGGGCGAGTACCAGTCTCCAACGCGTAACACTGTACTACTCTATTCTGGAAGACCATCCGGAAGTCCGCGGGAATATGGAGTCGGACTACTGCTAACAACAACAGCACGCAAGGGCCTGATTTCCTGGCAGCCTCATGGTGATAGGATTTTGACGGCCAGATTCCGGACTAGAGTACGACGCGTCACCATCATACAGTGTTACGCCCCAACGAATAGTTCGTCTGAGGACGAAAAGGAGAGCTTCTACAATCTCTTAAGCGCAGTCTTCAACACAACACCAAATGGAGACATTGTCATAGTGATGGGGGATTTGAATGCCAAGGTAGGCAGCGACAACGAAGGGCTCAAGCATGTAATCGGGAAGCATGGACTAGGCAACCGCAATGACAACGGCGAAAGGTTTGTGGATTTCTGCAATGCCAACCGCCTTGTGATAGGTGGCACCATGTTTGAGCACAAGACCTGCCACAAAGTCAGCTGGGTTTCCAATGACAGGCAAGCAACCTCCAACCAAATTGACCATTTTGCTATCAGCCGCCGCTTTAGAAGCAGTCTCCTGGACGTCCGAAACAGACGAGGGGCAGATGTGGGGATAGTACGTGATCACCATCTTATGATAGCTACTCTCCAACTACGCACTGCTGCAGTTCGAAGATCCCACGACAACACAAGAATGCCCAGGTTCAAAATCGATAGACTTAGTGATCCCTCAGTGCGCCAACAATTAAGGGAGCACTTTTCGCAAGGTGTGGAAGCAATCAGCAGCTCAATGCCCGCAACCATCCAAGACCATTGGTGTGCTGTGAAAAATGTTTTTACATCTGGTGCTGAAAGAATTGTCGGTCGATCGCAGGGAAGACATAGGGCGTGGCTTTCCGAGGATACCTGGAGACGGATTGACGAACGAAAACAGCTAAAAGCTCGCGTTGCAGCTACCCCAGCAGCAGGGAGAAGCGAGCTAGAGTCCCTATATCGCATGAAGATGAGAGAAGTTCAGCGTAGCGTACGACGTGACAAGCGCAACTACATCAACGCGCTGGCTACAGAAGCAGAAGAAGCTGCACGGAGGTGCGACAGCAGGACTGTCTACAGAATCACGAAAGAGCTGACAGGCGGTCGCAGCTCCAGCCAATACCTAGTGAAAAGCCTAGACGGCTCCTTGCTCATTTCGGATGAGGACCAGCTCAAGAGATGGAAAGAGCATTTTGCTACGGTTTTGAACCGTGTATTCGCTAGCGATATGCTTCCAAATCAGACTGAGATGCCCGAGGTGAGAAGTTCCCGAATACGCACCACGACTCCCAGTAAAGATGAGATCATTACCGCGATCAAGGCACTCAAAACCAACAAGGCGGTAGGACTTGACGGTATTCCAGCAGAGCTCTTACGAGCAACGCCAACAACATCGGCTGAGCTTCTGCTTCCACTTATAGATAGAGCTTGGGAAGCTGAGAGCTTTCCTAACGAGTGGAAAAAGGGAATGATCGTCAAGCTTCCTAAGAAAGGAAATTTAATGGAGTGCGGAAACTGGAGGGGTATCTGCGTGCTGCCTGCTGTAGCTAAGATAATAGCTAAAATCATCCTTGAGCGAATCAAACAACATCTCGAAGACACACTCGATGCCGAACAAGCAGGTTTCCGCTCTGGATCCTCCTGTGCCGACCACATCAACACCCTGCGGATTATCATCGAACAGTGTGTTGAATATCGATCGCCACTGCACCTGCTGTTCATCGATTTTGAGAAGGCGTTCGATAGTGTCAACAGGGAGTTTATTTGGCGTGCCTTACGCAGGAGAGGCATTCCCGATAAACTAATTGCTATTATTAAAGCTACATATGAAGGCTCCAAATGTCACGTTCTGCACAGGGGAAGGTTGTCTGAGGAATTTGAGATCCAAAGTGGGGTAAGACAAGGCTGTATCCTTTCACCAATATTATTCCTATTGGTGATTAGCGATGTGCTTCATGCAGCTTTGTCGACGGGAAACGGAGGAATTCGATGGACTCTTACATCTCAACTGAAGCATCTTGACTACGCAGACGATGTATGCTTACTCTCCCACAGAATTATGGACCTCCACCAAATGACAGCAGATGTGGAGAGGGAGGCAGGTGTCGTCGGGCTGAAAATTAATACGACAAAAACTAAAATCATCAGCCTTGGAACTAACTCATCGGCTCAAATATGCATTGCTGGACAACCGGTAGAGAGAGTAGAGGATTTCCAGTATCTTGGGAGTATTGTCTCGACCGATGGTGGAACCGAACTGGATATAGCCAACAGGATCGCCAAAGCAAAGTCCGCGTTCGAGATGTTGTCCAAAATATGGCGAAGCAATGCAATCAGTTTGAGCACCAAAATAAGACTGTTCCGCTCCAACGTTGAATCCGTGCTGCTATATGGTTGCAGCACGTGGAGAGTGACCACTACTATCACCAGAAAGCTGCAAACGTTCGTTAATAGGTGTCTGCGCAATATCTTAAGGATTTTCTGGCCCAATCGTATCTCTAACGAACACCTTTACGAGACAACGGGTCAGGAACCAATAGGCACAACTATCCAACGGCGGAAGTGGCAGTGGATTGGTCACACGTTCCGAAAGGGTGACAGCTCCATAGCGAACCATGCTATGCAATGGAACCCTCTAACTCAGGATGGCAGAAGACCTGGCGGTCCGCGGAAAACATGGCGCAGAACAGTCGAGAAGGAGGCACGGCAGTTAGGGAAAAGTTGGGGAGAACTCAGACACATTGCCAGAAACCGTACACGATGGCGCGTAGCCATCTACCATTCTATGGAGAAATTCAACATGGATGGCATTTTGTTTCCACATTTTCCCGCTTCGAACCAAGAGAGCTAGTAATGTTGGCGTCATTTTTTGGACAGAGATTTTATGGAACTGACATTTTACTAGCAGTCCATATATAGTATGCCAATGTCTGAACTTACCCTCCAAACTGCATTATTTTCCACTTCCTTCGAAGATTTTCTAATTAATATTTTATAAAATTTGTCCATCATGTACGCACGATTAGCTAAACTGATTCAAAATATTTTGATTATAATTTCTCTTCACTCACAGTCGCTTGTAGTCGCTCAAATCCCCTTTCGCTAAATCGCTGTATGTAATTGATCGCTAGTAGCAAATCGCATTTCGCCTCGCGACGAGAATACACAGCCTAAATGTCTGCTTTAACCAGCCAAAGTGCAGGTAGATCTGTGAAGACATCAAAGAACTTCTTCCAACCGTCATTATTCGGTACCGTACCATGTACGCATACCATGTTTTAGTGTCTGTATGCCCCTTAAGAGCTTGGGTGGTTACACATTGAGTGCATTCGGATTCCAAGGCCCTAGTTAGGGATACGTATGCAGTTAGTAGACAATTTTTAATGGGCACATGCGCTCATCGACCAATCATAAGAAAGTTACCTAGTTACGTCTTCATAGATAGAGTTTAGGAGTTCGAACACTTCGACTGTTCAATCGTTTACTATGCCTTTTCGCAACGTTCCTTAAACCATCTTTGCTATGAGTGGTCAGGTTTGCATTTAAATAAATTCATGGCGATAATGGATATACATACCCGTATTGAATCTTTTGAAGGATTCAATATCTTGTGTTTACAAGATACACATTTAAATTCAACGTGTACAACACAAAATCATATAAAACATTTGTCGGTCTTAAATTTTGAGCTGGAGTTGAAATTTAGGAAGTACTTGTAAGCTTATTGGTTTTCAAAGCAGAAAAAGAGTTAACATTTCAAAAATCTGTTTACAAGCACAATATTTTAGATACCGGTTGAAATTATTTGCAATATTGAAAAAATTCTATTCTCTTTTATTCTGCTTCCTTCTATTGCATTTCATTTTACTTTATTCTATTCATGGGCAATGTCTGAGGGTCTTGGTTTCGGTTGAGACACAAAAACAGCATTGTGTTTTGGATGCATTAAATTGCATTCTATTGGTTGAAACCTATTTGATTATGCTAACCAGGTGGGGATTTAATGGGTTTAACATATGTACTATGTCGTTCCTCTTCTACAGCCAAATACGTGAGCTAAGGAACGAATATGAAAAACAGAGGTTGTTGTCATCAACGAAGTAATGGGTTGGATTAGGAGTTGCAGACAAGGTCGTTAAAAAAAGTGAGAAAGAGTCAAGAGACAAAACAGAGCCTTGGGGAAAACCATCATTTACATATATGGTGAATTGCAGACTTGCAGCCGTCCAAGACAACTTGTATTGAAGGGCCCGAAAGGTTATTTTTAATCCATTTAAGAGACTCATCGATGGCATACACCCACGTATTCGACAAAAGAGCCTGGTACCAAACTCTATCAAATGCCTTAGAAATATCGAGAGCAACCATCTTTGCTTCGCCAAAGTGGTGGAGAGATTGGTTCCACTTCTCGGTGAGATATGCTATCAAATCACCAGTAGGCCTGTTGCTACGAAAACCGTACTGCCGGCCATTCAGGAGTTTTCGTGAATCGAGATATTTCATAAGCTGACGATTTATCAGCGTTTGGTCGGAATGTTGGTCTACATTGTCGTTATACAGTCTGCAGAAGTAGTTTTTCCATATTCTCGGCACCGACGGTTTGCTATTTTAACACGTTCTTTTTACCATTCGGTAAAACTTTCGTACATTGTGTCTGGAGTATAAGCTAATAAAATTGTCGACTGCGCGCTGCTCATGGTCCTTCTTCTTTTTTTGGAGAAGCCGGTGTTCTTCCCGTCTCTATTGCTCGTACAGCTCACGAGCAGCTCTCGTCTTCCTTTCCAGCGCCGCTTTATATGCCCCTGGTTTCCCTGCATGCATTCTTCGGCATTCTTCGTCGAACCAGGAGTTTAGAGGTGTTGCTCGGGCGAAACACACCACCTCGGTTGTGGCATTTCTGATGATGCAGTGGAATGGTTGCTACTCCTGTTCGGCAATTGATGCTAGTGGTTTCTTGCGATTGTAGTTTATTGACATTAAATTTTCTTACTTACTGGTATTCATTCTTTGTTGTGTCGTTTGGGATATCCACATCGGCCACTCGGAAGTTTTGGATATCCAGAATACTGGAGGCATGTCTTGATCGCAATTATGATCAATTTGGGTTATCATTACATGGCCATTAGAGCGCAATGTTTGCTTGTGAATACTGAGGTGGGGAAACCATGTGCTTACCCTTAGTCCGTTGACAGAGGTGGTGTCATGTTGGTTAACTTAACCGACTGCCCTACCAAAGACGTCCTCCTGCCCTATTTTGGCGACGTATTTAGGACATTGCTCGAAAGCAAACAATCTTTGGTGGCAGGAATAATTTTTCGGCTGCACATGGTCTGTTTAGGGTCCGAAAATTCCACGTACAGATCCGAAGGCCGTTATCAGTTGAATCGTCCTTATCCGAGACTTGCGATTGTTTCTGAATTAGTGCTTTTTTTTTACTTAGTAGGGAAGTTACGCCGATGGCACAACTCTCAACCTGGAGGGCCAGTCCCTTATGTTATACCACTAGGACGCGGGGCCGGATGCACCGGTGCCAGTAGTACACTACGGGATCTTATTCTCTTATTCCAAGGTCTTGACTAATTTGGAAGTTCCTTACCGACCTGTGATCCGGTATGTATGTGTATGAATGCGCATACCTTATCTCTGACGTCGATCCAAGCGAGGAAACAGGATTTAATAAAAAAAACAGATAAGTTCTTGAACCATAGTGTAAATAAGAATAAGTGAGACTAAAAAATAAGTATCAAATAAAACGAGAAATTTTGGAAATAAATTTCGCACATACTGATAAAAAAAATTTCTGCTTTTTCAATCACTAGGATTATAAGTGCGCTTTAAAGGTTTTTTGAGTTTCTCTCCACTGTTAAATACTAGACAATACAGAAATTAACGCACGCTACAAACTTCATCAAAATTCTGATAGTGAATGCATACCTTTTTAAAGCCCAAAAAGCTTAGTTAAAATGTGTTCTTTGGCCAATTGAAGGTTATATCCCCCTTGAGCTATAGTAAATTATAGTGACTACATAGAGTTTTAGGGAATGTGAATAGTAATCTCAAATGGTCAATACTTTGATAAATGACTCAATGGCTTTAAATATGTACTTTTAATGTTGCTAGAAATAACCTGGTCATACGGCTGTTCTGATAACAAGACCATTCATACTTTTTGCATGAGTTGAGTCTCAACATTTGGATATGTGTATTTACTCGTACATACGAGTGATGACTATGCATTTGAGTATGTTCATAGCTCTTTATTATCTTTATAATTTTGTGGTTTCCTTGTTTTTGTTATTTGCTTCTATTAGACACTCTGTTGAAATAGAAGAAAATATTCAACGCCTAAAGTCAGGGACAGATATTTTTTATATAGTAAAAGAACTAAAACTATCAGAGTGGTTTGTGCTTGCTAATACAGAAGTGTTTTGTTTTTTATTGACAAAACCTAACCTTGGTGGTAGTTGAAAGGAACTACACCTGAATCTTTTTCATTCGTTACCAATCTGTGTCACACGGCTGTATAAATATGGCTTTTCTTAAACTATGGTTACTCTCCTTGATAAGAACTTTACATTTATATTTTTTTTTGCTCTCAAATCAATTTGATATAATGTAAATATGATACAAGTTATAAATATATCTTACCCATAACAAGCAATGGTGCTGTACTAAAGCCAAATTCATCTGCTCCCAGAAGTGCGGCTACTACCACGTCAAATCCAGTTCTTAGCTGCCCATCGGCTTGCACAATCACCCTAAGGAAAAGGTTTGATTTTAATATAGACACATTCTGTCGGGAAATAAGAATCAAAACATAAATTACTAATGAAACATCGCTGGAACATACACACAGACGAGGGCTAACAGAACAAATGACTACGAGAGTAACGATCAATCGACTAATCTGTTTTTAACCGCTTTTGACCCTACAGTCTAGTCTCAGAAGCACTGCGGTCTCGATAACGTGGTACCCCATCTGCTTTTGTCTCTGACTAGTTCTGTGGGAAGATGATTATGTGCGACAGGTTTTTTTTTTTTTTTTCTTTGTATGATACAAAAACAATATGGGTGTGGTAAATAACGAAGGAAAACATCAAAATCACATCTCACCGTAAGATTGTGATCGAATATGCCAACAACGTTATGTTAATTAGGAAAGGCATTTTTATTGCAGTTACAACTGTGCTCTGCACTTATAAATTGCGTCCATTCGAGAACCACGATCTGGATAACCAGGTTTCAATGTATGTAAAATGAGCAATGAATTCTTTAAAACAATTTACCTTGAACGTAGATTATTTAAAACAAGAACTTGATGTGTTTCAGCAATACCCAATTCCCATGGCAAACCGGCGCTTTTAATTCCTGTCCATGAACTGGCGCCAGTACCTCCATCGTGGCCAGAAATTACAATGTGCTCCGCCTTGCCCTAAATTTAGTTTATAACTTTACTGATTTGAATTCTAATTTATGTTAAACGAAATACCTACCTTAGCTACGCCAGATGCAACAACTCCAACCCCGACCTCAGACACAAGTTTAACACTTATTCTAGCCTTAGGATTGGAGCATTTTAGATCGTAAATTAGTTCAGCCAAGTCTTCGATTGAGTAAATATCGTGATGAGGAGGGGGAGATATAAGTCCGACGCCTGGTACCGAATGGCGAGTGTAAGCAATGTCCTTGGTGACTTTGTAGCCGGGCAATTCGCCGCCCTCACCGGGCTTAGCTCCTTGTGCCATTTTAATTTGAAGATCATCTGCGTTAGCCAAATACGAAGCAGTTACACCAAAACGACCCGAAGCGACTTGCTTGATAGCTGATCGTCTGTTGTAATCGGCATCTTGGTCTGTTAAATATAAAATTGTGTAAATATATAGAAAGGTTACCATCCGTTTGCAAATGCTGTTATAATTCCCTATTCAACATAAAAGATAGAATAGGATATTTTATTCGGTTCCTCATGATCTCATGACTCTAAAAAAGTGGACGTGGCTAACACTATAAGTTGCATCATTTTATAGATTCTAATATTCACCCTGATTGTCGTTGGCGTTTGTCGCTTTTCGACGATTGTCGTTTTATTCTTCAGATGTAGCACGAACCCATTTTCATAACTTTTTCATTGTGAAAGAGTTGTAATAGTATTTTATACGAGAAACAAATTTCACGTCAAGGAAACCATCTTAAGAAAAATAGAGCGCGACCGGCTCAGCTGGTATTGCGACGTTCAAAGACGAAATCATTTAAACCATGTTAAAAAGGCAATATCAATGAACCTTCCAAAGACATCGCGAGGCAAGCCTATAAACCCCTGGATCACACAAATGCGATGACATGGCCTCAGTAACCGAGTGATCCAAAATCGGGAGGCCTGCCGATATTTTCTGAACACAAATAGGCGAACCCCACAGTCGGATCAGCAGAAATTCGGCGAAGTGGGAGGGTCATGACCCCTTGTTTTTGGATCATAACCTCACCGAAATAGGAAGAAGAAGAACAAGACATCAATGTTATGGCCTGCGTGAACCTTATGTCCGTTTAGAACATGTCCATGGACCTTATGCCGTCTCACCGAATTTATCTTCATTATTTACTTCTGTTACACTTAATGTGACAATATAACTTTACCGTATGGGGTAAGTTAGACAAACATAGACAATGAAAAAATAGATATTTCAAAAACGTACTTAGATAACGATCTGCATCTTCGCCACCTTCGCCAGTATTACTCTTGCCTCCGATCCGATTCATAGTTACTGCAAGGGTCTGATGGGCCTCCAAGGAAATACTGCCAAAACTCATGGCTCCAGTGGCGAACCTTTATGAACGAAAATTAGACTAAAAATCAAATAATACTATTTCAATACTCTACCTCTTGACAATTTCACTTGCCGGTTCTACTTCTGAGATATCAATACTTTTCGTGCCTGCTACAAACTCCAGTTGACCTCGGAGGGTACATTTCTTAACACTTGCTAAGGTCGATTCCCTAAAAGCCTCAAATGCGCTCTGATTCTTATTGACAGCCGCTTCTTGCAAACTGGCGATTGAAGACGGTTCATTGATGTGACTTTCACCGCCATGTCGCCAGTGATACTGTCCGGGATTGCGCAAGATGCGAGTATCAGGTGAAACCCTACAATAAGTCATTTGGAAACGATCCAAAGCTTCTGCTGCAAGAATCTCTAATGTTACTCCACCAATACGACTATGGGTACCCCGGAAGCAACGGTCAATTAAATCAGAGCCTAGACCAACAGCCTCGAAAATTTGGGCACTTTTGTACGATTGCAGTGTGCTGATACCCATTTTAGCCATTACTTTAGCAATGCCAGTATCAATTGCTTGTGCGTATGCCGTATAAATTTGCTTGTCGGTAACGTCTGGACTAATAACGCCGTCGTTGCGAAGTGACAGCGCCAACTCAAATGCCAGGTACGGGCATATAGCATCGGCACCATAGCCAAGCAGAACGCAAATGTGATGGACTTCCCTAGCCTCTGCAGTCTCCACAATAATACCGACTTTCATTCGCTGCAGTGTCTCAATGAGATGATGGTGTAAAGCACCGAGCGCAAGAAGGGCTGAAATAGGTGCTCGCCTACGACCCGCGTTTCTATCCGAAAGCACTAGAAGCTGATATCCATTTTCAGCTGCAATTCGACCTTCACGACAAATGCGATCAATACAATTTATGTATCCATCGACCTGTTCTTCGAAATGGAATGTTATGTCCAAAATTTTAGTTTTCCAACCGCGGTGAGTATTCCTCTTGAGCAAGTCGGTGTCTGGAATGCTTAAAATTGGATTCGGTAGCCAAATGCGATGGACCTGATCGGCCGACGGTCTCAACAAGTTTCCTTCTGGTCCTACGGGACATTGCATCGACATGACCACTTTCTCGCGGAATGGATCGATGGGGGGATTTGTAACTTGAGCAAAAAGTTGTTTAAAATATTCATAAGGAAGCGGTTGAAATTCGGAGAGGCAAGCCAATGGTGCGTCATTTCCCATAGAACCAAGTGCCTCTTTCCTGTAAAAGATGTACAAATTAGTAAAATATAGGTATTAGGCTTTTCCAACTCACTTATTTTTAAACATAGGTACAAGCAGCATGTTCACAGTTTCAGTTGTGTAACCGAATAGAGCAAGGCGGGGGTCAAATATTCCTTGCGGTGCTGGATCAACTCCGTTCGTATGTCCATTAGCGGTAGCTTTGCTCAACTTGTCTGCATTTCGAATTTCATCCATTGTAATCTAAAATACATGTTGAATGAGAAATGAGAGAAATATCAGGAAATGCAATAAGGAAAACAAAATAAAAATCTGGAACGACAAGACCTTGTCCAGACTCGAATGCATGTATGTAAGTGTTCTTCTACGGCTAACATGGCTAAAGGAAATGCACATAGACTACACTAACTGTGAGAAGATCGATTTGAATATGTGAGGATCATAACTATTGTATAAAACCAATCTGTAATGTTTGTGTGTTTGAACATTTGTTCGATATTTGCGCTACAATCGGGGGTGGACCTGAAGCCTCAATCAACAAGCTTCTGCAGCTGGCTCCGTCATTAGCCAGTTGTTTCTAGTTGGTTGAGGTCCCTTTTCCCTTGTTTGCACCACCTAAGGTGAAGCCTTCTTCTACGGCGTCGTCCCTACAGACAAAGGGTAATAAGCATTACTCACACAGAGGCTTAGCTTTTGTACGAGTGGCTAAATGGCCAAGGTACTTCAGGTCGACGGCTGCGCGTCGGAATGTTCAGACTTGTAACATGCCGAGTGATATAACTATAGAAAGCTGAATACTCTGCTGGGAGGCAGACATCTCTGACATCAGAGAAATGCAATAGGTGGGTCTACCTTAAAACAGTGACTAATGCTCTATAACAAGAACCTTAGCAGCAACTGTCTAAATGATCTACTGTTCGACGGAAGTTGGACCAAAAAAAACAGTATGCCTACGCAAAGGACAAGAGCGTCAAGAGAGTGCTGCACAGTGGAGAAATGCTATGCACGCAAACCTTTGCCGTGTACACTTATGGATCCAAAATGGACATGGATTTGATGGCTATACCAGCGGTGTCAGCAGTGACCACAAGAAGTTATCACCAATACTACATGAGGTAACTTTCTGCTGGGTATCTGGACACGAGGCCGAACCACGGAATAAGGGGGCTGATGAGTTGGGACGGAGAGGCTCGGCACTAGGCCCAGAGCATTGCCTAGGCCTGTACGATTTGAGTAATAAATTGCTTGAAAAATACTTCTTCTAGGATACCGATCAATTGTCCGGTAAACGACTAATACACGTCATGCATAGATGTTTTCGTACGAATTGGGAAAGTAATACTCCATGATTAAAGGAGCTCTTTGAAGATATTTTTTTGTCATTTTCAAATGTACGGCTCACAACGACTATTGCAGAAGTTGCAGGAAGGAGGAATTTGAATCCGTCCATCACCTGGTATGTGATTGTCTTGCTCTCTCCGACAAAAGAATGAAGACTCTTGGTAGTTATTTCCTTACGGAATTGAAGGATCTACGTGAATTCGAGCTGAGAATCTACCCACAGATATACAATTTCAAAAGTTAGCGCACTAGTTGACTTATATGTAAATCTGCAGATTTGCCAAGTGTCACGAACTCTGAAAAATACATTCCAGCTCTTTCCTAACAAAAAAGTCGCTTAGGCAGAGAACTGATTTAATCAAACATGCTGAACTCTGATGTTCAAAAATCTCTTTAGCCTGCGAAGAGATGGAAGAAATCCTTAAATTTACAGGTCTGCAATAGAAGTGCTCAGAAGATCGTCTTTTCCCCGGGGAAAAAATATCTTAGAAAAAAAAGTTTTGCGAAAATTCGTAGTAGATCAGGTATGAACAAACTTAAAGTTAGATCAATTTTAAATACACATCTAAGTTGAACTTAAGTTATGGGATAGGAACACTAAATCAAAAAGTATTTAAAATTGAGTTATGATTAAGATATTTTCCAGGCTATATGGTGAGAGCGATATGTCTTGAAAAAAAAAAAAAACTTTAAAAGGCCAATTATGAAATGCATGCTCTTCGATTTTTTGGAAGACAATGTCGAAATAGCTTCTCAAATCGCCGTTCGGATTCGGCACTAAACTTTAGATCCCTTCCATTCGTGTGAAAATATAACACACACAACATGAGTGGTTGCGAGAAGCTAGGCCCTGGCACTTAAAGAGCTGTTGCGCTAAATATATATGTATATATATAATGTCGAAATACTTGAGATTATGGAAGTACGTACATGCATAGGTTCTACCCGGTAGATTCATGTAAGAAAGGAATACTTTCATAGCTTTTGTCAACTCTCTTTCTGTAAATATTTCCGTCTGACCAAAGAAACTACTTTGTGTATTCTAGAGCAGACTGACGTACACTTAAGGTTTCTCTTTAATAGGTACGATTTCATTTTAATTGCTTAAATACAATATTTCATAACTAGAATTATGAAATTAGGACAATTACCAGAAACAATTCGATTATCGCAATAAACCACGTTTTGGTAGTCTAAGTTTCATTTTGACTGGGAATTATTAGCTAAGTATAGAGGGCTGCATGTTTCTAGAGCCTCAAGAATAGCTTTGATAGTTTCGATTTCTATAGCTACTTTAATAATATTGATCTTTATAGCTTCCTTCACTTTTCGGTTAACATTCAGAAAACATATACTGCCAATATGGTTATTCACCATATTTAGATTTAAACTTTTAAAATTGACAACTTTTCAAACGAATTGAAAGTATCTTTGTTAAGATGAATTTAAATATTTTGGAGCAATTGGAACTGAACTTAAGATATACGCCGAACGTTGCTATGATGCAAATTTATGAACAGTATCAGCAAATGGAGCTAGATATGTATTTATGTTAAGTTGCTCAACCGAAATCCTTAATCGATATCGAAAATGTATTATACTCGTATCTACTTATAAAAATGATATGGGAAAATGATTACCTTAGGTTAAGAATGAATTTTCGAACAATTTCACCTATTAATTGAGTGACCTTTGAAGTTGTTCGCCTCTTTCTTGAAAATGATTTATCTTTAGGCAAAAATTGGAAATTTTAAGTATCTAATAAAAATCTTATCTGCTAACTATAATACTTCTTATTAATTTTTCTGTAACAAAAACTCGAAGTTGAATAGTGATATAAAATACGAACGATTAGTGTTCATTTAAAAATTCGTTTTATCTCCCGAAGGCAATCCTATAATTAAATTTGGACATACAAATTTAATTCGTACAAGATAAAGAAAAGAATCATGACATGTTCCAACTACTTTTAAATCGTTAAAAAAGATCACGTTGAAATGTATACCTACATATGTATTTGCCGATTTGTGCGGCTTACTGTAAAAAATTAAATAGTAGGAACTATGCATACGACTTTAAGGGAAAGAAAGAGAACTTCAAATGAAAAAAACAATCTACAAAAACGAGGAGTTAAAAAACTTTGAACTGAGAAGATAAAAAAAGGGCTTCATTTCAACCAAGTTACGCACACACTTCAATGTAAATATTGAAAAGTAAATTAAAGTTCAAATCTTGCTCACTCAGATGTAGTTAATAAGTACCTACATATGTATAAAGCACTTAATGTCTAGCACAGAAATAAATGAGATAGCTCTGCAAATAAGTATCAATTTGTTTATATTAACTTTTAAGTAGGTAACTGCAACACTCCAGGCAGAATTTTATTTTAATATATCGTATTTTTAAATTATCTACATACATATGAACATACATATCTCATCGATTTAATAAATAGAAGCCAGTACTGACACATCTGAATTGAACGTGAATAGTAAGAGAACGTTAGGTGTGAGATGCTTTCGAAACTCCACTTAGCTGCCTGTGTAATATTTTTAGATCTGTAGTTTATATATTTTGATGACTTTATTTTTTTAAATATAATATGCATACTTATACACAGATCACAGGTCGGTAAGAAATTTCAAAGATTAGCCAGAACCTTGGAATAGAGATGGTGGCGGAGTAACCATTAATGGACCAACGGCAGTGCTCATACTCCCGTAGTGGACTACTGGCACCGGTGTACCTGGTCCCGCGTCCTAGGAGTATAACAAAAGGAACTGGCCTCCTGGTTGGAGGTTGTGCCGTCGGGTTAACTTCCCTGCCACGTAAAAAACTTATGGTTACGAAGCAACCAACAGCCTCGGGTACGGATGATTTTACTGTTGACGACCCTTGCAAACGTAAAAAGGACAGCGATCTTCGTGTCTGCACGTGGAATGTTAGGTCCCTCTACAAACCACGTGCAGCCGAACAACTTCCGTAGGCCCTAGACTGTTGAAAAGCAGACATTACTGCCATCCAAGAAGTGCGTTGGGATGTGCCGGACAAAAGAAGAATGAAAAACTGCGACATCTACTACGGCGATTGTTACAGACAACAAGGACAGCGTCTATTCGGGTGCGGATTTGTTATTAGAGGCAGATTTAGGCAAAATTTCTTGAGTTTCCGGCATGTGAACGAGCGCCTCATGACTATCCGTGTCAAGGCTAAATTCGGCAACATTGGCCTAATATGCGCTCACGCCCATCACGATAAGATGGACGACACGATGAAGGATGATTTCTACCAGCTCTTGAACAACACGTATGAGCAATGCTGTAGCCACGACACTAAAATTGTGAATATTTTCCGTTTTAAGCTAACCTTTTTAATTGCATTTCTGCAGAAGACTAGTATCTAAGACTTTGACATTACATAGTGGAACACCACCATTGCCGATATTGATAAGGCGCTGTGTTCAACATTCTTATGTTAGATGATCAAGTTCGAATCGCGTTTTGGTGCATGCATTCTTCTTTTTAGTTTACTTGAAGAAAGGTGATGTTTTAGTTTTATTTGTTCGTCACTTTTTTATCATAAACAGATAAAGTTTAATTTTATTTTAAAATTTCATTTTATTTTAAAATTTCATTTTATTTTAAAATTTCATTTTATTTTACTATTCGAGAAAAGAGGAGAGCACGCAAAATATGGCAACAAACTCGCACTCCCCAGCATAAAACCCACTCGAATTTCCTATGCAATAAGCTTAAAAAAGCGATCCAAGACCTAAAAAACCGAGAGACTTCAGCTTATCTTGAAGGTTTAACCGCCGAGAAAACCACTAATTACTGGCTCTGGAAAGCTGTCAAAAGAATTAAAAAACCCCAAATACATTCGCCACCGATAAGAAAAAACAACGACGAATGGGCAAAAGGTGACAAAGAAAAAGCGGATCTATTTGCCGAGCACTTAGAAGAGACTTTTAAGCCATTTGATGGAGAAACATTGGTAGACGATTTTACCGGTACGACTACGACATCTGACAACCTTAGAATAAAAAGTGTGTCACTTATAGAACTTTGCCAGGCAATAAAAAACCTAAAAAATAATAAAGCTCCTGGCTATGATTTAATAACCGGACAAATCCTCAAGGAATTACCAAAAAAGGCACTATTAAAATTGCCTTATTTAATAAATGCTTCCATTAGATTATTATACGTTCCAAATCAATGGAAAGTCGCAGAAGTCATAATGGTTCCGAAACCGGGGAAATCTCCAAATGACAAAAAATCGTACAGACCGATATCGCTACTACCAATAATATCGAAGGTATTTGAAAAACTCCTTCTGAAACGGATTCTTCCGGTCATTGAAGAGAGACGCCTAATACCTGACCACCAATTCGGGTTCAGAATCAAGCATTCCACAATAGACCAGGTTTATAGAATAACCGACGAAATTGAAAAAGCCCTTGAGGAGAAAAAGATTTGTTCTAGCGCTTTTCTTGACGTATCTCAAGCCTTCGACAGGGTTTGGCACGATGGATTGAATTATAAGCTAAGACGAATCCTTCCGGAGCAACTTAATAAGATCTTAGAATCGTACCTTAAAAACAGACTTTTTCGTGTTAAGCACGGAACTGAATATTCTGATTTTAAAGAAATCGCCGCCGGAGTTCCGCAAGGAAGTGTCCTTGGGCCTATCTTATTCTTGCTGTACACTCGGGACATACCTCAAACTGAAGGCACTATTGTAGCTACGTTCGCGGACGATACGGCTATTCTGGCAACGGAAAGTTCAATCGAGTCAGCAACCATAAAACTCCAACGAGCCTTGGATAAAATCTGTGAGTGGACAAAAACTTGGCGCATTGTTCTTAACGAGACCAAATCGACGCATGTTAACTTCACTTACAAGAAAATAATCAACCTTCCCGTTTTCATTAACTCGGTAAAAATACCGCATGCAAACGAAGCTAAATATCTGGGAATGACACTAGACGCGAAACTTAAATGGAAACCTCACGTTAAAAAGAAACGTGACGAAGTCGAAAATCGACTTAGAGAAATGTATTGGCTAATTGGAAGATATTCCAAACTAAGCGTATATAACAAACTGCTTCTGTATAAGCAAGTGCTTAAACCCGTGTGGACGTACGGTATACAACTCTGGGGTTGTACCAAACCAAGCAATAGGAATCTCATACAATCATTGCAAAATAAAATTATAAGAATAATCGTGAACGCTCCCTGGTATATCAGAAACAATGATATCCACAGAGACTTGGGGATAGCTACCGTGGAGGACGAAATAAAAAACTTCGCTCGCAAGCTTCGTATTCGTCTTCATGGCCATTGCAACTGTGCCATACTCCAAACTTTGGATGTGACAAATCTTACGCGCCGACTTCAAAGAACGAAACCGTTCGAATTAGCGCTATAAGACAAAAAGCCGCATGTCATGACGGTTTCAGCAGGTGCTTTTATTGGAAATCTACCTGCCTCACGCGAATATAAATCTGAAGCTTAAACTACTTGATAAGGTCAAACTTAGTCGTAGTAAACAAAACGAAGGGAAGGGTGTTTTTAGTCAGTAGAAATCTGACACTACTATGAGTACACGGTCTCATAGTGTCTCATGAAGATTTGCACCTACCCACGAAGAAAAAAAAAAAACAAAAAAAAAATTTTATTTTACAATTTATTTTATTTTAAAATTTCATTTTATTTTAAAATGTCTTTGTCAGAAGCTGTTGGTGGTATTTTTTTGTACACAGTTGTATATCTTAAGAAGTAGGGGGAAACTTCCTTGAAAACTGGTACTAGAAGTTTGTAATGAAGACAGTGGTATACCAACATAGTAATGTCTCGGTAATCCAAATTGATTATTGCAAGGGATACTTCGGATTGTCGAAGAATTCGGACTGTGATGTACACAGCTTTTGCAGGTTAGAAATCGGTATGGAGACGATACATGACTTTCATGTTATATTATTTAAAAAAAAAAACTTTAAAACTCGAATTACGTGTAAATTAGAGTGCAAAATCTAAAAAAAAAAATTGGAAAATTGGGTCCCATGGCTCTATTCCCAGCACTTTTCACAAAATTTATTCAACTTCGTTCCTTATAACTTTACGTAAGCAGGTTGGAATGACATGAAAATGGAAATAGCAAATCCAAGCGTAGTTTAGTTTGAAAGTACGACCTCCCTACTGTCTGCCAAACATTCGAGAGTGTGTCATAAGAAAATTGTCAAAAATTGTTTCCTTCCAATCGTGAGAATAAATATAATGCTTACAGCACAAATGGTTGCCAGAAGTTAGGCTAGAAGCCCTTCTTGGGTTGTTAGCACGGAATCTTTTTTTTATTTTTAAAATATTTGTCTCAATTTATTGCAGGTAAAAGTATTTGACAGTGATGATCAAAACCATCATCATCTTGCTTATTCGGAGTGTAGAATATATAACGGGATATTAGGACAAAAGATGGTTCGGATCAGCGAGTCATTACGGTAATTCACTGATGATATGATGGTCAGCCTAGTAACTCCTAACACGCCTTAATCAAGCTGATTTGTTTATAGTAACAGAATGCTTGAATATAAATATTAATTTTGGACTCACCTATTGATATCCGGAAAAAGCAAACAAAATAACGTTTCTGGATAAAAAAAAAGGTTATACCCAGAAGGCTCAAAATGTATTACCCTTACATTTGCCTATCTCGTAAAAGTGCAAGTAACATAAATTTGACTTTAAATTAATACTTGAGCCAAAACATTTAATTCTTTATAATTAAATAAAATTAAAGTGGGCACCGTGGCACAGGCGTTAAAATCCTAGAAAACTCGAAAAACGATGAACGATCCTACCTCCCACGAACATCTGACAAATATTCGAGTCACGAGAAAGCTATTTAAAAAAGTAAACTATCCTTCAGACATGGTATAAAAGTGTAGGTCCTTTCCATTCGCTCAAAACAAATAACGCGCACAACATGACTTTTATTTTATTTTTTTATTTTTATTCGAGGGACAAGTACAAATAAATTTGTACTGACCGGATAACCATGCCGGGGAACTAGCCCATATGACAATTAAATATGTGTACATCTTAACAAGACGACTTATTATGAAAAGCTAGACCTACGGTATGAGAATGACCTCTTGGGGCGAATATTCACTTTTAGTAATATATTGAACCTGTTTGGACTGCAGTCACCATATAGTTGAATTATACCATCAACCTACTTAAAAACAGATGTTTCAATTTGTGAAAATGTATTGAATGCCTTAACTTAGAACATACCTAGATACAAAAAAAAAAAATCGTTCTTAAATTTTAATTCTGACGTGTGTGCCCATTTTTGTTGCAAGGGCAAGATGTGTGTGTGAAGGTGCGAACTCGGGATTAAACAAAAACTAAGAAAACAACAAATACGATAAAAAAAAGTTTTGGTCTCTTCAAACTTACCATCTATGTCCAACATTTGTTTGTGGAGCATTAGATAAAAGATAACAATATTGTTTGAGGTTAACATAATCTTTAAATAATTTTTTAATAAATAATAATTTGACATTAGGTACAAAACTTACCTTTTGCTGAAGCCATTCAGAGTGTGGCCTCGATTTCGCAATGTTTGACTTTAGCTCAACGTCTTGAATGAATGTCTTTTCTTGAGTATCAACCAACAACATACGACCTGGTTTCAAACGACTCTTCAATATCACTTGTGAAGGATCAACATCGTAAACGCCAACTTCAGATGCCATGACAAGAATATTATCTTTGGTAATGTAGAAACGTGATGGGCGCAAGCCATTCCTATCAAGAACCGCTCCAATATAACGACCATCAGTAAATGAAATCAAAGCCGGACCATCCCAAGGCTCCATGACGCACGCTGCCCATTGATAGAAGTCGCGCTTCTCCTGTGACATAGTCCTATCATTTTGCCAGGCTTCGGGTACCATAGTCATAACAGCCTCGGGTAAAGAACGCTCTCCAGCCATTGTTAGAAATTCCAGAACACAATCAAAAGATCCCGAATCGGAAAGATTTGGCTCAACGACGGGGAAGAGTTTCTTCAAGTCATCCCCGAACCTTTGGCTCTCCATCACACCTTCGCGTGCTTTCATCAGATTCACATTGCCCCGCAAAGTGTTAATCTCGCCATTGTGCGCTAGCACACGAAGAGGATGGGCACGCTCCCAAGACGGGAACGTATTGGTACTAAAACGAGTATGAACCAATGCCAAATATGTATCAAATTCGGGATTCTTAAGATCGGTGTAGTAGTCCCATAGCTGATCCGAAGTAAACAACCCCTTGTACACGATAGTCCTCGTGGATAAGGAACATATGTAGAACCGTCGACCAGGCTTTACCAGCAGATGACTGGCTTGCTTTCGCAAGAAGAATATCAGCCGCGCGAGTCTATCTTCGTCCGAATCAGAACAGGTGACGAAAACCTGACGAGACACTGGCTCGCTTTTAAGGGCTACATCTCCGATTGCCAAACGGTTTGTAGGCACTGTGCGCCATGCCAATACTTTAAGCCCGAGTGCCCTCGCCAGTTCGTTGAACTCCTTCTCGGCAGCAGCTTGCGTCTTTTCGTCCAAATAGAAAATTCCAGTTGCATACTTGCCAAATTCGGGCAATGTTACACCCTGCGACTCCCTGAAATTAAAAGAAAATAAATTAATACTCACATCTTACACTACTAGTTCCCTGTCTGATAAAACATTAGTAAAATGTACATATATTCGCATAATTGCATGGCAGACCTGATAAAGTGCTGATTGGTGTCGGAAACGCTAGCTGCCAGATAGCCTGTTGACATAGTCAACAATTTCGTTATTGAAATAATAATTTAATTCATGACCTACATACATGCTTGCAATTGCTTTCGTAAGACCCCATAAGCGAGTATAATCAAACCGTGACGTATGCGAGAGCCAATCGTTTTCTCCCTGTGTATTGTGCTAACTACGAGTAAGATAAGCTTTTGTACAAGAGCTTTCGCAGTCACTTGATCGTACTCAGCTATGAATCACGATTTGTAATGCGTTCCTTGAACTTGGCATTAGCTCGATTATATTCAATCTCAAGATAGGTATAGCACATTTCAATGTCTAGTGTCAGCAAAAGGTGCTGTTTTAACCTTTGAATGTCCGAAAAAATAGTCGAACTGTAGCTAATGAGTGCGTGTACTGTGCACACGCAAATATATCCTTTCAAATTGACCATAATAATAGAAATTATCAATTTCAATCCAAGTTGACTTGAATGACTTGATTCCAGTGAGACACATGCGATCACTGGTAAATAGCAAAAATTACTTTTGAGAGTGGTTAAGTAAATAATTGACTCTAATATCTGAAATGGGTAACAACAATATCAGTTGTAGCATCCAATAGGTAATTGCAAAATTATAGAGCACTTTTGTGCGAATTTCATTAAATTGTTTTCTATTCTCTTACGCGTGGAGTCATTTTGTTTAAGTAAATTGAATATATCTAATATCTGGAATGGGTAACAACAATATCAGTTGTAGCATCCAATGGGTAATTTTCAAATTATGGACCACTTTTGACTGAATTTCATTAAATTGTTTTCTATTCTCTTACGCATGGAAGTCAATTTCTCATTTTGAATGAAAAATAAAAATAATTTATTACTTATAAAACTAAATCTACGTCAATTTCTAGTCAATCAATTTAAAAAAATGTTCCGCCATTTATTGTATATACCATCGAGCAATTTTCTGATAACACTTTATATTGCTTAAACGGCAAAATTGTGTTCTCCTAATGGACGACAAAACCATCGTGAAAGGTCATATAAATTGATGAAAATAATTGAATTGCCGTTCTGATTCATGTTACCATGCGGCGTCTGCCCATTTAACTTAGATTTGAATCTTTAACACTATAAATCGGTAATATGTAAAATAGGAAAACAATTTAATTAAATATTCGACACTTACAATGCTTTGCTGTACAATCCGTGAGGGATCGAAGCCATAACGCCGGCGCCATCACCAGTGTCATTGTCACAGGCGCATGCACCACGGTGCTTCATCCGTTCTGACAAGGTCTGGGCATCACGAAGAATCTAAAAAAAAAAAACAAATAAATTAAATTTATTGCTTGTTATTATAAATGTTATTTTGCATTTAATGAATTAAAATAGAAACAAATGTTAAATGAGAAAATAATGAATCTGTTTCAATAATCTATGATGCAATGTCTGTCTGGCTTCTGGTCACTTGTTGAAGGTTGGACAATTTTCTTCTACTTAAGGACTTTAGGAGGACAGATTAATAGTGTTTTTGAATTTAGATGAGTCTAAAAACAAACTTTCAAATGGAATAACACTATAAGGTGTCACCATATTGATAGCATCACGCACTAGAATTCAATAACACCCCTATTATGGTTAGCGAATCGAACGTTCGACTCAAGTCGAACTACCAGGCGAATTGCTTCTGTCGTGGTATTGCTGTTAGCAAACATTTTTATTCGAATAAAGAATTCTCTTTTTAAGATTCATTATCTTAACGTGTTATTTTTAAGTTTGTCACTCATAACAGGGGCGCCGTGTTGCAGAAGTTAGTGTGTCGTACCTCTGCGCTTGAGGTTCAATGTTCGAATCCCAGACAAAATCAAACGCTTTTTCAAGGTCCCATCTGTCGCGAACGTTTGACAAACATCCGAGAGTGTTTGTTGTCACAAAAAAACTTCTCAAAAACAAAATAAAAAATTGCCCTTCGGATACAACACAAAACTGCGGGTCCCTTCCATTCGTGCGGAAAATATAACGCACACAACACAAGTGGTTGCGAGAAGCTAGGCGTAGGACCTTCATGGGCTGTTGCGCCAAATATGCATGTGTATCAATAACAGGGGCCTATTAGACAGTTCGATCAGTTTATCCATCACATTCCTAATCCAAAAATTTAAAGCATTCTATTGCTTATTGTAGTATGAAATGCATAGCAAGCATTTCCTCGTCTATTATAAAAACTGCTACAAGGAGATTTTCTTGGCGGAAAAGTGTAGTTTCTGAAGTTGAAAATCACAATCACTTCCATCACATCCAAAGACACCCTTAGAAACGTATATTCTTAAAAAGAAGACTTTCAAAATGTAATTCAAGGATAGTTGTCTGAATAATTGTTTGATATTTGGTGGTCTTAAAAACAGTCTACAAACTGGAATAATTTGCACAATTTTCTACAAGCGCGACAGGCTCAAAGAAGAGATCATTTGAACCATGTGAACGTTCCCAAGATATCGCGAGGCAGGAGCGGCAGGCCTATAAACGCCTGGATCACACAAATGCAACGACACCAACATTTGATTGGCCTCAGTAACCAAGTAATCCAAAATAGGGCGGCCTGCCGATATTTTCTGAGGTCAAATAGGCGAACATTACAGCGGATCAATAAAAATGCGGTGAAGTGGGCGGGTTATGATCCCTTGTTTTTGGATCATAACCTCTCCTAAGTAAGAAGAAGAAGAAGAAGAAGTTCTGCAATCTACTCTATCCCTATTGAAGCTGTGAAATATTGGATACAATGATGACGTACTGCTGCCGTTTCGACTCTCTAACACGTAGGCAAAGGTGTAATACATTTGCTTGTGACCAAATTTGTTCAGGTTTAAATGTGTGCGAGAGCTATGACGAATAGATCAAACAGGATTGAGTAATATTGCCTCAGTGCCACTCCAGCGATGCAGCCTGTGTGATACCAAAAATGTTACCAATAGACATCCTGGCAGAAGAGCAGCGACGACAATAAGAGCTGAAGCACTCAGAACGAGAACAAACCGCTCCAATTCAGCAGATGCCATTAAGGATGCATAGCATAGGAGAATGGCAAGAACGCCGGAATGCCTTCGCAAAAGTTAGGTGAACGCATATGCTTATACCACAAATTCAGCCCTGGATAAAGAGACAGCATGGCGAATAGTAGAATGGGTGCGTACATACGTAACTGTACGAACACAAGGAACTTGTATTGTACAACCATAATAGCTTCTTGCTTAGATTCGTCACGTTCACTTTTGCTCACTTACGAAAAGAGAGAACCCTTTCGCTCTTAACTTTAACTGCTGTTTTATTGTATTATCTTTTTTTTTTAATTTCACTAATTTGGCAAAACAACACACAAATGACAGATAAAACGACTTGACTCTGACAATCGTCTCTGGCAATCGCTTTCGTTCACATACGCCTACTATGGGAAACTTGAGCTATTGACGGTACTGAAGAAAACTTAACGTAGAATTTTGAAATTAGCTTCCGATTGCTTTCGACTAAATGCTAAAGTTGAGCCTTTACTGTCCACAATGCGTTGGCTGCATCAAAAACGCTGAACATGTGTTTTCCGATGTCCACGGTTTCAAGGCGAGAGGGAAATATTGAGGGAAAAACTAGGCGTGTCACCAACCCCCGAAAACATAATTGGTGAAATGCTTAAAAGCCAAGAAGCTTGTGATGCAGTACCATGAGCCAATTAAGAGTACTGGAATGTGAAAGAAAGGAGTGCAATAAACTAACACGAATCGAAATGGCAGTGCCCTGAGAACCAATATACGTATAAGGGTATTAATAATTTCTTCGGTGCGCGCAAATTATAAAAAAAACTTAAGTCAGAAAACCCCGCTGCGATGAAATGCCAAGAAGGCGGTACCGCAGGGAGAACGAGATCATCACCAGCATGATGCAACAACTACGTCTGGAGGAACGAGCAGGAGCGAGAAATGAGGATCCTACAAACACTGGAAGGTAGACAAAATTACACAAAAACGCCCACATATGCAATGTAACGAAGTGACATGTTAAAGACACAATGAGAAGTGAATTCACGCAGTAATAGAAATTTGAATGTGTTAAATTGAGCTACTGTCAAGCAGCAGAAGCATAAGAAGTAGCAAGTAACGGATAGCCGAGTATAAAAGAAATGCCGTAAGAGTTTCTTGAAGCAGTACATTAATGAAGTGTTGATGTCTAGATTACAGTGGACCCTATCACCTTTGACTGCTCTGGGATTTGGATCTCTCTTTAAAAAAAATACATATTTATGTATGTATGGGTCTCTTTTACGTTGCGCATTTACAAATTTGACAAAATCTATAAAATATATACATATTTTGCTTTCAAAAACAAATATTTTACATGCTTTGTTATTGATTAAACCGGCTGATTATAAGGCCGAGAAACAGCAGATTTGCGAAAGCCAATCATTGAGTAAAAAGCCGTTACACGATTTCATAGCTTCTTAGCTAAAAACCGGGAAAGGTATTAGCGTATTGACTAAAATACCATGTGGTGACCAGTGAATTTGCAAAACGAAATAACGCTTGAAACGCTCGAGCGTTGGGAGGTCAGGAATATGAGAGAATATAAGTTCTCGTTCTTCAAATTTCAGAGACATAAATTTGAACAAAAAAAAAAGATTGGGAATCTACTCTCATTACTATTATTATTGGTATTAAAAAATAATGTAAGAAATAATTTTGCAGGATGACAAAGAGTGTACCTATCAATAAGAAAGATAGAAAGCAAACAAAAAACTTAATACAAAAATAAAAGCATTTAAAAATACAAATTTCATTTCGTAAACGCCAACAAAAATATTTTTATTTTTTTACGCACTTAAAGCATCATATAACAATCTTAAAAATTCATCCGTAAAAGTGTTCTTTCGAGGAAATGTATAGAACAGCTTTCTAATAAATGACATATAAGAAAAGGAACAAAAGTAATAATAAATGGATGTCGATTTTAAATTACCAAATGAAGGGAGAAAATAAACACATCTGAAAGCAAATATAAAACAAAAAAATTATCAGATCATAAAAACAAAGTCCGCTACAGATACTAAAACAATTACTTCGCCTTCAAAATACATACATTGTTTTCAAATTAAAAATGATTACGCATTATATGTAAACTATTCGGAGTAAATTGAAAAAAAACATAGTCTATTGCTTTAAAGGATTATAAATCGAACAAGTTGAAGAACAATTTGTGAACTGCAAAATGCGTGATATTGTAGAGAATAGCTCTACTCGGGCATTGTGAATGACTACTATATTCATGATCAAAAGTCGATAAAATTCCTGAAGTCACATTTCGTTTTAACCCATATACAAACGTTGTTTGGATACAATATGTCAGAGCGCGAACGACCTAACGCCATATTGTGTTTTAGCTTTATATCTAAAGAAACAAATTATACATTATACACAGACAATTTGAAGAAAATCGTTATAGAGGTTTTTGAGAAAACAGATTTTTTAAAAGTGAACATTTGGCAAAACCTGACCACTTGATAATTTCTAAGATATTAGTACTATGCGTTTTCTTCTTCAAAATATAAAATATTGGTTAAACATTAATTTGGAGCAAAATCGGGTAGCAAATTTCCGATAAAGAGCTGATTTTCGAAAGCCAATTAATATGTAAAGTAATTAACGATTTTTTATGAAAAAGTTCGCACTCCACCCGATAGTATTTGCCCGAACTAAAAAACACATGAAATCGGCTCATAATGGGGTGGCAATGGTGTAGTGGTAACGTCATCGTTTGCCACGCTAGTGGTTCATGATTCAAATCCTGATGTCAGCAAGCGTTTATTTATTTGTTTCTTATGAAATAAAGAGTCAGTCCGACCAATTGCGAAAGCTTGTGTGGCCACAAAGCACTGGCAGTATGATGGTCCTACGGCTGGAAAAATTGTTCGCTCTATTGGACGTTTAATATGCCTATGAAATCAGGCGGTCGGGAAAAAAATGCTGTGAAACAGAAACAAAGTGGATAATAACAAAAATCTTCCCAGTTATCTGGACGTCGCCCCCAGAGTTTTTCGGAAACATAAACATCTGAGTTGCAAACCACTACACCAATCTTTTTCTCTCTCTCTAGGTATTTATCCTTTCCAGCGCCCGCACTGTGGAAAACCTGTTAAGGGTATTCATAGCCCCTTGAGCGCGCGTACATTATGATACATAAAAAAGTAACGTACTATTGACTTGAAGTTAGAGAAAAAATTCCGATTTACCATCGAATTCTAACCCCACTGACCCTAGATATGAAAATTAAAGTAAACCCATCCAGTGGTTTAAGTTGTAGTCGAGCGCAGGCAGACAGACAGAATTATCAGAACCACTCTTTTAGTTCCTCTCTTATATTAATGTCAAGATCGAAAATTTCATGATCGAACTTTTTTATGAAACCAATGCTTGCCCTATTGTTTCAAGTGCAACTAAGAACTGCAATAAAAATCATCACTTTATCGAATGACTCCACGTCGAATCGACATATTAATAAAATTTAACAATCGAAGCTGTAGAGTCGACGCACCGTTATATACGAGTATGTACGAGAGGTGTTTCCAAAGTTATAGAAATTCATTTATAAAAGCTTTATTTTACTTATTTTCTTCGATATTACATTTTAGTCTTTCAATATAATTTCCATTCAACTGAGTACATTTTTCCCAGTGGTGTACAAGCTTCTTTAACCCATCTTCAAAGAATGTTTGGAAAGTGACTTTTATCCACTGGTTTATGCTGGCTTTCACCTCATTTAAGTCCTTAAAATGAACGCCATATGAAGGTTTTGGCGCTAGATCAAGCGAATTGGGTGGATGTGACAGCAATTCCCACCGAAAATTGATCAGAACATCCTTTGTTTTGCGAGCAGTGTGGGGTCTTGCATCGTCTTGTTGCAGCAATGGCCGCGCCCCCAGCTTTCCGGCAGTTTTTTAATTAAAGCTTGGCGTAATGGACCTTTTTAAAGATTGAAATAATATTCTGAATTTATTCTTGCACCTTCCAGGTAGTCTATCAATATTATGCTTTCACAGTCCCAAAAAACTGTTATGATAACAGTTACCGACCGACGGAACCACACACGCCTCAACTGGAGGCCCTTCTGCGGGCTTTCGCCACTCTTTCGATTGATTTTTTGTTTCCGGATTAAAGAAAGGTGCCCAGGTTTCATCCGTTGTTTTTTTTTTTTTTTCTTTTTCTTTTTTTTTTTATAAATCAAATGATTCTTTTTCTATAATTATATGCAGTGGAACAGTATGCTATTAGGGCACTTCAATCACTACGTACCATTTAAAAGATTCGTTACTTCGCTAGTTTCTAAACGTTCTGCACCCAAATGTGTTCGTCTGATGTCTTTCAGAATCGGGCAATTACCTACGAAGTGAACGGTGTCTTCTACTTCTCCTGTATTGCATAACTCACATTGGCTGAATTAATGGAGTCGCGATTCATCGCTAAGTCGACATCAGATGCAAATTTATAAAAAGCACTAGTCCATTCTGGGAAATTGGTTTCGCTAATTTTTAAATTATTATTATGCTTGAAAGCAGTATTCTCCCACTCTTTGTAAAATTGTGACTTGGTTCTTATAACTTTTTTCGCAAGAACCTTATTGAGTCGTCTATCGTCATCTCCACTCAAAATCTTTACTATATATTTCTTGTTAAGCTTCTGCGTAAATATAAACAATGGTGACATTCCACTCTCAATATGCAGTATGTAGTTAGGTGTGTTTGCCGGTAAATGTAGTATCTTCTTCAGAAAAAATCTAACCATTTTTTCAACTTCATCATACAGCCGGTATCGCCAGACTTGCGCTCCAGAAGCCATTACTGAACGCATTATAGCTTCAAATATTTTCACCTTTGTGTGTGAATTTTGGGGTTAGAAATAAGGTCGCTTCTACAAGCTTAAGTTCAAGGTGATGTTTCATCCCTGCTTAACTCCCATTTCCACCTCAAACCATTCCGACAATTTCTTACCCTCCCATATCGCTGACTTATTATTTTGTACAACTCCTGTAGTATTATTTAAAAACTTTGAGAATAATCTAATATTGGATAGAACTATCTGTTTTATAGTTTCTATTTATCTTATCGAATGCCGCTCTGAAATCAAAAAAGAACGCATAGAGTTTCTTTCCTCTTTCTAGGTATTGTTGAACTATAGTGGTTAGGTTGAAAATTTGCTCGACCGTTGAGAAACCTTTTCTCAACCCTTATTTTCGGATCATAACCTCGCTGATAAAAGGAAGAAGAAGAAGTTGAGAAACCTTTTCTAAAGCCTCGATTCTGTTCTCATTTACCCATTTTGATAGTCTTGCTGTTAGCATGTTAGTGAAGATTTTTGTAACTGCATTCATAAAAGATAGTCCCCTATAGTTTTCCGCTACATTTGGATCGCCTTTTTTAAAAATAGGAAATACAATTGATCTCTGGAAAGCACTCGGTACTTCTCCTGTGTTATAGAAAGGATTAAAGGATATCAACAATTTTTCCAAAAAGGACGAATAGGAATATTGAAAAAAAACTCATATGGGACCCCGTCTTCACCCGGAGCTTTGTTTCTCTTAAAACTGTAAACGGTGGGACGGAAAATTTATATTTGTATAAAGCAGAAAAGATTAATTTTTTAACAATATTTTTAATAACAGCGAAAGATAATACAGTCTTCTTCTTCTTCCTTTTATCAGCGAGGTTACGATCCGAAAACAAGGGATCACAACCCTCCCACTTCACCGCATTTCTACTGATCCGCCTGTGCGGTTCGCCTATTTGACCTCAGAAAATATACCGATTTTGGATCACTCGGTTACTGAGGCCAATGAAATGCCGATGTCATCGCATTTGTCTGATCTAGGCGTTTATAGGCCTGCCTTTCCTACATCGCGATGTCTTTGGAACGTGCATTGATATTGCCTTTTTAACATGGTTCAAATGATCTCTTCTTTGAACGTGGCAATACCAGCTTAGCCGGTCGCGCTCTATTTTTTGTACGAGGGTTTCCTTGATGTGAAAGCTTCCACGGATCTTCGAACTTCTTATTCGATCAAGCTTTGTCACTCCTGCTGTCATGCGAAGCATCTTCATCTCAGCTGCCGTTAATTTACTCTCATACGTTTTGTACATCGTCCAACATTGTGAACCGTATGTGAGCGCTGGACGCACAACTGCGGTGTAGAGCCTTCCCTTCAACTTAGGTGTCATTTTTCTGTCACAGAAGATAGCGGAATTTTCTCGCCACTTCATCCACCCTACGCTTACGCGATGATTGATGTCGTCATCACAAGTTGCTTTGAACTTTTCGCACTTGGGAAGCACTGTTCTATTCATATAAATGTCTGGAATAGGCCTGAGTGGATCAGAGAACGGGCAGCATAAGAACTCTGTCTTTTTTGAACTAATGCGATACACATTTCCCTCCGGAGCGTCCACCCACACATCAAGTGTCCGTTGCAGGGATGTAGGATCCTCACTTATGATGGCTCCATCGTCAGCAAAGAATAACTGATGTACCTTGGGGTCCATCACTTTACCTTAAAGCAGATAATCAAGGACTGTTATAAAGAGCAAAGGACTTAAGACGCTTCCCTGGTGCACCCCGACTTTGATTGGGAACTCTTCGGTTACTCCAGCGGGGCATTTTACTCTTGTCTTTGCTCGTACATGTCTATGATCATCTGTACATAGGTTTCTGGAACCCCTCGATGTCTTAGCGCCACCCATATCAGATCTCGTGGTTGTCTGTCGAATGCCTTTTCAAAGTCAACCAGTTCAATATGCAAATCCCGAAAGATAATACAGTAACCACTAAAACACGACGTTTTTGTCGTCAAGATGCACTGTACTATTATATTTACTAGGAACTTTTTGCATTAAGATATCGCGTCGACGTCAAGCAACTTTCCTTTTTTTTCGATGTATATCATTTTATAGAATAAAACTTAAACAACAATAGAATTATCCAGTTTATTACGTCGATATGCATTGTTCAGTCAAGCAAAATACTATCTAGGTAACCACAGATAATAAGTATACTTATTAAAATGTACTTATTATATTTATTATCTGTGATATAACCGTTTTAGGTACAGCAACAAACTATGTACGTATTTAGAATAATTACTTTGTTTCGAGAAAATTTTCAACCTCGAGATTTTGATCAATTTCGATTGTTCTATAAGTATTAGAAGATCCAATAAAAGAAATCAGTCGATTTTATTTAAAATAAAAACTGATAAATATTCGGCATATGGAAAAATAGTGGGCCCCGTGGCGTAAGTTGTTAGTGTGTCGGATCACTACGCATGAGGTTCCAAGTTCGAATGCCAGAAATCACCAACAAGTTTTTCCACGGTCCCACCTCTCGCGAGCGTCTCACAAACATCCGAGAGTATTGTTGTCACGAAAAAGTTCCTCAAATTGGATACGGCACTAAACGGTAGGTCTTTTCCATTCGTGTGAAAAATATAACGCACACAACATGAGTGGTTGCTTGAAGCTAGGCCCTGGCAATTAAGAGCTGTTGCGCCAAATATGAATGTATGTATATAGAAAAATATGTCACCAAATGTTGAAACATTTTAACAACAATGACACATACTTTGGCCAAGACCGATATTGTAAAAAGTTGATTTTCTTAAAAACCAAAGACTTTGCTCAAATTTCATATTTGAGCTAGTTAAAATAAGTAATATCAGATGAAGTAGTTCCTCTTCATTCCTCCCCGCCTTTATCTTTTTACGGAGTCGGCTCGCCTTGCTCAAAATCTCCAGACTATTTTACCCTGCGTTGTAGTGCTTTGCAGATTATTTATTTTATTTTTAAATCTATGTATGATGCCAAGCTATTTGATTTTGGTGTTTCCTTGGTCTGATGATTAAAGCTGTGTTAATAATATACATGTCACATTTTCGTCACATGACCATGCATCATCAATCTATTTTCTACTAGCTTTCTCGTAATAAGAATCATCCTTATGCTACCTCTAATATATGTGTTCCTTATTTTATCATACATCATCTAAGAAAACACATTTCCGCAGTATGAAAGCGTTCTGCGTATGATTTCAGTACAGCCCAAGTTTGTGTGCTCTCTCGAAAAATCAACTCCACCAAAACTAAGGTGTTTAGCCTTAGTAATGCCTTAACATCATAAGTAAAAATTATGATCAACAGATCGAGAGAGTAAGCGACTTTCAATACCTGAGTAGTATTGTCTTCTCGGAGAGGGGTGGTACTGAGTTGGCTTAATCCAACAGAGTCGGGAAAGCCAAGACTGCTTTTGGTATACTCTCGAAAATCTGGAAAAGCAGCTTCGTTTTGTTCCATTCAAACGTGAAGTCAGTACTGATTTATGAATGCAGAAGTTGAACACCGTTGGCACAAGAAAGCTGCAATCTTTTGTTAATCGTTCTCTCAGAAACACATTGCAAGTATTTTAGCTAAATCGCACCTTTGTCTGCGTGGTCCGCAATAACTTTATGTGAGGCAGTTAAAGTTAGTGGTGTCAGTCATATTTAGCTTAAGAACTTATGATTTGCACCACTGTAACTTTTAACAATACGTATCAGATTTTCCTTTATCTATTAAGTTTGTGCTATCATCTGCTGTTGAAGCAGTAACATTTTAATTTACTTCAAATTTTCATGCAACAGTTTGGCATGTTTAATATTCATTTCTGGACTTACACCAATATTTTTGAGAAATGACTTACACAAGCATGACTTTAACCGCCGCATATGTATGTATAATACTTAGCTAACAAAAGGACTACTTCAAAATGCACATGTGCATACCATAATTATAAATTTGCACCTATAGGTATGCAAGGAAATAAACCACTTACTTACTACGATGGTGCTACAGTTTGAGGCT
This sequence comes from Brachypalpus laphriformis, assembly GCA_945910035.1. Taxonomy (NCBI): domain Eukaryota; kingdom Metazoa; phylum Arthropoda; class Insecta; order Diptera; family Syrphidae; genus Brachypalpus; species Brachypalpus laphriformis. The sequence continues at coordinate 109,159,891 of OX246756.1, forward strand.
AGTCTGGGCTTCAACCAACAGAGAATTAATGTGTTTTTTTTTGTTATACTGCAAAAGAAAATTATTAGTTCTCAAACTTTTCGAATGTATAGTTTTATAATGCCTGGTTTTGTCTGTTTTTTTTAATCTCAGTGTTTATTTCTTGACATATCTTAATCCACTTAAGGAGTATCGTAATAATTCTTATTGGAAATAAGGACCAATATCCTAAGGTATAGAACGCCAAAAGATTTGTTAAATATGTACAGCAGTTTCTGCATAATACGCGCCCAACAACAGCCCATGTTATCATTTTATTATATGTATATAGATATAGATATAGATGAACAGCTATATAAGAGAACAGGCCAGGGACGTATAGATGTGATTATTCAGAAGAGAAAGTGGCAGTGGATAAGTCACACTCTCCGAAAGAGCGACGATTGCATAGCAGGATGAACAGCTGGTCGCCCTAGATGTACTTTGCCGAATACGGTTGAAAAGGGGGCACGGCTGTCGGGGAAAAGCTAGAGAGAATTGAGGTACATACATCGCCAGGAACCAAACACGATGGCGCGTAGGTCTAAGACCCATAGGGGATACAGGACCTAAAGAAAAAGAAGAAGTCTCTGTGACATATAGCATCGATCGTACTGCCGTTTCCCCTTTACTTTTAAGTGGCATTTTTCTGTCACATAGAACGCTTGTTAGTGCTCTCTACATCATCCATCTAGCATTTATTCTATGGACCACATAATCGTTTATGTCTCCCGTGCTACAGGTGAATGATCCGAGATACTTAAAACTCATTGTGACTGGATCCCCCTTGATAAATATGGTATAGTCGTACCGATGTCGCCAAAATAAAGAAAACCTATTCAGTGTTCCTGATATTAATTCTTAGCCCGTTTAATGCAAGGATATCGTTCCATTGCTTGCGTTTAAGCTCTAACTCTTTCCTACTCGTATTTTCCTCAATTAGAACGATATCGTCAGCATAGAGGATGTTTCATTGTACCGGCTTTGGTAAATTTGATGTTTAATAGTCCATAACAGCATAGGACTGATAGCTGAGCTTTAATCCGTAATTCCTGTTGGGTGTTTTATTATCGTTTTGCTATCTTCGTGCATATCGTGGATGTGATTGACATATGTAGATTTCCGGCACTTAAAAAAAAAACCAAAAAAATAACGACTTTGTTTGAATTTAGAATTTGAGTCAGTTGTGCAAACGATCGTCTTATAGGTACATGAATCAAAGACTCAGTCGTACCCGTTACTTTTTTTATTTTTCGTTTTAGTTACATTAGGATATTTAAAAATGATATGCTTAAAACAAAAAGTCTTCAAATTAAGAAAGCTACAGCTGTTTGTTTTGCTTTGTGTGCATTAAAATTTAATTGTCTAAATAATTTTTCCATTCATTGTATTTACAAGTATAATAATAATAATAAAAAAAAACATTGTTATCTCATGCCTGAGTGAGCGTTTAAATCACTGTCAGCGATAGTAAAGTTATTGCGCAATATATTTTGTGCATTAAGTTGCAACCATATTGGTTTAGCATTTTAGGTGGAAGGTAATTATACTTTGAAATTTTTTTTTTTAATATTTTAATAAGAAATACATTTTTCATTGTGATCAATTATTTCTGTTGTTATTCATGCATCGCTGACATACGGAAAAACGATAATAGCGGGAAAGTTCACGACTATAGCAAAAAGCAAGTGGGGACAAGTTGAGCTCTGTATAAATACGGGAGTCTTATCATTATAATTAATATTCAAATTAGTAAAAGCATCAGAGTGATAGTGGGACATAACCTGTTAAACATGCACTTCGGATGGATGGGTATTACAAACGGTCGCCAAGCCTGCAGAGGTTATGGAGATCCTGCGCAGGAAGAACACACCTTTCACTTCGTGTTCCATACCCATGGAAACCGATGTCGCTGGACTCTATTTGGGAGCACTTCCTACGGAAAATTGCACGATCTGACAGACATACCTCTCACATCCATCATTAAGTTCTGTGTTAAGTCAGTTCTGATCCTCACTCTCCCACTCTTGACGCATTACCAACTCTAACGTTTTCTTTCATTCCTCTTTATTCTCCACAATTCCTTGAACCTAATCTTAAGTAATTATTTCTGTTTTCAAAGCATCATTAGTACTAATGTAAAACGACTTAATTTGGGTATATAACTGTACAATATTTACACTAAGTTCTAAGTTGAATTAAATATGCTCTCAACTGTCTGTTACCACCTTCTAAGTTCTTCTAAAATATTTTAATATAGTTTTTATATAGATTATGTAGAATATTGGTCTTCAGACATAGCCAGTGCTGTTTTCAAAACAAACCTTATTTTAGAAGTATGATTTACATACAGTACCAGTGCAAGCAAAAGGACATATGGTTCAGTTCGAAGGAATGTCAAGAAATGTTCTTTTTTCGAATTTCAGATTGAAAATATGAGCTCATAATCATAGTGGAATTCAATAAAAAAAAAATTGTAACTGATAAAGGCGTAATATACTGACTATTTATGTTAAGTTCATATGTGCATATGTAAATATTGTATCATATTTTGTAGTCCTGGCCAAACCCACAAACAAAATAATACTTAATCACGCATAGTAGTGGAGTATAGGTATTTCATAAATTTCACGCTCAAGCGGTTTTGGGTGCTATTGATCTGATATCCGACGCGGGCGATAAGGAAGTAGGTGAGATGTCTCCTAATCCAACCCGTAGAATTTAAGAAAATTATTAGTTCTTTCATATTTCTCCTTAGGACCTCCTCAAGTAAGTTAAAGGAGGGTTTGCCTAAAGTTTGTTGTCTGGCCCTAGCTAGTGCCGGACATGCACATACATACCATATATAATGGGTCTCTTTTTCGATTGCAACATTGCAACTACGACAGTATGTGTTATGTGGTATACCTAATCTGGCCATATGGTCTCCTAACAGGCAGTGTTCCGTGGTGATCTCTGTAATTCTGGTGATATCTTTACGCGTTCTGTTTAGAAAGTCGTCCGATTTTGCCTTGTTGTAGTTTAGCCATATTTCTATAGATGTGACACAAGTTATCAGCATAGTTTATCTGAGATTGTCCTTAATGAGAAACTGGTCCGAGCGCAATGAGCTTTGCAAGATCGTCGGCCTGTTTGTTTCCATAAATGCCACTGTGCCCTGCGGAAAAATGGTTGATTCTAAGCCCGTCTTCGAACTTACAAATATCATCAGGTAAAACCTGATACCTGGTATGATGTGTTATAAGTTTTTCGGCATTGTAAACCGTGATAAATGTTTTCCAATATATGGAACCTCAAAAATTTCAAAAAGTTGGTCTAGCTTTTGCACAAATAGGGACCCTCAGATTTTTGGAAAAAATAGCAAAATAGTGACTGCAACATCTATTGGCACGATTTAAGAGCTCAATAGTTTGGAAATCTACGTATATTTGCCATTAAACTATTAAATAACCAATTTCCGATGATAGCTTATTCACGTAAAATAATGTTAAGGTATGCATTGCCAACATTTTTTAATGTGTGCGTTCAATTGCACTGAACATTTCAGCTATGTAAGACATATGCACTAATAGGCAATTAACGCTACAAAATTAATGATGAACTGAACTTAGAACACAGATTATGTGATTTGTTTGATAATCAGAGTATTGTGCTCACTTAAACATAAAAGAAAATTAGTTAAAAAAAATATTAAGATAGATAGATAGATAGATTTATTTCACAAGCAACTGGTTACAATTTATGTTTACTTAAATCTAGTTAGGCATAGCCAGAAGGGCCGTCTGCCAGATGACAGCTTTATAAAATTCACTTTATTACTTTAGCTTTATCGGTTTAATAATTATTTAAAAATCTTCTAATAAAATGTTCTTTCTATAATTTAGAGCAATTCTTATAAAACGAAATAATTTTGCCAGTTCTCTCCATTTAAGATTGCAAAAACCCCCGCTCGATCAATATAGTTCTGCCCCCAAATTGTTCTTCTTATTTCCACCACAATGGGACATTTAGCGATGAAATGTATTATATTTTCTCTTTGAATGGTACAGATGTTGTTTAAATCGACTTGTGTGGCACATATTTCAAAGGCAGTATTTCACCTCTTGCTCGGAATATCATTGATAAGGTTTCTGTGCGGAAGCCGTCACAGAAAAAATTGTTTTGATTTAGGTTGTACTGAAGAATTGAGTATATTTCTCTGTGCTCTCAATTCCTTGCTTTTACAAAATATTCTTCCCTTAATTTAGTATGCAGTTATTCCAACTAGTTGTACTGGTACGGTTTCCACTCTACTACGTTTTCCAGCGTTAGATTAAAAGGCATGCAGCAAGCTTCGGCGAGATGTTTCCAACTCTTCAAACCATGCACTTTGGGAATTTATGGCTGCTATTGCAATCTTTTTAGCAACCTTCTCGTTGTGGCTACACAGTAACATTACTATGTAATCAAAATAACATGAAGCATGATTTCTGTTTGTGCGTTATGCTATTGAACCCTATAATCCTGATGCCCTTGTAACATCAATAGATTCTTGATTTATGTTTACTTAAATCTAGTTAGGCATAGCCAGAAGGGCCGTCAGCCAGATGACAGCTTTATAAAATTCACTTTATTACTTTAGCTTTATCGGTTTAATAATTATTTAAAAATCTTCTAATAAAATTTTCTTTCTATAATTTAGAGCAATTCTTATAAAACGAAATAATTTTGCCAGTTCTCTCCATTTGAGATTGCAATAACCCCCGCTCGATCAATATACATAGTTCTGCCCCCAAATTGTTCTTCTTATTTCCACCACAATGGGACATTTAGCGATGAAATGTATTATATTTTCTCTTTGAATGGTACAGATGTTGTTTAAATCGACTTGTGTGGCACATATTTCAAAGGCAGTATTTCACCTCTTGCTCGGAATATCATTGATAAGGTTTCTGTGCTGAAGCCGTCACAGAAATAATTGTTTTGATTTAGGTTGTACTGAAGAATTGAGTATATTTCTTGTGCTGTCAATTCCTTGCTTTTACAATATATTCTTCCCTAAATTTAATATGCAGTTATTCCAACTAGTTGTACTGGTACGGTTTCAACTCTACTAGCTTTTCCAGCGTTAGATTAAAAGGCATGCAGCAAGCTTCGGCGAGATGTTTCCAACTCTTCAAACCATGCACTTTGGGAATTTATGGCTGCTATTGCAATCTTTTTAGCAACCTTCTCGTTGTGGCTACACAGTAACATTACTATGTAATCAAAATAACATGAAGCATGATTTCTGTTTGTGCGTTATGCTGTTGAACCCTATAATCCTGATGCCCTTGTAACATCAATAGATTCTTGATATAAAACCAGCATGCGGCGATGACGTTTAAATTACATCCAGTTTTATTCTGCGAAAAAAATTATGTATCGCAACTACCACTTATGGATCCGAGTTATAATAACAGAGAGGTATATTCGCACTTCATATTTACAGTTCGCTGACATATTAATCATACAAATGACGTAATCTGAATAACAACGAAAACAAATTAAGTAAAGTAGATAGCAATTTTGCAATTCTACCAGCATTTCATTGCAAAAAATGGAGAGAGTTGTGTCAATTTATACAATTTATTGTCTGTGTAGTGTACATGAATGTAATCCATAGAAAGATTTGCACACTGATTGCCAGAAACTCGATACCGTAAACGAAGATTCAAAATTTAAATTTATTCGCTGAACGAGTATAAACAAATATTTGAAGTTTTCACGTCGACGAGTAGGTAAAGTTAGTTCACCTATGCACCTGTTTGACAATTAAAATATATAATATATTATTATTATAGTGCTTAAAATGGTATTCGTGATTAATAGTAAACAACCAGAGGAAAAAGCGTGAGAAATTACATTACAATGCACGAAAGGTGTTATTTTGATAATTTTCTAGAAATTTAGTTTGCATAAGACAAGACCTTACATAAATACATACATATATTCATATGCCAAAAATTGGTACAGAAATTGTGCTAGTTTTATCCGAAGCTGTAGATTGAAATAAACTAAGCCTAGGAAGTGATAGTACTTGCTTATTACACGGAGGCGTGCAGGTTCGAGCCATAGCCGAACATGAGATGGTTAGAAGCGGGCGAATACCAGTTCTCAACGCGTAATACTGTACTACTCTAGTCCGGATGACCATCCGGAAGTCCGAGGGAATATGGTGTAGTAGGCTGTAGATGAAAATAAACTAAGCCTAGGAAGTGATAGTACTTGCTTATTACCCGGATGCGTGCAGGTTCGAGCCATAGCCGAACATAAGATGGTTAGAAACGGGCGAGTACCAGTTCTCAACGCGTAATACTGTAATACTCTATTCCGGATGACCATCTAGAAGTCCGCGGGAATATGGTGTCGGACTGCTGCTAACACCAACAGCACACAAAGGCCTAATTTGCTGGCAGCCTCATGGCCATACGATTATGACCACTAGATTCCGAACTAGAGTACGACGCACCATCATTATACAGCATTATGCCCCATCGGATGGCTCGTCTGAGGACGAGAAGGCGAACTTCTACAATTACCTAAGCGCCGTCTTCAACACAACACCAAAAGGAGACATTATGATAGTGATGTGATGTTTTTGGAACTTTATCAATGACAGGAAGAAATCAAACGGAATACCAATTGCGGGCTTCTGCTAAAAGACATGGACAAATTATCATAATGGTGCGATACAAATCAGCGTTCCAAATGTCAGTTCGTATCTTTCTCCCGCAACCGCTCACCAATTCTCTTCACTTATAAAGCAGGGAACGCTCTTCTTTCAATGATAGGTGAAAAGAAAGACCTTGTAGTTATATTTGACTCTAAGCTGTGCTTTACTTCCCACATTGACTATGAGTAAGCTTACCAACCGTACAGATTTTTGGTTCGTGGTACAGATTAAAAAAATTGGTACGGATATGGTACAGATTTTTAATTTTCCAAACGTTCACTCCGTTTACAACAGGCAAAGTCCCAATGGAAAAAAGATGAGTTAACATTTTTAAGCACATGAATACCGCGCAAGTTCCCTATTTGGATTTTTCACTTATCATTGAATTCATTCTTTGCTTGCCTGGAACGAGCGCACCGATCGAATGCGTTTTTTCTTCAATCAAAAAAACATTTGGAAAACCGAGTCGGTCAATGTTAACATCAACATATTAAAATCAATTTTATTCTTGATATGTAATTTAAATTACAATTGTATTGATTTCTACCATTTCCTTAAGAAACAGCCACAACTATTGAGACATATCGCGAGCCAGGACAAATATGTATTCAAAGAGGCTACTGGCTCCAGTAGTATTGCCTCCAGAAACAATGATGAAACTGTTGGTATCAGTAAGAAGTCAGTTGATAGCGCACAGGCTGATGACGATGAATAAGTTTCTTGAATATGTTTTCATAAGCAACATTTCATATTAATATTTACCTTTTGATATTTATTCTATTATCTTCTGAATAAAAAAATTGGTACAGATTTGGTACGGATTTTTGAGTATGATTCATATGCGATCGAGAGTTGGTAAGCTTAACTATGAGTATAAAATGGCCAAAGCCAACTCTATGTTGGGCTTTGTTATTAGGAACTCCAAGGAGTTCACGGATCCGTGCACATTCAAATCATTATTCTGGATTTGTAAGATCAGTTCTTGAATATTGCTGTGTGATTTGGAACCCATACTACAATACGATAGTAGTTCTATACGAATTGAAAAGATTCAAAAACGTTTTACAAGAATTATAATTTATCGGATTCACTGGAATATTCGCGCGACGTAGATATTTTTCAATTACTTTTGAACGAGGCATTTTAAATTCAGACGTCAATTGTCCATTTTTACTGTCGCAGATACAGATATACGCCCCTACGAGAGACCTGCGAGTTCGAGTTTTTTCTCTGTGAAACCTTTAACACGTTGTATTAATGAATCCAATGCTATTTGTAACTCTGTTGACTTTAATACTATTGTTATTCGTTTAAGAAAAAGTTATTAAAGATATTAGTTCACCCTGTTGGATGAATTTGCATAAGTTTTACTTAGCATATTTTTTTTTGTTTTATTTGTAACGTAAAGTGGGAAATACACCATACAACCGTCGTACCGACTTGTGTTATATCGACATCGGCCCAACTGTTGTATGCAGCACACACAGTATACAATCTGCGTAGGATTTACGTACGACCACACATTTTATTCAGTCATTTTATACATATACACAATATAATTTCCATACAATCCGTGCACGTCAAGACCATGCGACCATACGATATTGGTACAACGGTCGGTTGTGTGGATACACACACTACAATTATCGTATACCTATACAACACCAAAGCTTTCAAACCGTTGGTACAACAGTAGTGGCGTGTATTAATTACTTAATAATTCGTAGTAAATAAAATTGCACTTTATTAAGTTATACTATATTGTCTAAAAGGTTAATTAATTAAATTTGTATCTAATCTAATGAATTTATATCTATGCATATCTAAAACATAAACAAACTTCCAAACCATAATTAATTGCGAAATTCAACCATCTGCAGATAAGCCTTAAGCTTTGCAGGTAAAACAAACAATTGTAACGTTTTGAAAGAAAATGAATTAATAAAATTGAATTGAATTGAAAAAATTGAATAGTCTGTAAAATTATATACAGTATATTCTATGTATACTCTGATTGATGAAATGAAATAAATTGAAATTGAACATTTAAATGTCAAGGTAGGCAACGACAACGAAGGGCTAAAACATGTAATCGGTAAGCATGGACTTGGCAGCCGTAATGAAAACGGTGAAATGTTTGTGGATTTCCGCAATGCCAACCGCCTTGTGATAGGTGGTGACATGTTTGAGCACAAGACCTTTCACAAAGTCAGCTGGGTTTCCAAAGCTAAGCAAGAAAGGGACAGATGTGGGGATAGTACGAGATCACCATCTTATGATAATTACTCTCCAGCTACGCATTGCTGCAGTTCGAAGATCGCATGGCAACACAAGAATGCCCAGGTTCAACATCGATAGACTTAGTGATCCCTTAGTGCGCTAACAACAAAGGGAGCCTTTTTCGCAAGGTGTGGAAGCAATTAGCAGCTCACTGCCCGCAACCATCCAAGAACATTGGTGTGCTGTGAAAAATGTTTTTACATCTGGTGCTGTAAGAACTGTCGGTCGATCGCAGGGAAGACATAGGCGTGACTTTACGAGGATACCTGAAGTCCGGAAAACTCGCATTGCAGCTACTCCAGCAGCAGAAAGAAGCAAGCTAGAGTCCTTATTTTGCATGAAGATGAGAGAAGTTCAGCGTAGCGTGCGAGGTGACAGGCGCAGCTACATCAACGCGCTGGCTTCTGAAGCAGAATTAGCTGCACGGGTGTGACACAGCAGGTCTATCTACAGGTGGTCGCAGGTCCAGCTAACGCTCAGTGAAAAGACTAGACGGTTCTTTGCTCATTTCGGATAGGACCAGCTCAAAAGATTGAAGGAGCATTTTGCTATGGTTTTAAACTGCGTATTCGCTAGTGATGTGCTCCCAAATCAGATTGAGGTGCCCGAGGTGAGAAATGCCGGAATACGCACCATGACCCCCCATAAGGATGAGATCATTACCGCGAGCACAAAGTACTTAAAAGCAACAAGGCGGTAGGACTTGACGATGAATCATGAATCCTGGAGCGAAGCAAATAACATCTCGAATACACATTCGATGCCAAACAAGCAGGTTTCCATTTTGGATCCTCCTGTGACGACCTGTGGATTATCCTCGAACAGTGCGTTGAATATCGATCGCCACTTCACCTGTTATTCATCGATTTTGAGAAGGCTTTCGATAGTGTTAACAAGAAATTTATGTGGCGTGTCTTACGCAGGAGAGATATACATGAAGCGCCAAAATGTCACGTTCTGCACAGAGAAAGGTTGTCTGAGGTATATGATATCCAAAGTGGCGTAAACAATGCTGTATTCCTATTACTGATTAGCGAGGTGCTTCCTGCGGCTTTATCGACGGGAAAGGGAGGGAAACTCTTACATCCCAACTGAAACATCTTGACTACGCTGACGATGTATGCTTACTCTCTCAGAGAATTATGGGCCTCTACCAAATGACAGCAGATGTGGAGAGGGAGTCAGGCGTCATTTGGATGCAAATTAATACCACAAAAACTAAAATTTTCAACCTTGGAACAAACTTATCGGCTGAAATATGCATTGCTGGACAACCGGTAGAGAGAGTAGAGAATTTCAAGAATCTTGGAATTATTGCCTCGACCGGCGATGGTCGAACCGAACTGGACATAGCCAACAGAATCGCCAAAGCAAAACTCGGGTTCGGGATGTTGTCTTAAATTTGGCAAAGCAATGCAATCAGTTTGAACACCAAGCTAAGACTGTTCCACTCCAACGTTGAATCCGTGCTGTTATGTGGATGCAGCACATGAAAAGTGACCTTTACTATCACTAGAAAGCTGCGAACGTTTGTTAATAGGTGCTTGTGCAACATCTTAATGATTTTCTTGCTCAACCATATCTCTAACGAACACCTCTACCAGAGAACGGTTCTAAACCTATAGGCACATCATCCAATGACGGAAGTAGCAGTGGATTGGTTACACGATCCGAAAAGGTGACAGTTCCATAGCTAGCCATTCTATGCAATGGAACCCTTTAACTCAGGATGCCAGAAGACATGGTGGGCCGAGGTGAACATAGAGCAGAACAGTCGAACATCTGTATTGTTAGTCCTAGGTCAATAATTAAATTTACTTGAATTGATGTATTTGAATTAAATGAATTCAAATTTATTCATTTTTTAAAAAAACCTGTTGATTGTGAAAATTGTAGGTTAATAATAATAATAAACAGAAGGAGGTTCGGCATTTGGAGAAAAGTGGAAGAGAACTGAGACACATTGCCAGAAACCGTACATGATGGCGCGTAGGCGTAGTAGAAGCCCTAGGACCCAGAGGGGGATACAGGACATAAGTAGACTTAAGACGACCTCAAGACCAATATCGTACGCGATATTGTCGGCTTATCGCCCGATTTGTGCGAAAGTCATGGAAAATTGGGTAATAGGACACACGAATATCGCGAATCGCATTTCATTGTTTCGTCGTTTCTGTAAACAGTGCTTAATCAAATTAGCCATTTGCATTCGGCCTATTGTGGGCGCCGTGGCGTAAGTGTGGCGGCCCACTGCGCGTGAGGTTCCAAGTTCGAATCCCAGAAAACACCAAAACAAATCGCCCTCCGGATACGGCACTGAACTGTAGGACCCTTCCATTCGTGCGAAAAATATAACGCAAACACAACATGAGTGGTTGGGAGAAGCTAGGACCTGGCACTTAAAGACCTGTTGCGCAAAATATTCTTTATTTTTGTTTTATTCCGCCTATTCATCAATCCAGCCGCAATACCATGCCATGCAAATACAGGAATTTTTTTCTGAGTCCTGCCACACGAATGTAGAATGGTTTTCTGTACTAAATTGTTCTTCCTACGTCGGTGTCTCCTTCTATAATAATGCCCTTTTCCTAACGTCCGCGCTGTGTATCTTCATAATCACAACTTAGTACATAAAAGATATAATACAACACAATTTAGAAGCTACGCATTCACATATATATATGTATGTACATATATTGTATATAGAGTATATACTCTATAGAAATAGTATAAAAATACCGATATTATTTCCTGTAGAATAAATTGAACAATTTAATGCTGTTTCTGCTAAATATACATTAAGGAGGCAATAAAACACCTGCTTGTGTTGTTGGGCAAACAGGAAACATTTATTATAACTATATAGTTTTATCAGTAACTTGTAACATGATCTTATACGAATAACCCACTAAACCAGCGCTATCAGGCCATCCCATAAATAATGAGGGTTCTCGTGTACCTCATATAATTAAAAAAAAAAAAGAAGGAAATCGGAGCATTTTCAGTCATTATAATTTTCTCCGTCGCTCCTAATGATGGCATCTCAACGTACCGGTAATTGTTATATTCCAGATTTATAAAATTCGTCTTTAGAATTGAAAAACTCGTCCATACACTTTCGACATCGGTCAGCTGATTTTTCATTCTCCGATTGCTTAGATGATTTTACAAACTTTTGAAGAGATGGTAATCGCTAGGGGCGATGTCAGGGGAGTACGCTGGATGATCCATATTTTTACAATCAAAGCTGTGGATTTTCTGGATCGCCTCTCTTGCGACATAGGGGCATATGGACTAATGCTGATCGTTTTTCTTCAAAACCTGCCTTCAATCAGTTTAACTGTTGACTATAATACTCTTTTGTAATGATTTGGCTTGGATTCGGGAATGGTCGCTCTAGTCGATGAGATACTCGAGTTAGGTACAGCACCTGCTCTAGTCCAAATGTTTTGGTAAACCGAAGTATCTGAAGTAGATCCAGCAAAGGTAGGTCGATCTCTATTAAAATATAAGCTACTATGTGATGTCTTATTTTGTGAATTAGTGCTTCACATTTCATGAGAAGGTATGTTTCTTCGAAGTCCATGCAAAATCGGCAGTGCCCGTTTTTTTCTATACCCAGTTTCCTGTTCCTTTAGTTTACATTAACCCGTTAGCATACCTTTGAGAATGCAAAGCCAGTTTTGCTACTTCTTAGGCATGTCTTGCTTCTTTTCTGGTTGTAGTTTCTTAGAAGTTCTTTGGCCTCTCTCAATTGGGGAATAGCATTCCAATGCTTGGACCATTTCCTCTCTTTTCTCTTTTCAATTTTTCCCGTATTTTGTACGGTCCTTACTCGCAGAAATATTCTAGTCCAAAGAACGGCATTTGCGAGTCGTTTCTTACTCCTACATGTCCTAGTTCCCCGTAAAGGATTACTTTACTGATCTAGCCTAATCTGTTGATCTTAATCAGGCACGCCCATACCAGTTTGGATTTGATCTCATGTGAGTTTAGAGTCTTAATTGTGATCTGGCTATCTGACAGTATTGCAATATCTTGCCCGCAATATTTCCTGTCGAGGTTGAATTGAAGCATCTTTCTATTGCGTGAACCTGTGCTTGAAAGATACTGGGAAAAGTTACCAGATACTCTGGGTACCTGGTTCTGGATCGGTACAGGCCTGCCTCAGTTCCTGTCGATGTTTTGGATTCGTCTATGTACCATTTTATTTATTTATTTATTAATTCCTTATTCCTTATTTACTGGTTCACTGTTTGAATTGGTATTTATCGGATTAACTGCTCCAGTCTTTTATTGCTCAGGGATAAAATCGTCGTATCTGCGTTGTTGGTAGATCTAAATATACATATATATGTACATAGCAGAGTTGTAAAAGAATTAAATCTTTGGAGAATGTAATTCAATAGAATTCATCAATTCTGATTTTGAATTCATGACTTCACTTTTAGACTTGAACTTCAAAAATTAAATCACCATTCATTTTGAGAAGTCTTTGATTGCGGCAATCATTTGAACCAATCAAAGATTTGAAGTCTCTGGAATGAAATCTTTGTGACTGCACCGCATTCTCTGAAGTCACATTGAAGTCACTTGCATTCACTTGAAGTCATCGGCATTCAATTGAAGTCTTTAAGACTTCACACTAATTTCATTGAAGTCTTTAAGACTTCAAGTAATTTTATTGAAGTCTTTGAGACTTCAAGTAATTTTATTGAAGTCTTTGAGACTTCAGACTAATTTATTGAAGTCTTTGAGGCTTCACTACATTTTGTGAAGTAAGAACTGACTATGAAAAATTTAATATGTACATATGTATAACAAAATGTTAATTTTCTTTTATTATTTTTGAATCACAAATAATAAAAATTAAATAAAATATTTCATTAGCAGACTTTTCGCTTTCGTTTTCATGGTTTTCAATGTATGTATTCCAAATACCTGAAAATGTTAAATCATATCACACAATAGCAATAAGTATATGAGTTCACTGGATCTCACCTTTTTTCCCAAAAATTATTAAACTAAATCATATCGAATTTTCCACTGCCAGTTTTACTTCAACAAATGTAGTGACGTCTCAAGGACTTCAATAAATAAGTGTGAAGTCTTAAAGACTTCAATAAAATTACTGCGAAGTCTTAAAGACTTCAATGAAATTAGTGTGAAGTCTTAAAGAAATAGTGAAGTCTTAAAGACCTCAATTGAATGCCGATGACTTCAAGTGAATGCAAGTGACTTCAATGTGACTTCAGAGAATGCGGTGCAGTCACAAAGATTTCATTCCAGAGACTTCAAATCTTTGATTGGTTCAAATGATTGCCGCAATCAAAGACTTCTCAAAATGAATGGTGATTTCATTTTTGAAGTTCCAGTCTAAAAGTGAAGTCAATTGAATGCATTCTAAAACGTGAAGCACTTGGTGTGAATTCACGGAATGCATTACTAAAAGATTGCATTCTTTTACAACTCTGGTACATAGAATCGATTCACGGATTCGACCACAGCTTTGTGTCAAATTTGTTTTTCAAGCAGTATTTCTTGACCATATCGTGTCTGCGCCAGTCCAGAAGCGGGATCGTTTTCGAAACCGAATTTTCCGGCGTTAAAAACGTTGTGTATCCGGCATTTGTGCCGTTCATTCGGTGCCGTATAACTGTGAACGCTTACATTGAGTTCTGTATCCGGTGCGGGATATGTGTGAAACGGGCCTTAGTGAGAAAATTGATGATATTGAAAACCCGCATTATTTATGAGATGATCTTATACATACATACTTGTATAGTTAATGATATCCTATTGTTTCAAAATAACCAATATAAGCCATAGGCAGACAAAGGCAAGATTAAGGTCGGGAAAGAAACCACCAAGACCTTGACCACTAGCATAGGGCTAAAACAAGGCAATTCACTATAACGCAATCTCTTCAACATTGCACTTGAGAAGATAGTGCAAAATTCTCAAGTCAACCCTATCTCTATAAATCTGTGCATTGCTCAGCTATGCTAACGATATTGACATCATCGGTAGAATGGATCGATTTGTTACCAGATCCTTTGCTAGCATCAAATCAGAAACGGCTAACATGGTTTTTGTAGTACATGCTCTCAAGAAAACAAGAAACACGCCACCCGCGCATTGTCCAAAATGTAACGGCGGATAGCTATAGCTTCGAGGTGAAAAATGAAGAAATTTGGCCTGCCAATCGCTGCTTCTACGGGCTGAGAAGACAATTCAGTGGCAGAGCCTTATCCAGGAGTCAATATATTCATAAAATACTCATCATCCTAGGCCTACTATATGGTGCAGAAGCATCGGGAATATGCGAGAGGAAAATTCTGCATGTGATCTATGGTCCTATCTATCGTACAAATACAGCCACTTAGATGGCTAGGTCATATAGAGGGGAACACCAATGCTCCGGGTCGAAAAGTTTTTGATTCCAACCCTAAGGGACTGCGCAGGAGAGGCCGACCAAATCTCTAATGGCGTGCGACAGTAGACGGGGACCTAAACCAACTTGGAATACGCAATACGGACGGGTGTATTGGTTGGGGCTGCAGCCAAAGTAAAGTAAATTAACGACTCATTCAGATTAAAAGGTACAACAAGCTATGAAATCTTAGGAAAGGATTACATAATGCCTTCACTTTTTTCTTCACGCTTTTCAACGAAGTCTGTTCAAATAAGACTTGTTTTATCTATTTCAAGTCACCAGCTTAAATATATTTGCATGTTCTTTTGTTCCATCTTATTTTTCGATTGTAAATTTCAAATGCCAAACTATTGCGTCAACTAATTCAAATTGTCAATGGCTTCTGCTGTCAAAAGACAAATGGTGCATGCAGCTAATGGCTGTCATTATTGGATTTGAAGTGGGTGGTTGAATGCTAAAATGACATTAGTTTTCGAAGCCGAAAAACAATTCTTAAGAACCTTCTTTATGAATTCTCGAATTTTGCTCAAACTTTTGCGAGTAGTGATACCGTGAAGAAAAAGTCGTTAGTGGTGTGTTCTGAGATTCGAATCTTGAACCAAGAAATTAAACTGCGAGTCACGTGTCCGCGATACACAATTAAATGTGAAAGGGCCTTTGAAAAGCACAATGTGATATTACACAGTTTATCCCTTGTACTATTATTCCATACCAAAATTACACATGGCATTTCATTTCTCATTTCTGGTAATGATTTTAGAGTTTTTGAACCAATTTTGGTTACTTACAGAACTTTTCTAATTTTTCTTGCAAAAGAAAAATATATTTAAAAGTGCTGGCAGACAGACAGAAAAACATGTGAGGGAAAACAATATGTTTTTCGAACAGAGACCGGTAAAAAATTTATATAAATCGAACGATCAGATCACGTGCTTCCACCTACACGATGGTCGTTTGCCTACAATTTAGATTCTCAGAGATATCATTAAAAAAAAATCATTAGAATGACAATTTTAAAAATCCGTTGAAAATTTACCAAAACTTGGCACGCCATCAAATTGCATTTGTGAAATATTGCCTAGACATTTGATAATGAATCTCAGATAAGCACAATTTTTTAGGAAAATAAAAAAGGAAAAATCATAAAGTACGAATACCTCTATAAGTAAACGAGACATGACTCCACGGATCATAAATTCAAAATGCCCCCTACATGGTAAGTACTTTTTTTTCTTAATGAAAAATAATCTCTCAAGACAAAAAAAAGAAATTCGTCTACAAATAACAATTTCGAAAACAACATC
This sequence comes from Brachypalpus laphriformis, assembly GCA_945910035.1. NCBI lineage: Eukaryota > Metazoa > Arthropoda > Insecta > Diptera > Syrphidae > Brachypalpus > Brachypalpus laphriformis. Next base: position 109,176,623 of record OX246756.1, read on the forward strand.
ATGTACGTTATAAATATAGGACGACGTTTCCATAACCTGTTGACGTGACATGCTATCAAGGCTACCCAAAAGTCTTCTTTTCGGACACGTTACAGTTTTGTCATCATAAAGAACTCAAAGACCGATCATTTATAATATTTATCCTGCTAAAACTTGAGTCATTATTGTTGATATATTTGTTTTCATTATTTATATTTGCATTCGGAAATATTTGCAAAATATTTGTACGAAGAATTTAAAATTTTTGTTTTCGGAACTGTAAGCCTTGGCATACATACGCATACTGTGAATCATGCGGCTTGGATCTGTTTAAACAACACTCAGGGCTAGTGGTACGGCCAGGAGCCTGAATATCAATGTTCAGGCGTCCTGCACACACTAGTTGCTTTGATAAACTATTTTGGCAATTGCGGTGTGATAAAAGTTCTCCGTCTGTAAATATGGCTTTTTTAAAGATTATTATCACTTAATATTTGATGATAAGACTTTATATTATATCTAATATTCCATCGTATATTAGCTATAATCACTGCGAACGAGATTTTTAAAAACGATAGGAAATGGTCATATGTTGTGAAAATCCGAATTTTATGAAAATCAGCGACATGAACGCTAGAATAGGCAAAGAGGAGAGAGCTGTTAATAGAGAAGCATGTGTAACTGGACAATTCAAAAATAACCAGCTGAATACAAAATGAGGGAAGTTCCTGGAGTTCGGTGATTCTTTTAGGTTGCGGTTATTGAAGGGGACGCGTAACGCTGATCATAATGGTGAACTGACTTTTATGGGTGATCAAGGAGTATCAGTTATGGACTACTGCCTTCTTAGGAGGCGATTGGAATTCATACGTGACGGACATGGAAGCGAAAAGCACAACGTACTCCGACCATCTTCCAAATATTTGTACTACGCAGGTGATGAATCTTATGCCTAAACTCTTATGGAATGAATCCAAAGCTACCTTGTATAGCCGGGTTTTGGAGGAGCAATAAGCAGTGCAACAGGATATGTCCCTTGACTACGTGGAGCAGATAATATGACGCATATACCAAAGTATTGGCCAACCCACCAATAAGAATAAACCTTATAACGAGCCTTGGTTTGATAAAGACTGTTATAAACCTAGACATCGTTCATACTCTTATATTAGGCTCTATCGGCAAAGCAGTGGAGCTATAATGAAGAAGTATTATGAATCCCTCGCACGGTGGTCTTTTTGCAAAAAAAAATCCTCAGATTTCTGTAATCCCTCGCAAGGTGGTTGTTTTTTGGCAAAAAAATTACCAGATTTCTGGAAATTCAATGCGGCAATTGCAATAGAAGCACCAAATTGAAATGCAATGATCTATCAGCGCATTATTTTACCCAACCCCAAGTAAGGTTAATTTCCATTATGCAGCCCCGTATTCGAAAGCACTGCCTTGGACAGATCGATTACAGCCGAGGAAGTTTTCAAAGCGCTTAGTGGTCTGAATGGATACAATGGACCTATTATTGTTCTAAGTGTGTTAGCGATTCTCAGCTGGCAGCCACTTCAACCTAGTGGTCTGAAGGATGATAGGGTGGCAGGGTCGAATGATGTGCCCTGGGGATTTTAAACGTACGGGAATAATGAGCTACACAGTAAACTTACCTCTATATTCAACAACGGAATATTGGATACTGACGAAGTTTCGATGCGGTTCAAAGAAGGAATATTTTTTTACATTTTTATCCACCAAATTTAGAAGTACTTCATTGTTAAATGCTTCATACAAAGTGTTTACAGCCATCCTGCAGTGTCGATTATCGGAGTAGATCGAACAGAATAGACATTAAGCAGGCTTTAGAGCTGGACATTCAACAATCGATCATGTGTTTGTCTTGAGGAGCATAGCGGATTTATTTATTGGAAACAAAAAACTATTTTAAGTGTTCTTTGTCGACTTTAAAGTCGCTTTCGACACTGTGGATCGTGAAGCGTTAACGCCTGCGTAATTCAACCAAGTCAGCGGTAACAAAGGCGTTACATCACCTTCAGACGTCACCTCTTCTTCAGCTCGAACTATTCTTAGCTTCATTAATGAACTTGATTTCAGCTAGTTAACAAATTCAAAATCAATCAACCAGGGGATAGCACAAAGATCTTTTTAGGTCGCAGTGCTCCAGGGATCAGTCTCTGCCTTCCTCCCATTCTACCTCAAAAAAAAAAAAAAAAAGTCAGCGGTCTAGAGTGGTGATGCGAATGAATAAATTCGAACATGGTTTAACACATGGTCAGGAGTAAAGAAGGGATGTGCTTTGAGTCCAAATCCGCTTGCGCTTTATATCAAGGACATAGCGGATATGGTGCCTGGAGCGGTGGAATATGTAGGGCTAATATCAGAGCACTTCTCTTTGCCGATGATATTGTGCTTCTGGGGAGTTCTCCGGAATCCCTTCAACTAATGATCAATAGACTCCATGGGTGCTGTGTCTTATGGAGCTTGATCGTCAATCTCTCACAATCGAAGATCATGATATTTTAGAAAGGATGTTGAAAAAGCAGTAAAAGGGAGAAATGGCACTACGACGGGGATATAATTGAAGTTGTTAAAAACTACAAATATATCGGAATTCATTTCATTAGCAATTTAGACATAAGCTTTTAAGGGCAAAATTAACCAAGTCCATGGCAACCATCAATACTGTCTGGAATAAATATCTAAGCAACAACTACGATTTACCACAGCAGTAAATACGAGTATATAGCTTTTTATCGGTAGCGGAATCGGTTATGTTTTATGCTGTACAAATTTGGGGAGTTAAAAAATATGACACGATCGAGAAGCTGCTTCGCCAATATATAGAGAGATCATTCAATCTTCCACTTAATACACCACATTATATGATTATGATAGACAGGTGCTTATCACCACTTTTTACCAAAGCCATGAAATTGCATATGGACTACATTCTGAAAATTCTAAAGAAGCAGGATATCCGACTGCCGAAAAAAAAGCTCTCCAAGCAAAACATGTTGGTACACGGAGTGGCTGGAGCTTTCAAGGGAGTGAAATTTGGTTTTGGAGTTTTCCGATATTAGCGATTAGAAAAGCTAGATTCTTCTACGTTGAACAGGCTTGCGATTCATTGCACAGAATGATTTATAGCTGCCTAGATCATAATTAATTCCATGAGAAACTCCGCGCTCAAGAAATATCGACAGTATTAGGGTGAGCTTTAAATCTGAACTACATATTTAAGTAAAAACCAAAATCTTTCGAATCTAAATTTAGGATTAACAGAACTTATGGAGAAATATGCCACTAACAATATATTCATTAGATTCTCCAGAGTAAATTACTCTTGGGTAATGCAAGACAGCCTGTAATTAGGCTTTGATCTCCGCTTTTATTAGTGTAAAGATTAATATTTAGACTTTGATTTTCCTTTCTAACATTATTTAATTCTATAACGGCTGAAATTAACACTTCATTAATTTATTCATCTGTTAATTCTGTGAAGCGGACATATTTGCACAACGCTAACAAAATAATTTATTTACTAAACTTATTTAATCTATCGGAATATATGGCAATAAAAGAAAACTAAAGCATGTAGTGAATCACCATTAAAGAAGATTTTATAAGAGTGCATGTATATAAAGGAAGAAATGCTCCTCCGTATGGCGCAAAGTAGCGACATTTGACGAAAATTCGCACTTAAGTCGAAATTTAAACAAAATATATATGTATGTATATGTATATATCAACATACGCCTAAGATTATAGCTCCTCTGAAGCCAAAACGCATTTTCAACAAAAGAAATTTAATGTTAATGTAGCCGGCACGGTCCCTGGACTTGAACCTTATAGAAAATCAGTGGGTGATGTCAATATGGCTCTCGGCGACTACAAATATAAAAATAGGGAAGAATTGTGGCAGGCAGTCGAAAAATCTTGGAGATCTATTCCAAAGGAAAGATGTCAGTAATTGGTGAATTCAATGTCGAAAAGATGTCTAGCCGTTATAAAAAAAATGATAGAAGTACATACTCGTATTGTGACACATTCAGCCCTTAAGACAGTTTCTTGTAACTTTATTTCAAAACTCTAGATGTTACACCTATTTTTTTGCGCAGCAGAAATTCGACTTTACAATGTCCCTTGTTAGTTAAATTTAAATTGATGATATATTATATATGATTTAAACAATAGTATAATATAAAACTACAAAAACAAAAATGAAGTTAAAACGTTAATTTTATTACTCCGACTTTTTTCTAACATAAAACAATTTTAGAGAATTGTTAAGCACATTCCTTTTATTTTGCACACCACTGTACATATATCTATACGTTGTTATATTTTCCCTTCGTATGACGGTACTTAATTTAATAATTGGTTTTCAGAATTCGGAATACTCGACCGACTTTGTTCAAAATCAAAATGAGGGCAATGTTTAATTGATGGTGCAATATGTCATACAAAGTTTTGCAATTCTTTTTAAATAAATTTTTAACATAATTTTAAAATAATAGATGCAAGTATTGTAGGTATTGTACATAGTGCACTTTATTTATTTCTTTATCACGGGGTGCTGTAAAGAATATTCTTCTTCTCTTCCAAAATCAATTTTTGTCTGTATGGTTTTTTTCCTATCCATCCAGAAGACGGGAACCATCTCGAGGATAAGCAAAAAGCTTAAGTCAAGTAAGGTAAGTGTTCAAAAGGTTTTTCTCCTACGAGTATGGAGGGACCATTTTGCCACCACTTTTTGTTAACCTATTTGTGGAAGTGGAAACCCCCCTAAATCAGGAAGACCTACCCCAGTTCTTATTGCATATCGGAAAAAGAATAAGAAAAATAGAATCGCTATAAAAAACATAAGGCGACGGACATTCTTGACGAGTTCTACAAAGACTCGCCGATATAGAAAGAACTGAGACTACGAATCTTTCCTAGCAAGTGACAAAGTGATTATCTAGCTAAATGTAACTGAAACGACTGCGAGGTCTTGAGAGATGTGGGCGTGCTTCGCGCAATTGCCAAAATTATAACCAAATTTATACTCGAATGTATTAAAGACAACTTTAAAAGCAATGCGTCGGGTATGATTCCCCGCTGGAGTAAACAAAAAGTTCGCAATCAAAGTCGGGGTACATCAGGGAAGTGTTTTAAGTCATTCTCTTTATTGCAGTTCTTGACTACCTACTTGATGGCAAAGCAACGGGCCCCAAAGTCCATCAGTTATTCTTTGCTGACGATGGAGTTATCATAAGCGTGGATCGTAGGTTCCTGCAACGGGCACTTGACGTATGAGTGGACATTTTGAAGGGAAGTGGCGGGAAAACTTCCCTATCTTCTGTGACCAAAAAGGTGAAACTGGCGAACCCCTCAGGCAGATAAAGATCATAACCTCGCTGAAATAGGAAGGAGATAAGGCAAATTATGAATAGGCACTACTATTTCCGGTAGTTATCAAAGTCGTGCTTCACCCTAATTTATCGGTGTGATGCGGTGGAATTCAACGTAGTCGAAATACATGGAAAACAACTTGTTTTTCATATGACTCTCAATTTCAAAGTTATAGGCGTAAAAATGCACATTATACACATCGCATTCATCGGTGCTTAAATGCAACCTCGCCCAATGTCCAGCAAATTATTACCCCCAAACAGGTGGTACAAGGTACGACTAATGGGCATTTTAACGACTATAACTTTGAGACTGGCAGTTTGTTTGTTTTCAGTTGACGATATATTTACAATTATTGTAATTATGAAGGGTTATACTAAAAAATTCGAATTGCTTTTTGAAGGTATCTTAAGAAAACGATTATCATTTTCGTCACACTCAATTGCACCGTTTCTAATAGTTAAAGTACACTAATCAGTCAATTTCACAAGATTTTCAGAATTTTTTAATAGCTAACTAAATGGATATGGTTTACGGGTAATCTTTCTTAAGTTGCAATTATTAGACTATAAGCAAATAAAAATAAAGTTAAGCCAAAACTTGCGACTTAAATAAAACAATAAAATAAATCAGAGGTTAGGTTATAATTTATTTACATACCTTGTGAGAACGCTTCCCGTCAATGGCGACAATGAAACCAACTCCACAAGCTTCATGCTCGTTTTGGGGATCATACAATCCTTGAGCCTTCGGTCCTTCCCATGGCATTTGTTTGTCTTCGACATCCGAAAGCGCTTCATTTTCACTGATTCCCTGTTGGCTTGAAGTTTCAAAATCAATTTTATTTTGATCTAAATTCTCACGGTTTTCGCAATTGTTGCCACTTTCAAGAAATTCATATCCTGATTCTGAATTGTTAATTGTAGGGGCCATTATACGTTAACAACACCCTTTTACAAATATTATAATTTTTTTTTCTCAAATTTATATATAATTATGTATATAACTTAAAAAAAAAGAATAAACAAAATAGTTATCGAATATGGGATAGTTAAACTATTTTATAACACTACTGTAAGTAAACACTAAATAAATGCAACGTTATTTATATGTGATAGGTTAAATGTTATATTGAACTTTATTTGCTTTTTTTATATGTAGGTAATTCACTTGTAAATATCACTATTTTCGATTAATAGATTTCAATCGATAGACACTTGAAATTATAGAAATCCTTTTATTGAATCTGAAAAGTAAAAAGAAATAAATAAATAAAAATTTCCATTATGCGATTGCAATGTTTTATCTAAGAAGTATGTGCGTAATAAAAAACAAAAAATAATTCACGAGGTACATGCATGGTTTTCGACATTTGCCATAATATTTTGATAAAATAAAAACAAATCACACCAAGATAAAACTGTATAAGTAGGTACCTCTGGGACATTCAGTACTTTCACGTTTATGCTAATGCATTAGCTAGGTGATACTGATAATCTGTGTTGGCGCAAAATATTTTTTTTTTTTTACTAGAGCAGAAATTCGCAAACTAGAGCGATGTGAATCTGGCTAAAGCTTTCACATGAATGAGCGTAAATTTTCTCGGAGTTAATGTACCTCTTAATTTTTTTTTTTTTAATAGCTGCTGCTAGAGAGCACGCGCGGGCAGTGGTGCTTTAAAAGTTCTCCACTCAAATATGACGTACAAGTGTATGTATGTATCACTATATTTTGTATCGTTGGGGTATCAAAAATTACTCTAATATCTTGTAATTGAATGTCTCGCAAGAAGGACTCATATTAATCAATAAAAGGTATAACTTGGGGAGGAATTCACTTCGGGTATAAGTATTTGTCTCATATTGGATAAATATGGAAAAGCTTGATGACAAGTGATAAGGCAATGGTATGCAGAAAAATGTTGCGTAACAAAAATTTCCACATCAATACTCCTACGAGGTTCCTGCAGAGAAAAACAATTTCTAGTACCTACCCACAGAGAATAATCGAATGTATCACAACATGACACCGCATGGTGCTGATATTTGCTCCCCGTTTTCAGAACTGCGTTCTCTCAAAGCTGCGTGAAGTGCAGTTCATACAAATTCAAACAACAACCTATACATAGATATATACAAATAATATTTATTTATAGACTGCTTATTTGTCTTTAAAAAAATACATAAAGTGTTCAAAACGTGTCAAATACATTTGGCTGGCTTTTCAATAACCATGACAATTTGATTTTGAAAATGTCGGCATTTTCCTATTAGCAGCGGCGCTAATGGTTAAATGACATTTTTTAGTGAAATATAAACTTTTTGTTTATTTTTTTTTTTTTCACACACAACCTTCATAGAATCTATCCCAAGAATATACTATCTCAATTTAATTAACCAAATACAATAAAGATTCTTTGGCATTGGCATTCACAATTCAAAGAACAAACAATAAAGATAAAAATCGAAGAACAAATACTTTACTTTTGACCCAGATCAGTTATTTACACCAAAAAAAGTTAAATGCTTAATATTTGCGATAATATTCGTTCATTCAACTTGTTGGCGGGGGATCTCATTCGAATTAAAATTAGATATTTCAATGAAAACTTTGCCCGACGAAATCATTTGATAGACATATGTTCATATGTATTTCTGTATAAATGTATCTTCGGGTTTATAGTTCATGCGAATCTTGGTACCACACGCGACATACTCGTAGAACATTCCATAACATTTCGAAACATTGATATTGGGAATGACGATCTATGGATGATCTTTGATCGTACATCTCAGTAGGTGATCCAAAATGTGCACATCATGCACGGGTCATATAAAAAAAATAGGATTGGTTATACACATACTTATGTATAAGTTTGATTATAGCGTCCATTCATTTTTTTATAACGTAATAGCAGCCAATAGCGTAATCGCACTGTATACACATTTGATAATTTTGCTAATGAGGGAGGTAACGTTATCACAGCAATTGCATACCTAATTTGACATGTGCTACACATTATTTTTGGCGATAAGAGCAATAGCAAAAAGTAAATAATAAAATAAATAAAAAAAAAGTTTAATTAATCATTTGTGTATTTTGTACCTTAGTCTGGGAATCGTCTAACAATTGTAATGATAACGCACAGGCTGAATTGAGGGCAATTTTGAGGCTTATATTTACAATATTGTGTTACTGAAAATAAGTTTGGATTTGATTAAAAATAATTTTTATCTTTAAGAATTGCACAACAATGCGCAAACATGTTATCACCTAGAGCAGTGGTTCGCGACATACGTGAAACATTTTGTTTGGTTAGGTATTAGTTTCGTAGTGCAACGGCTAGAAATTCGTGAATACGCTAGATGAATGCTCTTGAGAGTTATTTTTATACCCTATCCCACGGGGGTAAATTCATTTTTTTATCTGGTTCGTTGTCAGTATGTACGGAATACGATTTCCGGATCCCAGCCAAAAATTTGATCCAAAAATTTCCGATAATTGACGAGGATATTTTTTTGTTGTTTTATAACAAAAAAATCTTCATCACATGGATTCCATAATACTGCCCACTAGTACACAGGTAAATGCGATTCGTTCGCAAATTGGTATCTTCACAAACCTTGACAGAAACAATGAATTAAAGTGAAACTTATTTTCAAACAGAAACTGAAGTTTTAGGAAATAAGATATTTATATTACAATTACATTTCGGACTCTGAAGCAATGTAGTTGGTCCGAATAGCGTAGCGGTCATGCTTCACAAAGGCAATCCGCAACACATACCTATTAATTAGAATTAATGGCAATGCATACATATGTACATAATAATATCATTATTATAAGATTTAATGCGCAGTATTTTGTTAATGTGACTTAAAATATATTTCGTGTTACCCCCTGAACTGCCAGGCTAAGCATTAATTTTGATCTTTTATAAAATACAGGTCACGTAGGAACCTGATAACCGTTTATGGTGATAACTGGCTGATTTCATGGGGGGTCTAAGATTTCAAAACAAGGTCGGCAAGTGCGTAGGTAGGGAAGAAGCTTGTGGCTATATATTTTATTTTCCAGAGAAACCAATAATTTATGCTCGTTTAAGCCCCTCCCCAGTCGTTTCTAACTGCAACTTAAAGCAATCCATGGAGTTTAGTTCTGGACTTATATCTGTTGCCACAAGAGAAAACCGCGTCGAACTGGCAAGAAGCCAGCGTTACTAGGAGGGTAAAAACGAGAAGAAATAGCATCTGTAGTGCTTTGGGATAATACGGCAAAAGGTTACACCCACAAGCTGATTTCCACCATTGATGTCTGGACAAAGGGAGCACGCGGGGACTACAACTATCACCTGACGCAGTTTCTGTCTCCGCACGGTGGCTATAGAAAATATCTCCACAGATTTGGATACGATAGCTCGCCCTTCTACCCAGAATGCCGAGATAAAAAGGAAGACGCGGTGCATGCAGTTCTACCGCAGGCGTTTCGCAAAGGGAAGAATGAACCCCCACCTTGTAATGAGTCATATGACGAGATCAGGGAATGACTGGTTGGAGACCTGTTCCTTCATAACGAGCATACAGCACGAGCTGAAAAGTGTCGAAAGACTAAGAAGAGCCAAAACGACAAACGGCAAATGAAGATGATATAGCATAAGCTGTAAACACCACCGGAAAGTAATACCTAGCGACAGTCGCGGGGAGAGTAGTAGAAGTGTGCAGGGTGTGGATTAGTACGTAGACGCACTCCTTCATCATTTATTCGGGTTTGTGAATCGTGCATGCTAGTAGTTGTAGATGTAGATGTGCAATAGATCTATTGTGCGATCTATTTAGTGAGGTCCTATCGCACAAAAAGGTTCTGGTCCAAGGAACGGGGTGCCTGAGCAATTTCTTGCTAGTTCATCAGCTGCTTCGTTTCCTTCCACTCCTACATGTCCTGGTACCCTGTAGATAGTTACTTTATTAGTGTGACCCAGACTGTTTTGTTTTATTTATTTATTTATTTAGCTTAGTACAAGCAAGCTTAAATCTAAACTTAAGAACTAACAACAAGAGAACTTAACTCTAAGCTTAACATTACTATTTTTTTTTTAATTTTATTTTATTAATTTATTTTTTTTTTGTTGGGCCCCTGGGGGCCCACACATTTTTTATTAAACTAGGTCTTAAAACATATCTTAAAAACTAGAGAGGGAAAATAAAAAGTTGAGGGAAAGGCGTGCAAATAAGAGAAGAGAGGTCATGAAGAGGTGTAGAGGGACTTTTTAAGGGCGAATGAAAGTCTAGGGTGTTCTGTGAGTTATTTGCCAGGCGTAACATTCTGGAAATTGGTTCGAAATTTCCGTAGTTGGTGCGGCGGTGAGAGAGACGAAAGAGCGGTACGGACCTAAGGTTTCGAGGGTTAGTGCAAAGGGAAATTATTTCCAGTAGTGCGGTGGAATCGATCATACCGGTTAATAATTGGTGCACGAAAAGTATGTCAGCGACTTCGCGACGTTTTGCAAGGGTTTGCAGGTTAATCAATTTTAGCCGGTCTTCATAGGGAGGTAAGATATACCATAGTTGTCAGCCCATGGGAGACCGCGTAAGGCATACCGGATAAACCTACGCTGCGCAGCTTCGATTCTAAGGGAGTGGATGTTGTGATAAGGTGACCAAACTTGGCTGGCGTATTCCAGGAGTGGTCTGACAAAGGTGATATAAAGGGATTTAGAAACGTAAGGGTTCGGAAATTCGTTAGACCAGCGTTTTATGAAACCGAGAGAAGAATTGGCCTTGTGTACAATATGATCAATGTGGGAACGGAAGTTTAGCTCCCTGTCACAAATAATACCCAAATCGCATATAGAGGAGATTGAGGGAACCGGCTCGCTAAGAAAGTAATAGGTTCTGAGGGATGGGGGGAGGCGTTTACGAGAGAATATTATGGATTAACATTTGGCGACGTTAAGTTCTAGAAAGTTTTTGACGCACCATGTGTGGAATGAATTTAGATCGTTTTGAAGTAAGAGAGAATCGGTGGAGGTAGATATTACTTTAGTAATTTTCATATCATCCGCGTAAATAGACAGATCAGAGTCTTTTATGACGTGACCAACATCGTTTATAGTTAAGACAAAGATCAGCGGACCAAGATGACTGCCTTGAGGAACCCCTGAAGTGGCGGTAATGGGGTCAGAGACTGAAAATCTGAAGAGAACCCTGTACTGGCGTTTTTCTAGGTACGATCTCAGCCATGAAATGAAAGAGGGTGGGAAACCGAGGGCTTTAAGTTTAAGGTAAATTGTTAAGCGGCAGATTTTGTCAAAGGCCTTGCTGAAGTCGGTGGTAATGACATCCACTTCATTACCTTTCTCTAATGCTTGTAGTGTTTTGGAAACGAATTCGGTCAGGTTAGTCGTTGTTGACCTACTTTTTAAGAAACCGTGATGTTGTGGGGAAAAAATGGATTTGCAGTGGAAATACAGTGAGTCGTAGACAATGCTTTCGAAGAGCTTAGGGATAGAGGAAAGTTTGGCTATGGGTCTATAGTTGGAAATGTCGCCTGTAAACTGCCTTTTTATGGATAGGGAAAATAAAAGAGTCCTTCCTTAATTTTAGGAAAACGGCTTAAGAGAGTGAGAGACGAAATAGAGTTGTAAGGGGCTGACACAGGACATCTACACATTTCTTTAGTAAGATGGCGGGCAGACCATCGGGACCGGGGGAGAAGTCATCTTTGAGCCTATTAATTTTTTCTCGCACAATATCAGACCTAATGTCGACTGAAGCTAGAGAGGTTTGAGGACAGTTATTCAGGTAGGAGAAAAAATCTAGGTCCGGTTCGTGTACATGGTCACTATACGATTCACTGAAAAAGGTTGCAAAGAGGTTTGTGATTACTTTGGGGTCAGCAGATGAAGTATTAAGTCATTTTAGAGTGAAAGGAAAGCCGTCGGACTTTCTTTTGACGTTGATAAATTGGTAAAAGCGCCTAGGATCAGTGATTAGACTTAATTGCATTCTATCGAGGTATTCGAGATAGAGGGGTTCGCAGAGGATGGAAAAGCGGGAGTAAGCTTGCTGGTAATATGCGTAATCTGAGGCAGATTTGGATACCAAGTAAATTTTCCATAATTTGTTTCTGACATTGCGAAGAGTACGCAATTCCTTATTATACCAAGAGGTGATGATGAGCAGTTTTTTCGAGGCAGATAAGGGACAGATTGGAGAAGACAGTCAAAGATTGCTGTGTAGAAGAATACGAGAGCGATATCAATGGGTGTGTTAATGTTTAGGAGGAGGCTGAAATTTATGTTATTGAGTAGGTTGTTAAGTTTAATGAAGTCAGCTTTGCGGAAGTTGAAAGAGAGAGAGTTCTCAGAATCAACGGTAATGTTGACGTTTTCATACGAAAAGGCAAGAGCGAGAGGAGGGTGATATTGGTCTAGGGTGCAGAGAAGATGGTTACTCGCGGTAACCAAGGAATTATGGGGGTCGGATGAGAAAATCAGATCTAGCTGCCTACCGAAGTTGTTGGTAATGCCACTGATCTGAAAAAGGCCGGAGTCAAAAAGACGACCAGTAAGGAGGATTTCCTTTTCTGAGGAGGAGTTAGTAGGAACAAATGATGATTCGTCCTCCGATTGAGACCATTGTAAAAGGGGAAGGTTGAAGTCGCCAACAATTATAAAATCGTTATCTGGATCAGCGATATCTAGCAGAGAGTCAACAGTATCAACGGCCAGCTGGTATGCTTGGACGGGTTGAGAAGGGCGAATATAACAGCAAACAATATATACGCTCCGTTTGGATACAGATAATTTAGCTGATACGAATTCAAAGGAAGTGGAATTTGAGAATTTGACGAGGTTTGCATCAAGACGATTATGTATGGCTAAAAGAACACCGCGGCCGAAGGAGAGGTCTTCATGTTCCTGGCCGTCACCGCGAAAGACACGAAGTCAGAAGTGAGTAATTCACAGCTAAGAACATTGGGACAAAGGTTGGTTTCAGTTAGGGCAAAAATATCGTAGGGAAGTGATTGTGATTTCACGTGCACCATCGAGGTTTTAGTGCGAAGTCCTCTGACATTCTGATAGTAGAGGGAAAGGAGCTTTGGGGCAATTTCAATGGAGTGAGATGGATCGACTGTGATGGAGTTAGGGACGAAAATATTTATTATGATTGCTGCGAGTTTTTTTGGAGATACGAGAGACGTTTGGAACCAATATGAGAGCCATATGTTGATAGGTCTTTAGCCACAGTAGAAGAGGAGATATTAAAACTCTCATATAAATGTGTGTAGATATTCTTCAGGGCTATAGGGTCAGTTGGGAGGCCTTCTTTTTGGATCAAGACCATGACATTAGTCTTTGTGCTTCCATCGATGCAGACGGAGTCAGGCTTGTCATGTAAATAGGCTAGGTAAAGGCGAACATCTTCAAAAAGCCGGTTATCGCGCAATCTTGACATAATATAGCGGCCATCGAGGTCATTGGTTGTTGACGTTGGGTCTCTTAATTTAGACGTGAGTTTGACGGTGGGAGGGAGCATTGGATCGAAAGTGGGGGGAGATGCAGTAGATGGCAAATTGGCCGAGATGGAATTGTTAAGAGAGACCGAGGACGAAGTATGGGCAGAAATATGGGTGAAATTCGGGTAATTAACGGTGGGGGGAGTGTTATTAGAGGAAGTGCTATGGCTTGGAGGAGGACAGGAATCTAGTGACGGATTGAAAGAGACGCGGTTACTTGAAGTTCTACTGGGGTAGTTGACTGAGGGAGTGGCCTTGGTGTTTGGAGAGGGAGAGGGGACCGGCGGGACATCAAAAGAAACTCGCTTGATATTCAGCAATTTGGTAGCAGACTTAGACAGTACGACTGCTGTTTTAAAGTTGAAGTCAGGGAAGATGCCCATTTTGAAAGACCAATTTGAGTCGGGTTTAGAATTGTTAAAGGACGGGAGATGAGTACTGCTGGATTTTTGGTGGGTGGTAGATCCATTATTTGAAATGGTGGATTTGTTATTCGAAGAGTGGAGAGAGAGTGGGTACAACTTATCATTAATTAACTTATCTCTATGGGTGTTGTTATTACTAATTCTATTATTAATTAACTTATCTGTTGATCTTGGTGAGACACTTCCATACCATGCAAGCTGATAACCCGGTCTATTATCTTTAGAAGATTACCATATCCATTGGCACATCCAACAAAAACGAAAATACCCAAGCAATTGCTGCATATTTTTGTCGCCGTGTAATGAGCAAAAAAAAAAGATCCGTTCCTTTGATGCAATCTGAGCTCCACAAATGTCTAGGTATTCTACACCCAATACTTTTACTACACCGTTAAAATACAATTCAGTAGAATTGAACTGACCTACAATCTCGTTCTTCGAAAATGTTATTGGTCTCCTCAGTCAGCTATATTTCTTTTTCTTAAAAAAATAAAGTTCTCCGTTAAAAATAATCTATGCCTACAACTTTAACTAAACGTCTGTTAAGCTTTAAGTGCCTCGTGATATTATTCCCCAGAGAACGTACATAGTTTACTTCTTAGAAAAGACAAATCCGAATAAGTCTATAGGCTTAAATGTAGCTTTATCTGTGCGAATTCACCGTATCTCAATTTACATACTCGGTATGCACTAATCCGTGAATCGATTCTACACTCAAGTGTTAATGAATATATACAAACCTCTCGGCCTTACATAGAGCTGTTCGGTATGTACATTTCTACGTACCATTCAAAATCGATTGCATAGTTAGACTAAAAATCGCATCGTACGTCTAGATAAGTACAAATGTAAATAGGAAATTCACTCGTTGCGGGAGGCATTGCAATCAGTTAACCTCTCAAGGGCAATCTATTGCGATGCAAATTCAGCTGATTGCACATTTTAAGAATGAACAAGCAAAACACGTTTAAAAAATCAATCTAGATTGGAGAATATTTTACCATATCTACCGTGACATTAAGTATAACATCACTCAAATCGATAGTTGGGTTTGTGGTAGATATACGATATGAGCATGTTTGTATGTAAGACGTAAATAAGTCTATTGAATTTCACACAATAATTGTTTGCTTCCAATAAGTGATGTATCACTTTTCATTGATAACAATGCGCTTGGCTACAGGTCGCTTCTGCATAATCGAATGAACTGCGAATGTATTGGCGTCACGGGCGGCTGCACGATTTACAACGTAAAGCAATTCCCATTTGGATTAAATAGGCAATAGTTCTAGATCAACTCTACGAGTCTTAGACGTATGTACTAGTTTGAATTAATTAGTTACGTAAGTATAATGGGAAAAGTGCACAAGATAATTATTAAATAAAATAAAATCAATTTAGTGATGAAAGAAGCATTTAACTTTAGAAACCCGTTGTATTCGTAGACGCAGCACTTTACGATTATGTCAAGCTAAGCAATTAGTGGGAAAAATTGTGATTGTGAAATATTTGAATTTTCGCACAGAAATTCTGCTGGTCTTATGAACTCATTATAATAACAATCAATCATGAAGATATTAGTCACCAACGTACTAATTATTGTACTAAAATAAATGTTGTTTGGAGGCGAAAAAATAACTTTATTCCTATATTATATATTTTTCAAAGATATTACAATGTTTGGAACATTTTATTACAAATATATTGTAGTATGATTGCCGGAAAAAAAGCAATGTTTCAGTCAATTATATTTTGGTAAGTCAGAAAAGGAATTTTGAATGGTACAAAATATTTTCAAATGCTTTTTTAATTTAGATACCAGAAAAGCTTATTTAGTTCCAAAAACAATGAAAAAATATGTTATCACAACATACTCTTCAAACAGTTTAAACTTTGTATATCTTCGTACAATGCAATGAGAAGGGCAGAAATTCTTCAGTGAAAATTCTCTCACCTTTCCCTATTTTTCTTGCAAAAAGAAAGTGCGAGTTGCAAATTGAATATAAAAAATATGTTTTCAACAAACAACTTTTGATAAACCTTCTTCATCACCAAATGAATTCTTATTAATCTAAGCATATTTTATTTCCCCAAACAAATTTCTTAAGGATATAAATACATATATACGTGTCATCTTACTTATTTACATATCGAAACACATTTATATTCTCGAACTTTTAAATGAAATACTTCTTAAAATCAATGCCAAATGTTACGCATTTTTAGTCAAAACAAATGTATTCGTATGTTTGAGCAACTTTTTTTTTTGATTTTTGCTCCAAGCAGTATTTACTCATACTCAGTAAACCATTTTTGTCGTAATTGTCTTTCTAGCAAACATGTAGGTATGTACGTAATTATAAAGCAGTAGTTTGAAATACAGTACGTACATGTGTATGTACACTAGTCGTCCTAGGATAACTACTTTAAAAGTTTTGCTCATAGCAGATGTTTCAAATTGGCAAGTTGTAACAGTTTTATCAGCGGACAAATACATCTCTATTGTATCGTTGTTGTATTGCAAATAAACTGAAGGGGGTTGGCTCATGTTTCTTCTAACTGAGGCACTTGAATATTTATCTATGCAAAAATTACATTGCAGAACGATTTATAGATCCATTGGGCTCTAGAGTTTCAATGGGATTTAAGTGAGAAAACAATAAAAAGCGTCTGAGAGAGTACTTGTCCTAATTTTTGATTTTGGAACTGTATGATCTGTTTGCACTTTGCAGACAGCCAATTCAGTAGCAGTGACCTTTGATTGCCTCAGACTTGAGAAACGTCTGGAGCTTTATGGAGCTTTATTGCTTTCATAAGCCACGTAATGGCACCGACGAGCAGTTGCAGATATGAAGATAAAATTATATGAAAATCCTAGTGTACAAATTGAAATGGAAAATATTTTTAAATTTGTGAATTTCTTCAACGCAGTGCTAGTACTATTCCCCACTTTTCTCTGATAGGAATCCTTACCAAAAATGTGTCTGTCTAAAACGACCGTGGGAGAGTTGCAGTCGATCATAAAGTACACCTCAGCGCAAGTTTTAATACCATACTGAAAGAGTTTGTAGAGATAGATTCGAATAGTCACTTATCACGCCGCGGGTTGGATTACGGAGTATGGATTACATAACAAACAGCATGCATATTGTTTAGACAATGGAATATAGAAAAGCAAGATTATTATCATATAGGTACGTAGCTAAAGGATGTTTTTTTTTTTGCGTAGACAGAAGTTCCGATAGCGATAGCTGTCAAATCGAGATCTTCCGACACTCCGCTCTTTCGAGATTTATCATTTTTTTCATTTTTATTGGTTAATTCATTGATTCTTACTTGGCAAAAAAAACACTTAAAACTAGCTAAATAAGCTATACTACAGTGCTTCCTCGATTTTTGCAACTCTTGGAAACACGACCCTGTTGCAAAAATCGGAAAGTTGCAATAATCTAACAGAAAATTAAAACACTTTAAATAGCTTACGCAATACACGTTGTGATGTTTAAATAAAATTACATTTATATGTACATTACATTTAAGAATTTTATTTAAAAAAAAAAAAAAAGATCTAGTCACGTCGTAGTGACGGCACTCCGTCTAGACGATTTATGATGTCGTCAAGAGTTTACTCTTGATTGCAGCATTGTATTGTAAAGCGTACACACACATATGTATGTATGCATTTTGTGTCGTACAATTTCAAAGATGCGAAAATCGAGAACTTTTTTTTAGATTTGTTGCAAAAATCGAAAAAAAATAAATCCATTACGTGGGTTGCAAATATCGAGCTTTGCATAGCTCGAGCTTGCAGAAATCGAGAGTGCACTGTATTTTATTTTAGTTTTTTTCGACATTTATGTTTAGTATAGTCTGGCAAATCATCATGAATTGTCTCCCCCTTGAATAAGGCTGCCAAATTATCGAAACTGACTTTAAAAATCAGTCGTTGATTCGCGAAACTTATAGACTGTGTAGAAACGTGTTTTTATTTGTCTCTTTTGAAGTGGGTTACAGATAAAAAGAATAGAAAAAAATACTTTTTGATTAAAATGGTCAGACGATTTTTGGTTAGCAGTTCGAATACGGTTTGACTCGGCATGCACCACAGTCACCAATATTCTCACTGTTCCCCTGGTAATTTGTCTCCGAACTAGCAATAGACAGTCCAATGATCAAATTAACGATCACGTAGGTCTTGACTATTGCCAGCATGAAGAGTTCCTTACCTCGTCGCTGCCGGAATCAGAGTGACTTTGCATTGAAGGAACATTTCCTTTTATACAATTTTTCGGGTGCAAAGATCAACTCCACTTAAAATTAAGCCACACCCCATTGTGCACGAAACTTTACAATCCAAAAACAATGTGCTACAATGTGTGTGTATGTGCTTTCCAAAATAAAACTAAACTTCAAATTACAGTCAGTGTTAAAGAAAAGGATACGGAAATTTACAATTTACTAATGCAAGACAGGACACATGTTAAATTAATTATCGAAATAAAAGTTATATTAATTACTGACTTGTTTCTATAATATAATAAATGTAATAAATACAATGATACGAGTAATATAATAATATAACGATATGAAAATGAGGCTGCTACAACTCTGATTTCTTTGCGCAAATAATCGTCCATCTGAACAAGCCATACGTCAAACAATGGATAGATTTCATACCACATAGGCGACGTTCACACGGAGATATTTTTCCAGGAGGAATCATCCAAATTGATAAGTGTAGATTCCCTTTAATTTTTGTTTCATCCAAAGTGCACACTAAAGAACCATGAAACATTTTGACCCCCTACCGACTTTTGATGAAAGAGTCGTTCGACGTTCCGATGATTTATCTAGAGTGAAGGCGCAGTGAAAATGTTAACGAACGGTCCGCTCATTTAAGTCCTATTCACTATTTACTTCACTTCCGCCACCCAGTCGAATTTTTTTGTTATTTTATTGAACTATTTTTGTGGCTACAATGTCATTCAAGTGGCAAGATAGCATATGGTGACAATGTGCGTAAAAGGTAAAACCAGAGAACTGGATGAAAATATATCAACAAGGATGATTTGCTCTGGATGATTTCACTCTGAGTGATTTACTTTAGGTGTACCTACATAAAAAATGAAACAGTGAAAATCCCACTTTATGTTTATGTATACCTATTGTGTCGTTCACACGAATAGAGTTTTTTCTCGAATTCGTTAATGTCGTTTTCCTTTGGTTTCACTCCCGATTTCAGTCCTTTTTGATTCCAATGGAACATGTAAAATCGTGTTTGCTTACTTCTGCGTGTGTTGGTGAATGTCTGATTTTTTTGGTAAATGTTTGATTTTGAAAGCACTCCCAAATGAAATCCGGAACAGAAAAACACTCCCGGAACAGCACTCCAAACAGCCAATGGAACATGATTGGGAGTGCTTTTTCTGTGCGGAACACAAAAAGAGTACTCCTTTTGGCCTAATGGAAAACGACATAAGTAGTCGGTGCTTTGGTAGTTGTGCGCCGATCTTGTAGTTAAGATGTATACGTGAAAAGCGAATGGAAAAAGGCGTCGTGTGAAATGCTGTCTCGTATTCGAATCCCGTATGCATGAAATATCGAATCGAATTAGCGTCATGTGAACGATGTAAACTCTCTAAATAGTGCAACAAGTCAAACAAATGTGCGTACTGAAGAAAATATCGCCGCTGTAAACGAAAGTGTGCAAGAAGATCCAAATTTATCGATTCGTCGCCGGTCGCATCAATTGGAACTCTGTTTGTCTACTACGTTGAAAATGTTGCGGAAGGATATTGGTTTAAACTCCTTTAAGATCAAGGTGGTGCGGGTTCAAGGCCTCAACACCATCATTTGCACTGATTGGTCTCTAGAGCAGTTACAAGCTAACCCGTTTTTTAACTCAAAATATTCGCTTATGTAATGAGACCAATTCAGAAGAGAACGTACTGATCCCATTACATTGATGGCGTCATCAGACATTATTTCTACAAAAAATAGGCCGAATCTCGCGTTACGGTCAATGGAGATCGTTACCGGACTATGATCAATGAATACTTCTTCGAAAATATGAATGACTTCGGTCCGAAATAGATGCTGTTGCAACGGGAGGGCACTACGTTTTCTGTGGGTCTACGGTAAGTCGCTGATTGACATAAGACCCCATTGATTGAAAAAGTGATTTTAAGCAACTGTCAAGTACTTTATTAGCCACATAATTCATTTTATTATTTCATATTTCAGTTAAGAAGTTAGTAATAATAAAGATATAGAGAAAAAGGTAAAAAGTAAAACAATGAAAGAACAAACAGTTTTGTAGTATGGAACGATATCTTCACGGCCTAATGGGCAATAAGGCGAAATCGTAAATTAAATCAAATAATAAATGTTTGCAATAACTGAAAACTCAAGTTTATTGTGCTATTAGCACAAGTCAAAAATTGGTTTCTTAACCATAAACCCGTGGGATTGTTAAATAAATTGTAGTTCTAATGAATATAAATGAGTACAATTTACTTTATGTATAAATGTATTATACTATATCCGCAGTAAGTATTTCTTAGAATTTTAGGAATATTTGCACACACGATACAAATTTATTGCCTTCACATGCATGGAAAACTACAATTTTTAATATAGCTAGACATATCTCTGCATTACCTACACCTTCAAATTACGAAGGTGCTAATTTTATTATAGAGAGGGGAGTTTAAGGGTCATTCATAATTTTCTAACAGATATTTCTGAATGTGACCTTAAATACTCGTAGTACCTCGGAGTACTGATCACCCCACAGTTATCCTTTAGAAAACACCTTCAAGAGAAGCTAAGAGAGTCAAAAATGGCAATCAATTGTAACTGGAGAGGGATTTTGGGAAAAATGAAAATCGCGCCGAGTGTAAAATATAAAGTCTTTGAAGCAGTCATAAGGTCAATCATGTGCTATGCGGGACAAGTGTGGGGGATCTGGCAGTTTGAGGAGGTTGAAAAACTTTTGAGATACTTCCTAAAGAAAATATTCAAACTGCCAGAAAATACGCCAAACTACATGTTGTACCTGGAAACGGGGCTGCCACCGCTGCATGTGTTTACGCTTAGACTTCACTTCCTATACATCTTGAAAATTCTATCACAACCAAGTCATCGTCTTCCCCATAAAATTGCTATGCACCTGAAAAATAGGAACGTTCATTTCTTTGCCGAATGGACAAGGCTGGGCTGTGACCATAATGTACCCCTAAATTAAGCACACGTAGACGAAATAAACCTACGAAAGGCACTGGAGGAACTTCTAATTAAGATCGAAGAATCCACACGGCAGTCTTTTCAAAGGCAAAGTGAACAAAGCCAAGTAAGGAATATTTATAAAGTTTTAAAGCATGACCTTGGGGAGCTGAACTATTTTCATGATTGTAACAGTTTAGATCTGATCTCAACAGTATTCAAAAGCCAGGGGCGAACTCTTGCGATTAAACTACATGCCCCATATAACAGATGGAAGTGATGAATGTACACTGTGCAACCATAGAACAAGAGAAGACGGCCTTCATTTCATTGGAACCTGCCTTATTCTGAGCGCAATCAGAAGGCCGTTTTATGGAAAAAACACTCTCTCTCTCCCAATGAAGTCGTTCGCATCTTAAATGGAGACAACTGGACCATACTGTTTAAATATATTAAATCTGCTCTAAAATACCGGCTACAAATTATAAACCAAGCTTTCTACAAAAAAAAAAAAAAAATGCTTATATATATCGTCGATCCAAATGCAAACTATCGAATGATAAAATCCCTGGTTTTTAGGTAAGGCATATCTTGCATATCTGTACATGAAATAAATAAAACAATTAATGCTTTTTTGTTCGTCATTGTATGCACGTTACAGGCTAATTGTTGTGTTTTTCCAAATATTAATTATTAACTAATTATTTAAACGCTTTCGATACATTTTTCATTTTTCGATACTTTGCATTTGGATCGACGATATGAATTAATTCTGTAATTTAAAAACTCTCTTTTCTCGGCTGACGGCAAAAGCCAATGCTTACTATGTAAAACTGTAACAACTGAATTTTTTTCCTGCATTAATAAAGCTACACACTACTACTACTCGTAGATACCATGTGCATGTAAGTAGGAAACGAAGAATAAAAAAAATCAACGTAGTGCATCAAAGGATCTTGTTGAGCTGAATCGGCTAGGGGAATGTAACTGTGACGCTGACCTGAGTCCCTGGTCGCGCAGGTTTTCAGGGTAACGAAATAGCTGATACTCTAACCAGAAAAACCTTCAGCAGCTTTTGTTGGCCCACAACCTTCTAGGCTCTTGTTTGTCGGTTCACAAACACGAAATGACTGAGCTGCTACGTCTTCAGATACTGGCACAAACTGAGCTCATGCCAGCATTCGAAGAAGACGGACTAAAAGAGGGAACGGCTAAATACCTGCTCGGACTGAACAGAACGGGTCTTGAGATCTATTGTAGATCTCGACACTGAGCTTGGTTCTTTAAACGAGCATCTTAAAACTATTGACCTAAGAGACTCGTGTCTATATGAATGCTGTCTTATGACGAACGAAACGGCTTTAGATTCTATTTGTTAATATCCAGCCTTTGGTCGATAGATAGATAGGAAAACACTTTGTGAGGAGGACGAGTTGATCGACCATAACCTTGCCAATCCTCTTCGCTTTGCAAAAAGAATGGTCAGGTTTCGAGCTCTTGGATGAACTTTTGTAAATGGTGCATTACAGAACAGTGTATTTTAAATTTGTTCAATTATTTTAATTACGATTTTGGCTGATATTGAAGCTGTAGGCCCCTGGCATTCTAAGAGTCTAGTCACCCTAAAGTTATGCCACTGCAATAATACATTTGCAATAGTACTCATTTAGGAGAAATGGGTGAAAATCATGACGGTATACGACCAAGTTCATTACTATGCACATTTACCATAAAGCCTTGCAAAAGCTTCATCTTTTGGAAACAGAGTTAACACTTGCACTATGATCGTAGTATTTCACTACGATTTTTACTTTTCTTGACCCCAACCAAATTCACTGCGCTTTATTCAGAAGCATCTACTCTTTAGGGAAAATGAAATACAATGCATGGAAGTATAAAAACGCTTCGAATTTACTTACAAATTGAATTATTTAAAACATTTGAATCCGCAGTATCATACTATATAATAAAGCAGTAAAGCTCATTTTGTTAACACGTACGTGTTCTCTTTAATAGCCCAGCGATCAACAAATATACTAATGAACACTTTCGCTCACCAGACTGACAGTGAGACCAACATCAACCTTCCTTATCCATATCTTATATCACTCTTCCTTCTAACACATGCCTAATTGCCTTTTTTATTCACTTCACCAATACCAATGCCAAAATCAAAATTTGTAAACAACTGCACTGAGTGTGAGTATGAGCGACTGTATTTTATATGCTTAATAAATATTTGTCGCAACAGCTCTGTAAGTGCCAGGGCCTAGCTTCTCGCAACCACTCGTGTTGTGTGCGTTATATTTCTTCACACAAATGGAAGGGACCTACAGTTTTGTGCCGCATCCGAAGGGCGATTTGAGAAGCTTTTCGTGACAACAATACTCTCGGATGTTTGTCAGACGCTCGCGAGAGGTGGGACCGTGAAAAACTTTTTGGTGTTTTCTGGGATTCGAACATAGAATCTTACGCGCAGGGATCCGACACACTAACCACTTGCGCCACGGCGCCCACGAATTCGAATGATATAATCGATTATAATCGATTCTTCTAATATCTCGAGATGTCTCGAGACATTGTCTAAAGTCATTCGAATGATCTCCTATACCTACATCCTACGAAGAAGCGAGAACCAAGAACGAAAGCAAAGAGCAAACACAAATGTCTCATGTCTCGAATGGTCATTCGAGATATGAGTGCTATATGCATATCAGAACATCGCCAAGTGGTTGAATACACAAACAAAATACTCGGTTCCACTCATATCACGATTCGACATATGAGAAGTGTATCCAAGAACAAAAGCAAACCAGAATCGAGTACATATGTATGCAAGAGAAAACCGGTTATTGGTTCTATTTCTCTTTGCTACTGCGCGCCCTTAAAACGAGTTGAGTACTATTTTACTCGGATACGCATCTCATATCTCGAATCTTGATATGAGTGGAACCGAAAATTTTGTTTGTGTATTCAACCAGTTGCGGATGTTCTCATAAGTATATAGCACTCATATCTCGAATGATTATTCGAGACATGAGGCATTTGTGTTTGCTCTTTGCTTTCGTTCTTGGTTTTCGCTGCTTCGTAGGAAGTAGGTATAGAAAATCATTCGAATGATTTTAGACAATGTCTCGAGATATTTACCCTTTCGAGATGTTTACCCTTTGCGTTCGTTCTTGGTTCTCGCTACTTCGTTGGAAATAGGTATAGTAAATCATTCGAATGATTTTAGACGATGTCTTAAGATAGCACTCATATCTCGAATGATCATTCGATTATATGGATCACTCGAGTACTAATGTCTCGATTCTTTAAATTATTATATTATGCCCATCATTAGCTTATACCTCGGGGCAAAATCGGAATTTTCATTCTAACCCCAAAAATAACCGTACTTTACTTAGGGTCGATTTTGCAAAAAGTCAATTTTCTCAAAAACGGATCTAACGGTTTTGTTCAAATTTCATATTTGGGTTGGCTTAGACATACATATGTTATCAGATGGCATACGAGGTTTTTGGCTAAAACGTCGTACAACGGGACTTATAACGATACTTATTAACCCATTTTCTAAAATTGACTACTTTCTGGCTATTTCTCAGTCGAATTTGTTCAAATTTAATATCTGAGCAACGTCTGACATATAAAACAACATGACGTACCAAGTTTTGGGGAAAATTAAAAATGTTCATATGCAGGTGCAAGTACCTGCAACCCACTCGTGCCCTTTATTTTTTATTATTATTAAAATATATTATGAATGGGTTGAAAGTAAGATTGATTGATCTGCAAAATAAAAAACATGATTTGATGTCGGGAAAAGAAGAACATCGTAATGTTTTGGGACCAACGGATTATAATATGAACGTCAGTAATGCAGATAGTGCAAACGGTATTCTCAACCGCATAGTTTTGGCGACAGGAGAAAACGAAATGGTATACATATATCAGCGTCGATGAAACTATCAATTGTACAGACGATGAGAAAACAAATTTCCCATTAGATTTTCTAGATTCTTTGACGCCTCAAGGTATGCCGCCCCACAAATAACGCTTGCGAGTTGGAGCTATCGTTATGTTGTTGCGAAATATTAATGTAAAAAAAGGACTTTGTAATGGTAAAAATTGTGAAACATATTGGCAGGCACACCATAGCGGGTAGTAACATTAACTAGTAGCAACATTAACCAAAAAGTTATTCTGCCAAAAATAGATTTAACTATAGCAGGTGGTTTTGAACTGCCATTTGAGTTCAAGCGAAAACAATTTTCAATCACATTGGTCTTTTCTATGACAATAAATAAAAGAAAAGGTAAAACATTTAGTTTAGGTGTACCTAATCTGAAGAGTTAAATATTTGCACATGGTCAACTGCATGTGGCAATGTCTAGAGTTGGTCGTAAAGAAAATTTAAAAATATGTTCAGGACAAAATGAGAAAATAAAAATGTCTATTCTCAATACTTAACTTCTTAATAAAAAAAAACTATTGATTGAAAGTTATAGCAATATTATTTATAGTAATTTACTTCAGTGAGATTAAAGGGAATATGCGAATAGCAAAATATTCATTTTATCTTCTTATCTTATATTTCTGCCCATTAAACTCTGTAAAAATGTTCGTCGTTTTCGACGGGGGCAGTTTGTATTACTAATTCACACTTGTTCAAAAATGTTATAATTTTTTTATACCTCAGATGAAACCTTAATTTTTTTATTCAGTTAAATCGGTAGCTAAAAATTTTCCATCGCGTCACATTTTGCTACCACCAATGCCACTTATTATTTGCCTACCCGCGCTGATAACTTGGATTCAAAGTTCAATATTATAAATTTTTCATATTAGCAAGTGGTCTAATCTTTTATGAAATGTCTCACAGATCGTGTAAATAAAGTTTTGATCGTTTTTGTTACGTTTGTGTTTAATTTATATTCATAAAAAAGAAAGACCTATATAGGAAGTGTGAATGACGAGCAGGAGAAGCATTTCCACCAAGATCTCAACATTTTTGTATATCGACGTAAGGGTTTTTGGGGCGAAAGAATGTTAGGGGACTACTGCTGGTTTATTTTAAGTGAAACTGATCAAAAAAGTTGCAAAAACATTGTCGTACCTAGCAACCCTAAATCTAGAGGGAGTGACATATTTTAACGAAGTGATACAAATCGTGTAAATAACTTTTTGTTACCATAATCTGATGCATGCTAAGTGAAGAGTGACTTGTGAGTGATTCATGAATTTCAATAGACAAGCTCTTCAAAGTTCTGAAGGTGATGAGTCAGTTTTTGCCCCATTCTTAGTTTAGAACAAAATCTGCTAGGAGTGTTTTTGTTCAAATCGTAAACTGATTATTTACTCTTATTACCATATTGTCCCATAGCATAGATGTACGAACAAGTAACCCAATTAGGGGAGCGGTACGATTGACCGCAAACCAAAATCTACACTAACGAAATCTCGCATTTTTTTAAAAATTTCGAATCACCAAATCTCGCATATTCAAAATCTCACATAATCAAAATCTCGCATATTCAAAATCTCGAATTATCAAAATCTCGAAATATCAAAATCTCGCATTATCAAAAGTTAGGAGTTACTCCTTTTCATGATGAAATTTGAAATTTATGAGGTTTTGAAAGTGAATGCATACAAGAAAATAAACTTTAGCTCCAGGCGCTTGAGATTTTAAAATGCGGTCAATCGTACCTAACCCCCTAACTAGAAAATGAACGTTGAAATAAATAAAGGGTTTACCAATAAGCGCGTCAAAACTTTGAAATTAAACTCTATGATAACTAAATGTGATTACCTAGTTATCTTTAGTTTATTTTGAAGACCAATCGATGGCATTACATACATACATTTTCAATGGCCCGCTAATCCTTCATGATGGTCGCGAGGGTATGGTGCTCAAGTGGCTCGATGGCATTACGTTTTGAAAATAAAATCATTTAATGTCCTCCTCGAATTCGTTTGATTAAATGTATTCTTGAGACTCTATTTTCGATTATTTTTTCACACATATCGCGTGGTAAATTTTTAATAGTGCGTCGTTCTGTTTAAGGTAGTGAATTGCTCGTGGACCAGAGATTTCAGATAATCTCATAGTATAGTATAGACATTTTCTATGGGTGTGAGATTGCATGATCGTGGCCATCTGACATTACCATTTCGCGAAATAACTCATCGAGGAAAATGTTCTGCCAACAAATCCATTGTCTCACTTTGTACGCGGTGTTACTTACTTACTTAGGTGGCGCTACAGTTCGGGGTGAACCTGGGCCTCAACCAACAAGCCTCTCCATTTAGCTCGGTCTTTAGCTAATTGCCTCCAGTTGCGCACTCCAAGTTGGTCGAGGTCCCCTTGAACTTGTGCGCGCCACCTGCGGCGATGATTCCCTCTACTGCGTCGTCCCTCGGGGTTAGATTCGAAGACTCTGCGGACCGGAGCGTTGGTGTCCATTCGCTCTACATGTCGTAGCCATCTCAGACGTCCAATACGCAGTTTTTTGACTAGGTCGATGTCGCTGTACAACTCGTGTAGTTCGTGATTGAATCTTCTCCTCCAAAACCCGTCAACGCAAACGGGACCGAAAATCTTACGAAGAATTTTTCTCTCGAAGCGACCAAGGATATCTTCATCCTCTTTTAATAAAGTAAAGCAGGACTGGGATGATCAAGGTCTTATATAGAGTCTCCTTAGTTTTTTGAGATAGCGCTTTTCTGTTGAATTGCCGTAAAGGCCCAAAAAAACAGCGATTGGCAAGAGTTATTCTTCGATTGATTTCTGCGCTGATGTTGTTTGTAGAATTTATAGCAGAGCCAAGGTAGACAAAGTCTCTTACTACCTCGAAGTTATAGCTGACCATTGTGACGTTTTGTCCAATTCGTCGGTGTTGGCTTTCCCTTCTTGTTGACAGCATATACTTGGTTTTGCCCTCGTTTATAGCTAAACCCATTTTGGCCGCTTCCGCCTCAATGCTTGCAAACGCACCGGTGACAGCCCGCTGAGTTCTTCCGGTAATGTCGATATCGTCGGCGTATGCAAGCAGTTGTACAGACTTGCAATAGATTGTGCCTCCGGTGTTGGCTTGTGAGTTCCGCACAATCCGTTCAAGTACAATATTGAAGAAGTCGCATGACAGCGCGTCACCTTGTCTAAAGCCCTTTTTGACATCAAAGGTCTCGGTGAGGTCATTACCGACCTTGATGGAGCAGCGAGCGTTCTCCATCGTCAGCCTGCACAGACGGGCAAGTTTGGCAGGGATGTCAAAACTAGACAAGGCTCTATAAAGCTCTTCTCTATAGATGCTGTCATAGGCGGCCTTGAAATCGATAAAGAGGTGGTGAGTATCGATTCGGAATTCTTGGGTTTTCTCCAGGATCTGCCGAAGTGTGAAGATTTGATCGATGGTGGACTTTCCTGGCCTGAAACCGCACTGATAGGGTCCAATCAGGCTGTTGATAAAAGGTTTCAGGCGTTCACACAATATCGCAGAAAAGATCTTGTATGCGATGTTGAGGAGACTGATGCCTCTATAATTGGCGCAGTTGAGGGGGTCTCCTTTCTTGTGGATCGGGCAAACGATGCTGAGATTCCATTTATCAGGCATACACTCGTCTGACCAAATCTTAGAAATGAGTTGGTGTATGCACTCTATCAATTCATCCCCAGCTGCCTTGAAAAGTTCGGCCGGTAAGCCGTCAGGTCAGGGTCCAGCAGCCTTGTTCGATTTTAGCTTGGATATTGCTATCCTCACTTCGTTTTGGTCAGGTGGACGGAAATTTTGATTATCATCGTCTATGTTGAATGGTTCATTCTGCCTGACAGCGGGATGTTGGTCTTCGTCGCCGTTATACAGTCTGCAGAAGTAGTTTTTCCATATTCTCAGCACCGACTGTGATTCTACTACGAGGTTTCCATTTTCATCTCTACAGGTTTCTGTACGGGTATTGCTTCTCTGACACTTTCTTTTTACCTTTTGGTAAAACTTCCGTACATTGTTCCTGGAGTATAAGCTCTCGATATTCTCAAACGCACGCTTCTCATGCTCTTTCTTCTTCTTTTGGATAAGCCGATGTTCTTCCCGCCTCTTTTGCTCGTAGAGCTCACGGGCAGCTCTCGTCTTCCTTTGCAGCGCCGCTTTGTATGCCTCTTGTTTTGCTGCATGCACTCGCCGGCATTCTTCGTCAAACCAGGGGTTTCGCGGTGGTGGGCGAGCGAGACCCAGCACATCAGTCGCGGCGTTTCTGATGGCATGTTGGCAGCGTTGCCACTGGTCTTCGGTACTTGATGCTGGCGGCAAAGGGGTGATTGAGAGATTTCGGGATACGCGTTCAGCGAAGAGTCTGGCGGTCTCTTGCGATTGTAGCTTTTCGACGTTAAATTTTCTCACAGTAATTCTTCTTTGTTGCTCAGATTGGGATATCCGCATTCGTACCTTGGCTACAACAAGGTAATGATCCGAGTCTATGTTGGCCGCTCGGAAGGTCCGGACATCTAGAATACTGGAGGCATGCCTTGCGTCGATCGCAATATGATCAATTTGGTTGATCGTTACATGATCATTAGACCGCCATGTCTGCTTATGAATATCGAGATGAGAAAACCATGTGCTTGCTATGGTGACATTTCGCTCCACAGCGAAATCAATTAGCCTTAGTCCGTTATCAGACGTGGTGTCGTGTAGGCTATGCTTACCGACTGCCCTACCAAAGACGTCCTCCTTTCCTATTTTGGCGTTAAAATCGCCCAATACGATTTTAACGTTGTATTCAGGACATTGCTCGTATGTTTTGTCGAGGAGCTCGTAGAAACACTCTTTGGTGGCAGGGTCCTTTTCTTCCGTGGGGGCATGAACACATATTAGGCTTATGTTAGCGAGTTTAGCCTTGATCCGGATAGTCATAATACGCTCGCTAACGTGTCGGAAGCTTAAGACTTCTTGCCTAAGTCTGCCGCCAATGACAAATCCGCATCCGAATAAACGTTGCCTGTTGCCTCTGTAGCAATCACCGTAGTATATGTCACAGTTTTTCATCCTCTTTTTGCCCGGCCCATCCCATCGCACTTCCTGGATTGCGGTAATATTTGCCTTATAGCAGTCTAAGGCCTCTGCTAGTTGTTCGGCTGCACGTGGTCTGTAAAGGGAAGCGAAGTCAAACTCTTACAGACTTTGATCTACCAATCCATGTTGCCGCTGTGACATTTCAAAGTTCTGACACGTTTCTTGGTAAGCCCT
The DNA here is from genome assembly GCA_945910035.1 of Brachypalpus laphriformis. Taxonomy (NCBI): domain Eukaryota; kingdom Metazoa; phylum Arthropoda; class Insecta; order Diptera; family Syrphidae; genus Brachypalpus; species Brachypalpus laphriformis. The sequence continues at coordinate 109,207,413 of OX246756.1, forward strand.
TTATATACATATAATACCATTTTAAACTTGGATCTTTCATAAGGACGTCACTTAACCTATGCTTTGTTTGTTGTGTTGAAATAAAAATAAAAAAAGAAGGTACTTTTGCTTCTCATTAAAACAGAACGATTTTCTTTCAGTTTCGCTCCGCTTGCCTGTTTGGAAGCGCGAATGTATTTAGTATATCGTTAAGATTACGTCCGATTAAAGCTTTCATTTGATCATAAAAGTTTTAATATTAGCTTCCATTTCAGAAAATTCTTATTTCCAACAATTTAGATAGGAGATATTTTTTATTCAATTTATTTTATTTCTTTATACTATATAAGAGTAGCAACTAAACAATAGGGTAAGAAGAGAACCCGTTTGAAGAAGTTAGAGCAGCTTTGATGGCCTCCCAACTGAACTTTTTAAATACGGAGATGATGTTTTGGTAGGGCGTATGTACCAAGTCCTCAGCCAAGTATGAATGGAGGGACGCTTGTCCGACGACTGGAGTATCAGCTCTTTATGCCTCATCTTCAAAAAAGGCGATCTTATGTCTTGTGAGAATTATCGAGGCATATTCCTGCTAAATGTCGCATATTCTGTGAACGTCTAAAACCTTTCAGCAACATACTAATCGGCACGTACCAGTATGGCTTCCGGCCCGGCAGACTGACAATAAACCAAATTTGCACACTAAAGTAAATCCTGGAAAATACTAAGTCGAAACTCGCCACGCGGATGATATTGACGTTATTGGAAGATCCCGGCAAGCCGTTGCAGATGCGTTTACGGCAATTGAAGAGCAGGTGAAACGAGTAGGTTTTGAATTAAATGAGGACAGACAAGTACATATTGTCAACAAACAAGAACTTATCTGCTCAAAAACTTGGACAGAACGTCACTGTTGATGACTACAACTTCGAGGTAGTTAAGGAGTTTACCTACCTCGGAGCAAGCATAAACCCCAAAAATGACATCTTCGTAGAAGTCCGACGAAGAATAACCCTAGCAAACTGCTGCTACTTCGGTTTAGCAAAACAACTAGGTTCAAAACTCGACGGAAGAAATCAATGCTCTATAGAACGCTCATCTTCCCAGTTTTGCTGTGTGGCGCCGATTGTGGGACGATAACAAAGCAGAGCAAATATTGGGTACCTTTGAACGAAAAATACTTCGCCGGATATTAGGTCCCATGTGGGAGGGCGAATGCAGAAGATACAACCGCGATCTCTGAGTTGTACCAGAAAGTGGATGTAGTCCAAAAAGCCAAGATACGTCGACTACATTGGCTCGGCCACATCAAGCGAATCGACAGCAACGATCCAGCCAAGAGAATTAGCCCCCTGGTTCGAGACGGCGAAAAATACCGAACCTCCGATGTAAAGACCAAGCTGTCGCAGATGCCAGGAAACTTGGTCTTCACAACTGGAAGCAGCGTGCCCGGGACCGCAGAGGATAGAAGGCAGCCGTGTCTCAGGTAGAGGCTCTTTAATGGCGATTAAATTTAGTAAGTACATATCTACATATACTATAGAGTCAACTAAAATTAATCATAACTTGTAGGAAATATTAATAGTATAGTAAACATATATTTACTTGCTACTTTATGTTTACGAATTACATTATTTAGTATAATATTTTAACAAGACTGAGAAGGTGTGGATTGGAAGAATAAATAAATAAAAACCTCTTGTTAAATATAGTTCGAAATCGTGTAAAAACTATTAGAACTAAGACGTTGGACATAATTCCACCTTGACGTGTATACATCAATATGGAAAAAAGCTACTTTGGACCAAAATTGACTTGAAAAATGTAAGCTTTACATTTCAAAATTATATCTATTAGCAATTTCAAGCCAGGAATGATTACTCTTACACACTTGAAGAAACGATTATAAGCAAAAGCAAACATCGAAGTTTTCGAATTTAATTTCTTTCCCAGTCGATAAGTAACTTAGAGCTGCGCTGAGACATCACATCTAAACAATTATTGAAATGTCGCACAATAATTTAAAATTTCTATATAACAATTAACACAAACAAAAAGTTTGAAATGCGCAATTAACTAATTTATAAGGATGTACATTTGAATGTACATTAGTTATCTACACCTGAATCGGTCCAACGACTTTATCATCCATTACAAATTTAGCTTTAATTCTGCAAACGTGTTTCCAGCAGGTTAATGTGTTAAGAATTTGTAAATTTATTCTTATATAGTTTATTACACATGTGTTAATGAAGAAAATAAATAACAAATGTTTAATTACGTTTTTAATGTACTGAAACGCCAAGCAAAACATGTGCTTAAGCATACATTTTAAATGCTAAAAAAGTGGACACAAGTAACATGAGAATACAACTTAATTAGTACAATCAGAAATATGTTTAGTCTTTGATTAGAAAACCATTATCGCCCTGTGTATTGGATCATAAAAATCAACTTCAGTGAATGAACAGGCTTTTACTATGTTTGTTATCGGAATTATCATAAAAATCCCAATCATGATGGCTTTTTGAATGTTTATGATATCCTAGATAGAGTAGCGATTAGATTCGAAGGGGGGATAATTATGATCTTTGAACTTCCACAAAATGAGTTTTCCAGACTAGGCATAATGTCATTTAATCTCCATGAGTCTGGGTTATAACCTTGGTTATGGAGTAACAGTCATAAAATGATACAGTAGTTGTACTAACACATTGGAGCGTTAAATCGGAAAAAACCAACCATTCTATTCTGTTCGTCTGTTTACACAACTAATTTATGTAGAATAAAAATAAATTCTTATAATGCATAGATAAATAGTATGTATGGCTGCATGCAGAAAGAAAATAAAATTAAAGACCCTAATGAATTCAAACTTTTTAAGCAAAGTCTAAGTCTTGGGTTACATTTTTTCCAGTTAAAACGTTTAAGCGACCAAGGCGTTAATTCATAGTGTCCATGCGTGGGCATTAAGCAAAATCGACATTGATACATTGACAAATTCCATAGAAAAAGTAAATAAGCGAATATTTTGAGTACAATAAAACTATTATGTTCTCTGTTATAATGAAATTTAGCTTCGTCCCATATGCACGCGTGTTTCGGGGCTGGAACTCGATAAACTCTGAAATTGAAACGATTTAAATGCAGTTTCACCATTTTGCAGTATTTTCTATTAGGATGGTTACGGATACTTGTGTTTCAAATATAGATCAACAATGTTTAATTTAGCCATAAGAAATATAAATATATTCATTATGTCATTAGTAAAGTACGTTCTGTTCTTAAGATTGACACAGGCTACGTGGAAAATTATAATCAGCGCGATTTTCACGTAGAGTAATGCATACACATACACATTCGCGCGGGTAGGATGCTCAGGTGGACTCTCCGTCCTTCTCGATCCTCCGTCACTGACTCCAACTCATCAGGAGGAATCCCTAGACGGCTCCAGGAGAGATGTAGGACTTGATCCAACCATCTATTTATAGGCCTACAGAGGACCGCTTACCTGATGCTAAGGCAATCATAACACGTCTTGGAAGCCGATTTGGGGGCATGCGCACTACGTGACCATCGCAGCATAAATCGTTCCGTTCGTAGAAGAAGCTACTACACATTGAGCGCCTCGCGAACTCTGGTGTTGCGAACTCGATATCTACGAGTTATTCCATTAACACCGCGAAGAAAGCAGCTTGCATCCGCGATCTTATTCTTCCGGTCGCTACTCAAATTTCATTACCATAGGTGAGAGTTGGATCATATACCGAGTTAAAAACCGATAATTTAGTTTGAAACTAAGTTCAGCCTTACTTGTAACAGATTGATCAAGTTCTCTTAAAATTGATCCAGCCTGACCAATTCTATAGGATAACTCCGCATTGCTCTTTCCATCACTCGTGAATAAAACCCAGAGGTACTTAAACTTATGCACCCGCTTCAGTGTGACTCCACTAACGTGCAGAGTGCACAGACGTTCTTGAAACGACCATTACTTCCGAATTGTTCACGTTTACCTTCATTCCAGCATCATCACAAACGGCTACAAACCTTTCAAGTGCGCGCTGAAGTTAGGTTTGAGAGGACCCAAGGATGACCAAATCATCCGAAAAGAGTAAATGACTAATCTTTAAGTCTCCCACTTTGAAACATTCTCCATCAAAGCTGTGCTGCAATATCCAGTCCACATATACAATGAAGAGGAGAGGTGACAAAACGCAGCCTTGGCCTTTAACGCCGTTTGTCCGAACATAGCTTCTACAGTTTGTGTATATAGACTGCCCTGTTCGGGATTGAGCAATTCTGAAAAGTGCTCGCTCTATCTTCGTAAGATATTCTCCTCATTGGAAAGAAGTGTACCGTATTTGGATTTGACTCCTTTCAAGATAACCAACTTTTTTCTTCTGAGTCGGCGGACTATCAGCTAGAACATCTTATTTGCAGATCTGTGGTCACATTTCAATTTCTCGTCAAACTCCTTCAAAGTCAGCTATTTTGCTGTGTTCATAGCTAATTTGCAAGGTCTTCGCGGCTCGGAGTCCTAATTTCGAGAATCGAAGTTCCCCAAATGTATCCACACTTTAAAGGCTCTCTTCTTCTCTATGATAACTTCTTGAACACCGGGCGTTTTAAACCAAGCAGTTCTTTTCCCACCACCAGCCGCCACACCAAACCGCTACACGCCACAAACATTTCCCGCAGAGGCAATGACCGCTGTTGAGAACAGTTGCCATCTTCCTCTACATTTGATGGAACAGTTGGAATTCGTTCAAACCTTGCAGATATTTGCCGCGCAAATGTCTTCCGTACCTCATCGTTCTGTAACATCTCCCATCGTACGCGTGTAACTATCCTTGGTTTGCACTCTGGTACTGAAGGCACTCTATCGCTTAGATACTCGTAAACTTTTAAAAGATTGGCTTCAAATTGTAATACTTTTTTTTTGTTATAATGTACCAAAATATACAGATCACAGTTTTTTGACTCTGGTAAATTTCACAACTCTGCTGAATATTGTTCTGTGTATTGCTGTCCACCTCCTGCGAAACAACGGAGTTAATCGGCTAACTTCATGATGTGTGAAATTTAATTCGTACTTGCTGTTAGAGGTATAAGTTAATTAACCGTATAATTTGATCACACGGAACATGCATATTTAAATGTGTTTTTGCTGAGCCTCTATAAAATAGAAAATCCAAAAGTATTTTCATTTCATTTATTATCATTGTAATGCCTATACACTTTAAGATATAATATCTTATTAATTAGTGATAAGCTTAGACTACAGATAAAAGCTACAATATTAAATAGAATATACATGAATAAGACAAGAAGGAGTTAAGTTAAAATAGATTACATTATTTTTTAACTATCTATTTTGAGATAAATAAATAATTAATACATTTTTAAACTTTGCTGCGTTTTCAATACGTCTAATAGAACGCGGCAAAGAATTCCATAAGCGGATAGCATTAATAAAAAACTGACGCTCGGAGGTAAGGTAAGAGTATCGAGGATGAATTAAGTTGCCAGATCTGTTTGAGGAAGCCATTATTAGTTTTTCATAGAGGTACGGGGGTTGTCGTGATTGCAGGATGTGTGAGAGCAAAGTTACGGTGCGAAACTGTAGAAGGCTATCAAATGTCATGTCGAAAATGCGTCTGGAAAAGCTTGACACATGGTCGTACCTTCGTAGTCCGAAAACGTACCTAATAGCATTGTTAAAGGTGACACACAGTCTTCTTTTACTGACAGAGCTACACTTTCCGAAAATTTCGCATCCATAAATTAGTGTCGGTATGACCAACGTTTTTGCCAGCATAATGCGGGTCCTAACAGGAGTAAAGGATTGAGTTGCCCACAAAGTTCTAAGGACACCATGAGTTTTTCCGACCGCGGCGTTGATATGGTTATCCCAGGTCAGGTTGCGGTTAAAAATCATTCCAAGGTTTTTAGCCCTTTCAACATATTTAATAGGAGCGTTGTTTAGGACTATAGGAGGAAAGTAAGAAAGGTCCAATGGATACCTTGAAACAACTAAGCACTTGGATTTTGTAGGGTTTAACAAAAGACCATTTGCCTGTGACCAACGCATTATATTCTCTAGGTCCTCATTGACGAAGGCGGCACCATGCTCTATAAGGCCAAGTGGGCAACTCATGTACATTTGCACATCATCAGCATACATATGCAAAGCGCAGTGTTTAGCAATGGATGGAAGGTCATTTACGTACAGAGAAAATAGAAGCGGTCCTAAGATAGATCCCTGGGGAACACCATTTAGAGTTTCTAGGAAATCTGACTGAATCCTGTCTAATCGGATAGCTTGCATCCTACCCGATAGGTAGGAATGAATCAATTTGACTGCACTAGTGGAAAATTTAAAAAGACTAAACAACTTATCACACAAATGAGAATGGACAACAGTGTCAAATGCCTTGGAAAAGTCGAGTAGAACTAAAAAGGTCACCTTCTCTTCCTCGATAGCTTGCCGTATATCCTCAGTAACACTTATTAAAGCCGTTATACAACTGTGGTTTTTTCGAAAACCGGATTGATATGTCGTCAAGAAATTGCCATTGTTGAGGTGTAAACTCATTTGATTTTGTAATATTCTTTCAAAAACTTTTGATAAATATGGCAGAATTGAGATAGGTCTAAACTCCTCACCTTTAGAATCTTTGGGAATAGGAACGATTTTTGCCAATTTCCATTGTAGAGGATATTCCCCAGTTGTCAAAATTGAATTAAATATATATGTGATATATGGAAGTATGATTGGCAATATAATTTTCAAAAATAGAGGATTAATTTCGTCCAGTCCTACAGCTGAGGACTTGATTGAGAGGAGACTTTCAACCACTTCAGCACAGTCTACTGTTCTGAAGCTGAAACGAAGTGCCTCTGTTGGAGGTGATAAAGTTTCACCGGCTGAAATACTAGAAGAAGCTCTCATAGAAATCTGTGGTTGTGAAGTTGCAGATACAAATTTCTGATTGAGAGCATTGCAATCAATATCTTCGGTCTGTATGCACTTTGACTTCCCTAAGCCGATACTGCGCAGGTTATTCCATAGCTGCCGACTGCCTAGGGCGGGGTTTAGCCGGTTTGAAAACACTTCGGATTTGGCCTTACGGATCTCCATAACAACCCTGTTGCGAAGGGAGCAGTATGTACGTCGGAATTCATCCAGACGAAATCTCTTCCAACGGTTATACGCTTGATCGCGTTGCAACATAAGTGTTCGGATACGTACAGTAAACCATGGTTGATTTTTGGGCTCGACAAATTTGGTTTTCAAGGCTACATGACGGTTGTACAAAATATTGATGTTTTCATTAAGAAATTGGAGCTGTTCATTAGATGACGATAAGTAATAAATATTTTCCCAGATTACACTTCTTGTATGCTCTTCTAGTAAAGGATACTCAATATTCTTAAAATCTCTGTATTGATAGGATTTAACAATGGACGTAGCAATAAAATCAAAAGCAAGATAAATCAGATCATGCTTTGAGAACACTGGAGCTGAAAGTTGATCATAAAGGACTACTTTGCTCTTATCACTTACCCAAAACACATCTAGGAGTGTCGGAAGACCTCCAGAAAAATGGGTTGGAGAGGTAGTATTAACTGCCCATAGATTAAATACACTCATATTTTCAACCATGTTATTATGAGTAAGGAGATTACAATTGAAATCTCCGCAAATAATCAAATTGGAACATGTACAAGAAATTTCTTCCATTAAAGAGAAAAAGGGATAAATATCTACATGTTGGTTAGGTCGGTAAACAGTACCAACAAGAAGTTTACCCTCATCACCGACTAACTCAACGAACACATATTCTATCCTGCTATTAGCCTGCGACTGACACTTCAGCTTACACCTTATACAATCTCTCACAAAAATTGCTACACCTCCACCAACCCGACCTGTCCTATCAGATCGAAAAACACTGTATCCCTTTAGAGAACACATTTCATCGTTGAGGTGATCAGCTAACCATGATTCGGAGACACATACAACGTCGATGTTGGATCCCTCAAACAGATCACGAAATTCGTCAATTTTTGGAAACAGGCTCTGAGCATTTATATGACAGACTTGGAGACCTCTCTTTTGTTTACTCAAAACCCGTACCACCGAGCGCAAGCTATTTACCATGACTGCAATTCTAGCTGCTGTTATGGAATATATATAATAATAAAATAGAAAATAATAATTATAAATGACACAGCAACGCTTAATATGAAAATGTATAACTCGTTAACAAGAAAAATGTATATTTAGGAATTCAAAAAAAAAAATAAAAAATAAAAAATAAAGGAAAACAAAGAAAGAATTTAAGTAAATTATAATAAAATAATAATATAATAATAATAAAAAGTTATTGTATGGTAACTTCTTGATGACTGGTAACACCTTCAGGGTTCACTTCTGCTGATCTGGCAATTCCTTCAAGGGTTTCAATGCAGTCGACTAACACAGCTGACTGGTTCATGCTGCGCTTGACATATACCGCTCCACGTACAGTGTATGCTGATGCGATTTGTTTTTGTTTTTTCATTTTCAGTGCGTGTTGTAATAAAAGCTTATTTCGTGACGTTAAGCTTTCGCGCAGGTGAATCAAAGATCGGCTCTCATTAAAACCGACATGGTGTAAGCAGAGTTGTTGTTTGTTTACTTTTCGGAACGTCGCGATTGATTTTAACACAAAGTTTTTGTCGTACGGTGTAATAAATTTAATCATTATCGCAGAGTCTAGTGAATTGGTCTTAGGACGTGTGCGAAAAATATTTTGCAGAGTGGGCGGTTTAATGTTTATTGCGTGACAAAGTAAATTGAACATTGATCTTAAATTTTCATCAGGTGTGTGCGGGACACCAAATAAAAAGGCATCACAAGCGATCAACCTATTTTCTTGAGAATCAAGTACGATTTTAATGTTAATCATTTCGTTTGTTGTTGAATCTAGTTCACTTTTTAATTCCTCTAATTGTTTCGATTTCTCAATAAGTTGAGTACTATAGTCTTTAGTGACGTTGGTTAAGGACAAGGCGATGTTATCTAGGTCAGTTTTGATAGTGTCAACATCACCATTTGTGTTGGTTACCGCGGATTCCAACTGAAGCACTCTGTGATTGATGTCGTTAACACTCTTTTTTATATCACTTATTTCATGTTCAATTTTTTGCGCGATATTTGCTTCAGTCTCGGACATTTTGGTGGATAGCAAGGAAATTATAGATTCACTTTGTTTCCGAAGTAGTTCGTCTATCATTTCCATCATATTTTTGCTGTCATTTCTATACTTTCGCGATGGGAAGTGCATGGAGCTACGCGGCGAATCCATCTTTGCAGATTTCGAGCGGGTCGCGATTTGTTTAAGTGGTGGTGACATAACTATGGGTTTGTGATCAAAACTGTGCGATGAGGAAACAAATTGGAACTGACACCACAAATTTAAGAAAATCTTTTGTTTTGATTTTTCTTTTTATTAACGTAATTTTTTTCACCCACTATCACTTTCAATTGAAATATTGGTTAGGTTCACACAAATATTAGCGGTTTTGAGTCCTTTAATAAAAGTTTTTGGTCAGAAAATTGAAAAAGAATTGCCAGAAAAGGGAACACGTCTACTTTGTAGCTTTCATTGCCACTTCCAAAGTACGAGCAAATATTTGTTTCATCCATCCAAATCTTTTTGAATTTACAAAAGGACTTAGACCAATTATAGTGGCTAAATCCATTTTAACCCTCTAACAGGCAAACTTAAAATAATAACGGAAGGTAAAGCAGAATTTTTGTTAAGGTGAGATATTAGTCTGAGAAGCACGAATTTAGTGATGAGATAAAAAAATAATAGTTAATTTAGCCACCAGGTAAACAAATTGGAAGGCCGCCTCAGGGCAGCCTTGCGCGTTTAAGCCCAAAAATTCGTTTCGGATACAAAACAGTAGATCGTATCCTGGCAGACCTTTTTATTCAGCCTCAAATGATAAATACTTTTTATCGCAATAAACTTTTTCAATGGCGTAGTTATTCCTATTGGATGGAATGCATTTTTCCCCACTACCTTTGTCTTCAACGGTAATTGTAAATTGGATGTTGATATTTTCGGCATTAGCAGAATCGATTTGATTCTTCAGAAATCATATTACTAATCTTATGCTAACAAAATATTTAAAAATCTAAATTGTAGTTTTGTGATTTTTATTTGAAGGGGACAGTTTACTATTTTCTCGAATTGCCAGCTCGTTTACGTGTAATTGAATTTTTTTTCGTCACGTAATATTGCAAAATTCCTTAGAATGCCTGCTGATAGCATGCAATGCTGAAAATATGAGAAAATTGTTGTAGCTACTATAGATTCGATACAAATTGCTAAAAAAAAAAATGAATAAGATACCGGACCCAATAAAACCAACAGCAGATAGTATGATATTTGGGCCAGTATTTTCGACAACGGGTAATGGCGGTCGTTTTCTTTTTTGTGGCTGGATAATGAATGCATTTGATGGTTGTATTATTTCCTGTTGCCATGTTTGGTATCTTTTTTGCTGTTATTTCAGAGGTTTCAATCGGTGCTTTTACAGGTGCGATTGTGGAAGTCACTTCTGCTGAAGTCGGCGGCCGATTATATAGAACAGACAAATTGATAGCTCGTAGGAGAACATTACTTGTTTCTGTAGAGTTCATTTCATCTGCACATTTCATTATAAATTGGTCATCTTCATTGGGTTTGATACACCATTGTTGCGTCTAATCACTTACTCTATTGACGTAGAAACACCAGCGCACCTTCTTATGGAATGCGAAGCACTGATCCACAAAAGAAGAAATCACTTAGGTGCACACATCCTATCAGAATTGGATCTACCTTCGCTGGATCCACTCAAGATACTCCAGTTCATAGCAGCAGCTGGACTGGAGGAAGTGCTCTAGACCGAGCATATCATCGACTAGAGCCTTAATTTGAGGGGCACAATAGATCTGCTAAAAGTCGCAGTGGACTTGCACCTGACAATTAATTATCTATCTATCTATCTATCTACTCTATTGACTGCATTCTGCAGTTTCTCTGCTGCCTTCACAGTGCATTTATCAGGTACTAATATTGCAGTGTCATCTGCAAAAGTAGTCATCATGCATTGTTCTCCACCAGAATATCCCTAGTATGGAACACATACAGGGTTGGTCTTAGGACACTTCTTTGTGGAACACCCGCTTCAATTTTCTTAAGTTCCGAATATTCTTGTTTATATCGAACTCGAAAAAGTCGATCTGAAATATAGGATTTAGTATTTCGTAATACTGTATTGGTAAATCCCTAAGCAGTTAATACTTAAGGCCCTTCCTTTTGCCAAACCCTGTCAAAGTCTTGAGCAACATCTAAATATAGTACCAAACCCACTTGTTTTTTCTCCAGTGCTTTTCCGCCACATCCGTAATTCGATGCACTTGATCTATCGTGCAATGTTTATACCTAAATACGAACTGATGATTCAAGGTTAGACTTCTTTTTGGTCATCTTCCGATGATATTTCCTCTTCCATGAAATCTTGAATCTCTATCAGACATTTTGGATATATTTATTTTTTTTTATATCACTGATTTTTCCCCATCTCTACAAAAAATGTAGAAACATAATTTGTTCACAAATCGCCTATCAACAGCAAATTTTTAAACGCTTAAACGGGCAATGCTGCCCTGAGGCTGCCTTCGGATTTTTGCTTCTAAATCACATTTACATATTCAATTCGCACTAAAATATATATGTTTAATACTCGAACAAACAAATTTTACTAAAATCTGACAGTTAGAAATAAATTTTATTAAATTTTAAATTTTACTAAAATCTGACAGTTAGAAATAAATTTTATTAAATTTTAAATTTTACACCAAATCATCAATAATATTTTTTCTCTTCACTGACTGACTTGTCACACAGAATGTACTTTTGCTGCCAAAAGCATCAGAATAAAACGTTCAGACCAGTAAAATTATGAAACTACATATTTTCGAAAAGGCTGTAAATATTAATTGAGCCTGAAATGTTTCACGAATCGAATTTAATGAAGTTTATGTAATAGCTGCCTCAGGGCAGCCTTACCCGTTAGAGGGTTAAAATACTGTTTCCCAATATTTAAAAAAATCCATTTGACTGCTCTAAGTCGACAAAAAAAATAAATAAATAGGTCCGTTCGCGCACTTTCCGAGCCAAAAACTAATCAATTGTCAAATATGACATGATGAGATTGTGTACGCGAATGGACCTAATGTTTGTCAGAAGTTCGCGAGAGGTGGACCGTGAAAAAAGAAACTTTTGTGTTCTCTGAAATTCAAATCCGATACATTGCCACTGCGACACGGTGTTCACAACAGCTGTTTTTGGAATCGCATTTGTTACGTTTTTGTTTTCGATTCTGCAAACCAGATTCCTTAAAAAAAGTTTGCACTCATAACAATTTTATCAAACAAAATGGAAATATCATTTACGAGTAATTTATTAAGTTTGTATATATACTCGTAGAGTATAGTTTGTTAAAATTAAACTTAAAACTTTTTTTCATTCAGTCTCATTGACTTTTTTTCAAAATCTGCAGAAGAAGTCAAAAACTTGCAAACCCATTGGTGTGCCTGTAAAAGAATGCAATCATTTACGCTTGTTATTCTCTTGACGTCACTGAGAAATATTTATTATAAAAAAAAAATAACAAATCATCATTCATTTTAAAGTCATGACTCCATTTGATTGCTCCGCATTAATTGAATTCACTAACATTCACTGAATGCGTTCAATCGATTGAAATCTTTGAAGTCATTAGGAGTGTTCACACGGGGTGGGTACGATTGAAAGCATTTTAAAATCTCACATATTCAAAATCTCGCATAATCAAAATCTCGCATATTCAAAATCTCGCAATATCAAAATCTCGCAAATCAAATTCTCGAAAACTAGAATCTCGCATTTTCGCATCGCGCGATTCTAAATCTATATTAGCTATTTAGGTACCTATTACAAACTCAAATAATTGCATTAGTATGTACATAACACAAGACTACTGTTAATTAGAGAGAGAAGAATTAACAATTTGTTGTCATGTACAGAAAGGAATGCAGTTATTTATATTGCTAGCATTATAAGCACACAATAATCAGTTCCGCTATGGGTATGTCAACAACTGCAACTGCCAGGCAGGCGCCTGGAGCTAAAGTTTATTTTCATGTATGCATTCACTTTCAATACCTTATAAATTTCAAATTTCATCACGAAATAGGAGTAACTTTTAACTTTTGATAATGCGAGATTTTTATCTTTCAGAGCGAGATTTTGATAATGCGAGATTTTGATTATTCGAGATTTTGATAATTCGAGATTTTGAATATGCGAGATTTTGATTATGTGAGATTTTGAATATGCGAGATTTTGTTATTCGTTCACACGGTCCAACAAATCTGACAGACATGATCGTTTGAACGCAAGAAACGACGGTCTGTCAGTTATGTCGGATGGTTTTTTTTTTGAGTTGAATATTACAATAGTTTATTCTTAAATTAATTTGCTAAACAAAATATTTTTTATCTAAAGAAAACTATTTTTAAAAGCTTAACATTTGAATATATGTAGTTCAAATATGGTATGGCTGTTCGCGAAATGTGCAATTCTGGAAGGAAAATTTTGAAATATACAGAAGTGTAGCGGAGACTTGGAAGAACAGGTATAAATATCGGTTTCTTTTTCTTCTAAAATTTTATTTAATCACCATTATTGAAATTCACTTGAAAAATGAAGTCTGACGACATGCTTGACAATGTGAACGCTAACGACATCGGTTTGTCCGACACCCATCCGACCAAGTCTGTCAGATATGTTGGACCGTGTGAACCCCCCCCTCTCCCCCCCTTTGAATTCACTCCACGTTAGTTCGGTTCATTAATAAAAAAAAAAATAACACACATACTCGTAACATTATATAATTGAAGGGGCAAATGGAAGAAGGGCCTAGACAATGCATCGGATGGGTATTCTAAAATATTGACTGACTCCTAGAGATATCTAGCAGATATTTTGGAAGTTACAGAGGTGGAAATGATGATATGTGCAACAAATTATATGGAAAAAGTGCCAGTGGAACAGCCTAAACTGCGATTATCTCAAAACATGTGTAATGTCACATAAGCCCTTCTTCCACTTGGCCCTTCAATTGCATCAAGTCGATATTGTAAATAAATTGTGTATGTAGAGTGTATATCACAAAACTTTAGTCAAAATTCAATGGTGCAATATTTTTTTTTTATTAATTAAGCGAACTTACGCAAAGTGAATTCGACGGGTTCAATGACTTCAATGAACTGAATGTATTCAGTAATCTCAAATACTTTAGTAACTTCAAAAACTTCAATCTACTGAATGCGTGTAGTGAATGTTAGTGACTTCAAAGGCTTCAATGACTGCAATAACTTCAGCCTACTGGATGCATATAGTGAATGTTAGTGACTTCAAAAACTGCATTCGACTGAATGCATGTAGTGAATGTTAGTGACTTCAAAGTGACTTTAATGAATGCGGAGCAATCAAACAGATTGCATTTATCATTTTTACTTCAAGATTTTAATTGCTGAAAATGATTGCTCCAGTCAAGTTGAAGTCATTGAATTGAAATATATCCGTAACATTTTTTTAGTATAAATTCAAGTAATGAATTCCACAATGATTGCATTCTTTTACAGCCCTGTCCATTGGTATCTCTTAGTCTACCCGTTCGGTCATTCCGAGATTCATATCGCAAAAATCTTGTAAAAAGAAAAACTATCATCATCGCCAACGCTACCGCATATACAATTTACTGCATGTGCTTTGGAGATAAATAAATGAAATCGGTTTATATATGAGTCGCAGTCATTCAATTATTGGAAAGCATTTTATTTTCGAATTTCTTATCTCTGAAATTGTAATGTTGCCAATAGCTTCGAGTTTACCATTGAATATGCATGTATGCAGTATATGCACTTTAGCCGTATTTCCTGATATGCTTCTCATTGAGCTTTGATTAATTTACGCTGTAGTTACGTTTACTACGTTGTCGCTGCTTCTTTTTAAACGCTATCTGTTATAAATTGAGGGCTTACTGATCCGAGGATTGTACGATTTCCGTGGCGCCAATATATAAGTATATATACATAATATGTTCTTATTTTTTATATTTCACTGAAATATGAAGTAAATGTTTCAATGTTTTGCTGAGTTGTTTGTTGAAACATCGCGAGTTAAACATTTACTTTTTCCTATGAAAATTATATTTCTAATACTGCTGTATTAGAATGAATGTACTTGACGTGACTGAATGACTGATTGGCTGCATATATTTGAGTTGAAATCAGACAAGGCAGCTGGACATGATGGCTTAGGTTAGGTTAGGTTAGGATCGGCCCTCGATGAGGATGTACTTAGACCAGAAAGTAGGTCCATTGTACTGCCGATGTGTAAGGCGGGTGGATCACCCTCTTACTCTTGGAACCATTTGCTTCGTTGAATGAAGTCGTGAATTTTAGCCGTGCAGGCGTTGCCGATATCATTAAGATCATTGTAGAAGTATTCACCCAAAGTGGCCTTCCTGATGTTGGCGAGCGCAGGACAGGCGCACAGGAGATGACTGATGGTCTCTTCTTCCTCTTCATCTCTGCAGCTTCTGCAGAAGTCATTATGAGGGATACCTAATCTTTGGGCATTCCTATGACGCAGTGTCCAGTGAGGACATTTGTTATTTTTGAGAGGGTTCCTATCTTGTGCTTCAAGAGTCCGTTGGACCTGGATTTATTGAGTATCGGCCAGAGCTGTCTGGCGGTATGACATTGGTCTAGATCTTTCCATCGATGATTGGCTACTTTCTCGGCATCAATTTGAATAAGGTACTTAACATAAGACGCTGGCGCTTCGATGTCATAAGACATGAAGGCTTACCGGTTGAACTTCTCAAGGCGATGAATTGGTAGAGAGCATACGCCAACTCCTCTGACCAAACCTCAGAGGAATGTATGCCTGATGAATGGAATCTCAGCGTCGTTTGCCCGATCCATAACTGCGTCAATTACAGAGACATCAGTTTCGTCAGTTTCCGCAACAAGATCTTTTCTGCGATATTGCGTGAACGCCTGAAACCTTTTATCAACAGACAGATTGGCACCTATCAGTGCGGTTTCAGGCCAGGAAAGCCCACCACTTCGGCAGATCCTGGAGAAAACCCAAGAAGTCAAAATCGATACTCATCATTTCTTTATCAACTTCAAGGCCACCTATGACAGCATCTATAGAGAAGAGCTTTATAGAGCCATGTCTAGTTTTGACATCCCTGCCAAACTTGTTCGTCTGTGCAGGATGACGATGGAGAACGCTCACTTCTCCATCAAGGTCGGTAATGACCTCACCGAGACTCTTGATGTCAAAAAGGTTTTAGACAACGTGACGCGCTGTATTAATATTTGGTGCAACAGCTCTTTGCCGGGGCCTAGCTTCTCGCAACCACTCAGGTTGTGTGCGTTATATTTTTCACACGTGACAACAATACTCTTGGATGTTTGTCAAACGCTCGCGAGAGGTGGAACCGTGAAAAATCTGTTTGGTATTTTCTGGGACTCGAACTTGGAACCTCATGCGTAGTGATCCGACACACTAACCACTTACGACACGGCGCCCACGCCCAAGCCAGCACCAGAGGCACATACATATTAACAGTATTGGAAGAACTCAGCGGACTATGGCCGGTGCATTTGCAAGCATTGAAGTACATGTTGTCAAGATGGGTTTAGCGATAAACGAGGGCAAAACCAAGTTAATATGCTGTCAGCAAGAAGGGACGATCAACACCGACGAATTAGACAGAACGTCACAGTGGGCAGCTACAACTTTGAGGTAGTAAGGGACCTTATTTACCTCGGTTCTGCTATTAATTCTGACAATGATACCAGCGCGGAAATCCAGCGAAGAATAACAGTAAAACCCTATCTCGAACAATTAAAGAGACTCTATACTATATATTATATTAAAGAGACTCTATACCAGTCCTGCTTTACGCCACTGAAGCATAGACTTTATTGAAAGAGGATGAAGATATATATACTTGGTCGCTTCGAGAGAAAAATTCTTCGTAAGATATTCGGCTCCATTTGCGTTGACGGGTTTTGGAGAAGATGATTTAATGACGAACTCTACGAGCTTTACAGTAACGTCAAGCTAGTCAAAAAATAGCTTATTGGACGTTTAAGATGGCTAGGAAGAGGTGTGTTGGTTGAGGACCGGGTTCATCCTGTACTGTAGCACCACCTAAATAAGTAATTATATATTGGAGTTTTTAGTCCTTAAGTGCGAGCGAAACGAGCCCACCTACACCAACTGGGCTGTGATTGTAAAAGCAAATTCAAATGCACAAAAACCAATTGGTTACCTTGTGTATATTTCCTTGCTATGCGACAAAAGATTCCTACGAAACGGAAGTTTGAATGTTATGTTTCGGCTCTTGCAGAGAGACAATAGTAATACAGTTTTTGGAAACATTCGAGGCGAAGGAACAAATAGGCGGACCCGGCAAAGTGGTCCAGGTTGACGAAAGTAAACTCGGCAGAAGGAAATTTAAGAAAGTATGGCGTGTGGGGGCGGTCTCTGGATTTTAGGACTAATTGAGGATGAGTCCAAAAACTTGAGGCTATCAGCGTTTCCAAATAACGTACGCAGTCCTTAAGTGCTAGTGCTTTTAATAAAAAACAGCGACCCTGAGAACCTTTTTTAGGTCCTGATGGCATTCATATTTACATTTTTGACCAAAAACTATACCTGAAAACTTCGATATATCGAAAAGTAAGCGAAATGTCACTTTTTTTGTTTGTATATATTATTTTGTGATTATTTTATCGAGAGTTATAAAATAGCGTTTTCAAATCTTGGGGCTTCGGAAACCGTAGAACGAAAACGACCCTAGGTTAGGTTAGGTTAGGTAGAGTAGAGTTATGAGGTTATCATAAGACACTAGGCACCAAGGTGGACCCATCGCTATCCCTAGGGAACCTTGCCGGCAAAACGACCTAAGCCAATTCTCCCATACACTTGATTTCCCTACAGAATTTAAAGATGTAGTTATTATGGATCCGGGACCTTACCTCTTCTAGGTTATAAAGAAGTATCTTCCAAGGTGCTTTAGCCTTGTTCGTGCAATACTTTGGCATTCACAGAGTATATGTGTTATATCCTCCGAGACATGTAGATCATTGCAGTACCTACAATCATTCTTATTTGATAAACCCAGTATCAAAGCATGCTTCCTTAGAAGACAATGGCCAAAAAGTATTCCTATCGCTGTTCTTAGCCATCAACTTTCTAGTTTTATGATCTCAAAAAAAGCGACCCTAAAAATATAAAAAAAAAAAAAAAAAAAAAAAAACAATACCTTGGTTCGCCTTTTTCAAGCTGTTTTTGCATATTTACAACCCGTATTTGCTACATAACTAAACAAAAATAACATATATCGAAGGTCTGTTTTTTTTGTTTACCCGCAGTGTTTTCTTCTTTCGTTTTTTTTAAATACTCATACATTTAACTAAGATAGAAGTGTTTCTATAGCAGCCTGCAATATATTTAGCAAAATTATTCAACAACGATTTCATCAAGTGACAGCATATTTTCTGTAACACCTAATCCGATCCGTTTCATTCACTTTAAACACCGTATCAAAAAGTCGTTTAAGTCAAATAAGCTGTCACAATTGATACTTTCTGGAAGCATCGGAACGTTTCCATTCTGTTCAATCATTAAACTGTGTGTGCCTACTGCGAAATTTACAACAATGCTTTTTTATCTGTGACCTAAAATATTGTCACAGTTAAATTGATTACTACTTAATCTTAGGAAGCTATTATAAATAAATTACCTACTCAAGGAAATTATAGACAATTATCATGTATATTACCTACTTACCTATACGTAATAGACATTCAATTTTAGGTTATAAGGTTGTTGACTCGTAAGAGAAAAGTAAAATAATGATCAAGTCCAACATAGTTCTTGAAGGACTACAAGTCATGGCACATTAAAAATACAATAGAAAATACAAAACCTTTATTTAGTTCTGTTCAGTAAAGAAATCTTAATTCAATAATATTACACATGGTGTTTTGTATTTAATGTTTAAATATAATATATATAAATTTCCGTAAGCTAGCCGGGTCTGATCTTAAAGATTGCGAAGAGGCAGCGAAAGCAGAATGAGGAAAAATATAATGATTTCCTCCACTGAGTGCAGTTTTGAAAACATGATCAAGAGCAAATTAATGAAATTCTGAATTTTGCAAAATATATTTTTGATTAGACCTCTGGTTATGGATGGCGGATTAGGATACATTTCAAAAGCTATACTCTAAGCAATGCAACTGCGAAAACCACGTTCAATTTCAAGCAGCAGTTTTTGTGTGGTGCATAGGGAAACAGTTTTACATTTAAAGTTTAGTTTAGGCCCTGAGACTTGAAGAGCTGTTGCGTCAAATATTAATTAATTAAAGGAAACGTCTTCAAGGTTGGAAGTGGTTTTGCATGATGGTCGTTCAAAAAAACAATCTACTGTGGCGATTTCAACAACAGAGGCCGAATATATGGCAATGAGTATGGCTATGCAGGAAGGGGTTTGGATAAGAGGTTTAGAGAAGAAACTCTTTAAAAATTCTTTAAAGAACTTCGATCTATTCTGCGATAATCAAAGTGCAGTATCTCTAGCATTAACTACAGGTTACCGAGGTAGAACAAAACATTTTGATGTACGTCATCATTTTGTACGAGATTTATTAAAAAAAGGATGAAGTTTGTTTACATCACCTAGTCACAACAGAGATTGTGGCTGATATCATGACAAAGGCGCTGCCATCGTGCAAGAATAACAAACGTGTACTGTCCATGACTTCAGTGATGCTTTTAGAATTGATCCTAGTGGGAGTGTTGAAGTAAAGAATCAATTTGGCATCACTATCGATCTACTACTCTATGTGATCCTGAATGGTTTCAATAAAGTTTCTTTTACTTCCTTGTTAATTTCCTAACTCCGAATATTGTGTTTTATTTGAGCTCCAGAATGTTCCTATTTATTTTCAAGGTTTCCATCAGTAGCTCTTTAAGTTTTTGTACGAACTGTATCCAAAGATGCACTTAAATGCTAGTAGAAAGCATGAGTGGCTTCGGGAGCGGGAACTACTAGGTATTTCCAACATAGTAAATACGTGTATCTTGTAGTGTGTGCCTATTGCATATAATGGCAATAATTTTTTTTTAATTTTAATTTTTTTTATATTTATATAATTAATACTTTTTATTTTTGTAATAAGTCTTGAAGATGCTACTACTTTATTTATTTTTTTTTTTTTTTTTAAGTAATGACTGTTTGCGAAACAAAATGGACTGATAAATTAAATTTTTATTTTAAGTAAAGTAAAAAGATGAGGATCTTAAATAAATCAAATTTATTCTATTAAAAATACGTTTACGAGTTTTGTTTACCAATTTCAGGTTCCATGTTACCATAGTTTAGGGAGTAGGTAGGCTTTAAAGTGGACTTCGTCTATTTGACGAAGCATAAGTGTGTGCGTAAAATATGCATAACCATCCAGGGTTAATTGTTTTTAGCATTGCTCAGCTTCAGGACAACGCAGAAGGATGATTTATACCTTAAATGAATCAGCGGCGAATTTACTAAATTCGCTTATTGTTTATTTTTTTAATCCGATGAGCCATTACAGAGCTAGGGCTGTGTAATCAACTCTTAGTAACGGAAAATTCGATCTCAACCCCCCTTATGGCACTATATATATATATATATATATTTAGCGTAACAGCTCTTTAAGTGCCAGGGCCTAGCTTCTCGCAACCACTTATTTTGAGTGCGTTATATTTTTCACACGAAAGGAAGGGACCTACAGTTTAGTGCCGTGTCCGAAGGGCAATTTGGTTTGAGAAGCTTATAGAGAGAGAACAATACTCTCGGATGTTTGTCAGACGTTTGCGAGAAGGGCGGCCGTGAAAAAACTTTTTGGTGTTTTCTGGAATTCGAAGTTGGAACCTCACGCGCAGTAATTCACACTAACCACTTACGCCACGGCGCCCACTTTATGCCACTAAGACCTCGACTTTCGGAAAATCCGTTCTTATTTCGCATCAAGGCAAAATAAAGAATAAATGTGCGAAATTTGAACACACTACGAATAGCAGTTTTGGAGAAACTGTGTTCACAAGAAAATTTGTTTTTGCTTTTATAGTATTTAAAGATTTAAAAAAAATGTTTAATTTTTACTGCTTGTCATATATAATAATATGCTTGTCATAAATAATAATCTTATCTCATCAGAGCTTGGACAGTCAAGCTTAGTTTCAGCAGTTTCCAAATACTTTCATTAAAATCATCAATCTGCTCGGAAGTATTATCTAGTTTTAGTTATTGATTCCGAAAGGTTATTTTTAGAAAACGAAAGGTTTGCTTTAAGCGCTGTGGACGAGTTCTCGAGCACATTTTTGGACCGGTTTTTTTCAGAACCTTACTGCTAAAGTGTTGACCTTATCTAATTACAAGGTGTTGTTTCATTAATGCTACCACTGGGGTGTCAGAATGGCGTCAAGCAATGGCATTGACCCACTTATGCTCTGAAAGAAATCCCAAGTTGTTCGGTTCTCTCCAGGTCCCAGCGGGCGCATAGAAAACAAATTAAAACAGCGTACTAAAAGCTAACGAAATACAACCTTTATTATGATCTGAATAAAAAAAAAGTATGTTTGGAAATAGTAGCGTATTAGAAAAATTAGACTATATTAAAACGTTGGTCATAAAAAAAGCCATGGGGATGAAATGATTGATTCAAACTAAAAAAAGAATGAGGATTAAAATACAAAATCGTTTCTAGAATTTAAAATAAACATGACATTATGAGACGGAAAGATCTCGGTGGTGGAAATAATTTAAATCAGGATTTACAAATCAGTCATCATACTGTTACTCGTCGTCATTTCCATTGTCTTCATGGCAGGCTAAAGAGGAGGGTCACAATCACAACCACACAACAGAGTTGTAAAAGAATGCAATCTTTTAGTAATGCATTCCGTGAATTCACACCAATTACTTCACGTTTTAGAATGCATTCAATTGACTTCACTTTTAGACTGGAACTTCAAAAATTAAATCACCATTCATTTTGAGAAGTCTTTGATTGCGGCAATCATTTGAACCAATCAAAGATTTGAAGTCTCTGGAATGAAATCTTTGTGACTGCACCGCATTCTCTGAAGTCACTTGCATTCACTTGAAGTCATCGGCATTCAATTGAAGTCTTTAAGACTTTACTATTTCTTTAAGACTTCACACTAATTTCATTGAAGTCTTTAAGACTTCACAGTAATTTTATAGAAGTCTTTGAGACTTCACACTAATTTATTGAAGTCTTTGAGGCGTCACTACATTTTGTGAAGTGAACATATGTACATATATATTGTGCTGTCGGTACCAATCTGTGAAAAATGTTCTAAAGTTGACCAGAATATTGTAGACGTCGTGTAGGTTTTGATCAATGGTAAAAGTTTTGTTTTTCTTGTTTTCAAACATTCCTTAAGGTAAATATCCAAAGTATGTATGTATATACATACATCTCGGTTGTCAAAAACGGCTGCCAAAAACGCCTGCCAAACCGTAACTTTGTTCGAAACTTTTCTCGTTTGATTGTTTCAAACTAATCAGGAACTTCGGCCTTTTGGAAATGATTGAGAATCCGTCAATCTGAAATACCCGTTATTGTTCAGTAGGTCCCGGTACCGAATTTATTGCACAGCGGTTTTTTGTTGTTAATTTTCTCGTCTAAGTACTTCTTTATAGAACTTAATTTTATCTCTTCTTTCGATTCTCAAAATTTGAACGTGACTGTTTCGTCGAACATAATAATTTCTGCCAGTTTACCAATCGTTTGCACGATGCCTTTCAACAATTTAAATAAAAGTCCGTCATTTATTTAATGTAGGTACTTGTTCTTATCCTGAGCACTCAGACTCTTCAGTCCATTGAACTACTAGGCAGGAACCTTTTTTTGTGTGCAGTGGTTGAAAACACTTGGATAATAATTGTTTTTACATTTTATTCTCGGGTGGCTGAGGATTGCTGTTCATCACAACATAGTTAAAACGATTAAAAAAAAAAACAATCCTTTAAAACATAAACTTCAATCGTGAGCTAAAGGCAACCGCGATCACATAGTGCTTACAACAAATTTGATAAGTTTGAAAATTTATATGCACCATTTCTCATCATACACTGTCAGCATTTTATTTACCCTAATTTGAATTCAATAAACGAATTATAACATAAGTTTCAGTAGTTACGAGTATAGCATCCCTCTATTGCGCAGCATGTATGCGCCTGCAAATGTACCTACAACACATAGGTATGTTAACGTAAATGTTTAGAAATGAATACTTCTTCCAGCGCTCGTCACAGTTCTTTTTAACTCAGATATTGCCACGGTTCTTTTAAAAGAACATAAAAGTAGAAATTATGAGAATCTAAATTCCGTATTGGATTTTCCCATTATCCTTTTAACGCCCGCACTGTGTGTAAACATGTTAAGCGTATCCATAACCCCTTGAGTGCGCGCAAGTTATACAAAAAGGACACAAGGTAGGTATACACAAAAGCAAAAAAAAAAAAAAAAGTTCGATAACTTATCACCGGGAAACTAGTTTTTTACTGAATTAGGTACAATTTTTAGTAAAAATTAACATTAAAAAAATAGCGAAAATAAACGGGTTAAAATTGTCTTAAACTAGTGAATCATTTTCATTCAAGTTGCCATAGCATCCAATATAAAAATAGTCACACATACCATCTTTTTAAAATTTACTAAAGATACATTGGTCCTTTCATCGTTTACTTACAGACATTACTACCTAAACAAAAACTCTAAATATCATCTTCAAAAGTCTGAAATATAAATTATAAACGGTTGGTTCCCCCGAATTCATTTCCATTAATTTCTGCAAGTTTGTACATATGTACATACATTTCTATAATTAAACCAATACCTATGTAATGTACATCTAATATCACCTAAGCTATTAATTGTCCATTTTACTCCACCATCATAGCATCCAAAACCCATAACTGTGTAAGTGTAATGCTCTAAACTCACTACATCAACGTTATTCGATTGTCCTTCATTTGTACATAACTATACCTTACACTACTAACTTTACTAGTACCTAAAAGGTAGTTTTTGCAATAAGTATCTACACTTTACGACTAAGGGCGCACCCACACTATGAAAAAGTAATTCTCAGTGAACAAAAGGAAAAAGCCTTGCACCCAGATGAAAATGTTGTCCAAGTCATCTTGCGCAAGCCCCATTTTTCCTTTTTCCTTCCTTCAAGTCTCTGCCAAGTGTATAACGAGAAAAAAAATATATAGATACATTACATACATACATACATGCATACATACACTAGGTATGTACATTCCCAACGCACTCGATTTCTACGTCTTGAATAAAATTCACAATTCATTTCGGATAAAAACCTCACTTCGATTTTCTTTTGAATTACTGCCGGTTCTCTTCGTACTCCACTTCAAATATCACATGGCCTCTAGCAAGCAGCGTATCGCAAAGGGGAATATCCAAAAGAATGTTCCCGAACAATTTCTCATCTACCGATTTTTGCAAAAGGATAATTTATTCAGCAGCATGAACTGAGTTACATAAATCCTGTAGACAAATATTTTTCATAAGCGAGAAGCTGTATGTATTCACTGCTACCACCAATCACCCTTATATGACCTTAACACAATCCGGAAAAGGCGAACTGCAATTATTCAAGTGAAGCCGTCAAGATACAAATACGAATATTCGTAGCCACACTAGAAACTTTTTTTTTTATCTCTGACTTGATAAATTTTCCATAATCTGCAGTAACAATTTTTTTCTCACTAAGTAGATTCCTTGCATGCGCAAAAAAGGCCTTCTCCCACACAAACTTGAATCAAAACTTTATTTATTCCAAAAATTAAAGAATATTGCAGAGCCAATGGAAAATATAAATGCAATAAAATACAACTTTTAAATAAATGATAAATTATATTTTTACTTGTTTCACTCTTCTTTTGGGTAAAGTAGCTGGAAGCTGTTCGTTGATCAAACGTCGTATGTTAACCGAAGACCGAATGAAACTGAATTCACTTTATTCTTCGACGCTAGAACTTACTTTACTAGCACTGTGCACAGTGCTATCGAAAAAAACCTCACTTCCAAATAAAATTGAATGAAAAGCACGGGGATGAAGAAGACTAGAAGTCAAGAAAGAGAAAAAATGAAAAAAAAAAAAAAAACACCGCACAGCCGCATACGATAGGAGAGAAGAGTAGTATGTCGATCATACTGCCGCGGGAACACTTGGATGTAATCAACCTTTACCGGAGGGAAAAAGAACTTGCACATATGGTTGTATGGCGCACAAAACATGCGTGAACTTAAGAACCGGAGTTACCGCTTATTATTCTTAGTACTAGAGCGTACATGCGAAGTATTGTACATGCTTGGTTTTAATACGGCCTCCCACGAGGGTATATTTGAATGCATATGTAGATTAAAAACAGTAGAGTGGCAATAGACAGCTATACAAATACACATGCATATACAGTGACCAAAATAGGTATAAAGACACGGACGCACCTCATGTTTTATTTGATTATACCATATTAAAAAGCAAAACAAATTTTCGGTGACCACGGATAGTTTCTTAGGTTCATCGTTAATGAACTCCAAGGACATTGATTTTTCCTGCGAAACAAGCATAAAGGCAGTAAGCATTTTAAGCATTAAAACGACGAAGTTCTGGGTTTTAGGTATCAAACTGTAACTTAGTACTTCGTACAACCTCCTCGGCTCTCAATAATTTCGTAAATTTCATTTGGAATAGAATTTATCAATTTCTGTAGAACTTCTCCATTGATCTTGATCCATGTTTGGGTTAGTTGTGCTTTTAGCTCTTCCACATAGCTGTACTGCTTCCCATTCGAATAAGTCTTTCTAGCCTTGATCCCCCACATGTCAGGACTACATGATGGCCATGGTAAACACCTTTATTTTATTCTGTCCACTAAGCTCACCATATACAATAAGGGATCTACCACAACTTTCGTAGTAAGGAACAGACAAGAAGTGCTTGATATAATACTTGCTTCTTGTTCTAATCAATTAACCGTACTATGGTCAAGTGGCTTACGATAACATCAATAGGCCGGAGTTACGATCTGATGATTCAACACTCACAAGTGCAACGCTAAGGGAACTCAAGCATGAGATCGAGAATCTAAAACCTAAGAAATCTCCTGGCTATGATTTGACTACCGGAAAAATTCTCAAAGTTTTACCCAGAAAAGCATTGATTAAGCTTCTCCATATTGCAAATGCTGCGCTCAGATTAAAACACATGCCGAGCCAATGGAAAGCAGCGGAAGTCATAATGGCTTTAAAACCAGGAAAACCGCCAAATGAGGTAAAATCGTATAGATCAATTTCGCTTCTTCCAGTCATATCCAAAATTTTCGAGAGGATATAATAATCTCATCCCTGACCACCAGTTTGGGTTCAGAAGTAAGCATTCGTCGATTGACCAGGTGCATAGAATTACTGACGTAATCGAGAAAGCACTTGAAGAAAAAAAGATTTGTTCAAGCGTATTTCTTGACGTCTCGCAAGCCTTTGATAAGGTGTGGCATGATGGCTTGAAATGCAAACTACAACAAGTTCTCCCTGTATGCCTATACGATATTCTAGAATCATATCTCGGGAATAGGCTCTTCCGTGTTAGTCATGGAAACGAATACTCGGAGCTCAAAGATATTTCGGGCGGCGTACCGCAAGGAAGCGTGCTTGGGCCGCTTCTCTATCTGTTATATATGTACTCGTGGTATACCGAAATAAGATGGCACTATCCTTGCTACGTTTGCCGATGACATCGCTATCCTAGCTGTAGGTAAAACAATCAAAGAAATGACTGCAAAACTGCAAAATGCACTGTATAATGTAAATGAATGAACGAAGGTTTGGCGGATCGCCCTCAACGAATCTAAATCTGTTCACGTAAATTTCACTTACAAGAAAACTAATGACTTGTCAATATTTCTAAACTCGGCCCGAATACCTTTTTGCAAATGGGGCCAAATACCTGTGAATGCCACTCAACGGAAGGCTGAAATGAAATTCGCACGTGAAATTGAAACGTAAAGAACTCGAAATCAAATACAGAGAAATGTACTGGTTAGTCGGAAAACATTCCCAGCTTAGTGCTGAGAATAAACTACTTTTATACAAGCAAGTGCTAAAGCTGGTATGGACCTACGGTATACAACTTTGGGGTTGTACCAAGAAAACAAATGCCAATATTTTACAAACTTTTCAAAATAAAGTGCTAAAAGAAATTGTCCAAGCACCGTGGTATAGCAGAAACGACGATATCGACAGGGATCTCGGAATTCCAACAATCGAAGCTGAAACTAGAAGCTTCGCGAGAAAGGCATAGAAACCGACCAATCGGACATGTCAACAATACATTCCTACAAATTTTGGATGAGAGCAATTTATTGCGCCGACTACAAAGGACGAAACCTTTCGACTTGGCGAGATAATGATTAACTGTGTCTAGATTGCGGAAAATGCAGGATCATTCAGTGGAAAATGCCCCGCCAAACATTTTTATTTCGTGATAGAAAAATTGCTCGATAAGTTATTACTTAGTTGCGATATCTAACAAATTTATATCGAAGGGTGGTGTTTTTTTTGTCAGTAAGAATCTGACACTACTATGAGCACGCGCTTGCTATTCTCATAGTGTCTATGGAAGATTTTTCACCTACCCTCGAAAAAAAAAAAAAAAAAAACAATTAACGGTAGAGAGATGGGGGGTTTTAGAAGAGGCATCTCTATCGGTCACAGGTGGATACGCTTTCGTACAGACTTCCGATCTAGGGCTAGTAACAGCCCCAGAAACCCTAAGAGAGCAGACTGGGGTAAGTATACAGAGATGGTAAGTAAACATGTTAAAGATAGACCTATTCGCAACTGCGATTCTCAAGATATATATAAGGCAGTAGATAATTTTGGCAAAGTAATGAATCTGGCATTCGAAAGGTTTGTCCAATGGACGGAGTCCAAAAGGTCCCAACCTTCATGGTGGAACAAGGAACAAGGAACATGCCCAAAATAATGCTAAGGAAGTAGATTACGGTTTTACATGTAATGAATGTATAGAGCGGAAGAGAGAGTTTGAGTACTTAATCAGACAATCTAAAAGGAAGTCGTGGACGGGATTCTATGAGTCCATCACAGATACTAGTGAAACTTTCAGACTTCGGAAGATGCTGGCTAAAGACACCACTGCTTTAAGCTCCATCAGGAAATCTGACGGCTCGAGGTTTTAGTTGAAGCTCACTTTCCAGGAAGTACCAGTAGATGACCAATGGATTCTATTACAAATGGTTACTTGTGCACTGGAATGTCTGTAGATGATTAGGTAGAGAATCTCATTACGTGAAAAAATGTGCGGTGGGATAATATGTCATTAGCACCGTTTAAAGCATCACCATTCACCCTGATGGAATTTTACCACCTATGCTGCAAAAAGCTCCAGCCAAGTTAGGGAAATATTTAAACATTGAGGTCAGGCTACGTACCAGTGGCATGGAGGGAAGTGCGGGTTATATTCACACTTAAAATAGGTAAGCCAAGCTACATTTCAGCGAAAGACTAAAGGCCTATAAGTCTCAAATCTCATGAGTCATTTCTCCTCAATACACTTGAAAGGCTTCTCGATATTCACATTATAAGTAAGTATTGCAACGGCAATATATGCAAATCTCAACATGCATATTTAAAGGAGAAACTAGTTGAAACAGCTTTACACGACTTACTTACTTACTAAGGTGTTCCCATTCTTCAGCTGCCTTGACGTGGCGGTGAGACATCGAACCAAAGGCTGAAGACGTCTTGACTGTGGCGCAAAACCTGTTAAAAGTATGATGGAAGAAACATTCACGGTATATACTCCAGGTGGTACTCGCGCAAGCGACAATCCACCCGTGGTCTTTTCGACCCCGGCCGGGACAAGGATTCTGGAGGTCCCAACCAACATACTCAAACCCCCCGCCTCTGGCGTTGACCCGGAAGTAGTAGCGATGCTTGCTTCTGAAGAATCCTGCGGCTCTGTCTCCGACTCGTTTGGTAGACTGGGCTGGAATGACGGAGAAAGTGGCGGAAAGGCTTCGGCTGGAACGTCTAATCTCTGTTTTAATAGTCGGGCAGCTGGTCGAAGTTGTGTTGAAGACGGTTTGACTCGGGATACCGAAAAAGGTGAACGAGCTCCTGAAACGGCGCACTCCGAAAAGCTCCTGACTAAGAGTCAGTTGAAGAGGAGAAGAAGGAAGGCGGCGATGGCGCGGTGCAAAGAGGCTGCAGAGTCAGCTGAAGGCGCAAGCGCTGGTAGCAGTCATCCCTCAATGGCGGCGGGAAAGAGGCCTAGGTCGACAGAAAGTACTCCAACTGGAGTCGGTCTATCCCTCGGACCCAACGCCGGCTCCCGTTCGGTTGGCTCGAACAGGTCAAAGCGGACGAAGCAAGTTTCGCCTACTTTCATCGGTGGAAGCGTGTGCGCATCTGATGCGCGCCCCTCTGCTGGACACATTCTTACCGGTGGCGTTATCTGCGCACAAAATCTGAGTCATGCTGGTGTTGCTATCCCTAAAGGTCCCAGCACTAGCGGACAGAAAATGGCAGACGCAGGCAAAGCCACGGGTAAGGGTGCTCGTCTCGGCGGAAGCGTGGGTGCATCAGGTGCTCGCCCTTCTACCAAGAAGCCTCGAACCGGAGGTATTACCCGCGCACAAAATCTGGGTGATGCGCGTGCTGGAACTTCTAAAAGCTCTAGCACCTGCGGACAGAAATTGGCTGACGCGGATAAGACCCTCGGTAAGAAGCAATCCGGATCGAAGGAGCGAAGGGAGCAGATTCTGTATAGTGAAACTGCTTCCTCCGCTCTTACGCTACGAATCGCAAGAGCTAGCAATGATCACAAGATGACCGACGCGGAGTGCAAACACTGCGAAGATCGTCTGTGGGAGTTGGCTTCGGCAGCAAATGCCTGCATTCAAGTGGAGGGCTGTGCGTTAAAGAGCGGAACCTTCGTGGTGAAGTGCTCCTCGCAGCAAACCCTTGAATGGCTAAGCAATGCGGTGCCGAAAATACCACCCTTGGGGACCACTTCTTTTGTGGTTCTCATGCCCATCAAGAGAACGCGCGCCATTTGCTTTATCCCGGGGAAACTCAGAAAAACGGCGGATATGCTGACGCGTCTCCGTACCCAGAATCCTGGCCTCGACACGAGCGAATGGTTCGTCTACTCTCACGGCAAGTGCAAGAATCGGGAAAATGTGGAAGGTTCTTCGCTTGTTGTGGGTTTAGATTTTGGCTCTGTGGAGGTCCTGAAGTCTAGGTATGACATGCGTCCTTACCTGCATCTTGGAAGGATTCATTTCCGCTTAATTTCCAAATGAGTGCAAGTAATGGGCGAAAACCACCGACTATATCTATGATATTTTCGCAGATTAACCTGCATCACTCCAAGGCTGCTACCGCTCTCTTAAGTAGTAGACTTTCCGTGGTGCGTACAAACCCCCACATAACATCTATCCAGGAACCATATGTGCGGAACAAGCGCATATGTGGATTTGGTGGTATTCGTGGAGTAACGGTGCTATGTGACGAGCGATCTGAAAGACCGAGAGCTTGTCTAATTGTGCCGAATTTCCTTTCAGTAAGCAAGCTTGGACAATTTTGTGGTCAGGACTTGGTTGCTGCAGCTGTAAGCTACGAAACAAACGGAAGTTGGAAAACTTTCGTCGTTGCGTCGGCTTATTTCCCTTATGATTCGCTAATGCCTCCACCACCGAAGGCGGTTGCCGAACTCATAAAGTATTGTGACACTCGGGAGACGGGACTAGTCATATGCTGCGATGCTAATGCTCAGAATACAGTCTGGGGCAGCAGCAAATGCAACATACGAGGAAACCATCTCCTAGATTTTATACTATCATCTGGTATGATAATAAACAATGTTGGCTCCCAGCCAACTTTTGTTACGGGAAGGAGGCAGGAGGTAATTGACTTGACTTTATCTAATAGGTACTTCAAGTCGATTACTAACTGGAGGGTACTGCCGGAAGTGTCCTTATCAGATCATAGATACATCGTTTTCCAAATCGAATGCGAAGCTTTAACTTTGCAGGAGAGGAGGAATCCGAGGAAAACCAACTGGGTGCGGTTTAGGAAAGAGCTAGACAGATCTGTCAAAACTCCAACTAAACTCAGAACGAAACGACAGGTTGAGGATGCTGTTCAAAACCTGACCAGTGTCCTTACCAACTGTTTTGAACTGGCGTGTCCAATGACAAAAAACTCCTGCAGAATGCCGGTTCCCTGGTGGAGCCCGGAACTGCAGCGGCTTAGGAAAGAATCCAGAAAACTTCTGAATAGGTCTCTTAAGACAAATTTAGAAGGTGATCTCTTTAGATTGAAGCAAAAAGACTATAAGAAGTTAATTCGTTTGTCGAAAAGTGCTTCTTATAGAGATTTTTGTGAAAAGATCGAGACACTCGGTGAAACCAGTAGGTTGGTTAAAGTCCTCAAAAGAGGTAAGCCGACCAAACCGGAGTCACTCAGACGGTCTGATGGCAGGTTTACTGAGACAAAAGCGGAAACTTTTAGTCTTCTGCTGGAGACTCACTTTCCTGGCAATCGGATAATCACTAGGTCGCAGCTTGGCCCGCTTACCCAGGCTGAGCTTGATCTAAGTCAGAAAACTCGGCGCAGTTGGTATATTGCATCAGCCGTGGTAACAGATGAGGCCATCAAATATGCTGTGGTATCTTTTGATGGTTTCAAATCGCCTGGCACCGATGGAATATATCCGGCTATGCTGCAACAGGGTATAGATCAGCTATTGCCAACTCTGAAAAGAATTTTCACCGCTGGCTTGGCACTGGCATATATTCCTATACCTTGGCGGACTGTTAGAGTAGCTTTCATACCGAAAATTGGTAAGGAAGACTATTCGCTCCCCAAGAGTTTCAGACCTATAAGTTTGACATCCTTCTTACTGAAAAGTATGGAGAGACTGGTAGAATTTCACGTGCGCAAAGTTGCTTTGAAACTGCATCCACTATCGGAGATGCAGCATGCCTATCAGCGTGGAAAATCCTGTGAGACCGCACTTCAAAATCTAGTGGCCAGAATTGAATGCGCGCTTGATAAGAGAGAATACGCGATGGGTATCTTCATCGACATTGAGGGTACTTTTGACAATGCGACTTTTGACTGCATGTGCGACTCTGCCAGACAACACGGGGTAGATAAAACATTAGTGTTGTCGATTAAAGCAATGCTAATGAATAGAACTTTGGTAGTGGATGCGGATTGTGGCCAATATGTTATGACAGGGGTAAACAGGGGCTGTCCGCAAGGTGGCGTTCTGTCTCCATTGTTATGGTGCATGGTGGTCGACTCTCTGTTGAACACTCTAAATAGTTCTAACGTCTACGCTCAGGCATATGCGGATGATCTCGCCGTACTTTCTGTCGGGCCATGCCTGGCGACGGTCTGTGCTAACGCGCAGGCGGCGCTGGACATGATCGATGAATGGTGTACTAGGAGTGGGCTTTCGGTGAATCCTCTTAAGACTGAGGTTGTTCTTTTTACGAGAAGGAGAATTTTGACCGGTCTGACTCAGCCAGTACTAAAAGGCGTCACCATTCGCATTTCCAATGAAGCCAAATATCTGGGAGTGATTCTAGATAAGAAACTTCATTGGTCTAAATACGTCGAGTCGAAAACATCCAAGGCGCTCTCAGTCTTCTGGCAGTGTAAGGGTGCTTTTGGCAAGACTTGGGGCTTATCACCGAATAAGGTTCTCTGGATCTACACGGCTATGATAAGACCATTCCTCGCATATGCGTCGGTTGTTTGTTGGAAGGGGCTCTCGCGTAAATATGTGGTTGCTTTTTGCTCGAAACTCCAAAGAACGGCTTGTCTCGGCTGCTCAGGAGCTTTCCCGAGTACGCCTGGCTCTGCTCTAGACGCTTTGCTGAACTTACCTCCCCTTGATACTTATATCATGGGTTGCACTATCAAAGCCATCCATCGTCTTAGGCGGGGCGGTTTTTGGTATACTCCACACTGGAACTTTGATGAACTTGCGCGACACTTATCTTACGACTCCTGTCTTATGGATATGCCGTCTGATGCAATGACACCAGAACTCCAGCTGATGCGCAAATTCAGAGTCGACTTTCCTTGTGTCCAGGACTGGCTTCGGTCAGAATCTGAGCCGGGAATGGAATGTAGTCGTATTTTCACGGATGGTTCCAAAACCAGTCAAGGGTCTGGCGCTGGGGTCTTCGTGGAAGTCGACAACATTAGACTTCACTTCTCGTTAGGCAATTATGCGTCTGTTTTCCAAGTGGAAACTTATGCAATCCTAATGGCCATGAACTATGTTGTGAAGAACAGGTGGAAGGGACGTAGCATTTGTGTCTGTAGTGACAGTCAGGCTGCGCTTAAGGCCTTGCTTAACCCTTTAACCACTTCCAAAATAGTTCGTGAAACCAAAAACTCTTTGAACTCGGTCGCAAGGCTGAATTCTCTGTCTCTTATCTGGGTCCCAGGTCACACTGGGATCTTGGGGAACGAGATCTCCGATGAGATTGCTAGACAAGGCTCAGAGGAGGCTTTCTCCGGTCCCGAACCCGTGTTGGGTCTTCCAGCGTCCTCGGTTAGGGCTTCCATTGACGATTGGGTCTCTCACGAGCACAATTGTGTGTGGCATGACTCTCCAGGTTGCAGGTTGACTAAACGCATGCTCCCGGACGTCTGTAAGAAATCAGCGGCATTCTTGCTGTCTCTCAGCAGAAAAGACTGTAGACAACTTATCGGCGTCTTGACAGGCCACTTCGCTTTTGCCAAGCACCTTAACGTGTTAGGCTTAAGTGACACTACAATTTGCGACGCTTGTGGAGAAAGCGACGACACCGCGGAACATTATCTCTGTGAGTGTCCGGCCTTTGCTCGTATCAGGTGGCAGATCTTCGGTGCGGATGTGGTGAGTGCTGGTACTGTAAGCTCCTCATCACTGAAGTGCTTTCTTGGCTTTCTTCGAAAGTCAAGGAAATTCCAACAAAATGGGTAAATCAGGGTTTGCTCTCTGGCAGTACAATGGACCAGTTGTGTCTGAGTGCTCCAGTCGAGTGTTTCCTATCGCGACAAAAAAAAAAAAAAAAAAAGGTGGCGCTACAGTTCGAGGTGAAACTGGGCCTCAACCAGCAAGCCTCTCTATTTAGCTCGGGCTTTAGCTAATTGCCTCCAGTTGCGTGCTCCAAGTTGGTCGAGGTCCCCTCGAACTTGTGCGCGCCACCTACGGCGAGGAGGCCCTCTGCTGCATCGTCCCTCCGAGTTAAATTGGAAAACTCTGCGGACCGGAGCGTTGGTGTCCCTTCGATCTACATGTCCTAGCCATCTCCGACGTCCAATACGCAGTTTTTTGAGTAGGCCGGTGTCGCTGTACAGCTCGTATAGTTCGATGAATCTTCTCCTCCAAAACCCGTCACCTCAAACGGGACCAAATATCTTACGAAGAATTTTTCTCTCGAAGCGACCAAGGATATCTGCATCCTCTCTTAATAAAGTCCATGTTTCAGCGCCGTAAAGCAGGGCTGGGATGATCGGAGTCTTATACAGAGTCTCCTTAGTTGTTCAAGATAATGCTTTACTATTGAAGTGTCTTAAAAGCCCAAAAACACAGCGATTGGCAAGAGTTATTCTTCGCTTGATTTCTGCGCTGATGTTGTTTTTAGAGTTTATAGCAGAACCAAGGTAGACAAAGTCCCTTACTACCTCGAAGTTATAGCTGCCCACGGTGACGTTCTGTCCAATTCGTCGGTGTTGGCTGTCCCTTCTTGTTCTCAGCATATACTTGGTTTTACCCTCGTTTATCGCTAAACCCAGCGTATAAACACGACCTAGCAGGAAAAATATAAATTAGCAGTCACCATAAGGAATTTGCACTAGCAGCCTTCCTAGACATAGAAGGTGCTTTCAATAACATAGAAAGGAGGGCCATCAAACAGACCCTGTGAACTATAAATGTCGAGCATTGCCAATTGGCTCTGCACTAGAAGCATTAATTCCACTATCGGAAATAGTGCAATAAGGAAATCCGTTACTAAGGGGATTACCCAGGGAGGCACTATATCACCCCAGCTCTGGGTTCTAGTCATCGATGGTGTACTTAAAGAACTATAGGCACAGTAGGGGGCACTGACAGAGTGCTCCTCGAGCCAACTATAATGCAGGGTGCACTGATGGTGCTTATTAGTACTTAACTTTGCTGAAAACCATTTCTCAAGTTCAAACGTTTAGATTTAATAACAAGTAATTACTTTATTGCAAAGAAATGGAATAACAACTGTTGTCGTTGTCGTTCATTTGGATTTTCTTTCTAGCGACTCAGGGCGACATCTGTTGTCTGCTGTTGACAAACTCCTGCGGAGTGCGTTTCTAGTCGTTGCTGGTCGCCACAGAACTAAGCAATACAGGTATAAGCTTACGTGAACGACGCACGTGGTGATTTTAGTCCAAGGCAAATTCTTATACACATTAATTGAAATGATAGAATCAGCTCTTAATAGTCTCGGAAAATGGGCTAGAGATTGTGGACCTCACGTCAGCCCGGATAAAAGGATCGCGCTCGATATCTCGGTATAGTGCTGGACTGAAAATTTAACTGGAAACTCAATATACAGGAAAGAGTCCGGAAGGCTTACAATGCTCTCATCACCTGTAAAATGACTACGGAAAAAAAATGGGGCTATACATCATGATAGACAGACCTATTCTTACATATTGGGCTCTTGTGTGGTGGAAGGCAAGGAATGCGAAAAACATACGGGTTATGTTGGCCACGGTAGACCTACGCACAACGCCTACGGCTACACTCGAGATCTTCGGTATCTTTTACCACTAGACCTACAAATCTTATTTCAGGCGGTCAACAGTACGGCTCACTAACGTAGGTCTCTTCAAAACTAGTAATGTTTATTTCCACACCACATATCTTCAAAGTCCTTAACTTAGTTAAAGCCTTATCAATTTATTGCTAAAGCATAATAAGTCAAATGGAAAGTAGTTGAGAAGCCTTTGAAATATTTATTAAACTAGCTCCTGCATTTGCCCCCTGAGAGACTATTATATAAAATTTTCTCAAAAGAAAACACAAGTTCTCCTCCTTTCTCATAAACTCGCACATAATGATGTACAATTATAACAATTTATAAAACAATGCGAAAAAAGAATAAATCAGGACAATTAATAAAAAATTGTTTTATTTAGTCAGGATTTTAAAAATCGCTTCCCACCCTTACGATTTATGTAATTTGCTTTAAGATAATATAATTTTTAATCATTTCGGTTCTGCAATTTTGCTAGAATGAAGTACGAGTATGTTATGCCTTAAAAAAGTATAAGAGTAGTACGTAATATTTTTTAAGTACATAAAGAATAGCGGACAATACCTCCACAGTCCATCTTCGGTTAATATCAATTTTTGACTAAGTTCGCGCTCGCGCTTGCAATTGCAACCCAATTCACTGCAGAAAATTTAAAAGCGCGAGCTAATGTGAGCTCGCGCTTGTAAAATTTGGTTACATAAAAACAATGCCCTTACAAATGAACTTAATTTTAAAGCGCAAGTTTGCGCTTGCTAGCGCTAGTATTACTCGATTGCTACGTATCCATAGCGTTACTTATGGTCGCACAATTTTGATATGTAGGCATCTGCTCTATGGGTATATACCTATGCTCGACTATATGTATGCA
Organism: Brachypalpus laphriformis; assembly: GCA_945910035.1. Lineage (NCBI taxonomy): Eukaryota > Metazoa > Arthropoda > Insecta > Diptera > Syrphidae > Brachypalpus > Brachypalpus laphriformis. The sequence continues at coordinate 109,244,371 of OX246756.1, forward strand.
ATTTCGTTATAAAAAATTGTAACAGGCAAAGAGAATAAAAAATACAAGGGGAATACATTATAACTGAGGTTTTATCATAAGATTCATAATCTTCTAGTCGTACCAAGCATGTATTTTTGTATTGCAACTAAATGGACTTTACTACTGGACCCAATAACAATAAATTATAATGACGCCTTTTCAATAGTAAATAAATTATAGAAATACCAATAAACTGATTTCCATTAGTGAAACAATGAGCAGGCAAATAATACTTAACTAATAGCATATTGCTTCAATAATATCATATTGCTTCAACATTTACTCATAAATTAAATCAGATCGTAAAAGTTTGCAATAAATGAAATGAAGCAATTATGCCAGAAATTAAATAAGTGTACTGAAAAAAAATTCAGGAATTGCACGTTATACCAGTACATATACTCGTACATATATGCATATTATATACATATACGAGATGTACTCAGAAATTTCGTGTATTTAATACACGTGTATATGTAATATTTATAACCGGCTATAAGCCCACCAGTGCTCTCCTTGATTCGCCCGCATTTTAGTTGCCGCAATAACAATTTCTGAAATATAATTTCCAACTGCATACAATATCTACTGGAAATGTGTAAATTCAACTATAACTTCCCCAGTGGGAATCCCCACCAGATCACACTCAAACACGCACACAACACACAACTCGTCAAGCAGCTATACCAGAAAATAAGAAAAAATAAGAAAACGCAAAAGGAACAACCCCTACTCCATAGGCCAGGCCGCTCTGATCTTAAAGATTGCGAAGAGGCAGCGAAAGCAGTATGAGGAAAAAAATAATTATTACCCACTGTGCGCATTTTCGAAAACATGATCAAGAACAAATTAATGAAATTCTGAATTTTGCAAAAGATATTTTTGATTAGACCTGTGCTTCTGGATGGTGGATTAGGATAAACCAAACACAATTTTAAAAGCTATACTCTAAGCAATGCAACTACGAAAACCACGTTCAATTTCGTGCAGCAGTTTTTGCGTGGTGCATGGGGAAACAGTTTTACATTTAAAGTTTTATTATAGGGTTGTCTTAGATTTGGCACTGATAACGATTTTTTTCAATTCTTATTCTAGAAGAGATCACACACTAAAGTTCAACATAATTATGTTGTCGCGCGCCCACTCACATACACACTTTTGCAACAATTGCCACTGCTGCATGACTGCTGTCAGTGGTCTCCACTGAAGGAAAATTGTGAGCAATGATTTGATTAATTGTTTTTAGTATTACTCAGCTTTAGGACAACGCAGAAGGATGATTTATGCTTTAAGTGAATCAGAGGTGAATTTAATAAGTTCATCTATTGTTTATTTTTTAAATCCGATGAGCCATTAGTGAGCTAGGGCTGTGTAATCAACTTTTAGTGACGGAAAATTCGACCTCAACTCCCTTTATGCCACTAAGACCTCGAATTTCGGAAAATCATTTCTTATCTCGCATCTAGATAAAATAAGAAACAACTGTGCGAAATTTCAAGCACCTGCGTCTAGCAGTTTGGCGAAATCGTGTTCACAAGGAAAATTATTTCGATTTTATTTCAGTAGCAGAAATTGCTTTCATAGCCGCCTGGCTATCAATGACAATTATGTTATCCTCCCGTGATACTCATATTGGCATTATTAAAACTAAATTGGCAGCTGTCGTCACTGCTAGAACCTCCTCTTGGAAAACACTGCTGCGGTCAGGGAGTCTGATCGAGCTTCAAATATTAAGTGTTGTCGAGAAGACGCCCGCGCCTATGTCTATTTTCGAACCATCTCTATAGATGGATAATGACTTGTTTTCTAGTACTTTTCCTGTATCCCATTCTTTTCTGCTTGGAAAGGCAGCAGATAGTCGCTACCGACGTTTGTTGCTGCGAATTCACTTAAGATCTGAGCATGTCCGGTTGGACTTGATTTCCAGCCGTTGCACTGACTGACTTTGAGCGCACTTATTCCACAGACTCTTGATCTAATGGCAGTAGTTCAAGGATTGTTTCCAATCCCGCTGTGGGGGTTGTTCTAACTGCGCCAGTGTGCTGATGCATGCAAGTTTTTGTATTATTGTCATTAAATTGAGATTGGTTGCTTTACTGGCGGCTTAGTACCAGACTAAGTTACCATATGTGAGTACGGGTCTAACGATCGCTGTGTACATCTAAGGGAAGATTTTTGGGTTTGGACCCAAATTTCTATCGAAGATACGGTTGCACGTGTAGAAAGCAATCAAGGTATTTTTTTTTTTACTCTTTCTTCAATGTCAAGTTTCCACTTCAATTTCTTATGAAGGATTAACCCTAGCTATTTTGCCTTGTCTGAGATCTAGAGGAATGTTCCCTTAATGAAAGGTAGTTGGAATTTTCGGATTTTCCTTTTATTGGTTAAAGCTCTGTCTTTTTAGGGTTGATTCCTAGACCACATTTTTTGGCCCAGAGGTGGTTACTTGGAGTTGACTGTTGCCGATTGATTCTGTATTCCTATTGTTAAGCATACTCATAATCCAACTTATGAGAATGCGGTTAATGTGGACATTTTCTAAAGATCTTCTTACTGCACAGATTTTCACATTGTTGAAGGCCACCTTAATGTCTAGAAATACTGCAAGTGTGTATTCTTTGCTGTGCAGTGATTTTTCAATCACGCTTACGACGTCGTGAAGTGCCGTCTCGAACGCCTATGCCTTTGGTGTAGGTATGTTGTGCCGGATAAAGATCCCGGGGTGAAATCGTGCTGCGGATGTGTACTATTTCTATAAGTTTTCAGAATGAAGGACCTAAGACTTATGGGTCTGACATCTTTTTCAGTGGTATGGCTGGGTTTCCCAGCCTTTGGATAACTTTAACCAGCCGAAAGTCCTTGAGAATATAACTCCACTTGACGCTACAAGTTAATATTTTCTTTAAAAATGGTGTTTCGCGAATTTCATGGTTACCTGGTGATTTGAAGGGCAAGAAGGAGTCAATAACCCATTTGATCTTGTCTTCGATGACGATGCCCTCAGTATTTTATGCAGCTAGCAGAAGGCGCAGTTTTCCGGCAGAGGATTGTGTCAAGTTTACATTTTCATGCTTGAGATAGCCTGGAATAGCTGATTCTTTGGAGAAGATGCTCCTAAACCTGGCCTAAGCCTGAATGTCGTTACGCGCCAAGAAGTACGTTTAGCACCATTTACCGCGCTTTTTAATTCTCGCTGACTGTTTCTATATTGGTCTCAGTCTGAAGTGGTATTGCTCGCCTTTTGCAGCATTGAGCAGCTTTGTAATTTCTTTGCGAATGTTAAATAGTTCACCAAAGGCGTGATTTTTTGTTCTTTATGGTCCTTAATGGCCAGGCGTATACTTTGTTCAAAACTTTACCTAGCTTTGCTGCGTTATCATCGATTTCTTTAGGAGTGCGAATTGTAATTTTTTTTTAGAAACTGTTCTTTAGTCCCTACTTCTGCCGTGAATGCATCCCAGTTGGCTCTCCTGGGATTCCTGAATTTTATGGATGGGTTTATTATGTCATCTATACTAAACTCAATGATCCTGTGATCCGAGAAAGATATATCGTGGAAACTTTCCACTGACGCACAGACAGAGATTGGAAATTGCTTAAGAGAGTGATGTCTAGTATCTCTTGTCTACTACGGGTTATAAAGGTGGGCTCATAACCCCTACTTGCAACTAGTAGATTGTTCTCAAGAATGAATTAAAGCCGACACTCACTTCGCGTATTGGTGTCCGTGCTGCCCCACTGAGCATGATGAGAGTTGGAGTCACATCCCATCAGTAGATCCCATATCTTTTGCTTGGGTGGTACAACAAGTTAACCTGTCTGTCAGTCCTGATGGGAAGCCATCCGCAAAGTCTTATGGCATATAAATGGAGGCGATAATAAGTGGGGGTTTTCCTTGTCGCTCTTATTTTACCATGGTCTGATCAGTGTTGCTTGGGGGGACAAGTACACCCAGGGCGATATCTGTACCTGTCCTTCATAAGGTAGACAAGATTAGCGCTAGCCGTGTTGTTATGGCGAAGATTTATTTCCACTATCTAAACGCAACTAAACGCTTCTCCGCTTTCTTTGGTTCTGTCACAAACGGCTTTACTTTGCATTTGGTAATACCCACGCGCACTTTAAGTTGTTGTAGCAAAGTAAGGGCCTCGATTTACGGCTTAGTACCACAACGATTTCCATACCGGCCTTCGTATGCTCGCCCACATCCACTACTTCCCTATCCTTGCTTAGAAGCCTGGACTAAGGTGCTGAAGATTGCGTTTGATGCGCTCTCTTGGGAGATTGGGCCCGGTTATCAAAATTCCTCCTTTCGATTTGGTGAAGTCGAGCAGTTCTTTCATTCTGACAACACGGGGTTAGGCATTAGCCCACGGTGATTTCGTGTCAGCGATGAACTTCCTTAACCATTCCAATGTGCTCTTATTGTCGCATTCTACAATTTTGAAATCGTTGACGGAGGTTCAACTGCTCAAACAGTGGGACAGTCCCCGCCTCCTCTAAAATGGCATCGTTTACTCCATCAAGGCAGTTTCCATTGGTCACTGGAGAACCTTCGTTCTGGATTACCAAAGTGGACATCTGCAACCCGTAAGCTTCCATTCACGACTTCAGAGTGAATTCTCACTCTTTTGCTACTCGTAGCCGGTAATGAAATTGTGTCGTCATGCCTACTTCTTTTGGAGCAATTCGCATATTCCAGGTCAAGTATTTTTTTTTTATTTTTTTTATAATACGTGCGCCGAAGGGATTATTAATACCTTTATACTGATGCTCAAGGCACGGGCGGATAGGAAAGGAGGGGAGAGGAACGAAGGAGATGCCGGTTTACGTTGGCTTTAAATATTTGAAGGTTGTAATGATTAGGAAATACAGAGGCTGGTAGATCGTTCCACAAACGTGTTGTTCGGCTTTTAAACGAATCCCTATATTTGACAGTACGTCCGAAGTTGGGCTTGAGGGTGAACTGATGTGCATTCGAATCATGACGCGTATTGCGGGTGAAGTTTTGAAGGGGAGGAATGCAACTGGCTATTTCGCTGGATAATTTTTTATAAAAAAAGCGGTAAAATAGGGAAAGACATGAGACATTTCTACGACGTTCAAGTGAGGGTTCTGTACCCTATCTAGAATGTGCAGAACGGTCTTGGGTGCACCAGACCAGATGTGGGCGTTATATTCCAGCTTTGGGCGGATGAATGCCTTATGGAGGCCAGATCAGACGGGATAAAATATTTTTTGCACCGCTTAAGGAATCCCAGACATTTTGGAGCATTTTTGGAGACTTCGAATATGTGATCGGTCTTGGTTTCGCTTGAGAGACAGAGGACAGCATTGAGTTTTGGATGCATTAAATTCCACTCTATTGATTGAACCCCATTTGGTTATGCTGTCCAGGTCGGAATTTAATGTGTTTAACATACGTTGACGTTCCTCTTTTACGGCCGAAGAGCAGGGACGTGAGTTAAGGAACGAATATGAAAAACTGAGGGTACTGTCATCAGCGAAGGAGTGGATTGGATTAGAAGTTGCAGACAAGAGATCATTTATAAAAATGAGGAAGAGAGTTGGCGACAAAACTGAGCCCTGGGGAACACTAGCATTTATATGGTGAATTGTAGACTTGAAGCCGTCCAATACAACTTGTATTGACCGGCCCGAAAGGTAATTTCTAATCCATTGAAGAAGAGACTCATCGATGCCATATGCACGCATTTTCGACAAAAGACCCTGATGCCAAACTCTGTCAAATGCATTAGAAATATCAAGCGCAACCATCTTTGTTTCGCCGAAGTGATGGAGAGATCCACTTCTCGGTGAGATATGCCATCAAATCACCAGTGGACCTGTTGCTAGGAAAACCATTGACGATTTATCAGCGTTTCCATGACCTTGGAAAGAAGGGACGTTAGTGCAATGGGTCGGTAGTTGGACGGGGAAGAAGATTCGCCTTTTTAGGGACGGACAAATGTTGTTTTCCATCTACTCGGAAAGAGCCCAGAAGAGTAGGACAGACAGAAAAGCTTACGCAGGGGTTTTGCCAGCGTGGAAGAACACCTCTTCAGAACTATAGAGGAGATACCATCTGAACCAGCGGATTTGTGTATGTTAAGACCTTTGAGTACTCCTGCAACTGTACGAGTGCAAAAGTGGACTTGTTCCATGGAAAGTTCGATGCTCTCAAGTACAGGCGGAGACAAAGCGCTATCTGGCAGGGTGGAGTTTGCTGCGAAGTGAGCAGCAAGCAGATTGGCCTTGTCTAAGGATCTGACAGCTGGAATGTCATTGAAAATGAGCATTGGGATGGCGGGCGAGACAGAATTTTGAATATTTTTGACGAATGACCAAAAATGTTTACTACCTTTGGCACATTGTAGAATTTTTTGTTTCAATTTTTGGTCATATAAAACTTTTACACGTCGAATATGAGCATCGCAGTCATTTCTGGCTTGTTTAAACTTCTTTCGGTTTTCCTCAGATTTGTTGGCTTTATAAGACCGACAAATTACTTCTTTCAACCTCACAAGCCTCTTTGCAGCTCTAGTCAAACCACGAGTTTGCCTTAGGTTTGATGCTTTTTATTCTGTTAGGAATAAAGGCTTCCATACCTAAGAGGATGGTGTCAGTAATCATATCAGCGGCGGCATCCACGTCGCTATCGAGGAAGCATAACGACCAGTTAAGACTCCTAAAGTATACCTTTGTTGAGAGTTGAGCGTTGCAGATTAAGCATGTCCTAGCCCAGGTGGTGGTCAAGTGACTCTCCGTCCTTGCTGCGACCAGTCTACTTGCTGGCGCCCTAGTCTTTGTATTTCTAGTCGTCGATTTAATCACCTGCTTTGTCCTGTCTAAAGCTTGCACTTCCTTTACAATGAAGGTTGCAGGATCGCCCTTGTTAAAATGCCTAATTACCCGCTTAGCATTTGCTCGCTGTTTTAGGGGGTTTGCTGCTGGTAGAGGTTTGACGTTACTAAGTGTCGGGCCATCCTCTACTTCATTTGCTTCGGCGGCGGTTGGAACATCGGATGAATCCAAGTCATGGCAATGCCGCTCCCTAGGTAGAAGGGCAACCATGCAGCTGTTTATAGTTGAGTTTGCGTCCTATGGTTTCACCGCTGAATGCGCTTCGCTCAACTAGTCTTGACCCGTCAAAGTTTCTACGGTATTCCTACTCTCTCCTCCTCAGATGTGGCCATCCTCTGTTCCGACGTGCAAGGGCTAGTCTTGAAGAAGGGTTGCCCCAGCGGCTTAACAGCACCCGACCCCTCTGCAAGCTCCTTTTCCCGTGACGAAGAAAGAGTTTGCAGGAAGTCACGAGCGCTATCGAGCCTCTTGCGATCTCTTTCGCTAAACTGCTCCCGGTTTTTTTTTCCCCTAGCTTCTAATCGTCAACTTCCAGTTGGCTATTCTACTACGAGTGTCACCGTCATCGAGAAGTAGCTTCTCCATGTCAACGTCAATTGCTTCGTCTCTTCCCCGATCCAAAGCAGCCGATTTGTTGGACGGATTTTGGAGTAAGAGGCTTTCCTCCTCCTCCGTCATTGTTTTTTACGTTGTTTGGGAATCGTTTTTTTTAAGGCCCTGAGTTCCCGATTCTAGGACACCCATCCCTGTATTGTTCTTTGTTTTGTTTTTATTTGTATTAATCTTCTTTTTTTTTTACCCTCGAGCATGGGGGAAGAAGGGTCGTCCTGTAGTCACCCCCTGTATACAGGAAAGAGGATTTGAAATAAAACGAGAGGCAGTCGCGACTGAGCACATCCTTAGCCATTCAGGTCTCGCCGCGTACCTTACCTTGGCTGATCGTCTTTTGGTTGCACCCCTACACCGTTGACCTGTGGAAATATACGTAGGTTGTGACATAGCCATTCGTATATATCCTCCGGCATCGCTCTACAGATCATTAGATGATGTTTAAGCCCAGGTAGACAATTGTCGGAAGGGACGCACGTAGTATTTGTGGGTCAATAATGCCCATGCCCATTATTTTCTACTGTTGGAACGATTTGAGCGTACGTAGCAGCCAGCGTTACCACCCTTGATACTTAAGTAGTATAACTGCTGCACTTTCGAGTGCCATACTATCTACTACATTTTTATTAGCATGTACTATATATTTCCCCGAAAATATTATTTATATATATATTTTTTTTTGTTCATATAATAAAAAAAATTAAAAATATAATAAAAAAGTGGACAAGTAGTAGTAGTAAGATTCTTTTTCATAATAAAAATTCAATTTACAATTTTACAATTTCAATAAACTGTTTAAAAATTAAAGAATATATGACTGTGACATAAATGTCGCCTGTCGGAGATTTGACTGTAAACTTCATTATTTCTTATTGTATGCGCTACTACATTGTCTTTCCAAAATGTATAAAACTATTTTTGTACCTATAATAGTTTAGAAGTTATAGCGTTTAAAGAGGTTACACCTCCAAATAAGAGGTCACCCACTTTGAACTTCGGTGGAACTTCAGGTATCTCCTCTTAAAGGATTATACTGCTTAACTGGGACCCCCTGTATATAGAGAGAAAAGTAAAGGTGATACGAGACATCCTTGTTTAACACCAGAGATTGTATCGAAGTCTTGTGACAACTCTTCTCCTGGCCTTACTAATGACATAATGATCTCATATATATTCTCCTGCAATCTGACAATTTTGGTTGATACCCCCATTGTGTTGCATTTGTATATTAATAAAATCCGCAATACTTTGTCAAACGTCGCTTGAAAATCTACGAAGAACGCGTAAACCTTTTTTACAAATTTTTAAATGCACTATTGCAGCTAAGTTGTGGATGTTATCCACCGTCAAGTATTTTTTCCTGAAACCAGCTTGGTATTCAGTTGAAATACTATGTTTTTCTACCCATGTAGATAGTCGTTCGTTAAGGATACCCATCATTACTTTCGCAATACAGTTCATGAACGATATCCCCCTGTAATTACTAGTAACCTTGCTATCGCCTTTCTTTAAAATTCGAAAAATTACGCTTGTTATAACGGTTTCAACAACTCGGCCCCCGTTAAATATTTGATTAAATGCGCACGTTAATTCGAACAGAAACACATTAGGAATCCTGTCTTCACCCGGGGGTTTATTTAGTTTTGCCTTTGCCAGTACCCTCTTTACCTCTACAATTGATATAGCTGCATCTAGATCTGCATCATCTCGAAGCATTGCTGCGTAGTGTATGTCTTTAGATGTATGCAGTGGATTTAATAGCTGCTCAAAGTAGATTCTAAAATCGGACCGTTATTTCAGGACACTCTTGCGTGGTTTGTCTTCTTATTTCCTTCACGATCTTCCACCATTCCTTGTTGTCTTTTATCCGATTTATTTTTTCTTCCAGATGAGTGTAGTACTCAGCTTTTATCTCCTCACAGATCTTTCTATATTTTTTATTTGCTTCTATATATCATATTTAGCTCTATCACTTGGACTTGAAGTTTTTTAACTAACTTTAGCGCGTTAAATGATTTTCTTCTCACTATGGCGCATTTTGACTCGAACCAGTTGTTTTTTTGGTAACGTATTAAGACTACTTGACTCACATAGCGTACTCTTTAAAGCCTTTTTTATATCTGTTAGGTCTTTCAGTTCAAAAATGTCCTTTTTTCGCTTTGCTTCCAATATATTGTTGTGTAGATTTTGGCAATATAACTCCTAATAGCTTTCTTTCCACTTGAGCTTTGGTAACAGCTTGAGTTTTTTTTCGTGATATATGCTCCATTTTAAAAACTAGCGATAATCTTATTGGTAAGTGATTTGACCAAGTTTTTCATCTACCGAGAAGCTTTCTATGTGGGTGGGTAAGCTCTTGTGATACAGCACAAATGTCGTTGACAGAGGTTCCAACATTACTGAAATTTCCAGCCTTGGCTCCTTTTGTTTGTCCATTAACTGCTGCATTTCACCGATTCTAATGTTCAGGTCACCGATAACTACAGGGTTGCGTACGATTTTCTCTTAAACAACTTTTTTACCACATTAAACTCTCCTTCCCAATTAGCACATCTAATATACAATGGTATAATCGTTAGAAACTCGTAATCTGACTTTATTTTAATTATATCCGTCCCATCTGTGTTGTCAAATACATGCTGTATTCCTGACTCGGTTAGATTCTTTTTAACTCCATACATACATCCGCCTATAGCTCTTCCATAATTACTAAATTTTATTGCTGGTCTCCAGAATGTACTGAAGCCTTGAAAATACTTCTTATAGTGATCAGTTTTGTCTTCACATATGTGTGTTTCGAGTAACACAACAATATCATAGGAATTAACATATTCAAAGTATACATTATATAAAATTTTAATTCTTTGTATGTTATATACTTACTTACTTTACTTATGTCCTGTATCCCCTTGTGGGTCCTAGGGCCTCTACTACGCCTACGCGCCATCGGGTACGGTTTCTGGCAATGTGTCTGAGTTCTCCCCAACTTTTCCCTAACTGCCGTGCCTCCTTCTCGACTGTTCTGCGTCATGTTTTCCGCGGACCGCCAGGTCTTCTGCCATCCTGAGTTAGAGGGTTCCATTGCATAGCATGGTTCGCTATGGAGCTGTCACCCTTTCGGAACGTGTGACCAATCCACTGCCACTTCCGCCGTTGGATAGTTGTGCCTATTGGTTCCTGACCCGTTCTCTCGTAAAGGTGTTCGTTAGAGATACGATTGGGCCAGAAAATCCTTAAGATATTGCGCAGACACCTATTAACGAACGTTTGCAGCTTTCTGGTGATAGTAGTGGTCACTCTCCACGTGCTGCAACCATATAGCAGCACGGATTCAACGTTGGAGCGGAACAGTCTTATTTTGGTGCTCAAACTGATTGCATTGCTTCGCCATATTTTGGACAACATCCCGAACGCGGACTTTGCTTTGGCGATCCTGTTGGCTATATCCAGTTCGGTTCCACCATCGGTCGAGACAATACTCCCAAGATACTGGAAATCCTCTACTCTCTCTACCGGTTGTCCAGCAATGCATATTTGAGCCGATGAGTTAGTTCCAAGGCTGATGATTTTAGTTTTTGTCGTATTAATTTTCAGCCCGACGACACCTGCCTCCCTCTCCACATCTGCTGTCATTTGGTGGAGGTCCATAATTCTGTGGGAGAGTAAGCATACATCGTCTGCGTAGTCAAGATGTTTCAGTTGAGATGTAAGAGTCCATCGAATTCCTCCGTTTCCTGTCGACAAAGCTGCATGAAGCACATCGCTAATCACCAATAGGAATAATATTGGTGAAAGGATACAGCCTTGTCTTATCCCACTTTGGATCTCAAATTCCTCAGACAACCTTCCCCTGTGCAGAACGTGACATTTGGAGCCTTCATATGTAGCTTTGATAATAGCAATTAGTTTATCGGGAATACCTCTCCTGCGTAAGGCACGCCAAATAAACTCCCTGTTGACACTATCGAACGCCTTCTCAAAATCGATGAACAGCGGGTGCAGTGGCGATCGATATTCAACACACTGTTCAATGATCATCCGCAGGGTGTTGATGTGGTCGGCACAGGAGGATCCAGAGCGGAAACCTGCTTGTTCGGCATCGAGTGTGTCTTCGAGATGTTGTTTGATTCGCTCAAGGATGATTTTAGCTATTATCTTAGCTACAGCAGGCAGCACGCAGATACCCCTCCAGTTTCCGCACTCCATTAAATTTCCTTTCTTAGGAAGCTTGACGATCATTTCCTTTTTCCACTCGTTAGGAAAGCTCTCAGCTTCCCAAGCTCTATCTATAAGTGGAAGCAGAAGCTCAGCCGATGTTGTTGGCGCTGCTCGTAAGAGCTCTGCTGGAATACCGTCAAGTCCTACCGCCTTGTTGGTTTTGAGTGCCTTGATCGCGGTAATGATCTCATCTTTACTGGGAGTCGTGGTGCGTATTCGGGAGCTTCTCACCTCAGGCATCTCAGTCTGATTTGGGAGCATATCGCTAGCGAATACACGGTTCAAAACCGTAGCAAAATGCTCTTTCCATCTCTTGAGATGGTCCTCATTCGAAATGAGCAAGGAGCCGTCTAGGCTTTTCACTGGGTATTGGCTGGAGCTGCGACCACCTGTCAGCTCTTTCGTGATTCTGTAGACAGTCCTGCTGTCGCACCTCCGTGTAGCTTCTTCTGCTTCTGTAGACAGCGCGTTCATGTAGTTGCGCTTGTCACGTCGCACGCTACGCTGAACTTCTCTCATCTTCATGCGATATAGGGACTCTAGCTCGCTTCTCCCTGCTGCTGGGGTAGCCGCAACGCGAGCTTTTAGCTGTTTTCGTTCGTCAATCCGTCTCCAGGTATCCTCGGAAAGCCACGCCCTATGTCTTCCCTGCGATCGACAGACAATTCTTTCAGCACCAGATGTAAAAACATTTTTCACAGCACACCAATGGTCTTTGATGGTTGCGGGCGTTGAGCTGCTGATTGCTTCCACACCTTGCGAAAAGTGCTCCCTTAATTGTTGGCGCACTGAGGGATCACTAAGTCTATCGATGTTGAACCTGGGCATTCTTGTGTTGTCGTGGGATCTTCGAACTGCAGCAGTGCGTAGTTGGAGAGTAGCTATCATAAGATGGTGATCACGTACTATCCCCACATCTGCCCCTCGTCTGTTTCGGACGTCCAGGAGACTGCTTCTAAAGCGGCGGCTGATAGCAAAATGGTCAATTTGGTTGGAGGTTGCTTGCCTGTCAGCCTGCCAGCTGACTTTGTGGCAGGTCTTGTGCTCAAACATGGTGCCACCTATCACAAGGCGGTTGGCATTGCAGAAATCCACAAACCTTTCGCCGTTGTCATTGCGGTTGCCTAGTCCATGCTTCCCGATTACATGCTTGAGCCCTTCGTTGTCACTGCCTACCTTGGCATTCAAATCCCCCATCACTATGACAATGTCTCCATTTGGTGTTGTGTTGAAGACGGCACTTAAGAGATTGTAGAAGCTCTCCTTTTCGTCCTCAGACGAACTATTCGTTGGGGCGTAACACTGTATGATGGTGACGCGTCGTACTCTAGTCCGGAATCTGGCCGTCAAAATCCTGTCACCATGAGGCTGCCAGGGAATCAGGCCCTTGCGTGCTGTTGTTGTTAGCAGTAGTCCGACTCCATATTCCCGCGGACTTCCGGATGGTCTTCCAGAATAGAGTAGTACAGTGTTACGCGTTGGAGACTGGTACTCGCCCGCTTCTAACCATCTTACTTCACTTACCCTCAAAATGTCCAGTTTATATCGCATGAATTCCTTTTCCAGTTGGAGGAATCTGGCATTGTAAGGACCTTCTCTTCCCGAGTCGAGGATCGTCTTTACATTTCAGAAACCTATCTTTGTCCATAATTACTTTTCAGCACTGTAGAATTGGTCAGGCTGAATCAATTTTGAGAGACCTTGGTCAGTCTATTATAAGGAAGGCCGAACTTAGTGTTCAAGCTAAATTATCGGTTTTAACTTGGTATATGTATGTTCTAACTCTCACCTATGGTAATGAAATTTGGGTAGTGACCGAAAGAATGATATCGCGAATACAAGCTGCTGAAATGAGGTTCCTTCACGATGTTCGTGGAATAATTCGTAGTGATCGAGTTTGCAACATCAGAGTTCGCGAGACACTCAATGCTTAGCAACTACTTCTCCGAGCGAAACGATCTACGAGTCTGCTTCGAAAATTTGGTCACGTAGTGCCTATGCTGACATTAAGTAAGCAAACCCTCTGGTAGGCCTATAAATAGATGGTTGGAACAAGTCCGCAGTCTCTCAATGGTTCACGAAGGATGAGCAGGCCATCGAAAATGTATGTATATATGTGAAAATGTAATAAAAGATGATTATAGAAACCGACTTAATTCAGATACGGTGGAACAAGTTGTGAAAGAGTTGTTAAAAGATGAGCCAATGTTTGAGCCTCCAGATAAATCATTAACTTTTTATAAGTCATTTAAATTCATTCATGGTTAATATGAATAAATGTAGATACTTTTTCATTTATTTTGTTTTTGTTTTTGCTGTTTCGTTTGATTTCTTACGTTTTATTCTAAGTTTGTGTCTTTTTTTTTTATATAAATATTTATATATAAAATTTAAAATATAAAAATGCTACTTTTTATTTCAATATACTACTTTTTGATGATCGGCATTGGATTTGGGTAGAAACGTTGGTAGCAGCGCCCACGTTTCAAACTACACACTGTTTCATGCTCTTCATTCGGATTTTTCTCTTGAAAACTGTGAACTACCATTTTTTCTGGAGCACTTTGTGACGAAAAAGTTCGACGTGATGTTTCTTTTTGAATCATAGTTTCTCCCAATTCTTCCAGACAAATCTTCCGCTTGAAATATTTGACTTCATTTCGCTGTGGAAACATAGATCGCAAAGGCATAGTAGGCTGATATGTCCACCATATTATAAAATAACGTATGTGGCCACCTGTTAGTTCTACGCTTACAGGTATAAGTGGGAACTACTTTATCAAGTGCATCTACTCCTGATTTCGCAGCATTGTAATGTAATATTCTTGCTGGGGTTCGTAATAATAGGACTGTCCTCTGTGTATTTAAACTGTTTATTTTCAAGCAACTATCAAATTCACTTTCGTTACACTTCAAAATAATTATATCACTTTATTCTTTATTAATTTCAACTTGAACTGTTTTTACAAATTTACTTTTAATCACAATCTCGTTTATTTATTGTACTTACGTACTTACTTATTTAACTATGTGGCGCTACAGTTCGGGGTGGACCTGGGCCTCAACCAACAAACCTCTCCAGCACGGTTGCGATCCAGCTGCCCCCAGTCGCGCACGCCAAGTTAGTTGAGGTCACTCTCCACTTGTTTGCGCCTTCTACCGCGAAGTCGTCCTCTACTGCGCCGTCCATCCGGGCTGGAACGTTGGACTCCATCCGCTCTAAATGACCCAGCCATCTTAGTCGCTGTATGTGAACTCTTCTGGCTAAGTCGATGTCTTTATATAGGCCGTTTACTTCGGCATTGTACCTACTCCTCCATTTACCGTAGACAAGAGCCTAGGTAGACAAAGTCCTTTACTACCTCAAAATTATATCTGTCTATTGCGGCGTTCTGTCAAAGACGCCGATGTTGGTAGTCCTTTTTCGTAGACAGCATATACATATTTTGTTTTGCTTTCATTGACCGTTAAACCCATCTTTGCTGCCTTGATCTTAATACTCGCAAATACCCCGTTGACGGCCCGCTGATTTCTTCCGATTATGTCAATGTCATCGGCGTAAGCGAGTAGTTGTACAGACTTGTAAAAGATTGTACCTCCGGTGTTGGCTGTGAGTTTCGTACAATTTGCTCAAGTACTATGTTAAAGAGATCGCATGATAGCGCGTCACCATGTCTTAGACCTTTCCTGACATCAAACGGTTCGGTGATGTTCTTACCGAATTTGATGGACTTCTCCATCGTCATTCTGTTCACATAATAGGGAGGACAGAATCTTATATGCGATGTTGAGGAGACTTGTACCTCTGTAGTTGGCGCACTTCAGAGGGCCTCCTTTCTTCAGGATCGCGAAAATGATGCTGAGGTTCCATTCATCGGGCATACTTTCGTCCGACCAAATTTTACAGATGAGCTAGTGCATGCTCCTTACTAGCTCATCTCCTCCTTCCTTGAAAGTTCAGCGGCAAGGCCGTCGGCTCCAGCAGCTTTGTTGGATATTAGTTAAGATATCGCTGTCCTTGCTTCA
This sequence comes from Brachypalpus laphriformis, assembly GCA_945910035.1. NCBI lineage: Eukaryota > Metazoa > Arthropoda > Insecta > Diptera > Syrphidae > Brachypalpus > Brachypalpus laphriformis. The sequence continues at coordinate 109,260,109 of OX246756.1, forward strand.
TTCTGATCAGATTGACGGGAATCTTGACTATCATCGTCACTGTTGAATGGCTCATTCTGCCTGCCAGCGGAATATTGGTCAGTATCGCCGTTCAACAGTCTGCAGAAGTGTTCCTTCCATATCCACAGCACCGACTGCGATTCTACTACTATGTTGCCATTTTCGTCCCTGCAGGCTTCTGTTCTGGCTTTGAAACCCTGGCATGTTCTTTTTACCTTTTGGTAAAATTTTCGAACATCATTCCTGCAATAAAGTCTCTCAATCTCCTCGATCGAACGCTTCTCATGCTCCTTTTTCTTCTATCTGAGAAGTCGATGTTCCTCTTTTCTCCTCCGCTGGTACAGCTCGCGAGCAGCTCTAGTCCTTCTATGCAGCACGCACCGCTTTGTACGCCTCTTGTTTTGCTGCATGTGCTTGCCGGCATTCCTCATCAAACCAGGGGTTTCGTTGTGGTGGCCACGAGAAACCCAGTTCTTCAGAGGCGGCATCTCTGATGGCTTGTTGGCAACGCTGCCACCGGTCTTCCGCATTTGCTGCTGGCGGAAACGGACTTAGATTAAGATTAAAAGAAACTCAATCGGCAAAGGCTTTTCGGTGTTTTGCGATTGTAGCCGCCCGACGTCAAATTTCCTCACAGTATTTCGTTGATTTCGCTCCGTTGTGGAAATCCGCATCCGTAACTTGTGGCTGGATGAAGTGGTGAGAAAACTCCGCTATTTTCTGTGACCGAAAAATGACACCTAAGTTGAAAGGAAGGCTCTACACCACACCTATGAACGCCTGGATCACACAAATGCGACAACATCGGCACTTCATTGGCCTTCTTAACCGACTGATCCAAAATTGGGAGGCCTGTCGATATTTTCTGGGGTCAAATAAGTGTACCCCACAGGCGGATCAGTAGAAACGGGGTGAAGTGGGAGGGTTATGATCCCTTGTTTTCGGATAAAAGGAAGAAGAAGAGTATATATTAGTCAAAGTTGCAACATTGTGGGTGCCGTTGCATAAATGGTTAGTGTGCCGGGCCACTGCGTTCTAAGTTCGAATCGCAGAAAACAGCAACAAATTTTTCCAAGGTCCCAACTCTCGCGAACGTCTGACAAATATATTATACATAAATACAAAACAGAGTATTGTTGTCTCGAAAAGCTTCTCAAAACAAATTGCCCTTCGGATACGGCACTAAACAGTAGGTCACTTCCATTCGTGTGAAAAACATAACGCACACAACACGAGTTCTTGCGAGAAGCTAGGCCTTGGCACTTAAAGAGCTGTTGCGCCAATAAAATATATTTATTTATTTATTTTATTTGCAACGTTTTAGAATACTTGTTATATTTAACAGTTTTGTATGTGTTGAAAGTACTAATTTGCAGAAACCATTTTCCCATATTCTTCGTGTACCCGTTTTATGGACTTGACTTTAATTTTCAAATGAGAAGGTCGTTATTTTTTTAACTAATGACTCGCAACTATTATCCACTAGATGTCAATGGTATCGTTGGATGGCGAGCTTTCCGAAGTCGAACTTTCCGTTTTGACATTTAATGAATTTCACATCTCCCAGGAAACCGCTTTGTTGTTTTCAGTAGATAACACGTTTTTCTGACTCCGTGAGCTGCTGAAAACTATTCTAGAAGCATTTCCAGACCATTAAGTTTGAAAAAAACAGGACTGCCACTTAATATCAAACAATGGCTTCGGACGAAACTCAGTATGATCCTATCCTCTTGGCTATGGCCGAGAAGCACCGCGAGGGAGTGTCTGAGGTTTGTATTTTCACCCGGGGAATAATCTGTGTAAATAAAAAATTTGCCCTTCTCGTAGTTTCTGGGTACAATCGCAAGTTTTTTGGCCAGAAAAACAGACTTCTTCACTGGAGCGACACAAGATCAATGGGAGAAGGTAAGACTAGCACATTTTTGCTCAGCATAAGCCATACACGCTTGTGTCCTTGCAGATGCTTCTGACAACTTTCCGGAAAGCCGGCGCTAAGGCTGATGAAATAGAGAAGGAGAAGATCAAGGAACGCGAGGAAGCCGAGAGGAAACGTAAAGAAAATCTACGCAAAAAGCAGGAAGCCGAGCAGAAGGCGAATGAGTCGCAGATAAGCGAGGTTACCGACGAAGAAGCTGCTGAAATTATAAAGGAGGAGGAGGAAAAGTACTAGATAATGTCTTAGTGGTCGGCGGATTTTTAACTGTCTGTCTGTTATTAGGAAACACAAGCTGAAAGAGGTCGATGTATCGAAGCCGGTGGAAGAGGCTTCAGAAGACGTTGAGGAATCAGAGAAGGGGAAACTTATGCCCAATTCTGGTAACGGGTGCAACTTGCCCAACTATTCCTGGACTCAGACTTTGCAAGAAGTTGAGGTAAGTAATTTTGCGGGGATGTCACTTGAATATCTAGCGTAGCAGTACTAGAGCAGCAGTATTTAGCGGTACTTGCTCCCTGTTTGTCTCACTATTGTTTCTGGTATCGGCAATCACTGTCTCTGAAACTGTTCTTCCTTGTCTTCTCGAACATCATCATCCCCTTGATGGTGCGTGTTCTCAATACTCTTGCAGGATACACCTCCAGCCAGCTGCTTCCAGTTGCGCACCCCTAGTTGGTTGATGTGCCTCTACTGTGCCGTCCATCCGGGGTGACTTTGAAGGCTTTCTGGCTGGGACTTTGACCTCCGTCGACTCTAAATGACCCAGCCATCTTAGTCGCTGTATGTGAACTCTTCTGGCTAAGACGATGTCCTTGTATAGGCCGTATGTTTCCGCATTGTACCTTCTCCTTCACTCGCCGCCTATGCAGGATCACTCGAACAACTTTTCTCTCAAAGTAACCAAAGCCTAATCCTGAAATGAAATGATTAATGTCATACAGAGTTACCTTAGTAGTTCGAGGTAGGGCTTTGTTACTCAATTGCCTTAAGTTAAGTTAAATTTATTTATTTAGCAGAATTCTGCTATTTAAATTCATAAAAATTAATTATAATTCACAATTTGAACTTAACCTATGTTACGTATGTAAATTGATATTTAGGTATGTGGAAAGTTACATTTTATATATTCAATTGTAATTCTTTTAAATATATTGAAGTTACTTTCGTTTTTTATGTTAGATGGCATTGCGTTAAACAGGTGGCACCCTTTGTACACAATACTATTTTGCGTTATATTCTGCAGATACGATGGCAATCTGAAGTCTTCTCGGTTTCTTAAGTTATATGGCAGTCTCTTACATGTCTTAGATGTTTCTTTAAATAATTCGGTAACAGATCATTTTTGATTTTAAAAATAAGGCAAACCATTTTACCACATTAAAGTATTGAGCATTAGTTTGATTGGTGTATATTGACTACATTATAAGATTATTCTCATTGCCCTATTTTGTAACCGCTGAAGCTTGCTTAACATACCATATATTCACAACATAAAAACAAAATCGATGAACAATATTCAAAGTGCGGTTTAATCATTACATTATATACATATATTTATAGCACTTATTAAGGAGACTCTACTTTGAATTCTGTTAAAGAAACCAACTTTTTTCGACACTTTTTTAATAATATTGTCTACGTGTACATTAAATGTTAAATTAGAGTCTATAACTACTCCTAAGTATTTAATTTGTTCAATTTGTTCTACTACTTCATTTTCTACACGGAGGTTTAGATTAAGCTTATGTTTAAGTACCATACATTTAGATTTGTTGACATTCAATTTAAGTTTATTTGCCCTAAGCCAACTGTTCACTTTGAATAGATCCTCTTGTATCTTTTGTACACATTCGTCTGCGTTTTTTCCTGATATGAAGATAGGGCGTCATCGGCAAAGAGAGATAATTGGGAGTATTTAAGTTCATGCCCAATGTCGTTAATGTAGATAATGAACAACAATGCTCCCAAAACGGATCATCTTTGTGGTACACCGAGAATAGTTCCCAAACTGCTAGACATCCTTCCATTCACTTTGGTTTTTTGGGATGTGTTGTTGAGGAATGATTTGAACCATTTTAATTCACTACCCCTGATACCATAACCCTGGAGTTTCACTAACAGAATGTTCCTGTCAATTGTTTCGAAGGCTCGTGTGAAATCAAGGAAGACAGCCACCACGTAATTGTTTGCGCTTAGCTCCTCTTTCCAGCTGATTAGGACGTTGTTCCGAGCTGACTCACACTAGTGCTTTCTTCGAAATCCAGACTGATTTTCGAGAAACAATTTACTAGATTTGAAGTACTCCTCAACTTGATGTTTTACAAGCTTCTCGAGAACCTTTTCATATATTGGAAGCGAGTTGATCGGTCGGAAGTTCTCGCAGTTAACGGTGCCTTTGACTTTTTCGATAGGTGTAATAATCCATGTCTCGGGGAATGAGCCGCGTATCATCGATTGATTTATTAATACCTCCAGTTGCGGACCGATAATATTGATTCCGTCCAATAGCATTATTGCATTAAGAAAGTGGACGTCCCTTTTTTGGTTTAATGACTTTAATATTGTTTTAATGTTGTGAACATTTATAGGCTTAAATCGAAATGATGTGTTAGTAAAATCAGATCTTGGAATGTATTGGGTATATAGTATCGAGTCAATAATATCACAGACGCGTTTAACAAAGTACTTATTAAATGCGCCAGCAATGTTTTTATCACCGCATACACAGTTGCCGTTGAAATATATATCTTTTATCATGGGTTTCTTTTCATTCAGAATTTTAGACTTTATGGTTCTCCACATTGTTTTTGGGTTGCGTGCATTTGCAATACTATTCCTTATGCAGTTGTTCTTCGCTTTCGTCAGTTCTGATTTATACCGATTTCTTATGTCACGATATCTATCCCAGCCGGTTTCGCTGTTAGTTGCTTTGCAGTCAATGTATATGGCTACTTTTAGTCGTTTCATCCTCTGTAGTCTTTCACTGTACCATGTATTTATGCCACCAAATATAAATTTTGTGCAGATTAAAGTTTTCGTTATTCGCCATAGCTCATTTTGTAGCATTCTACCAATTATGTTGGGATCCTTCTCACGATTTGTAGATATTGCACTGGCCCTTAACTGACTCACAAATGATAACCTGTTATATCTGATAAACTCCAACTCACTAACTCCTATGTTCTCCGTGATTGCTCTTCTAAGGTTAAGTGTGATAACAAGCGTTTCATGGTCGCTAATTTTTAGCTCAGAACTAGTTTCAGGAAGTACTGCTGTATTATTGGTTATGACATAATCGATCAGTGTTTTAGTTGTGCGTGTTATTCTAGTTTGCTCTTTTACAATTTGTCTACAAAGGTTTTCAACTTCGATTGTAGTTTTTATATCCTATTATATTTTATATTTACTTACTTAAGTGGCGCTAAAGTTCAGGGTGAACATGGGCCTCAACCAACAAGCCCTTCCATTTAGCTCGGTCTTTAGCTAATTGCCTCCAGTTGCGCACTCCAAGTTGGTTGAGCTCCTCTTGAACTTGTGCGCGCAATCTACGGAGAGGAGGTCCTCTACTGCGTCGTCCCTCCGGTTAGATTCGAAGTCTGCGTGCCAGAGTGTTAGTGTGCATTCGCTCGACATGTCTTAGCCATCTCAGATGTCCAATACGCAGTTTTTAACTAGGTCGATGTCGCTGTACACCTCGTATTGTTCGTTATTCAATATTTTCCTCCAAAACCCGTCAACGCAAACTGAACCGAATATCTTACGAAGAATTTTTCTCTCGAAGCGATTAAGGATATCTTCATCTTCTTTTAATAAAGTTCACGTTTCAGCGCCGTAAAGCAGGACTGGGATGATCAGAGTCTTATACAGAGTCTCCTTAGACATTCGAGATATGTCTTTACTGTTGAATTGCCTTATAAGCCCCAAAAAACAGCGATTGGCAAAAGTTATTCTTCGCTTGATTTCTGCGCTGATGTTATTTTTAGCGTTTATAACAGAGCCAAGGTAGACAAAGTCCCTTACTACCTCGAAGTTATAGCTGCCCACTGTGACGTTCTGTTGATTGTCCCTTCTTGTTGACAGCATATATTTGGTTTTGCCCTCGCTTATTGCTAAACCCGTTTTGGCCCCTTCTACTTCAGTGCCTGCAAACGCACCGGTGACAGCCCGCTGAGTTCTTCCAATTATGTCAATATCGTCGGCGTATGTAAGCAGTTGTTCGGACTTTTAATAGATTGTACCTCTGGTGTTGTCTTGTGAGCTCCGCACAATCCGTTCAAATACAATATTAAAGAAGTCACACGACAGCGCGTCACCTTATCTAAAACCTGTTTTGCCATCAAAGGTTTTGGTGAGGTTATTACCGACCTTGATGGAGCAGCGAGCGTTCTCCATCGTCATCCTGCACAGACGAACATGTTTGGCAGAGATGTCAAAACTAGACATGGCTCTATAAAGCTCTTCTCTATAGATGTTGTCATATGCCTTGAAATCGATAAAGCTGTGGTGAGTATCGATTTGGACTTCTTGGGTTTTCTCCAGGATCTGCCGAAGTGTGAAGATTTGATCGATGGTGAACTTTCCTGGCCTGAAACCGCACTGATAGGGGCCAATCAGTCTGTTGATAAAAGGTTTCAGGCGTTCACACAATCTTCTTCTTCCTTTTATCAGCGAGGTTATGATCCGAAAATAAGGGATCATAACTCTCCCACTTCACCTACAGCATTTCTACTGATCTGCCTGTGGGGTTCGCCGATTTTGGATCACCCGGTTACTGAGGCCAATGAAATATCGATGTCGTCGCATTTGTGTGATCCAGGCGTTTATAGGCCTGCCTTTCCTATATCGCGATGTCTTTGGAACGTGCATTGATATTGCCTTTTTAACGGGGTTCAAATGATCTCTTCTTTGAATGTGGCAATACCAGCTGAGCCGGTCGCGCTCTATTTTTTGTACGATGGTTTCCTTGATGTGAAAGCTTCCACGGATCTTCGAACTTCTTATTCGATCAAGCTTTGTCACTCCTGCTGTCATGCGAAGTATCTTCATCTCAGCTGCCGTTAATTTACTCTCATACTTTTTGTACATTGTCCAACATTGTGAACCGTATGTGAGCGCTGGACGCACAACTGCGGTGTAGAGCCTTCCTTTCAACTTAGGTGGCATTTTTCTGTCACATAGCGGAATTTTCTCGCCACTTCATCCACCCTACGCTTACGCGATGATTGATGTCGTCATCACAAGTTGCTTTGCTATTGATCATAGATCCCAGATATTTGAACTTTTCGCACTTGGGAAGGCGTTCACACAATATCGCAGAAAAGATCTTATATGCGATGTTAAGTATACTGATGCCTCAATAATTGGCGCAGTTATGGATCGGGCAAACGATGCTGAGATTCCATTCATCAGGCATACACTCGTCTGACCAAATCTTAGAGATGAGTTGGTGTCTGCACTCTATCAGTTCGTCACCAGCTGCCTTGAAAAGTTCGGTCGGTAACCCATCAGGTCCAGCAGCCTTGTTGGATTAGACTTTGATATTGTTATCCTTACTTCGTTTTGATCAGGTGGACGGAAATTTTGATTATCATCGTATATGTTGAATGGGACATTCTGCCTGACAGCGGGATGTTGGCCTTCGTCTGCAGAAGTAGTTTTTTTATATTCTCAGCACCGACTGTGATTTTACTATGAGGTTTCCAGTTTCATCTCTACAGGTTTCTGCATGGGTATTGCTTCTCTGACACGTTCTTTTTACCTTTTGGTAAAACCTCCGTACATTGTTCCTGAAGTATAAGCTCAAAATGCGGATGACGTGGTAATACTGGTATCGGGTATGTTTCCATTCGTAATCAGTGAGATTATGCAAGGTGTCTTGGACAAGATTAGCACATGGGCCACTGAATGTGGACTCAGCGTCAACCCAAGAAAAACTGAACTGATGCTCTTTAACACTAAAACCGAAATACCGACCTTCACGGCTAAACAATCATCTACTCTCCCTATCCTCCAGTGCTAAGTGCCTATGTGTGGTACTTGATCCAAAACTAAGCTGGAAGCTTAAAATTGAGCATCGGGTAAACAAGGCCCGTGTGGCTTTCCATGCTTGCAACAAAGCCTTTGGTAAAAAGTTGGGACTTCGCCCGAAGATGGTCTTATGGATTTACACTGCCGTGGTGCGTCCCATTCTTTCGTATGGATCGCTAGTTTGATGGCCTGCGTTAAGGAAAGCTTATAACATAAAACTTATCAAGAGGGTACAAAGAACTGCGGCTATAGGCGCAATGGGTGCCATGAGAACATGTCCAACCGAAGCCTTGAAAGTTGTCCTGCACCTTTTACCACTCCATCGTCACATTATGCATCTATCATCATGCAGTGCGGTCAGGCTAAGGGAAAAAGGATGCTGGTGCACCAATCCTTATGGTCACGACAGTATCCTGAATCTGCTACCGCGGGATCTGTCAGCTAATCTGACCGACTATATAACTCCCACACTGAACTTTAGAAATTACGTCATGGTCAGATTCCCAACCAGGGCGGAATGGGAAACTGGCACATGACAAATGAGTTCGAAACAACAATCTTCACCGACGGTTCAAAAATGGACTGCATGATAGGGGCGGGGATATTCTCAATATTTCCAGGTCTTACCGGCTTCCTGATTCGTCCAGTGTCTTCCAGGCGGAAATTTTTATTGTACGTGAGGCCTGCCGCCTACTTAAGCAAACCTTTATACCCCTTAATACCATTGCCATCCTCATTGACAGCCAGGCCGCTATCAAGGCTATAGTATCTACCACTACATCCTCGAGACTACTAGAACAGTGCAAAGAGGAACTCGCCTCGCTAGGTAATCGATTAAGGATCTGTCTCTTTTGGGTTCCGGGTCACAGCAACATTGAGGAAAATGAGCGAGCTGATGAACTCGCGAGGCAGGGATCTGCCCTTGATATTTCCCTAGCAAAGGCGGTGAACGTCCATTGGGGTCCTTAAGGCATCTTCGCGCATTATCTGCTAAAGGCTGATAGTAGATGGCAGGGGGTGCGGAACTGTGTCATCTCCAGGCAGATGTTACCAAAATACTTCCAGAAAAGAACGCAAGATCTGCTAAACAGAAACCGTGCATATATCGCAAGAGTTCTGGCAGTTAGTACTGGCCATTAGCCTATCGGGGTTCATGCGGACAGAATAGGCATTCCTTTTAATGTTCCTTGCCGCAGCTGCAATACTGCTAACGAGAAAGAAACTATCTTACACTTCCTTTGTAAGTGTCCAGCTCTAGGCAAGGCCAGACAGCTCACATTGGGTAAACCCTTTTTTTGACAACCTGATAGAATTAGCGGAGATAAGCATTGGGGACATTATCAGTTTCCTCAATGCAAAGGAGTGTATTTGAATAATCCTTACTCTTTTTCCGTTTCCCTAGCCACGCCTGTTTCACATCCGTTTAGGTCACTTGAGTTGTGGTATTAAAACGGCATTTTTTGTGCTAATTATAATTTTTGTGCACATGATGCTGGCGGCATAGGGGTGATTGAGAGATTTCGGGGTACGCGTTCAGCGAAAAGTCTGGCAAGAGATGCGATTGTAGCTTTTCGACGTTAAATTTTCTCACAGTGATTCTTCTTTGTTGCTCAGTTTGGGATATCCGCATTCGTACCTTGGCTACAACAAGGTAATGATCCGAGTCTATGTTGGCCGCTCGAAAGGTCCGGACATCCAGAATACTGGAGGCATGTCTCGCGTCGATCGCAATATGATACTTACAGTGGCGAGCTTATAAATAGGGAAATTTGTCTGAAAAAAGTAATTTCTATATAGAACAGTTAAATCTTCAAAAACTGAAAAAGAAACTTGTTCATAAACAAGAATGATTCATTTATTATAAACTTTTATGAAAATGAAAGTATTTAATCCATTTTCCTAAAAAAAAAAATAAAAAAATTTAAATTTGATCTTTTGATGTTGCGAGCACATAAATAGGGATTTTTTTATGAAATAACAAAAATGCGAACATGATATATAATTTTCAGTTTAATTGATATAAAATTGGCTGAAACTTTATAAAACATTAATATTTAGTCTGCCCCCCTTTGTTCCTTATCACCTCCGCACATCTTCGCGGCATTGAATCAATGAGCCGAGTGCATCGATCAATGGAAATATTTCTCCATCCGTCTTGAATAAATTCATACATTTCTTTAAGGTTTGAGGGTCTTTTCTCTTTGACGATTTTGTCATTGTCATTTCAAAGCGTCTCAATCGGATTAAGGTTAGGAAATTGAGCTGGCCATGTCATAACGTTCACATTGTTGTCTTGCAAAAATTTATTTTTTTGTCGTGTGTTTCGGATCGTTATCAACAGCGTAATGAAGTTGGTTGCCTTTCAATATGTCTACATACATAAACATGGCGGTCCATGATTCCATTAATTCATCAAATAGGACCAAGACCCAATAGACTCATACCAGCCAATACCATCACAGACCCACCACCTCCTTTTACTGTTGGCTTCAGACACTTTTTATTGAATTCTTCGCCCACACGACGTCGAACATATGTTTTACCATCGGAACCAAAACGATTCAATTTGGATTCATCAGTGAAGATTACATTTTTCCACTGTTCATGTGTCCAATTAATATGCTCTTTCGCAAACAACAATCTGGTTCTCCGATTCTTCTTGCTTATAAGAGGCTTCTTTCGTGCAACACGGCCTCGCAAACCAAATTCGGCCAACCGGCGTCGTACTGTATGAACACCAACATTAACGTCTTCTTGTGCTGATATTTCGGTGTGAATGTCAACAGCACTCTTAAATCTATCTTTTTCAGACAGACGGTGAATGATGCGATCAACACGACTTGTTGTTTTTCGAGGCCTTGTAACACGAGGTTGGTTAGAGAAGTCTCCATGACGTTTGACGAACTTCAAAGCTTGATGACAAGCATTTATTGAAATATCTAAATGCTTAGAAATTGTGGACAGCGTCATGCCTTCTTCCTTCAAGCGACAAATTTCCCGGCGCTAGTCTGGTGTTATGTGTTTGTCTCGTCCCATTTCTATAAAGTCAAATATTGCATAAACACTACACATTACAAAAAAAAAATGTTTAACCACCAAAGCTTACCCAGAAATCAAGTTACTTGCAAAAACGTTGAGTCAAAACTGAGATAAGGAGATTTCCCTATTTATTTGCTCCCGCCGATTCAATAGATGTACTGTTATTTAAAAACAAACAAATAGGAAACAGATAGAATGCAGTTTCCTACAAGCGAAAGTTAGTTCTTGAATATGTGCTCTACACTGCAATAACAATTTTTACCAAAATTAGTTGTCTAATGTTGCTATGCACGTTTTCAAACAACTGTAACCACCATTTCCCTATTTATAAGCTCGCCACTGTACATGATCATTAGACCGCCATGTCTGCTTATGAATATTGAAATGAGGAAACCATGTGCTTGCTATGGTGACATTTCGCTCCACAGCGAAATCATCTAACGGTTCGGTGGTGTTCTTACTGACTTTAATGGAGCAGCGAGAGATATCCATCATCATCCTGCACAGACGGACGAGCACGGATGACGAGACTAGACTTGATTCTGTATAACTCGTCTCTATACACGCTATCATAGGTAACTTTGAAATCGTTGAAGAGGTAGTGCATACCAGTTTTAAATTTCTGAACATTTTTTTAATAGTCGATCAATACAAGTTATTAGATGGCGAACCCCACAGGCGGATCAGTAGAAATGCGGTAAAGTGGGAGGGTTGTGACCTTTATTTTCGGATCATAACCTCACTTATAAAAGGAAGAAGAAGAAGACAAGTTATTAGATGGATGTACTTTTGCCTTATTCTTATCTAATGCTGGTGTTCAACACGGCTCTGTACGCGCAAACCAATTCATTTTTTTCAGATCATTGATTATGCAAAAGCCGTGTTAGATGCCTCGCATTCCTCAAAAGATGCAAACGTTATTTTCACTTCTGTAGACTTGGCTACAGTCTATAGAGCTGGCATTCGCTCTAAACTTGAATATAACATGCATAGCGTCCCTTTATTCAATCGGTAAGCTAGGTATTCACGATCTGTCCATCGGCCTGGAAAAATCAGAGAAAAGACTTGATCAGAAAATGTTTTTTTTTTTTTATTTTTCAAATCGTCACTATACAATGCTATTCAACTCTATGATAGGCCTTAGCAATTCCCTTATCCACACCACTGCACCGTATATTCTATAAATTTGCATTGGGTACTCCTTATATAATTAAATGTCGCTATAGTCTGGGATGGATCTAAACCTACCCGTTCATTAGTCAGCTGTGTCGAGTTGCCCAACAAGTAGTTTTTTTTTAGATCCCTTTCTAGTTGTTTGCGCCGCTTAAGGCGACGCCTTATGCGTCGTCAGTCCGGAGTGGATTTCAAGACTTTCTGGGTCGGAGCATTGGCGCCTATCCGTACTTCATATGCGTATTCTTCTAGGAAAGTCGATATCGCTGCACAAGCCATGTAATAGTTGAGCCCAGCGGTTGTTCTTGTTTCTCGGTGGTGACTGTTGAACTTGGTGAATCACTCTCCATCTTAAGCGTTCACATGTATTATATGCCAAGGATTTGAAAGCTTTGCATTTGGCGTAGTTCAGTAGGCCTCCTTTTCTATGAAACATGTAATTCGACCATACTCGTATGTCATAGATGCGTTGGTTCGGAGGCAGTATGTTCCAATGGACATCAATAAACAAATATATTTTATGGATTATTTCATAAAGTCGTGCCTTAACATACCATATACACAATATATTTTTTTTTATGAATAGTAGTACACGTATGTAAATTTTTGTGAACAAAAGGTAGTGGGAACAGAAACATGAATACCACGATTTGAATGAGTACGTGCAATTGTATTACAAAACTCGCTGATCTATGAATTATTCGTAGTCAAGAAAAATTACCAATTTGATCATGAGAAGCCGGGGAAAATTAATAAAAGAAAAGAGTTGATAACCTGGCTGGATGTGTGCGTGTCGTTCAGAATACATTCACATCTTTGTACAGCTTGTGATTGTATTTTGTCCGCTCATCCACTACCGAAATAAGAATAAAAATGTTTCTTTCGAAAAAATTAGTATTTGCTCTGCTTGCTGGTCGTCCAGCAATCGAAATCATACAGGAAAATTGATGTGATCATTGTTCACTTCTGTGGAAGACAATTACAACTCTCTTATCCACACTACTGCACCATACGGCAGGACTAATTAAAGACTATATTATACAGCATCTTAGTTATTGGCAACTTCATTAGGGCCTCCATACTTTATTGACTGCTAATCCAGCAGAAGATGAATAAGAAGTGTAATCCAGCAGAAGATGAATAAGAAGAGTGGACCAATAAATCCATTACTTATGTACTACATTTTCTTAGAGTTTGTTATTAAGTAGTGTATAGGCAAATGGTTTGAAGAATAGTAAGAGACTTTCCGATAACTGCAGGGTCGCCTCAAGCGAAGTACCACACAATCTTAAATTATATTAAAGATAAATTTGAAAAACGATCGGAAGGAAGACATTTTGATTTTGTTAACAAGCGACGATTAGGACATAGGTTAGCGTAGCAGGCAGCATTAGATGCAGCCACACTTAGACCAGGAAAGGTCCATCGTGGTACCAAATAGATTCATGATCCCCATGAAGAACTAACTGGAGCCTGCTATAAATTGCGTTAATTGTCACAGAAGTAAGCTCCTGAGTGCAATCTTCTACGATCGGAGAGAGCCTAGCATATATTGTACAAAGGAGGTATAGTATGATTTCCTCCTCTTTCCATACAGCTTCTACAGAAATCACTTGGGCCTAGGCCTAGATGATAAATTCCTAATATCCCGACATGTATATTGAACCACGTTTACTGCTATCGGTTTTAGTCTAATTTCTTCTGTAGTGCCAGCGTAAAACATACACACCATCACCTCTGCTGAGTGTCTTAGTTACTTAGTCTGTGTGTCAATTGGTGGCTAAATTGTATCCTCTGTTCGTAGTAGTTTATCTCAATTCTCCCAGATTTTCCACAACGGGGGTGCTTTTTCTTTACCGTCTTATGTAAGTATGTCTAGGGTGGCTCGTTGAGTTACCTAGCATGGTCTGATTTTTATGGAATTGTTCCTGTCACAGATTGTGTGACCAATCGACTTTAGCTTCTACTTCTGTATAACTGCATTCACAAGTTTCTGGACCTTTAGTTTGAAATACTTTTTTTTTTTTGAGACCACTATTAATAACATTTTGCAGTTGTCTCGAGACATTTCTGACCCAAGTAAACCACAAAGCAATGCATACTGATTCATGTTTGAGCGCAACTTCGTGTTTAGCTGGTTACACTGCTTCGCCAGAGATTTGAAAGATTCACGTGATATCATTTTCATGCACTGTTGAGAGGTTGTTGAATCGCTGTTACGGTGCACATTATTGTGCACGATAATGGAATCTATTCATGTTCACATTTTTTAAATACATACTATTAAATGAGTGGATCTCAAAAAGGTGATTTAAAAGCTTCCAGACTCCATCATACGGCAATATTGTGTCGGGGTATTTGTATTGCTCGAAAATTGTGAAAGTTCTCCTGATATAAACTATAAACTTCTTTACATAAAGAATGCTTTCACCAATGCATGTAAGAGTAATTTTCCTTTTTCAATTCAAAAAGAAAAACTTGAACGCAGCTGCAGCAACTAGACAAATTAACCAAATTAACGGTGCTTTTGGTGTGGGTACGTGTAGCGAGAGCACAGTTTGAAAGAGGTTTACCAAGTTCGGCGAATGAGATTTTTCGCCCGAAAATATGCCAAGAGGTAGATCAGAGGAGGTTATTGATAATGAAGAACTTGCAGCAGCTATTAAAGAAAATATAACTACAACTGTTCTTAGCCTTGCTGCAAGGTTCAAAGTTTAAACTGCGACCATAAGTCGTCACCTTTCAGCTATCGGAAAAGTAAAAAAACTAGAGAGATGGCTGCCCCTCACGTCTTAACACCAGCGAATATGCTACGATGCAAAGTGGCTTATTTTGACTTGTTTGTTTGCAAAAATTATAACTCTTAAACGAATAAAGATATCGTGACAATTTTTTTTTTAGATTAATCGAATCTGTACGCGCTGTACTTCTCCAATGAGAGAGAGAGAGAAAAAAAATTAAATTTATCTGACCTCGTCAAATCAAATCTCTCTAGCATTAAGTTCTCGCAAGTTCCCGCACCTGAGTTTTTCAGTATACACTGGCGATCACTAGAATGAGGCCATACATTTTGCAATCGTTTCTTATTTACCCTTTAATTTTATGTCGTCCTGTTGGGAAAATATGTACCTGTTCACAGGTAGTAAAAGTTTCCGGGTACAAGATTTCCAACAGGTATAAAGAGTGAAAATCGATTGCAAAATGTATGGCCGCATCCTAGTGATCGCCAGTGTATATTTGCAAATACATAGAAATTCATTTCCCGTTCGATTCAGGTCGGACTTTTTTTAAGATCCTGTTAAATTTTTTTCCTGCCTTAGTTAACTTTTTTTTTGCAGCTCTATGAAAAGTAAAAAAATGTACTTAACAATGTCTTATAATACAAAATTTATTAAAAATTTAAGGGACATTTTCTTTCCTTTTTTTTTAATATTTTTATTTACTTAAAGAACAACACAACCGAACTGTAATTAAAGAAAACTATAGTGTTCGGTGAATATGTGAAATTCCAACATGAGACATCATATAATTTTTTTTTTACCGAAGATCAAAGTCGTCAATTAAACAATTTTTTCTTGTGTTTGAGAAACCAATTTTTTTCAATTAACACATCGTGAATTTTGCCACGACTTTTAGCATTTGGCACCACAGTGCGACGTTTGAAGGTTGCAATATCTTTGACCAACGGACACCGCGTGGATCCTTTCTTGTATCGCGTCGTCACGTGACACGAGAAATGGATCCTATACGATAATCGGAAGAGGTCAGGAGAATGGGTAGACGCAAGTGAGGTTCCAAGGCGACTTGCCAAGACAGGTGATGGTGACAGTGTGTTGGACGAGTGAGAGAGTTGTCCATTATTCGTTTCTTAAACGCGGAGAAACAAACACGACCGAGTCATACTGTAGAGAAATCGATGTAATGGACAACAAATTGCTCGGAAAACAGCCGTCACTGTCAAATTGGCATGGTCCCATACTGCTGCATGAAATGTAAGGCCACATACAGCACATCCAACGTTCCTGAAGCTGGCGGAGTTGGGTTATGAAGTTTTGCCTCATCCGCATTATTCACCAGACATCACCGACCGATTACCATCTTTTCCGAAGTTTGGGCAACCACCTCGAAAATAGACAGTTCATAAGCCCAGATGCCATAAAATAGGACTTTGAGGACTTCTTGGCGCAAAAAGATAAATATTTTTTTTAAAAAAAGGCATATTTGCTTTAGTGCAACTTTAAAAAAATACCATACATGTAAATGGACATAATTTTTTTTTGAATAAACTGTTAATTTTTGGAATAGTGTTGTTTAACTTTTCTCGGCAATTTCATATGTAACGACCTACTATCCGTAGTTTTTTTTGTCGGGATAGGCAACGCTCGACTGGAGCATTTTATTTGAATTTCCTTGTCTGTCTAAGAAACCCAAGCAAGCACTTCAGTGATGAGGAGCTTACAGTACCAGCACTCACCACATCCGCACCGAGGATCTGCCACCTGATACGAGCAAAGGCCGGATACTCACAGAGATAATGTTCCGCGGTGTTGTCGCTCTCTCCACAAGCGTCGCAGATTGTAGTGTCACTTAAGCCCAACACGTTAAGGTGCTTGGCAAAAGCAAAGTGGCCTGTCAAGACGCCAATAAGTTGTCTACAGTCTTTTCTGCTGAGAGACACCAATAATGCCGTTGATTTCTTACAGTCGTCCGGGAGCATGCGTTTAGTCAACCTGCATCCTGGAGAGTCATGCCACACATAATTGTGCTCGTGAGAGACCCAATCGTCAATGGAAACCCTAACCGAGGACGCAGGTAGACCCAACGCGGGTTCGGGACCTGGGAAAGCCTTCTCTGAGCCTTGTCTAGCAATCTCATCGGAGATCTCGTTCCAGAGAGACAGAGAATTCAGCCTTGCGACCGAGTTCAAAGAGTTTTTGGTTTCACGAACTATTTTAGAAGTGGTTAAAGGGTTAAGCAAGGCCTTAAGCGCAGCCTGACTGTCCCTACAGACACAAATGCTATGTCCCTTCCACATGTTCTTCACAACATAGTTCATGGCCATTAGGATTGCATAATTTTGCGCTTGGAAAACAGACGCATATTTGCCTAACGAGAAAAGAAGTCTAATGTTGTCGACTTCCACGAAGACACCATCGTCAGACCCTTGACTGGTTTTGGAACCATCCGTGAAAATACGACTACATTCCATTCCCGGCTCAGACAAGGAAAGTCGACTCTGAATTTGCGCATCAGCTGGAGTTCTGGTGTCATTGCATCAGACGGCATATCCATAAGACAAGAGTCGTAAGATGAGTGTCGCTCAAGTTCATCAAAATTCCAGTGTGGAGTATACCAAAAACCGCCCCGCCTAAGACGATGGATGGCTTTGATAGTACAACCCATGGTATAAGTATCGAGGGGAGGTAAGTTCAGCAAAGCGTCTACAGCAGAGCCAGGCGTACTCGGAAAAGCTCCCATGCAGCCGAGACAAGCCGTTCTTTGGAGTGTCGCGCAAAAGGCAACCACATTTACGCGAGAGCGTAACTGTTTAGACCAATGAAGTTTCGTGTTGTGTTTTAATTAAGCTGCTAGAATTGTACAGTAAATAATAAACAGAGAGAAGAATCTTCTTCTGTTTTCATCGCTCTTTAATGGAATTTGTCTGGTAATGTGAAAAGTGAACGACTGTCTTTTTGCGCTGATTTAAAAAAAAAAAAAAACCTTAACTATTAAAGGTTCGGTTCGTTCTTATCAGAAGCTACTTGCTACAGTAACCAAATCAATCGAAATTTAAGAAAAATTGTAAATACTGTATAGGTCATAATGGGAAAATCCGTCACCACTCGAAGGGTATAGTTAATAGCGCCTGCCATCTTTTTGAGCTCCTCCAGCTCATCCATAAAGAAGCTTTCTTAGGACGACCTTCTTTTCTGCCTGACTGTGTAAGCGGATTTCATTAATTAGTGTATTTTGCAATGGAACTGCCTTCGTGCAGTAAGTTGTGGCCGATCCAAATCCACTCCATCCTCCATGCTGTAATGCCTATAGGTTCCTGGCCCGATATCTAATAAAACAGTTCATTTGTTCAATCGTATTGGGCCAAAAAATCTTTAAGATGATGCGTAGGCATCTTTTTTTTTTTTTTTTTTTCTTTTTTTTTTTATTTATATAATTCGCGCGCGCCGAAGGGATTATTAATACCCTTATACTGATGCTCAGGGCAGTTTGCAGCTTGCAAGTGAGAGTCACCCTCCATATACTACAGCCTACATAAGTACTGATTCGACGTTCAAGCCGAACAATCGCGCGTTGGTTCTTGTGTTGAAAACATTACTTCTCCAGATTTTTCATGCTATTCCCAACACAACTCAGTGTTCAGTAAGGCGTGTGAATTTGAAGTGCTCAGGGCTTTTGTTTTTGACGTATTTATCTTTAACACCAGATTGTCATACATCTGCATCAAGGTCCGTTTTCCTTTGTGAAAGTAGGCAAACATCGTTAGCGTAGTCCAGATGTTTTAAATAAGATAACATAGTCTATTTGATTCCGTGGTTTCCTTCAGTCTGTGCTGATGTACATTGCTGATGACCACTAAGAATAACAGCGGTGCAAATGTGCACACCTATCGTACTCCGCTTTGGACTTCAAAGTCCGACACCATACCATTATGTAAAACATGATACCCCCTCCTATGCAGTTAAATACTTGCACCCCTCGAGTCCTGCACCGCGTTTGAGCTGCCTCTAACTTATTCCCAAACAGCTTGAATTCTCCTCGACTGTCGTGCGCCACGTTGTCCTAGGGCGTCCCGCTGTTCTGTCTGCGTGGGTAAGCGGATTCCACTGCATGGCGTATTTCGCAATGTACAATCCACTACCACTTTCTTCTTCGCACAGTAATGTCTATATGTTCTTGGCCTGTTCTCGGATAAAGTTGTTCATTGGAGACATGATTGGGCCAAAAGATCCTTTAGATGATTCTTAGACATCTAGGCTTGCAGCTTGTGTGTGATAGTGGTATCCACCTTCCAAGTGCTGCACCCTTACAGCCTTACTGATTCCACGTTGGAGCGGAACAGTCGCAGCTTGATTCTTAAGCTGAGAACATTGCTTCTCCAGACTATCCATAGCATTCCGAACGCAGCTTTTGTCTTCCAAATTCTGCTACACACATCCAGTTCCGTGCCACCGCGGTCAGCCGTGACCTCACTTCCTAAGTATGAAAAGTTGTCTACTTTCTCGACAATGGCAACGGCAATGTTGAGTTGAGCGCCGGTGTTAGATATTCCAAAGACACTATGAGAGCCGTGCTCATAGTAGTCTTTTTTTCCTCACTAAAAACACCTTTTAGCAAATATCTTTTACATACTACAACTAAGTTTTTAGATTAACGAGTAGTTTTTCTTTCACTTAATGAAAACGTTTGGCAGCTACCTTTCTACTGATAAGTTCATATCGGTTTTAGCACTTTATAAAAACAGTTTTTCTCTACTCGTATGTTAAGCTTGGAGTGTTTTCCAAGTACAGTACATTTCTCTATATTTATTGTCGAGTTATTTGCGGTTCCATTTCAGCATGGTGTCAGCCGAGATATTTAGCCTCGTTTACAAATGAAATTCGGACCGAGTTTGTAAGGGCAGGCAAATTATTTGCTTTCCTATAAGTTTAATTTACATAAATTGATTTGATTTTATTGAGCGCTAGTGCCAAATATTCGTTTACCCTATCCAGTACTTCTTGTAATTTTTCAGTAGTTTCTTCAATCGTTTTACCTATTGCCAAGATGGCAGTGCCGTTGGTAAATGTAGCTATAGCTAATACGGTGGCTTGAGGTATATCACAAGTATACAATAGATACAATGACGCTTCCTTGCGGTACCCGATATTTCTTTAAATTGCGAATATTCGTTTCCGTGTTTGACATGAAAGAGTCTATTTGTGAGGTATGTCTTCAGAATGTTATACAACTGTTCGGGTAGAGCTAGTCGTAATTTGTACTTCAGGCTTTCAATCCACACCTTGTCAAAGGCTTGGGAGACGTCAATGAATACACTCGAACAAATATTCTTTTCTTAAGAGCTTTCTCATTTACATCAATTACATCAATACAATCAATTACTATGCACTTGGTCAATTGTTTAGTGAGGGTATAACAGAGATAAGGCGTTTGTCTTCTATAACCAGCTGTAAAAGCTTAATAGTATACAGTAGCATGCAAAGAAACCGGAACACATGTTTTTATTCAGAAATAAAGATGTTTACTTTCTTACATGTACAGCGATTATATAATATATAAATAAAATAAATAAATAAATAGAGTGGGTTTTTTACTAGCGAACATTTAAGAGCAAAACATTGAAAGAACGATACGTACGAGTATATACGTAGATATGTAAATACATCGATGTATTTTTTTCTGACCGATTTTTTTTGGCATCCATATCGGAGCATAAACAAGTTTTAAAAGTGAAAACCAAACTCAGGGGGAAGTAAGTAAACAAGTCAATACATTGTTTATATTCTACAGGGTAATCAAATTTGTCATCGTTCGTTATAATAGAAATGTAAATGCATATTGCACGTCCGTTATATCGGCATTCGTTGTACTGGAAGACCACTAAATGTATAGGATATATTACAATTGCTATTTTTCTATAAGAGCTATAATATAACTCGTATCTCTTTTTTAATTGTATTGGAAAGGGAAGTTACGGAAAAAGAAATTGGCTGACGCCTTCGGGCAACTACATACCCACTGACGAAAGCGGTAGTCAAAATTACAGTAACAGCAGCCTATATTTGGGAATTCTGTAAAATTATGACGCATGCTAGCCCATTTATATTTTTCATTGCCTTAAATTAATAAAAGAAGTGTGCACTTAAAGTAGTAACATATGCCGCACTACAATAAACACTGAAACAAGTTCAAATAGGTTTTAGAAGTATCGATAAAGTATAGCTGAGATAGTTGTGCATTGAGGCGATGATATTTCACTGCATTTGAATGTACTACACACTTGGTGCAGGAAGTAAAGCGATATAAGGGTGACGCATCTTTGTTTAGGATAAGCCCACACAAATATAGACACTTATTGTACAATACATGTGAAAAATATTTTGCATATTTACGACCCACCGGCTTACCCGGCTTAACCTACAATAATGAATGATATTTTACGTTGAGTGTACTTTGATGATTAATAGCATTAGCCCAAGACCACGCGCATTAATTAGTATAGTAGAAAAGTGTGTTTGAATAATTAGTCCTGTTGATCAGGTTATTGAAATGTGTCACATGTTTATTTGTTATTTTTTTACTGTGAACATTAAAACAAGCATGTCGCATCCTTCATTAAAAAAGTGACACACGTGTTAAATTATAAATTTCTGAGAACGTAACTCTGTCACGAAGTAATTTATTAGATTGGCGGTTTGCAGTAGGATATGCCGGATAATAAAAATATTACATCCGCACAATACGTATGATATGTATTATTTGCGAATGTCCAAAACCTAATATAGTGAACACACAATATTTTATACAGGCTATTCTAAATAGTGAACAAAAAAAAATCTCGCCACAGTGAACTCAAGTTTTTTTATTTTCTTAGAATGCATGCAAAAAACAGTTAAAACTCCTTAGTGCCATGCGGTCGCCAGTTAGGCCCGCTGGGAAGTACATATGTACGTTCATAGATATGCATACCCATATACAATCGTCCAAATTTACAGTTTGTTCTACTCATCGTGTTGTGCGAGTATCTTGACCGATTATATGCTACGCAGTTTGGGGTTGTTTATAGTACAAATGCAAACTGCCTGTTGCTTGTTTTTGTTATAAATAAAATATTCCGTTCAATAAATATTGGCTTGTTTTTTAGTAATTGCAAATAAAAATTCTAATTACAGTAAACTCTCGATAATTCGAATTTCATTGGACCGGGGAAAAACTTCGAATTACAAAGGTTTTTAAATTACGGAGGTTTCAGAGAGAAAAAAAAGAAGATTTTTAGAAAAACTTAATTTTATTTTGTAAAGAAATTATAATTTTTTATATACAAATTACAAAATCTGTAATTTTCTTCTGAGTAAGCGACTGTAAACGAGCTCGGTCTAGGGTCTTTTCGATCGTGATTAACACCCCTATTATGGTTAGCGAATCGAATGTTCGACTCAAGTCGAACTGTCAGCGAATTGCTTCTGTCGTGGTATCGCTGTTAGCAAACATTTTCATTCGATTAAAGAATAGGTGCTGACAAAGGAAGAAACAATTAAATGTCATCTGTGAAATGTACAGTCACTCCAAGCCAAACTCGGACACCTTAGCAGTCGTAGTTCCACTGCTGAAAAATTAAGTTTTAATGTAAATTCAAATAACATATTAAAAATTTTTTGTAATGGTTTTTATTATATATGTAATGTTTAATATGTTATTTGAATTTACATTGAAAGTTAATTTTTCAGCATTGGAACTACGACTGCTCAGGTGTCCGAGTTTGGCTTGGAGTGACTGTATAAAGCGACAGAAGAAATTCGCCGGGAGGATCGACTTGAGTCGAACGTTCGATTTGCTAACCATAATAGGGGCGGAAAGCTGAAAAACGTCATCGTCGACATCTGTCCTCTCTAAAAGTTCGTTTAGAATGTAAAAATTGTAAACTCTATCTGAACAATGAATACACAGGGCACAAGTTTTCATTGCATACGCACTTCAACGAACAGTTGAGTAAAACCAAATAGACTTAACTTCGAATTATAGAGCTAAAAAAAGCAAACAAGTTTGAATTAGAGAAGTTTTTAGGCTATGATGCAAGAATAAGTTGGAATTAACGAAGAGGACAAATTGCATATTTTTTCTTCGATTAATAGAGGTTTTCTCATTGGACTTAGGCAGTACTTCTATTCATAGAGGTTTTCGAATTATAGAGGGTCAAATTATCAAGAGTTCACTGTATATTCTATGTTCGATGTATTGCATGTAAAAATAAACATATTTTGATGAAATTTGCTTCAAGGAGTCCACGCTCGTTACAGTGAACAATCTCGTTCTAGTGAACAGGCCCGGTTTTTATTAGTTCACTATATCGAGCGTCTACTGTATTCCTAATGTGGGCGCACGCCGTAGTGCAAGTGGTTAGTGTGTTGGACCACTGCGCGTGAGGTTTCAAGTTCGAATCCCAGAAAACACAAACAAGTTTTTTCACGGTCCCACCTCTCGCGCATCCGAAAGTAATGTTGTCACGAGAATGCTCCTCAAATGAAATATCCATTCGGATACGGCAATAAACGGTATGTCCCTTCCATTCGCGTAAAAAATATATAACGCACACAACACAAGTGTTTGCGAGAAGCCCACGAATTTGAGGTGTTTACCGTCTCCAAAAAGGGTCCAACAAAATAAAAGTAGTTCGACCCTTGCAATCTTTAGAAATATCTGGATAAGCTAGAAAACTAAAACTTTTTAAAGCTATCAGTTCAGTACTGCTTTCAAAACCATATACATACGTATGTATATCTTATACCAGTCTTTAAAAATGCTAGAATCAAAATCCCCACGGTGGATCTTAAGCAGTGGTCATTTTTGAAATGATATTCTTGCTTGAATGATGTAAAAATGACAGTGTGTAGCTTGAAATGAAAAATGATGGCGAGAATGATGAGGGTTAAAATTGTTCGTGGGTTTTGCTGGAATGACGGTGAATGATACATACATTTTCAATGGCCCGCTAATCCTTCATGAGGGTCGCGGGGGTTCGATGCTCAGGTGGAACCTCCATCCTTCCCGACCCTCCGCCATTGACTTTAACCAAACCATCGAAGCATAGATCGTTCCGTTCGGAGAAGTAGCTGCTCAACATTAAGTGCCTCGATCCCTACGAGTTATTCCAGCAACACCGCGAAGGAACCTCATTTCGGCAGCCTGTATCCGGGATCTTATTCGTTCGGTCACTACCCAAATGTCATTGCGAAGAATGATGCATCGGAAAAATAATGTGTAGGCAAGTTTTGTCATTTGGCATTTTTCAAGGGCGCAATGAGCATCGCATCGCCCGAAAATCTTAAAAAGTATTTTAAAAACAAGGAAAACAGACAATTTTTAGAAAAAAATGCCATTCTGGAATGATAGTGTATAGCCTAGAATGAAATGATGAGAAATGACAGTCTAGGAATGTTGTTTCAAAATGATAGTGTATAGCTTACTTTAAGCAAAAGGTCCTATATTCAGCATC
Organism: Brachypalpus laphriformis; assembly: GCA_945910035.1. Taxonomy (NCBI): domain Eukaryota; kingdom Metazoa; phylum Arthropoda; class Insecta; order Diptera; family Syrphidae; genus Brachypalpus; species Brachypalpus laphriformis. The sequence goes on from OX246756.1 coordinate 109,284,513, forward strand.
TGGTGAGCGTGGAAATATTCTATCCGACACCATGTATCGGATGTCAGAAGAATAGTGCCAAAGTTCCTATTTCGGAAGAATAGTGCCAAGGTTCCTATTTCGTTCTTTACACATTGATGTATTCAGCATCTGATGCTGGGTAGAACTGAGATTTGCCAGGCCGTGTATAGGTTAGGTTAGGTTAGGTAAGTGGGCAGGTGTAGGGGGATAGAAAACCTCCACACCACACTCAGGTCAGTATAGACCCATTGTGATACCCAAGGGGGGAAAGGAGATAGAAAAAGGAAATCCCTACCTCGTGGAAAAATACCGTCTTGTAAGTATCCTAAAGAAAGAACTAAGTACTCACTGTGTCCTAGATACAAACCATCCAGAGGATTTGATGAAGTTTGCGATGTCATTTATTGGTCTGTTGGACAACTCTTCTAGATCCTCAAAGAAGTGTTGCCCAAGGATCTTGTTTCTCAAATGATAGAGGCCTGGGCAATGACAGAGAAAGTGGGCGGTGTCCTCCTGAGCCTCCTCGTCGCCGCAGCCTCTACAAAGGTCGTCGCTAGTCACACGTAGTTTTTTCATGTGGTACCGCATGGTGTTATGCCCCGTAATGACTCCAATTAGAGTAGAGAGGGATTTTCTGTGCCTCTGTATGAGTCTATTGGTTCTTACTCTGTCAAAAGCGGGCCACAGCTTCCTCGTGGTGACACAAGTATCTAAACAGGTCCACCTATTGTTAGCCTCCGTTATGGCTTTGTTTCCTGCTACGAGCTTAAGGGCGCAAGGTGGGATGTACACCGAGGGGTCGGATTGGTCCGAGCTAAGAGCTAAGTGCCACCTCTAGCCAATTCATCGGCTTTCTCATTCCCTGGAATGCCTTCATGACCAGGGACCCAGCAGAGCCTTACCTCGTGCTGTGTTCCAAGAACCTTGAGCTCTTCTCTACAACACTTCACAAGCTTCGATTTTATTTCTATAGCAGATATTGCTTTTATCGCTGCCTGGCTGTCGATGAAAAAGGTGATATCCTCTCGTGGTATTGCCCTCATCGCAGTCTCACGAGCTGCTATTGTAACTGCTAGGACCTCCGCCTGGAAAACGCTGCTGTAGTTCGGAAGCCGAGCTGACATGGAGAGGCCAAGCGTTTCAGAGAAGATGCCTGCGCCTACACCTATTTCCATTTTGGATCCATCGGTGTAAACAGCTAAGGATCGCTCGTTAGGCGTTCTGTCATTTTTCCAGTCTTCCCTGCTCGGATAGGTGCTAGAGAATGGTCTTAAGAAGTCTAGGTAAGGCGTTAAGTAGTCTGTATTAGATACACTGCCTAGATATCTCTGCAGGATCGTGGTGTGACCCATTGCATTTGGTCTCCAGCTATCTGTTTGGCTTAATCTTACGGCACTATGGGCTGCCGATACTTGTATAAAGATGTCTAGCGGAAGCAGATTGAGAATGGCCTCGAGTCCTGCTGTAGGTGTCGTTCTCATCGCACTGGTTGTGGCGATGCACGCTAGTCTTTGTACTTTTGTGATAGCAGCTAAGTTATTTATTTTGCTGGCTGCCTGCCACCATACAAGGCTGCCATACGTTAGTATTGGCCTTACTATAGCTGTATACATCCATAGGATGATTTTGGGGCTCGGTCCCCAAGTCTTCCCAAATATTCTATTGCACGAGTAAAAAGCTATGGTGGCTTTTTTGACTCTTTCGTTGATGTTTAGTCTCCAGTTCAGTTTCCTGTCGAGCACCAGGCCAAGGTATCTCGCACTATCGGAGATACTCAGGGGAGTACCCCTTACGGAAGGAGTTACGAATTGTGGAATTATTCTTTTGTTAGCGTGCGCGCTGGGGATATGTCACCTGGGCGTAGTTTACTACGGATGTATATGTCAGCTAGCCTTTCAAAGGTCTTTAGGACAAAGGAGGTAAGGCTAATTGGCCTAAAGTCCTTTGCAGTAGTGTGGCTTGCTTTACCGGCCTTGGGTATGAAGACCACTTTGACCTCTTTCCATGATCTAGGTATATACCCCCACATGAGGCTGTTGAGGTACAGTTCTTTAAGTACCGGGATGATTGTGGTTATTGTTTCCTGTAGCATGATCGGGATAATCCCGTCGGGTCCTGGGGATTTAAAGGGAGAGAATGATCCGATTGCCCACTCAATTCTTTCCTCTGTGATAAAATCCGTCGGAGTTTCCGTTACAAAACTACTGTTAGTTTCGATGTTATTATCTGGATGGGCCGTACAACCCGGAAAGTGCGCTTTTAGCAGGGAGCTAAGCGATTCTGCACAGGATTCAGTCCACCTTCCGTCAGATTCCTTGAGAGATCCAAGAGTTTTTGATTCCCTGGATAGAATTTTTCTCAGTCTCGCAGATTCTGTCGTACCCTTGATTTCATTACAGAAGTGCTGCCAAGAGTGGCGTTTGGCCTTCTGTGTCTCGTTTTTGAAATTTCTCTGACTGGACTTATATTGTTCCCAGTCCGCTTCTAGCATAGTTCTTTTGGCCTTATTTAGAAGGTGTCTAGTTACTCTCCTAATTCTAGCTAGTTCAGGTGACCACCAAGGTGGTGATTTTTTATCTTTTCGTTTGGTTTCTGGACATGCTTTGACATAGGCTTCATTAAAAATGGATGTAATATCCTCCGCCTTGCGGTCAATGTCGGCAGGTCCGAACCAGTTGCTATCCTGCAGGGATCTTACACCTTTCCTCACCTCGTTGTTAAATAGATCCCAGTTGGTTTTCCTGGGGTTCCTGTAAGGTTTGGGAGAGTCATAGTTGTTACCCACGAGGAATTCGATCAATTTGTGGTCGGAGTAGGACTCTTCCCCTATCACGTTCCACTTGTCAATAGTTAGGGTGCTCGAGTTACTGGCTAAAGTTACATCTATAACTTCTTGCCTGTTCTTTACTACAAAAGTAGGTTCGTTACCCCTATTCGCTACAATAAGGTTATTTTCAATTATAAACTCAAATAAAGACTCACCGCGTAAGTTTGTGTTGCTGCTACCCCCGTGTATAAGTGTATACTTATCCGGCATCGAATACACGACACATTATCGTGTACATACATACATTGATGCTTCGTTGATTGACGGTCAGATTTCAATTACTTTCTTTTTATAAAATCTACTATTATTGATCGGCAATGCTTGCCTAAAACCGCTTTTAGAACTACCAGCAATAAACCCCTCATATCTTACCTCCATCGATTTTAATAATATTTAAGAGAGATTGCCCTTACATTAATAAACCAATTTGGATAAATATGTTCCAGGTGGTTCTTTAGTTAGACGCCTGGGAAGATGGAGCCTTGAATATACTAGTCATATTGTACTCACTACTTCTCGCGAGCGTCTGACAAACATCCGAGAGTATTGTTGTCTCGAAAAAGCTTCTCAAATCGCCGTTCGGATTCGGCATTAAAACTGTAGGTCCCTTCCATTCGTGTGAAAAATATAACGCACACAACATGAGTGGTTGCGAGAAGCTAGGCCCTGGCACTTAAAGAGCTGTTGCGCCAAATATTTATTTTTTTTTTTATTGTACTCATGCCCTGTTGAATTTTATACGAGATCATTATATTATTATATGTTTAATATTATACTAACCAACTAAACTGAATTTCATCAGAATTCATTCAGATGTTCTTGATAATTTTGGTTTGGAGAATTTTTGACCTTAATCTGGATTTTTATTCAAAACCATATATCGTCGGCTAAAGATGCAACCCTCGTAAATCCACTTTTTGCCAAAAATTAGATTTTTGAAAATATGTCAAGTAGGCATTGAAATGTATGTTATTATAGGTCTAAAGAACGCAAAAAAATAATCAAATGGTATAAAAAACAATATTAGAAATGTAAAATGTATACAATTGGTAGTTAATTGAACATTAGAAATCACTGTCCTGCACAATTTACAAAAATGGATTTACGAGGTTTGCATGCTTAGCCGACGATGTGTAAATCATATAACAGTCTTAAAAAAGTCCCTATATGCACCATATGATAAGTGTGAAAATATTCTATTCAACATCATAAATCCGATGTCGGATGAATAGTCCCAAAAATCCTATTTCGTTCTTTACCACATTGATGTATTCGGCATCTGATGCCGGATAGAACTAAGATTTGTCCGGCAGAGGAAAGGCCGTGTATACGGTCTTTATGACGTGTATGCGATGCCAGATAAGTGTGAACGCTCTCATTGAGTTCTGCACGACATCGTGTATCCGATAGCAGATACATATGTATGAAACTGACATAATATAATTTCTGGTTTTCCTTTTCATCTTTCACCTCGCTTCTAGTTATGAATTTCAAGAGTCAGTTTGTAAATCCGGGCGAAGAAAGCAATATGACTAGGTTAGATGACGAAAATTTTTTCGATTCGAAATCTAAAATCAAAATGTTTCTAACACGACAAGAAATGTTGTTGGCCTGAACTTATGTGGGAAATGGCCATACCCCTTTGTTTTTAACGTTTAGTCAGGTGTATAGATAGTTTCGCGTTAACAGTTAATTTTAAAAATGAGCCAAATCTCCAACAGTGATGCACAAATTGTTAAAAAAATATATATATATATATGTACAGCTGCGGTCAAAAAAATAGCCAAAAATAACCACAAGCGTGGTATTAGCATTTATCAGTATTATTTCTTATCGGGTCTTCTTTTTCAAACTTGTCTATTAGATCCCGTTAGTCGAAGTATGCTCTCTAATATTTTAAGTGAATCCGTTCACAATGTTGGCGGTTGTTTTTTTTTATCTGAAGTCTTGCAACAACGACTCTGTGAATGTGCAGTCGAATTAATAGCACGATCTACAATATTCAAGGAAAATAAAAACACGAAATGCTTGCTAAAAAAAAAAAAATTCTTTATAGACTTAAGTTAAGAAAAGAAGTAATAAATATAATAATGAACTAATTAATATTTAGTTGCAAAGTCCTTATTAGAAATAACTGTCATACAACGCCGTGGCATTGAATCAACGAATGACCGACATCCCTGCAAGGGGATGGCATACCAACAACGTTGAATTGTACACCAAAGTTCGTTAATGTTGCTCGGTTTTTCCTCTGAAACACCTTTCTTAACATCAGTCCATACATTTTCCAATCGATTTAAGGTAACCATGCCATCACATTGACCCGGTTTTCTTCAAACCATCTCTTAGCTCTTTTGCTGATATGTTTGGGGTCGTTATCCTGTTGGAAGACCCATCTCAACTGCATTTCCTCGGAAACAAATGGCAACATAATATCCTCCATAATTTTTACATAAAGATGTTGGTCCAGTATAGTCTTAATCAAATATATTGGACCAACACCATGATATTAAAATCATCGCCAAATCATTATGCTCCAACCACCGTGTTTAGCCATTTCTTGTGGTATAAGTTTGTTTGAACTCTGTGTATGGGGGCCTTCTAACATAACACCAAGACACAACACCACCAAACAGCACGATTTTCCTCCCGTCAGACCAGAGAACGTTCCTCCACTTTTGAGTCGGCCAATCGACATGGCTTCTCGCGTACATCAATCTTTCGGTCACATGGCAGGGTCTTAGCAGCGGAACTGCTAGGATAGGCTAGGAACTTCTAGGCCTGTAAAATAAATAACAATGTCCTTTTTTTCTGGAGAAAGAATCTATTACTTAATAGATTTACCTTTTTAGAATAATTCGTTAGCTATTTTTTTAAAATAAATCAATTTTTTGTTTGACTTCCTCTCCTGCTACTGTCGTTGTTGCAAAACCTCAGATAGCAACTACCACTATCATTCACCCTGATTGTCGCTGGCGTTTGTCGCTTTTTCGACGATTGTCGTTTTATTCATAGCTACGACCTGTTGACTGTTAAGCATACTTAGCAATTTGTTTGTCGTATAGAATACTATTACAACTCTTTCACAGTGAAAAAGTTATGAAAATGAATTCGCACTACATCTGAAGAATAACACGACAATCCCCGAAAAGCGACAAACACCAACGACAATCAGGGTGATTGTGAACTATTTTACTTAAAATATCAGAGAGCATACTTTGACTATCTGGATTCAATAGTCAGGTGTGAAAAAGAAGACCCAATTATAAAATTATGCTCATAACTGCTATTAGCACAGTTGTGGTGTTTTTTTTTACTGCAGCTTTGTAAATATATACATATTAATTAGATATTTCTTTTACTACAAGTGCTATTTCCAAGATTCACTTCTATTTGCATTGTTTACTTACACATTTTATTAATACTAACCCAGCTATAGGAATCCCCGCTGTGGTAAAAAAAAGTAGTTGAACAAAAATTTGTTTTCGCTGTTACTAATTTTCATAGCGGGCTCAGAACTTATTTATCTCACGTTTATGAAGAAAGCTTAATCAATTAAATCAATATATTTTTATATAACAATATATTAGAAGTTCGTTTTTTTCGCCACATATCTCTGTAAAACGTATAGCCCTATATAAGAAATACCTACGGACTTTTTGAGGCGTTTGGTAACGAGATGCTTATAGATTTGACCACATATAAATTCAAAAATCCCCCTTTTTCTATCAATAATTTCATTATTTATTAAAGTGTTCAGAACTAGATCTGGGTATTTACTTTGCCCGTGTAAACAATGTTGGTTCTTTTCAGTAAAGGAGCGGTTACGCTAAGAAGACGTACTATAGTACTAGAGGCTTTGAAGAGTACATTTTACATAAACTTCCTCAGAATAGTACTTAGGTGCTTCCATGAGTTAGCTATGAGCAACAGTGTCGCTATAGGTAATTATCATGTAATCCTTGTTTGCCCTGATAAGTAGTTGTTTGTAAGCCTCAAAATTCCAGAGAAGAGGAGATAGTACATCTATACTGACAAATCTTCGACAGCGCCCAGCTCTGTATTGACTATCATGCTCGTTAGCTATTCATTTATCAGTTTCCAATTTGAAATTTTCCATTATACCTATGTACATGCAATTGCCCATGGTGCGACATTATTTAAAGTACTTACTTGCACTAAGACTTTTCAATAGGGCGTACACGTAATGGCTGCTTAACAGTACGCATGCTGAGATGTTGACATAATATTAAGCATTGCAGATGGCTATAAATCAAGATTCTTAGAAGAAAAGAGCCTATGTTTTAGGTCTAGAGTCACCAGATATGCATACTGTCTTCCAAAACCTAGAAGTACGGACTTAATCTGGAGAGCTGCCAGGTAGGGAAAGACGATGTAAAAACACTGCTGATTCACGACAAGTATTAGCCATTAGGCCCACAGGCTTAAGAGGTTTGAAGTAAATTCTTTGTTACGAGTCTGTTTGATTTGCTTGTATTGAGTGCCAATGAATCATCCGTGATTCAGTTTGAATGAGTACCAGTCTAGAGTGCCTCTAGACCGTTTCAGTCTTGCATAGTTCAAAGATGGTTGACAAACGCAGTGTTATTTCATGTTAGGCTGACTTACCTTCACATTGCGAAATCGGCAAACGATTACTTGTTGAAATTGCTTAGTAAGTAAAGGGGCATTATTGTTTTAACACATACAAAAAAAATGCTCTTAACAAACTCCTGTTAGTTATGTTTAATGGTAACAACCCCACGATAGTTTATGCTTGTTTTCCACTTGAGCGCATCAAGAAAGCTAGTGTAGCTCTCTATTCCTGTAAAAGGGCTATAGGTAGGAGCTGGGGTATTAAACCTCAAATCACTCATTGGCTATATGTGTCCGTTATCAGGCCTATACTACTATATGGCGTGATCGTATGGTGGTCTGTTCTTGACAGGGCTGTCCACCTCACTCAACTAGCTAAGGTGCAAAGATCTGCATGCATCTGCATCAGTGGTGCACTAAGAACTACTCTCTCCGCGGCACTGGACATCTTGTTCAACCTGCTACCTTTAGATATTTTCGGCAAACAGATGGCTGCCTGTGCGGCCATCCGCCTGAAAGCCTCCTCACAGTGGTCTAGCTATCGCTTTGACCACTCCTCGATCCTTGATCTTCTCAACTTCAAACACGAAAACACGGACTACACCTCGCCGAAACTGAGATTTGACCGTAACTTCCGTACGAGCATCCCTAACCGGGATGTATGGGACAATTCCCCCCCTGTCCATGGTAGTTCGGTTCACTTCTTTACAGATGGATCTAAGACGGAGGGTGGGGTGGGTTGTGGTGTTTTCTCGGAACAACTCAATCTGAGCATCTCTTTCCGCCTCCCTTTTAAGGCAGCCCTGTCCTGGCTGGAATGTAATGTATTATCTGTCAGGGATATTAGCATTTTCACTGACAGCCAAGCGGCAATCAAGTCCCTGGAATCATTCTCCTTAACTTCAAATGCTGCCTTAAACTGTCGTCTATGGTATCTCTTATGGAGATGACCGAGCAGTTCAACATTCACCTATGCAGGGTGCCGGGCCACAGAGACATTCCAGGTAACTGCAGGGCTGACGACCTCGCCAGACAGGGTACCACTCTAAGGATTTTGCCTGAAAGGCAAGCCCTGTGTATGACCCTCGCTACATGTAAGTATCTACTAAAGCTGAACGCTATTAGCACGACCAACCTCAGATGGGGATACGGCTCAACGTGTCACATTTCGAGACATATCTGGCCTAAGCTGGATCAAAAACGTAGTGCCGATATGATCAAGTTAAAGCGTACACTAATCAGCTGCGTTGTCGGTGTTCTCACTGGACACTGTCTTATAAGCCAACACGCCAAAAGACTTGGTCTCTTCTCCAACGAATTCTGCAGAAGCTGTATGGACGAGGAGGAGGAGGAAACCATCCTTCACCTCCTATGCACATGTCCAGCCCTGTCGCATAAAAGAATGCTCCATCTAGGGTCCCCCTTCCTTGACGACCTCTGCGATCTGGCGTCCTTGGACGTCATGAGCATCCATCGCTTTGTCAAAAGCTCCGGTTGATTTTGTTAGTCTCTGAGTGGCCTAATTGGTTTGATCCATGGTATCACAAAGGACCTTCACTGGTCTAAGTGTGTCTGCACTCTCGTGTGGACAGCCAACCTAACCTAACCTCCACTTGTTTTAGTTGCACGGATAGGCTCTGAAACAGTTTTCAACTGGAATGCAAAATATCCCATTCAGCCAGACACAAGAGCTATTAAATAAAATGTTTGGTAGTTTTTATAATTTAATATGATATGTTTATTTGTATCACAGGCGTCATAACATTCATTTGACGTGATTACAGGCGTATAAAATATGCAGCAACCGAGAAGGTTTGACTGAATTTGTGAAATTGGTTATAAAGAAATTTATTTTTATGCAATTTATCAAAAAAATAAAAATAAAAAGGAAACAGATTTTTAAATAGAATTTAACAACATTTTGTATATTTACAAGTTGCTTACAGTGATTTACCTGTATTTTTCGACTATGATACGGCATTTACGGATTATTATGATAAATAAAATGAGACTAATTTCTTAAAATTCATTAAACTGAAATGATGTAGCAATAAATTAAGTATACATATAATATTTGAAGAAAATAATTTACAAATAACATTTAACTAAGTTGTTTGCGGACCATTTGTATGATGATGTATATATATATACGTATGTGAACGATTCATTCTAAAATAAAAACGAAAAAATAAAGGAAAATACTTTTATGTATTGCTCTAATGTACTTTGCAATTAATGAACATTAAAGTAAGGGCATTTAGTTTGTTAGCTTTTCGGCATCTCACGCGCTCGCACTGCAACAAAAAATAAAAGTTTTTTTATAGATACATAGTCTTGAATAAAAAACGAGAAAATAACACTTACTCTCGAGTGCGTATACCATGCCCAGAATCACAATAAGGAAAAACAGACTCATACTGACTATTAGAACAGTCACTTGTTTTCCTCTGCTGCAAATGCCTCCTGTTGTTTTCCTTGATGGCCCGCCTTCACCATTTACCATAGTAAAATGCGTAGAACTGGCCACTGACATTGTATCCACATCTTTGGTTTTTATGAAATTTAAATTCGTATCAATTGATATTACGGCATCCTGTCTTAAGTTTGATGGATTCGAAGCTAGCATTAAATTAGCATTGTAGTTTGACCTCAAAAACTCTTTTTTGCTATCCAAATAAGACTTGTTTTGTTGCCTATGAATCTCAGCAAACCGTTCTAAGTTCGCTGCCGTTAATAATAAAGATCCCGAAGAAGCGCTCTGTAATTTAGAAAATTAAGAAATGGGATTTGGATTAGATTGTTTTTAGTGAACTTCAAATTGTTTTTCTTATCCTATTACATAGGGTATATTGGAAAAGAAATTATAAAGATGATCAGTTCAAACACTAGAGTTGGTTGAACCATGTTCGTCAGCAGTTTTTGACCGGTAAATTTAGATCTAGTAAGTTTAAATTTGGCATTTAAGGTTCTTAGAGTACGAGGCAGCACAAGTGTAAACATTTATCTGGTTAAGGTGCAGGATCGAGTTTAAACTGGGCTGGAATTTCAACCTTAAAATTTGAATGTCTGTACTCTGAAGTAAGTTTGACACAAAACGGGCTTGTACTTTCAGATTTTCTGCTGTATTTATCATCTAACTTCTTCATTCAGATTTTGGACTCGATATGAACTAGACTCTGCTAGTAAGCCTTTGTCGGGTGGAGTCAATCAACTGCCAATGGTGTATAGCAAGTTCAACACGTTTTCAAACCAATCCCGTATAAAATATTTCTTCAATATTTTTTATTATAAATTATAAAAAGTATAAATTATAATTCTAATTATAATTAAGGAACTCTTCTTTATTTCGCGCATACAAAATCTATATGGTCCTATGACTACAATTTTTTGAGAGTGTTTCGTTAAAAAAAAAAGTTGAAAACCTGACACTTAAGCTGCAACTTATTGCACTTCAAGAAAATTCACAATGCCACGCCCCTTAGGACTGACTAAAAAGACAAGGGATTGGTTTTAAATGAATTATAACTCTTGGTTTTCTTTCATGTGCTATAAATGCAATGATGTATCATACCTGTGTGCTGCTATTGCTGTCGTTAGAACCCTGGGATGAACGAGATCCTCTTTTCGGTTGACTTTTTATGTTGTTCCGGCTCGTTGATACGAAGTGCCCCTCTGTTGGTCTATCGACATGCAACTGCTTGCGTTCCAAATGTCCAACATTTAATATTTTTTTATCTGACTGGTAATTTGTTGTCTTGAAATTCCTTGAGACCGTTGATGGATTTGAATTAGATTTATTGCTACTGTTTGATGACGGCGCAACACTTGATCCAGCCAAAGAGGCGCGAGGAATATGCCATGATTCATTCATCTACAAGACAAAGCATTAAATGTTACATTTACTTTCTATAATGTTTTTTTTTCTTTTTGTTGGGATAACGAATAAACGTGCATTCACTCTTTATAAAGCAAAACTAGTTTTGACCGCTTTATTATTGCTAAAGGAAAGAATTATTCAACAATATTTTATGTAAAACACTATTCTTATATAGATTTGAAACCCTTTCTCTTTTAAGAGTTCTATTAATAAATTTTTGTAAGCACACGCTTAGAACAAGCATATATATTTTTGTTCTAACAATTGATCACTAAATCGAATCGTGTCTGCGCACGTACACATCTATCTACGTTATTCTATTTCAAGCCTTAAAAGTAATTAGAAGTGTTTGCATTTCTTATAACTTTAATTCGTAAGCCTGACTTACATTTTGATTGGCCTAGTCACTATCCAAAATCACAGATTTTATTTTTTTTTGTGCACTTTATTATAGGATTTATCACAATTGGTATCAACCGGTCAACCTTAAAACGTATTCAGACCTTTTTGTTAATTTTGAATTCATTAAAAACAGAGAACTGAATTCATCAGTGCGATTTTATTTATTTTTGAATAGGATCTTGTGTTGCAAAAATCGATTATCAAATTCGCCGAATATTCCATTCACGAGAACCGATCTATCCAACAACAAGAATCAAACTGAATCAAGGTGACTAGCAACACCTCCGTTTCACTTTGCTTTTGTATTCTAAAGCAAAACAGCTTATTTGCCGGATATTCGCTAGGCTGGTACTCTGCGCGTCTGTGTAATAGTCTGCGCAAGTGTGCGCACTTAGGTATATCAAACAGAATAGGAAACCTGATACCGTCAGATACAATAGTAAGTGATCAGCTGAACCAGACTCACAACATCTTCAACACTTGAAGAGTATTCGCCCGACAACGACGACTACGACAGTGGCCGTAAAATTAGAGGTTACTCAAAAAAAAAAAAAAAACTATTAAAGAACTATTTTTATGGATAGATATGTTGCTTGGAAATTTTAGCGGTCAAAATCTATTAACTATGCTGGTGACGATGACAATAAACATAGCTGGGGAAACCCCATAAGATATGCACTATTTCGCGGCTGACGTTAATGTTGTCACGTTTTTTATTTTTGTATTTTTCCTTCTGTCTTAAATGTTAAGTATGAATTTTTAGTTACTTTTTAGAGACATCTAAGTACCCTTTAGGGGCTTTACATAGCTATAAATATTAATGCATGTTTTATTAGCTTTTAATGTTTTCAAGAAATGTAGTTATTCGATTAGCAATTTCATGCATTTTAAGAAGTTGTATTTAATGAAAAGTGTGAAAATTATTCAATAGTCAGTATTGGTTTAGTTATAGCTTCTCACTAAAATTAGATTTTATTTTATTTCAACGGGAAGAAACAAGTGTGTAATTAAATTGAAGTGATTTTAATTTTATGCAGTACACGCGCCAATAGATCGGTTATCGATGAACGCCTTAACTTAACTTGTTTTCTTAATAAATGTGTGCTTAGAGAAGAATTACGTGACAATCAAGGTCGAATAGGGTTGCTTTTACTGCACGAAAAATTGTTAATTTATGTAAAAGCAATCCAGAACTTGAAACGTTTGCCGAAATTAAATATATTGATTCCATGCTAATACGTTTTGCAAAATCGTCTATATAACTGTATGTATAATATAATACGACAACTTCGTTATTAATTAATATTTATTGCCATACAGGAGCATATTCGATTTTTTTTTAGTGTCGCTGTCCAAAATAGTTCGCCGCTAAATCTATACACCAAGTTTAGATTTTCTTAGTAACTAGTGCAATTCCTGCATAAGTTACATCACTCTTTGTACTTAATGCGGGGAGAAGTAGAAAGTAATGGAATGTTTGTTCACACCTATATAGATTTCCTGTGGATTCACAATGTAGTTTCCTCTCTTACCCAGAGCTACTGCTGAAGATTTCTGAATACTCTGATACCTGAACTTGTGAGCCAGTTCCCAGGTACAAAAATCTATCTAAATGCTTGGATACCCCAATATTTTAAATTCCTAATGCATTCTTTTGTAATGTTGTGTTTACGAGCTTCCAGTGCAAAAAAGTGATGTGTGATTATAGCACGACATAGGAGCCATCGTCGATTCAGTCCTTGTGAATATTTGTCGCTAAACTTAGCGAATTTCTAAGATTCGTAACGACATATGTTTTTTTTTCGCTAAAATAAAAGTTTATGATTTCTAGCGACTTTCCTCTATCACATTTGGCAGTAGAAAACGTTGCCCCGGAAAAGTGGTGTATATACATAATGTATGTACATATGTAGCTACGATTGAAGGTGGTCCCTCAACATATGTATGTAGGTACATTGGATAATATTATGGACATGCCTACACCAAGTAGATGCCGGTTGATTCCCCGATATACCTATAGTTAGTTTATAGTACACATTTTTGGTCCAAACCCATTAAAGCTAATCCAACACCAGCTTTTTCATCAACTTTCGAAGATACTTGTACATCCCACTAAGAAGAAGTAGGTCTTTGAGTTGAATAATGATTTTAAACTTTATGGTTTTCTTTTGTATTGCTGCTGCTGCTGCTGGGGCTTGATATAAGAGTTAAATCGTCATACAAACTTGAACTTGTCAAGCGCCTTCAATGATCAGATGCGGAAAGAGCTTAACTCAATACGTCTGTCGCACTAGACGGTTGTGTAGACCTACATTAAGCAGTTATACCTTCGATCAAGAGCGATTTTCCTGCTTAATAAAACTAGCGCATACTCTAGATGGGTAACACATTTGTTATGTAATTGTAAGTTTAGAACTAAATGAAAGTTGAAACTTGGTCAAGCAGCTTAAGTGGACCCAGTTTGAATGTGAGAATGGTAAAACATTTGACCCTTTATCAAATAGTGTTTTTTTTGTTTGTTTTTTGTTTTATTATGTAAACATTTTCGGATTGCTATTCAACTTTTGTTTTACCTCGCGTAAATGGGCCTACGCTTGTATTGATCTCACAATTAAGATATGCCGTCAACCTATGAGGTGTGGAATATCAGACCGCGCGCCGTTGTGATGAAAAATCATGACGGTCTTCATAAAGCAAATTGTCAAGTAGTATAATCGTCGCTTTACGCTTTTATTTTTCTTATGCTGGAGATTTTGAGCAATATTTTGTGACTAATTGCCTAGACGTAAAATTATATGAATATATAATACAGCTTTAATTTTTAGTTTATGTGGTCAATCTTCCCTTTTCGATAAATTCAACCACGATCTTACCCACCAAGAGCAAAACATAAGAACTGTGAGGTTAAACTCTCACAAATATTTCGGTTACGCGCATGTGGAATGTGAATAAAAGTTGACACTTCGCAAAAAGTGTTCGCGGAAATATCGGCGAATCGTTAAATTTTTTCGCAGAAACTAATCACAAGTCAACTTCTTTTATATTAATCGATAGATATATTAAGGTACGTTCTTTTGGAATAGTAGAATAGCCAATTGTGTGCTAAAAATGATTTGTTCGCAGTTCGAGCGTTCTTAAAACTCAAAGAAAAAATCACAACAAATTCTCCCCGACTAGTTCGGACATCAACCCATGGAGCAAATCTGCACTGAAACCTAATGTCACCTGAATTTCGAACTATTATACTAAAAATAGATGCTTCCAATCTTTTCCCTTTATTCCAACTTACGTAGTACAATTGCATTGAATGGGTTAAATTCCTAAACGTAAGCTAACTTTGCTGAACTAAAAAAATTACAATTTTTACGTTTGTTTTATAGCACATTACTTAAATATGCTTGTGATCTAAAATTTCATCCTGAATCCATATTTATGTATGTGCCACAAATAGATGTTTTTTTTTTTTTTTAGAAATTTCCTACAATTTTATCGTACAAAAATGCATAATGTATATTTTCAATGGCCCGCTTATACTTCATTAAGGTGGCGGGGGTAAGATGCTCAGGTGGAGTCTACATCCTTCTCGATCCTTCGCCATAACTCGTCAGGAGGAATACCTATACGGCTCCAGGATAGATGTCGGATTTGATCCAACCATCTATTTCTAGGTCTTCCGAGAAACGTCTTGGAAACCGGTTTGGGGGCATATGCACTACGTGACCAAACCATCGACGCATCATAGATCGTTCTGTTCGGAGAAGTAGCTGCTCAACATTAAGCGCCTCGCGTACTCTGGTGTTGCGGACTCGATTCCTTCGAATTTAGCTTGAACACTAAGTTCGGCCTTCCTCATAACAGATTTACCAAGCTCTCTTAATTTATCCAGCATGTTCAATTTGATAGTTAAAAAATATATATGACAGGATTATTTTGTTTGCAGATATGTGAAGTGTTATAGAAGAAGCAATATTACCATACTAACAATAACAATATTTTTAATATAATAACACAAAACTGCTGAAATTCAGGTTATTTGCTACTAGATTCGCTAAATGTTTTCAGCACAAATAAAATACATTTGCTTTTTATACGTCTTTGACATCGCATTGACGTAATATACCACTTCTTGTTTTGATACATTTCTTTCACTTTTTTCATCTTCCGGTTAAAATTTTCTTCTATACTACGTGCTTGTATAGCAACCACTTTTAATTGACATACAAAAGACATACATCGTGCCATCAAGGTGTTGTTTTATTTTTGTTGATTATTTTTTTTTAAGAAAATCCACCAGTAATCCAATTATTAACTAGAATATGCTAAAAGCATTACAGAAAAACTAGTTTTGTCTAAATAAAAAAAAAAGATACAAGCATTATTCAGATGGTTGTTCATTAACAGCGAATAGACGTAAAAGCAGCGTTAGAAAACGTTAAATTCCCATGCAAAAAATAGAAACAGACGAGAACCGAGAAAGAAGAACAAAACAAATATTCATTGATATGCCATTTCTGAAACAAGCTGGCGGTGAACTCTCAGTCGTACCAGTCCACGACGTCTTTTCGTATAAATTTGAACGCATAATTAAGAGAGAAAAAGGTCGGCATCAAAATCAATCACTTCTTATACCAGCCCGTACCACACGCTCATAGCGGAGTCCCCAGGTGTACATGTATCTTGGCGAACCAATTATCTTTATTGGGGCAAGAGCCCCATCGACAATCCATTCTGTGATGCTCTTGATCAAATCTTATTTTAATTAAATAAATCACCCGAACGCGTTTTACAAACAACTGAATTGATTGAGATAGTATTCTTTTGAAAAAAGTGTATTCTTTAGGAGTTTCTTAGGGTTTACGTTTTGTATTCTAATTTTATTTTATTGCTTGTGTTTACTTTTTTTTTTTTTTTTTTTGTATAAATCAATCATGTTGATGCTTGCTTTTAGACAAAATTTAAATTTCTTAAATTCCAGTTAAATTATTTTAATTGTTTTTTTTTTCTAATTCTGTGCATTGTTCTTATAACTCCTGATAATCAGGGGCGGATTAACAATGTAGGCGCCCTGGGCTGTAGGCCTTTATTGCATTTGTGTGAATGAGTTGCACAATCCGAATTCGCACACACAGAACCTCACAGGAACACAAATATCTTAACGCAAGCAAAATTAAATAATTGGTCTAATGGCATTTCTGTCGAACTTGTTCAAGCAGCACCAAGAATATCAGAATACTGTTTTAATAAGGCAATTCGAGCGTTTTGCCCATATGCGGTTGGTTACGTTGATAGTGAGCTTAAGCAGCAGTTTCACTGTAGCGAGACGCATATCGGTATTCCCTTTGTTCGATGAAATAGGCTAGTGCCCTACCTGGCGAGTTTGTCGGCCTTGCAATTCCCTGGAATGTCTATGTCCCGGAACCCAAATGGCGTGAATATTGAACTATTTAGCCATCTCGTTAAGGGACAGGCGACAAATTAAGGCAGTCTTTGTGTTGAAGATGACAGATTCCAGGGATTTTATCGCAGCTTGACTGTTAGTAAAAATTGTGATATCCCGATTAGATATCACATTGTACCTTAGGCACGATAGGGCTTCCTTTATTGCCATAATCTCCACCCGAAAAACGCTACAATGTTAAGAAGGCGCAAGGGTCTCTTTTATGTTTTGATCATTAGAGAAGACTCCCGATTCTGTTTTGGATCCATCAGTGTAGAAGCATATGTATTCCTCTTGCAACCCTAGATCCTCCTTCCAATCAAGTCTGGAGGGGACGTGGGTTTCAAATTTGTTGTCAAACAGAAGTTGTGATAGTATGTAGTCGGCGTCTTGCGGAGGAATTCGAGATCGTTAACGAGTAGAAGAGTGTCCGGTACTTAGACTAGACCACAGAGATATGACCTTCATGCGAGCGGCTGCACGAGCTGCCACTTATTTGCTATAGATATACAAGGATGGGATAAGTGAAACAGAATGTATAGATACATGTTTTCGCTTCATCTATACGTTCTATACGTACTATCTATCGTCTTCGAGAAGGCTATTCGTCTCTCAAAATGTACCTATTAGTCTTTATTACTCGGGAACTTGTGGTCCAGCAAAATTGGGCCTAGACGATGTAGATGTTTTTCTTTTTTATGTATGTTTTATTCGAACCATGTGCAGCTGTCTCTAGGTTGCATATAAACGCCATTTA
Source organism: Brachypalpus laphriformis (assembly GCA_945910035.1). Classification (NCBI taxonomy): domain Eukaryota; kingdom Metazoa; phylum Arthropoda; class Insecta; order Diptera; family Syrphidae; genus Brachypalpus; species Brachypalpus laphriformis. Next base: position 109,302,409 of record OX246756.1, read on the forward strand.
GTCGTATCTTAAGTAAGAACATATCAGCAATGCAAAAAGTCAGAAAAAGCAGTGTTGAGACGGGATTTGCAAAAATTACTCTCCGAAACGAACGATGTATTCTGCCATTTAGTCTACGAATGATTAGAAATTAAGTTTTCTAAGAGATGGAAGCAGAATGCGTTTTAGAAATATGGAATTGTCACTAAAATATTCAGACCTATATTGATCACACAATATGCCACCAGATCTGTGTGTTTTTTTGGCTATTATATACATATATAAGCTTAAAAAATTCCGAAGTGAATATAATCATAAAGAAAATTGTCAGCATATGCATCTAAATGACACCTGTGCAATCAGTTGTTGTCAAATAGAAAAGACTGTCAAAATGGGGAGCTCGGAAAACTATAAAGAATTCCTTTATTTCAGTAGCAAGATGCTTAGTCGTTTAATGGCGTCGTTAAAAATTAAAGATGTATTCAATTGTAATATTTTTTAACAATTTATTGAGACTACACTTTATTTTATAAAAAGGTAACCATAATCCGCAATTACTACCCCAGATAGCCTTATCCGATATATATTATCTTTGTTGTTGTATTCAACATACATATTTTTTTCCAAGCGTATATACTCGTAACACCGCAGCCAGAACACCAAGATCAAAAAAAAGGTAGTAACGTATAATGTGGGCGCCGTGGCGTAAGTTGTTAGTGTGTCGGATCACTACGCATTTGGTTCCAAGTTCGAATCCCAGAAAACACCAAAAAGTTTTTTCACGGTCCCACCTCTCGCGAGCGTCTGACAAACATCTGAGAGTATTGTTGTCACGAAAAAGCTTCTCAAATCGCCGTTCGGAGTCGGCATTAAAACTGTAGGTCCCTTCCATTCGTGTGAAAAATATAACGCACACAACATGAGTGGTTGCGAGAAGCTAGGCCCTGGCACTTTAAAGAGCTGTTGCGCCAAATATTTATTTATTTTTTAACGTATAATGTAAAGATAGTAACGTATAATGTAACGTTGTTTTTTGGCAACAAATCTGTGTAGTTATTTATATTTTATATAATAAAGAACTTAAATGTTTGCGGTTTTCATCTAGAGTCGTACTTTGCGTTCTCTTCAATTGATTTATTTTTTTTTTGAACTCCTTAAAGAGTGTTTAATTTCTCTTTGTTTGACTAACAGTGGTCTGAAAGTTGTCGTCCCCGCAGTGTAAATTTCGATTCAAAAAGACTTGTATCCTACGTACCCGCGAAATGCAGAAAAGGGTACCTTAGGCAAACCGATCATGTAAGCTTAAATTAAAAGCTGAATGCTATTGCAAGAACAAATCTTAGTATGCACCTCAGTGGTACAAATACAAAACAGATTTGGCCAAAGCTGGATCTGAAACGCTTTAAGAATTTGATTTTCTTCAACAGAGTGTATATAAGCACTTGCTTGTATATTAGTATACAAGCAAGCCACAAGACTTGGCGTATATAGTACTCAAATTGTTTCTGTAGAAGTATAGAACGAAGAAGTGAAGTAAACTATCCTGCACCTTCTTTCTAACTGCTCAGCTCTCTTAGGACCCTTTTACTATAATGAACAAGATCAATGTAGTATCACAATGGATCTATCATAAGTCTAAGTGAAGTTAGCAGTAACTTCAACCTAACCTTACCTACCTACTTATTACATCAATTCTTTTCCAATTTAAAAGCTTTGGTAAAGCTATTCTGAGGTAAATGTTTTGATTAACTTATAACGCCCTTATCCACAATATAATATCTATATAATGGGGTTTCATTTTTTGCCTAAGAGAATTTGTGAAAATGAATTGAACATTTATATTTGCTCACAATGCTCTAAAGCTTCATTTGCTATTGTGTTGTATTTATTATATGTTTTTTGTTTGTTTTGTAAGCATTTTTGGGTTGATGCTTAATTTTTGTTTTACCACGCTTAAGGGGCTTACACTTGTATCGATTGTGGGCAAAATCGCATCATCACCTCCACGCGGTGCCCGCTGGATAGCTATCTGATAGTGAACTAACGATGAGCGTATGCTGAGTCTGACGATATATGTGCAGCTGAACACTCAGACCTGCATAAGCACATCTGGGTGAACTTCAGCGCGCATATGTCTAACCGGACGAGGCATCTCTTGTTGACCTGATCGGCTGAAATATGCGTCTCAGAAGTCTAGCAAGAGGTCCTCAGAAGGAGGACGTGCGGCGGACGAATTCTCTCGATGGAATCAACGGTGACGTCTACAGACCAGCGGATACCTTACTGGAGCTACTTCAACATATTTGGAGCTGAGGTCTGTAAGGATTTTCAATACTACGTCAGGGTATTGAAAAAGAGATGGTGGCGGATGAACCCTTAATGGGCCAACGGCAGCGCTCATATCCCCGAAGTGGGTTACTGACATCGGTGTATCCGGCCTCTTGTCCTAGGGGTACAAAAAAAAAGGATCTGGCCCTCCAGGTTGGGGGTTGTGCCGTCGGGTTAACTTCCCTACCACGTAAAAAACCTTTGGTTACGAAGCAACCAACAGCCTCGGATACGGATGATCTTACTGTTGACGACCCATGCAAACGTAAAAAGGACAACGATCTTCGTGTCTGCACATGGAATGTTAGGTCCCTCTACAAACCACGTGCAGCCGAACAACTTGCGGAGGCCCTAGAGTGTCTCAAAGCAGACATTACCGCCATCCAAGAAGTGCGATGGGATGGGCCGGGCAAAAGGAGTATGAAAAACTGCGACATCTACTACGGCGATTGCTACAGACAAAAAGGACAGCGTCTATTCGGGTGCGGATTTGTCATTGGAGACAGACTTAGGCAAGAAGTCTTGAGTTTCCGGCATGTGAACGAGCGCCTCATGACTATCCGTATCAAGGCTAAATTTGCCAACATTAGCCTAATATGCGTTCACGCCCCTCACGAGGAGAAGGACGACGCGACAAAGGATGACTTCTACCAGCTCTTGGACAAGACGTATGAGCAATGCCCTAGCCACGACGTTAAAATTATCCTAGGCGACTTTAACGCAAAGCTAGGAAGAGAGGAAGTCTTTAGTAGCGTGGTCGGAAAGCACAGCCTGCACGACAACACTTCCGGCAACGGACTCAGGCTAATCGACTTTGCGGCGGGGCGAAACTTTGTTGTAGCTAGTACGCGGTTCCCACGTCTCGATATTCACAAAGGAACATGGCTCTCCTTTGATCGAAAAATCGTCAACCAAATCGATCACATTGCGATCGACGCAAGGCACTCTTCCAGTATTCTGGGTGTCCGGACTTTCCGAGAAGCCAACGTGGACTCGGATCACTACCTAGTTGTAGCCAAGGTACGGATGCGGATATCCACAACGGAGCGAAATCAACGAAATGCTGTGAGGAAATTTGACGTCGAAAAGCTACAATCGCAAGAGACCACCAGAACCTTTGCCGATCGTGTTTCTTCTAATCTCAATCTTAGTCCTATGCCGCCAGCAGCAAATGCGGAAGACCAGTGGCAGCGTTGCCAAAAAGCCATCAGAGATGCCGCCTCTGATGTACTGGGTTTCTCTCGCCCACCACAACGAAACCCCTGGTTTGTTGAGGAATGCCGGCAAGCACATGCAGCAAAACAAGAGGCGTACAAAGCGGCGCTGCATAGAAGGACTAGAGCTGCTTACGAGCTCTACGTGCGCAGGAGAAAAGAGGAACATCGACTTCTCAGAAAGAAGAAAATGGACCATGAGAAGCGCTCGATCGAGGAGATTGAGAGACTTTATTGCAGGAATAATGTTCGAAAATTTTACCAAAGGGTAAAAAAAACATGCCAGGGTTTCAAAGCCAGAACAGAAGCCTGCAGGGACGAAAATGGGAACATAGTAGTAGAATCGCAGTCGGTGCTTAGGATATGGAAGGAACACTTCTGCAGACTGTTAAACGGCGATGATGACCAATATTCCGCTGTCAGGCAGAATGAGCCATTCAACAGTGACGATGGCAGTCAAAATTCCCGTCAACCCGATCATAATGAAGTGAGGATAGCGATATCTAAACTCAAATCCAACAAAGCTGCTGGAGCCGACGGCCTAGCCGCTGAACTTTTCAAGGCAGGAGGAGATGAGTTGGTAAGGAGCATACACCAGCTCATCTGTAAAATCTGGTCGGACGAAAGTATGCCCGATGAATGGAACCTCAGCATCGTTTGCCCGATCCTGAAGAAAGGAGACCCTCTGAACTGCGCCAACTACAGAGGTATAAGTCTCCTAAATATTGCATATAAGATCCTGTCTGCCGTACTATGTGAACGCCTAAAACCGATCGTCAACAACCTGATAGGTCCTTATCAGTGCGGTTTCAGGCCTGGAAAGTCCACCATTGACCAAATATTCACACACGGCAGATCTTGGAAAAAACCCATGAATATAAAATCGATACGCACCACCTTTTCATCGATTTCAAAGTTGCCTATGATAGCGTGTATAGAGACGAGTTATACAGAGCCATGTCTAGTCTTGACATCCCTGCCAAGCTCGTCCGTTTGTGCAGAATGACGATGGAGAACTCTCGCTGCTCCATCAAAGTCGGTAAGAACATCACCGAACCGTTCGATGTCAGGAAAGGTCTTAGACAAGGCGACGCGCTATCATGCGATCTCTTTAACATAATACTTGAGAGAATTGTACGAAACTCACAAGCCAACCCCGGAGGTACAATCTTCTTCAAGTCTGTACAACTACTCGCTTATGCCGATGACATTGACATAATCGGAAGAACTCAGCGGGCCGTCAATGGGGCATTTACAAGTATTGAGATCGAGGCAGCAAAGATGGGTCTAGCGGTCAATGAAAGCAAAACAAAATATATGCTGTCTACAAAAAAGGACACCCAACATCGGCGTCTTGGGCAGAACGCCACAATAGACAGATACAATTTTGAGGTAGTAAAGGATTTTGTCTACCTAGGCTCTATGGTCAGCTCCGCAAATGACATGAGTGGAGAGATCACACGGAGAATTACTCTTGCCAATCGTTGTTTCTATGGGCTAAAACGGCAATTGAGTAGCAAAGCCCTATCTCGAACTACTAAGGTAACTCTTTATAAGACATTAATCATCCCAGTCCTGCTGTATGGCGCAGAGGCATGGGCTTTGAAAAAACCGGATGAGGATGCCCTTGGTTATTTCGAGAGAAAAGTTCTTCGAGCGATCTTTGGTCCCGTCTGCATAGACGGTGAGTGGAGGAGAAGGTACAATGCCGAACTATACGGCCTGTACAAGGACATCGACTTAGCCAGAAGAGTTCACATGCAGCAACTAAGATGGCTGGGTCATTTAGAGCGGATGGAGCCCAACCTTCCCGCTAAGAAAGTCTTCGAATCCAACCCGGACGGACGGCGCAGTAGAGGACGACCTCGCGGTAGGTGGCGCAAACAAGTGGAGGGGGACCTCAACCAACTTGGCGTGCGCAACTGGAGGCAGCTGGCTCGTAAGAGTGCTGGCTGGAGAGGTTTGTTGGTTGAGGCCCAGGTCCACCCCGGACCGTAGCGCCATCTAAGTAAGTAAGTACTTGTATCGATTATTTATTATTATGTATTAACATTATTTGAAAAACTTTGGTTTTGATGACGGTAACGTTCAACACTACATTTCTATTGTACTTACTTTATTTTATTCTTAAAACACTTTTTAATGTAAATTTACTGGTTAAAACCGATGACCTTAAACTTTCTGCGAATATCCACACCGTAGTATGGTTAGACGACTTTTACATTCGCTTTATACATAACATTCCTACCCATTATTCAGTAATAGTTATTTCTATCATTATTTTCATTTCTAAACGTGCCATATTTACTCGTATGTATACGAGTATGTATAGCTACTGTAAAGATACTATTAAAAAATGTCTAGAGAACATCCGCACTTTACAACTTGTTAAGAATATGCAATACCTTTTGGATAATAGTGGCTCAGAGTGCCTTCTATTCAGCATCTTCAAACCTCTCAAGTGCCAAATATCGTGTTTACATAATTGTAATTCAAAAATGTCAATGCCCTGAACGTTTCAATGTATTAAAATAACAACAACAAAAATTGTCAATTCATGACCTTAAATACAGAAAAAAAACATCTAACTGTAAAAATGCCTAATCAGGTAGCATTATTGCATATAACACAAAAAAAAAATAATCATCTAAGCCAATACATATTTGTAGACTAATAAAAACCAAACTATTTTAATTGTCGTTAACGAACTCAGTTAACATTGAAATAATTATAGCACTCGAAATATCTTTGAGTCAAGGACGCTGGGACTTCAGCTATATAGTAGACTCTTGCTACGCTTTAAAACATTAAATGGTTTTTAAATATTAAGCACTCAGGTTGACGGCTTTATTGCTCACATATGACAAGTAGGCAGATAAGTACGTTAAGATGTGAAAAATGAATACACGCTGGTCGAATGCGGATATTGAAATATAAATGAACTCTTAGCTGCTAAGCTGGTAATTTCCTTAGTATTTTGAGTATTTAATTAATTGGATTTTTATGAATTAATATATTTCGTGTTTCCAGCTAGGAAAGTTCACAAATTTAATTAGCTTAAATCGTTGTACATTCCTTGTATTTTTTTCTAAATACTGTTGCAAGCAAACCATTTAAACCGGTTTTGCACTGTATCCAAACAGAAATAAAAATGTAGCGTACAACAACTTAGGTACATAATGCATGAATCCGGTTGGAATTGTTGTTTGCTTCGTCAGAGACATTACTGCTAAAGGGCTATACAGCATTCTGTAGCATCAGCAGATACCTTAATTATGCGGTCTAATTGGAAGGCGAACCAATTTGTGATTGCCAAGGACAAGAAAACTTCCTTTTGTGAGAAAATATATATTTTTACACATGTGAATGTGCAAAGCCAGAAAATAAAATTGTAATTCAGATGAGCTTGAGTTTCAATGTCACTTCCGTTCAAATAGTTGCTTTTGATGTAGGATTGCAATTAACTTTAATGAAACTACACCTACAATCGCATACGTAATTTTGATCTCTGGTTTCATTAACATACATTATGTACATTATATGTTTTTTTTCTTTTCTTTGAAAGGTTAAAATTCCATTCGACGTTAATTTTGCGTTGCGATCACGAGATGTGCAAGTGGTCATTGCCAAGAAGTCTCTAAAAGTTGGTCTGAAAGGTCAGGAACCTATAATTTCAGGTGAACTCTGTTCTGAAGTTAAATTAGAAGATTCTGTTTGGGTATTGCAAGACACGAAGACCGTAGTGATCACACTCGAAAAGGTTAGTGTAATATACTATTCTTCTTTGTTTGTGAAATCTAATTTTTTAATTTAAGATTAATCAAATGTCATGGTGGGATCGGTTAGTTATGACGGATCAACCGATTTCAACGAAAAAAATTAATCCAGAGCCATCAAAACTATCTGATTTGGATGGCCAAACCAGAAGTGTTGTCGAGAAGATGATGTATGATCAAAGGCAGAAGGAGTTGGGTTTACCTACTAGCGATGATAAAAAGAAGCAGGATCTTCTTCAGACGTACGTACATACACACGTAAGTAAATCTGTTAGCAAGTATTTTAATTTGGTTTCTATTTATAGATTTATGAAGCAACATCCTGAAATGGACTTCTCAAAGTGCAAATTTAATTAACGTACAGAACTAGTTTAAATGCTTTTCAATAAAATAATATCGTCTCTAGTATTATAATTTCTGACAATTTTTTTCTACTTGTTCGGATCAATAAAAAAATAATTTGAATTTGATTTAAAATTATTATATTTGCATTTTTAAGAAACTCGTAAAATTAAGAAAGCTGAGAGCATGGAAGATATCAATCTACGTCTTGTGACAAACAGAAAATAGAAAGGGTTATAGAACGTTCAACTCATCATATATGTATGTTCGTCAATTTCTCTTGCTGTCCCGATTTAAGATGTCTCACAAATCTAACCATCAGCTGGGTGTATCTGATTAGAAAGTTAATAAGAGAAATAGAATGGAAACAGAACAAGTCACATTAGGGCCAATTTTCGGTCTCGATGTATGTACGTATTTGGCTAATTATTTGTCTCTTGATATTATGTTATTGTCTCTTATTATTATACTCGCGAACTATTATAGAAACATTGCGTGAATTTGTTTTATTATTTTTTTTCCGCTAAATTAGTCACTGAAAGTTTGTATTTGCTCGACTTAGGCGAATGGGAATTGTTCAATTTGCAGACCATTTAGGAGTTCAATGAACATTCAACCACATCACCAGCCGTTACAAAAGGGTCAGTGGCAGTAAATTGCACTACCTTCCACGGGACGATGTACCGCATAGGTTCACACCGGAGTAAGTCACGGCTGTCATTTTCAAGGCTAAATCCACCAAAGCGCTCGATCCTTATCCAGGACTTGACGACCTGATATCTGTGCTAAATCTCCTTTCAATCGTTTCAGATCCCAATTATATGGAAGGTCGCCCGGGTAATCTCACTTCCCAAACCTCCTTCTTCCTATTTCGGCAAGGTTATGATCCGAAAACAAGGGATCATAACTTTCCCACTTCACCGCATTTCTACTGATCCGCCTGTGGAGTTCGTCTATTTGACTTCAGAAAATATCGGCAGGCCTCCCGATTTTGGATCACTCGGTTACTGAGGCCAATGAAATGCGGATGTCGTGGCATTTGTGTGATCCAGACGTTTATAGGCCTGTCTCTCCTGCCTCGTGATGTCTTTGAAACGTTCATTGATATTGCATTTTTAATGGGGTTCAAATAATTCCTTGAATGTGGCAATACCAGCTGAGCCGCTCGCGCTCTATTTTTCGTAAGATGGTTTCCTTAACGTGAAGACTTCCACGGGTCTTCGAACTTCTTCCACTTCATAAACCTAACAAAGGTAATTTCTACCGCCCTATCTCGCTTCTCTCACCGGTCGCCACGATATTGGAAGAGCTGCTTCTTCCCGATCTCGTCGAACACTTGACGACAGCGCATCACCAGCATTGCTTTTGAGAGCATTACAGCACCACCTCACAAATCACCAACTGGCTTAACTAAAAACAACCTTGCCACAGAACAGTCGCCGTCGATTTGGATCTATCTCAAGCGTTCGACACTAGATAACAGCACCCTGGAGTCCACAGTACACAACACCCACAAACACTGGTTGGTCAACTTCATATGCGGCCGCCAATCTTGTAGAAATTGAAGTTAGAAACGCCAAGTCTCATCACCGGAGAGTCAAAAAATTAGGCCCACAAGGAAGTGTTTTCTCGCCTCTCCTTTTCAACTAGTACGTCTCCCACCGTACAACACATTTTTTTCGTATACTGACGACTGCACAGCTCTGTTGCCTGAACTGTCGCAATGTTCTGAACCATGTACGGCGCTGAACTCTTAGCAATTTATCCTGGAAAGATTTCTCAGAGACCGAAACTTCCAACTTCCGGGCGAGAAATCTCCAGCCATACCGTTAACGTGTCGTGGGCAAGGGATAGTCAGGGGCCTTATATTGTACTGCTTTCGGATTCGGATTGCAATTCGGAAATGTAATCCGATTCTAAAATGAATTGGTATTTTGTATGGTTTTCGGATTGGGTGTAAGTGCTTCCAACTCAAAATCCAACATTTCCGAAAGTTAGATTGTCAAAACATCTATCAAACGTTTAAGTGACGTTTTGAAAATTTAGTTTGTATACATTTGCTATAGAAACGCAATACAAAATAAGGCCCCAGTCCTAAACATTAGCATTGCTTCACTTTCGTCAGCATGATGACGTTGTTCATACAGGCTTTAAACATAAGAAACCACTTAAGACCCCGAGACAACATGCTCAAATTCTTAGCTGGCTGCTCTTAGAGAATGGATAAAGAGCCGCATAATACGCTATGTGCTGAACTACGCTGCCCTAATCTGGACACTGCGACTAAGCGAAACAAACTGACAACATCCTCACGTCTGCTAGAACTCGGCCATGAGGACTATCAGCCGTGCCCAACGAAGATCACCTCGAACCCGAGACGAAGATGTTGTCAATAAGTAACCACAACACCATACTCTCCAAGTAGTTCCAACTACTGTAACTGCCTGTCAAATTTTGAAAAATTATAAAATGGTCGATTGAAAACAATAAAATCTTAGTAATGGGTGAAAATACACCAACTAAGCAGGTTCTAGTTACATAATCACCCCAATTCTTCAACCCGTATACGACAGTCGAATCCGACCATGGTCGCATTTAGTTATTACAAAGTCGTATTTTACGTACGAGTGTGTGCCTAAATGCGAGCATGGTTAGAAATTAAAGTTAAATTAAGTTAAAATTTCATTATTCTATTTAGAAAGCACAGAATGGTCCTAAAATTGTCTGCATACGAATAGCATTGTCAGCAAGTCGCCAGTATGCCTGCAAAGCTAAAACCTTGCACACTAACAGAGAATGTGGGCGCCGTGGCGTAAGTGGTTAGTGTGTCGGACCACTGCGCGTGAGGCTCCAAGTTCGAATCCCAGAAAACACCAAACAGTTTTTCCACGGTCCCGCATCTCGCGAACGTCTGACAAACATCCGAGAGTATTGTTGTCTCGAAAAATCTTCTCAAAACAAATTGCCCTTCGGATACGGCACTAAACTGTAGGTGCATTCAATCCGTGTGAAAAATATAACGCACACAACATGAGTGGTTGCGGGAAGCTAGGCCCTGGTACTTAAAGAGCTGTTGCGCCAAATATTTATTTTTATTTAATTTAATAGAGAATGTCACGAATGTTCAATTTCACAGTTTTAAAAATACCGAATGGAGTAAGGTTAATTCTTTATAATGCCCCTTTTAGTACTAAATTTAAATATTTAACACAATCCAAGAATATAATCAGAGATATCAAACGAGACTGTAAGTCATCCAACCCCCAGACCATTTGTCGCGTGTTTTGTGATACAGGTAATCGCTGTTGTGGTGTAAGAAAAGCGGTACGTACGCTAAGTCAATACAATATGCAAAATATCACCGTCTGGTTTTCAGGAGAGTAGTAAAAACTGAGATCAGCAAAGTAATTAAATTACCCTAAGCACACTTCGCATGCTGTTAAGAGTTGATCGAAATATAATATTCAGAAACAGCTCAGAAGACAGCTTCAATCGACGAACAAGAAAGCTGTTGAATATTTATGAGAGCATTTCGGGTAATAAATAAGAAAACACGGTACAGACATGAAGAAATGACTTACAACGTTTTTTAGTAAGAATATGCAAAATCAACTCAAAAGTAATGGATTTTTGGATTTTTCTCAGTAGACCTAGATATGCACCAGTATTTTAACCTTCCAAATCACTGCAACGTTTTTCAAGCTGAAGTCACTGTTTTGTGCCAAACCGCTGACTGGCTGGCAGTTAATATAGTATCAATATCGTATATTGCCCGTGTTTTTTGAAACCTAGCTAATTTTACACATAAAACAAATACAACAACCGGTACTACTCTTGATTTTATTCCCAGCAAAGAGTTACTGGCTGGGAATTTCGTGATGCCTAATTTCAGGCAGCGCAAAAACAAATGTTTTTTAGTTATTCGGTGTTGCTGTCACTGCGAGGTTGCTTGGCTCCTAGAGATATGCTCGTGTAAAATCGGCTGGCTTTGGCTGGCTGGTAAATCGTTTAAATGAACGACTGGCTGGCTAGGTTTAAAAAAAAAAACACGGCAATTGTAATACATTGGCAGTAATACATAGGCAGCTATCAAATCTCCCGCATCCAGCTCTACGAGATCTGAGGCAGTGAAAGACTGCCGCGTCACCCTCACCCTTTGCTGGGTACCAGGGCACTGTGACATACCGGAGAATTACGCAGCTGATGACTTACTTACTTACTTAAATCCTTGAACCCCTCAAGGGGCAAAGGGCGCCAACAATGCCTGCGGCCATCTTGTTCGGAGTTCTGCAACGCGTTTGAGCTGCATCCAACTCATTCCCAAAGAACTTGATTCCTCCTCGACTGTCCTGCGCCACGTTTGCCTAGGGCGTCCCGCTGTAAGCGGATTCCACTGCATGGCGTATTTCGCAATGGAGTTGTCTCCGCGCCATAGGGTGTGTCCGATCCACCGCCACTTTCTCCTCACAGTAATGTCTATAGATTCTAGGCCCGTTCTCAGATAAAGTTGTTTGTTGGAGATACGATTGGGGCAAAATATTCTCAAGATGATTCTTAGACACCTTCCAAGTTCTGCACTCATACAGCAGTATTGATTCCACGTTGGACCGGAACAGTCGCAGCTTGGTTCTTAAGCTGACAACATTGCTTCTCCAGACTTTGGATAGCATTCCCAGTGCAGCTTTTGTCTTCCCGATTCTGCTCAGCTTCCAAAATTTGCGCCATCAGATGAAGGACCATTATCTGATGTGAAAGTAGGCAAACATCGTCAGCGTAGTCGAGGTGTTTAAGATAAGTTTTCATAGTCCATCGATTTCCATTGTTACCTTCCGTCAATGCTGCAAGGAGCACATCGCTGATTACCACCAAGAACAATAGCGGTAACAGTATGAACACCTGACGTACTCCACTTTGGACTTCAAAATCCTCCGACACCTTACCATTGTGTAAGTCGTGACACTTACTTCACTCGTATGTAGCCTTGATAATCACCCTGATTGTCGTTGGCGTTTGTCGCTTATCGACGATTGTCGGTTTATTCCTACCTACAATCTGCTGAACGTTAAGCAGTACTAAGGAATTTGTTTCTCATCTAGAATACTATTACAACTCTTTCACAGTGAAAAGGTTATGAAAATGGGTTCGTGCTACATCTGAAGAATAAAACGACAATCGTCGAAAAGCGACAAACGCCAAAGACAATCAAGGTGAAAAGCTATGAGTTTTTCTGGGATGCTTCCCCTGAGCAAGGGCAACCAGATAGAAGTCGATAAACAGTAGATGTAAATTGTGCATTTTCCCAGGCTCTCCGTATGAGCGGGTGTAGCAGTTCAGCCGATGTGTTTACCGCCACTTGGAAAAGCTCGGAAGGGATGCCATTAATACCCACCGCTTTGGTTTTCTTGAGGGAGTTGATTGTTGCTATTATTTCGGTTTTACTGGTCTAGTGCGGTAGCACCGCTACGCTACTTTGGCCAACACTGAGTAAAAGCAGATCCATCGGACTCCTGAAACACACCCTCTCCAAAATAACCCCCTAAATTGATTTCAGCAACGAGAAAGAAGAGACACTCTCCAACATCAGGACTTCTTCAACGATCTAAATGATCTCATACTCAAATGCTTATGATCAATTGCCTGCAAGACTAAAATAATTATTTTATACAAAGAAGTATTATAGATGGTTCCAAAGGTAAGAGGATGACCCACCCACCTTACATATCGGCAGTACAACAGACCTATTTCTTGTCTAAGTGCATCCTCATCGAGGGCCGTTACTAACCAACCAACCAATGAATGATTTATAATTTTTTGATACCTTTCCTTTCCATACTACGCCTTTAAGTCGTTTAAAACAATACAATACAATTTTTATAATTTGAAAACATATTAGTTTTGAGCCAAGTATGTACATACATATGTATCATATGCGGGCCTTAAATGTCTGTCCGTCATATGCAGACCCTTAAATGTCTGTCCCTCTTTTGGTCCTAGCTAAGGAGATGCTTTTAAGGTTCTGAAACAGTACAAGCACAGACAATAAATTATTTATTTTACAGATTTATAATCTGTGGTACAAGTGTATGCATTTCTAAAATTCACCCACAGGCACCAACGATGCCCATAACCTTTAGAGTGATCATTACAAACAGGTTTAGAAATGTACCAATGGTACCGATGAAGTACATGCGCATTAAAACACCCCTATTGAACGTCTGAGGGAAGTTCTTTGGAAATTTTAAGGTAATTCTAAACATTTCAGTTAGAAGTTGCTACATTTTCTTAAATTTGATCTCAGTAGAAATATAATATCTAATAACTTTTATTTTTGTTGCTGCATGCCAAGTAAACAAAAATTCAATTTCTTTGTTCTATAGAATATAATTCAGTGGATAATCATTCCGGACAAACATATTCGTACTGAATGTGCAATAGATCGTACCAAATACATATATACGAATCTCTTTAAAATTAAAAAAAATATTGCGAAAACAGAATACATTACACACTTTGGACCACATCCACGACCTTTGTAGGTGGTCTTCTTTAATTGTCCTAACAAAAATTTTTATTTTTTTTTTAATTAATTTTATTGCAAAAGGTTTTGAGGTCCGACAGACGGTTTTTTTTGCTCGCTCAACACGGCATGATAACGAGCCTTCGCCACCGCCACCATCTGGATTCGACAAAATTGTCTTATTAATTCAAAGAAAAATGATTCAGTAAAAAAAAAAAAAAATACGAGCATTGTCCTAAAAATTGCATTAACATTGTATTAAAATCTCCTTATATTGCATCCCACATTCAATATACGTATGTATGTATATGTATACTATTCACGTATAAATTTATCGCAACACTTTCAGATGCATCCGTTTAAATTTTTTTTTTGAATAATCTGAAATTCATCCCAGGTTTGCAGATTTAAAGTGTATTCTCAATGAAGCTCAAGAATCTCAATGAAGTTTCAAGAATGAACATATTTTACAGTTCTCGAGTGATAATAAGATAGCTTCTAATAAAATTGGTAAATTTAAGGATATGTGTTCGGGGTACAAATAAGCGATCACTATTAGGAGTTCGGCTACAATGCGAATAGTTTTATCCGTAGTAGTACTGTATTCAAGTCTTTGTCTCCTTGTAGACTATTTAATTCATTCCAACTCGATTTAAATTTCATTACCGATTCATTATCTCAACCAAGACAGTAGGCAGTAATTGTTATTTATTATTTAAATAGTTATCCCATATACAGTTTATTGAGTCACGGTAACCGCATTAAGATATGATAACCACGTCCGTCCCAAACTCTGTCAACAGTTAACATAAAATAATTGGAAATCCCAGTAGCCTACTACCCTTGGATTAGTTAGAACTAAAAATAGATTCAATGCTCCGTAAAATACGGATACCAGATATGCATAATGACAATGCGTCACTCCCGTCTGTACGTACTCGTACGCCGAGTACAAGAACCCGGATCTCATACCAGCAATTTAACATTGTTGTCGATCCGCTTTGCTTTACTTCCACCCCCCCTCTTGCACTTAATTATAGTTTGTGTTTATAATTAGTAGGATATACCAGTTTTATGTTAACTTAAACACACTCGAGGTGTAGCGCCAAGAAAGTTCAGACTTTAAATCGATTGTTGCTCAAAGACAATTCGAATGCGGCTTTTACGCATCGCTCTCAATTTGGTATTATTTTTTCTGAATAAGTGTACCGTACTTATCGAGGAAACTGATCCGAAGTGAATAAAACAGTTTGATGGCAGTGACCTTGAACGCGTCATACATACAACACAAGGTACGTACGAGTATAGGAAACAATTTTAATGGACGAACATAGTTTTACATTTCAATGTTTTAGCATTGGGCGTCACAAAAACGCACTGTATCGGTTATAAATGGCTGATAGTCATTAGTACAACATACACGCACGAAAGTCGAGTGCGAGTTCCATCTGTTGGCTTATCCAGACCGCAAACTGACCTTCACCTCAAGTAATGCGGCGAAAGTTCAATGATCTGTTATAAAAGCGCGGCAAAGATGTAAAAAACGATGAATAACATACAACACATACGTTCATACCTGCTCTTCGTAGATTTCAATAATTCCGATGGATATGCACATCTACATATGTATGTATGTACATTTGTGCGGTCCTAATAACAATGCGGTTTTTAGAGGAATAAGAAATATGTATCTGCGAAAACAGGTAAACTGGTATTTTGACGCGGACAACCAACGAGATGGTGCTACACCTGACTGTCTGCCACATCTGTTATCAAGTCACATCCCCACTCGCATATGGGCTCTCCGTGTTTAAAAAATTCTGTGAATCTCGTTATAACAATTTTTTTTTGCTATGCAATATCTACTTATATGTGTGTGTAGAGACAGAGTGAAAACATGGAAATCGGTGGAAACAGCCTTACATGATGTAGTAGCGAAAATAGAAGCAAGCCTTCACCATAAGGAATTTGCACTAGCAGCCTTCCTAGACATAGAAAGTGCTTTCAATAATGTAGAAGGAAGGGCCATCAAACAGACCCTAGAATCTATGAATGTTGAACGTAGCATTACCATTTGGCTCTGTAATATGCTCGGCACTAGGAACATTAACTCCACTATCGAAAATAGTTCAATAAGAAAATCGGTCACCAGGGGTACTCCCCAGGGAGGCGTTATCTCACACCTCCTTTGGGTTCTAGTCATCGATGGGATACTTAAAGAACTAAGCAATACAAGCATAAGTGTCACTGCTTACGCGGATGACATGATGATTTTAGTTCAGGGCAAATTCCTTGACACATTAAGTGAAATGATGGAATCAGCTCTTAATAGTCTCGGAAAATGGGCTAAAGGGTGTGGACTGTACGTCAACCCGGATAAAACAGAATTGTTACTCTTCAGCAGAAAACACAAGATACCAGCCTTCAAACTGCCTAAGCTAGCAGAGGTGGAGCTTTCCCTTTCGGATCGCGCTCGATATCTTGGTATAATGCTAGATAGGAAACTTAACATACATGAAAGAGTTCGCAAAGCTTATAATGCTCTCTTCATCTGTAAAAGGGAAAAAGTGGGCCTAAGGCCTGCAATGATGCACCGGTTATACATCATGATAGTCAGACCCATTCTTACGTATGGGGCTCTTGTGTAGTGGAAGGCAACGAATACGAAAAACACACGGGGTATGCTGGTTATGGTACAAAAAACAGCTTACATTGCCATCACGGGTGCTCTACGGATAGCACCTACGGCTGCACTCGAGATCTATCTGTATCTTTTACCATTAGACCTACAAATCAAATTTCAAGCAGGCAACAGTGCGCTTCGGCTCACTAACGTCGGTCTCTTCAAGACTAATAACGTAGGACATAGCTTCATTCTCAAGGAATTATTTGGCGAAATTCCTGACGAATCGGACGATATCCTTGACACTTTAGACTTCGACACACCATACGAAGTAATGTAATCCTATTAGAGAGGACTGGCGAAGGAAGGCAGTCTCTGTCCATAACGAGATTGCAATATACACAGATGGTTCTAAGAGCAGAGAGGGCACGGGGTCAGGTATTTACTCAAGAGATACGAACCTACAGGTGGTCGGACACATGCAGTGTGTTCCAAGCAAAAGTTCTAGCTGTACTTAAAGCTGCGGAATTACTTGAGATGGGATCAATATCCGACAAGAATATTGCCATCTACATTGATAGTCAGGCTGCGCTAAAGGCGCTAGAGTCTTACGTCACCAAATCTGAGATTATCTGGAATTGCCGCAGAACCGAGTCAGATTATGTTGTGTACCTGGACACTCCGATATCGAAGGTAACGAGCAAGCCGACGCTCTGGCCAAAAGAGGAGCGGGGCTCCCACATAGTGACATAATTGGTAGTATTAAACCACAAGGGTCGTGGCTAAGGGAATTATTCGTGATAGAATCATCGACTCGGCTAATCTATGATGGATAAACTTAGATGGATTATGTAACACGGATGTTTGTAGGTACTGCAATGACCTACATGCGTTAGAGGACCTAACACATATACTCTGTGAGTGCCAAGGAATTGGCAGGAGAAGGCTAAAACACCTTGGTAGATACTTCTTCGATAACCTAGAAGAGGTGCGGTCCTTGAACCACAACAAGGACCCTTTCAAATTCTGGAAGGAGATTTATTGTATGCGAGAATTGGTTTAGTTCTTTTTTTTTTTTAACGCTACCAGTACTGCTTAAGGGCAAGCATTTTGTGACGAATATTACTTTGAACTGAAAGAGGAAAACTCAAGTCAGCTACTAAGTAATATCCAGCTTGTCACAGTCATCATTTAGCGTGGTGTTAGTTGTTAGTATTGTGAATATTTATAAAGCCTAACACCCTACACAAAAAGACTGGACAAGTAAATAAAAAGCAGATTGCATACTAAATAAAAGTATGAACTAAAAATGAATATGCTACGCATAACATTAAACACTTACAACAAAGAACTTAGTATCGTTCGTATAATTTATGTTTTAGATTTAATTTGCTATAGTTGTAATCAAATTTGCCGCGGTTACTATTTACTTCCTTCGCCATACGCGTAAGAGGTTCGTTAGAACCGTAGTTCGTTCGGTGGAAATTTAAGCGGAAAATCTCGGTATTTCTGGAGTTGTAGCTTCTTACTTTTAAACCGACTTCATTTAAAAGATCCGACGAGTCAATAAAACCAAGGTTCCCTAGGGATCGCGATGGACCCACTTTCGTGCCTAGTGTTTGATGATAACCTCAGAACCCTACCTAACCTAACCTAGCATGTTTATACACAGTGCGGGTGTTAGAAAGGATAGAGAGAGAACGATTTATGTAGTGATTTTGAAATGCTGGCGTTATGTTTCAGAAAAACTCCGTGGGTGGCGTCCAGATAACGGGAGAGATTTTTTTTGTCTTTGTCTTTGCTTCTTATTCATAATATTTTTTTCACGACTACCTGATGCCCTAGGTATAACAATCACCCAAGGGATCGAACAATTTTTCCAGCAATATGACCAACCTATTGCCTGTGTTATGCCTTCACAGCAGTGTTCACATAAGCTCTCAGAATTGATCGGACTGACTTATGTATGTATATATTCGGTGAGAAATAAATGAATACATGCTGACGTTGGGATTTGAACCATGAACCATTAGCGTGGCAACTAACACTACACCATCGTCACCCCAATAAAACATTTCATATTCCTTATTGGAATTTGCATAAGATTCCATAGTTCAGCAGAAAGCCTGTTTCCATATGGCGGAGGCGGCTATTTTGAAGGTTTCGGCATTAACACCGTGCTGTATGGTTTCTATCTCTTCTATATCTTGACAGCTCCCGCAGTGGTCGGTTGAGTTTATGCCTAGTCTTACAGCCCTATCGCGTAAGTGAGCCTATCAAGGTACCATGCGAAGTTGATCAGTTCTCTTGCTTTATGGTCAATTTTTATTTTTAGTATACCAATAGGAACTTCGCTTGATACTTCGGTATGTTCAATTTCTAATGCTGATTCCTTTTTAGCTATTTCATCTACTTTTCCATTCCCCTCTATATCGCTACGACTATGTACCCAGCAGAGACTTACGTCATGGGCATTGCATATTTTGTTTAGGACATTGCGACATCTGGGAACTGCTTTTGATCTAACTAGCTCGCTGTTTGGTACATTGACTGTCGCTTAACTATCCTCTAAGATAATAATCTAGGAAGGATTTAGTTTCTTTCTTTGTATAGTTAGTGCAGTCCTTTAAATGGCGAAGACTTCAGCTTGAAAGATACTGCAGCTATCCGCAAGTTTGTATGAGTCGTTGATGGTCTCCTCAACATTGCATACTAGATCTTTTCTTCGATATCGTGTGAACGCTTGAAACCTTTCATCAACTGCCTGATTGCCCCATATCATTTCAGGCCAGGAAAGTCCACTATCAATCAAATCTTCACAGTTCGGCAGATCCTGAAGAAAACCCAAAGAAGTCCAAATCGATATTCTCCATTTCTTTATCGATTTCAAGGCCGCCTATGACAGCACCTACATATAGAGAACAAGCTATAAAGAGCCATGTCTATTTTCAACATCCCTGTCATACTTGTCCATCTGTGCAGGATGACGATGGAGAACGCTCCCTGCTCCATGAAGGTCAGTAATGTCCTCACCGAGACCCTTGTTGTCAAAAAAGGTTTTGGACAAGGTGACGCCCTGTCATGTGATTTTATTAATATCGTACATGAACCGTTTATGCAGAACTCACAAGCTCACACCAGAGGCACAACCTATCAAAAGTCTCTACAACTGCTTGCATACCCCAGCGATATTGACATAATTGGCAAAACTGACCAAAATTAGTTTAGAAATAAACGAGGGCGAAACCAAGTATATGCTGTCAACAAGAAAGGACAATCAACACCGAAGAATTTGACAGAACAGTGGGCAGCTACTTTAATGCCTCTTAATTTTGTATTAGTTATGCGTAGCCGAGTGGCAATGGTACAGGGAAGAGTATGTTTGCTCGTTAACCGGTGTGTACAAGTTGAAGCCCCAGCAGGGAACAGCAATCATCAGTCGTCTGAATATAAAAAGAAAAATGAATAACATCAACGTTTTCTAACCACTGTACCCAAGAAATGTTGGTAGTACAATAGACCGGGGAATTTGCGTGCTTTGGGATTTGGATGAATAGATATGTACATGGGATATTTAAAAAACAACGATAAACTTTTTATAACTTCCACTTACAAACCACCTTACATTTTTTTTTTAAAGTCAGCATGTAAAGTAATTTCAAATGATAGAAATAAAAAATGGCCGGGCCCTATAAGTGTCAGGCCCAACTTAAAGGTTTCGAGGCCCTAGTCACCTCAGTGTCTTCGTCCAGGGCAATATGACTGTCACAAAATTAGCCATATTCTCTTAAATTTATAGATTGTGGTCTTTTGCTTAAAAATCACAGGAAATTATGGGGGAAGTCCAGCGTTTATATACATACATAAGTATATCTATACAATTTTTATACACTAGTTACCCTTGACTGACCTTATATTCACAGAAAAAGATTTACATAACTTTGTGCATGCCGCATGTCACTAGAATTTACGGGCAAGTCATGTGGAAACCCCGGATTGTAAATTTTCTCCTAATATTTAATTACATCGTACAGCAATTTGTTCTACACGAGATATGACCTTTTTAGAAGTTGGTTGACTAACCACAAAATGCCCATCTTGTACTGATTCACCACGTGAAAAAGTATCGGCCATTAGCTCTCACCTTAACGACAAAAGTATACGAGTATGGGTATGCACAATTTTTCTCCAGAAAGAATACATCTGTTGTACCACTTCAAATGGTTAGTCACATAATAACACTCCAGGAGACCGTGTATTTTCTTAGTGTCACGGTCAAGTTTGTATCACATATGTATGGTGTGGTTTTTTTAACCCTAGCTAGCCAGTTGTAACGGAACGGGCTCCAATGTCTACTGTGCTGAGTCAGAACTAAAAGTTTCTGTTTGACTACCGGATATATGCAGTGTGTTCCAAGCAGAGGAGTTGTGCTTAAGGTTGCGAAACTACTGGAGCGAAAATCATTATTCGGAAAGAATATCAGTATTTATATCGTGATAGCAATCGAACCGCTAGAATAGAATGTCATCAGATCTAAACTAGTTGAAAACTATCGTGTAAGACTATGTTGAACTATGCCTAAACGATGAAATATAACCAAATCAGCTGACTAAAAATGGTAGATACTCAATTCTCAAACTATAATAGATACGCCACAACTGAGAATAGCCGTATGAATCATGTCTGGTCACTGCTTTATGAAAAAGTACGCTTGAAAAGTAGGACTTACAGATTAGGATGCGTGTAGATACTCCAGCAGCTATTGAGCTACATCTTTGGGGAGACAACAGTAGAAGCAAACACCGCAACGGACTTCGTAACACAGATATAACGAGAACTAATTAATGCATGTAATGTGTATCTGTCCAAAGCGAAGACAAAAATACACCGACTCCTGTATATTGCCCTATTTCCTCGCCAAGAAAATGCGATGCTCTTTAGTCAAAATGGTAACGTAATGGTAATGGTAATGTGCCAACACCAGCAATCAAAGGCAAATAACTTCTCAATGTACGCGATAAAATACAAGACTGTAATGCCTCGGAACTTGACGGTACAGCCAATCGAGCGCTAAAAATCGCTGTGTGAACTCGACTCAATTTATTTGCAAAAAATGTACAACGCGTGCATTGTATTGCACGCGGTGTATTTCCAGAGCCATGAAATCATCAACGAATAGTACTACTAATAAAAGGAAACGGACTACCCAGTGAACCCTCGCTTTACCGTTCCCTCTGCATGCTCGACACGATGGGGGAATAGGATTCAATCTGCCATCGAAGCGGAGTACCAGTACGATTTTCGTAGGTCACGATCATCAAAAGATGTCATCAACGTAGTAACGAGTAAGTCTCTATAAAAGGCAAACGTTGGAGAGGAAGCATTAAAATATACTCCACTTTAGTAACGCTAGATGTGGAATTCTGCAAATTGGCAATGTCTAATATATGTACTGGCATGTATTTAAAAAAAATTATTTCGAACTACTTACCCAATTACTAGAACAGTAGAACTATTCTGCAAAGAGACAGAAGAATTATAAAGTGTAGGCTCCTTGGTGCCGGGTTGCGGCTTGTGGATCATGCGAAACGATGATTCTGAGAATCGGAGAGGGCGGTGTCAATTCTGATTTGGTCATGACTCATGAGCAACATCGGAAAACCCATGGTGATATACGTCCTAAGCGTGCGGCCTGAACATTTCTAGGCATGCCATAGAAACAGACTCGAACAGAAGACGCGCGAATTTAATTTCGGCGGTCGAGTGGTATGAACGAATATGAAGACAGTAATGTATATAAGGTTAGGCTAGGTTATGTTGAGTAGGGCTATGAGGTTATCATAAGACACTAGGCACCAAGGTGGGCCCATCGCGATCCCTAGGGAACCTTCACGGCAAAAGAACTAAACCAATTCTCGCATACAATTAATCTCATTACAGAATTTGAAAAGGTCATTGTTGTGGTTCAAAGACCTCACCTCTTCCAGGTTATCGAAGAAGTATCTACCAAGGTGTTTTAGCCTTCTCCTGCCAATTCCTTGGCACTCACAGAGTATATGTGCTATGTCCTCTGAGGCATGTAGGTCATTGCAGTACCTACAAACATCCGTGTTACATAATCCTAGTCTTATAGCATGTTTCCTTAGAAGACAGTGGCCAGAAAGTATTCCTATCACTGTTCTTAGCCGTGATCTTTCTAATTTTATGATCTCCCCAGACTTTCTGCGGTCTAACACAGACCATCTAAGTTTGACCATCTTAGATTAGCCGAGTCGATGATTCTATCACGAATAATTCCCTTAGCCACGCACCCTGGTGGTTTAATACTACCAATTATGTCACTATGTGGGAGCCCCGCTCCTCTTTTGGCCAGGGCGTCGGCTTCCTCGTTGCCTTCGATTGCTTTGCTGACGTAAGACTCTAGCGCCTTTAGCGCAGCCTGACTATCAATGTAGATGGCAATATTCTTGTCGGATATTGATCCCATCTCAAGTAATTCCGCAGCTTTAAGTACTGCTAGAACTTTTGTATGGAACACACTGCATGTGTCCGACCACCTGTAGATTCGTATCTCTTGAGTAAATACCTGACCCCATGCCCTCTCTGCTCTTAGAACCATCTGTGTATAATGCAATCTCGTTATGGACAGAGACAGCCTTCCTTCGCCAGTCCTCTCTAATAGGGTACATTACTTCGTATGGTGTGTCGAAGTCTAAAGTGCCAAGGATATCGTCCGATTCGTCAGGAATTTCGGGAAATGATTCCTTGAGAATGAAGCTATGTCCTACGTTATTACTGGCTGAACACAATGCATGCCGCGGCCGCGCCGCGGTAGCGTAGTACGTAGAGCTGTCAAATGGTGTGGCGCTGCACTCACAAAATTCGCCCACAATGGTGTAGCGCGTAGTAATGTCAAATAATGCCAGCTGATTAAAATTGTGTTTTTCTTTTTGAGTGTTATTGAGATTTGATTATTTTTGTGAGATTATTGGCTATAATAATACAATAAAAATAATAAGAAATGGATAAATTTATTTTCCTTTCACTAGCAAAATAATTTTTTCCACGGCGTGCTCTTCCATTTTGACTGTAACGAATATTTCAAATTTATTGCGCTACTGCTGAACTCAGTTCAAGAATCCACCACGAAAACATCGTATAGAAAACCAAAACAGTCTTCAACAGTCGCCAATTTCTCTATCTGTCACTTGTGGCGCTGCACAAGTTAAAAGTAAACCAACTTCGTACTACACCACTGCTGCCGCCACGCCGCAGCTACCTCATTGTGGGCGCTCTAGTGAGTTCCCATATATTTTAACTCTGTGATAGGTCGTACTACGCTACCGCGGCGCGGCCGCGGCATGCATTGTGTTCAGCCAGTTAGTCTTGAAGCACTGTTGCCCGCTTGAAATTTGATTTATTGGTAAGAGATACAGATTTTTCGTATTCGTTGCCTTCCCATACGTAAAAATGGGTCTGACTATCATAACATATAACCATTGCAGGTTTTAGGCCCACTTTTTCCCCACCGTCCTTTTACAGATGAAGAGAGCATTATAAGCTTTGCGAACTCTTTCCTGTATGTTAAGTTTCCTATCTAGCATTATACCAAGATATCTAGCGCGATCCGAAAGGGAAAGCTCCACCTCTGCTAGCTTAGGCAGCTTGAAGCGTGGTATCTTGTATTTCCCGCTGAAGAGTAACCATTCTGTTTTATCCGGGTTGACGTCCAGTCCACACCCTTTAGCTCATTTTTTGAGACTGTTAAGAGCCCTGGAGTAAAATAATCATGTCATCCGCGTAGGCTGTGACGTTTACGCCTGTGTTGCTTAGTTTTTAAGTATCCCGTCGATGACTAACACCCAAAGGAGGGGTGAGTCCCCCTGATAACGGATTTCCTTATTGAACTATTTCCGATAGTAGAGTTAATGTTTCTCTTACCGAGCATATTACAGAGCCAATTGGTTATGCTATGCTCGACATTCATAATTTCTAGGGTCTGTTTGATGGCTGTCCTTTTACGTTGTTGAAAGCATCTTCAATATCTAGGAAGGCTACTGGCGCAAATTCCTTATGATGAAGGCGTGTTTCTATTTTCCCTACTACGTCATGTAAGGCTGTTTCCACCGAGTTTCCATTTAAGTATGCATGTTGAGATTTGCATAGAATGCCGTTGCAACACTTGCTTCTGATATGAATGTCAAGAAGTCTTAAGGAGTAATGACGAGAGACTTATGGATCTATAGTCTTTTGCTGAAGTGTGGCTTGGTTTACCTGCTTTAGGTATGAATATAACTCGCACTTCCCTCCATACCATTGGTACGTTACCTGACTTTAAACTTGAGACCTGACCTTGGCTGGAGATTTTTGCAGCAAAGCTGGTAAAATTCCTTCGCAGAGCTTTGATCGGTGCGAATGACATGACATGACAGCCCGTCGCATATTGTTTCATGTAATAAAATTATCTGTCTCGTCTCCTATTGACATACCAGTATACGAGTTGCCATAAGTGGAAGAATCCATTGATGATCCACTTCCTGGAAAGTGAACATCAACTAATGTATCTAAAACTTCCTCGCTACTTTCTGCCCAGGTGCCGTCAGATTCTCTAATGAAGCTTGGGACAGCGGTGTCTTTTGCCAGCATCTTGCGAAGTCTGGAAGCTTCACTAGTATGACCGATGGACTCTCAGAACTCCTTCCACGACTTACTTTTAGGTCGCCTGATTAAGTACTTAAACTCTCTCTTGCGCTCCATGTATTCATCCCGTGTATTCCGTCCCCTACTTCCTTAGCCCTGTTGTAGAAATGCCTGACTTGCCTTTTCTTGGAGTTCAATTTAATAATGTATATAAACTTCCACTGTGTCTGAGAATTGGCTGATACCAGGGGTCTACACCTGGTTAATCAGAAGCATGAAAAAAAAAAGATTTTTACAAGTTTATAACCACGTGGTTTCTGCCGTATCTGGGGAGTATCTCTGATCCTAAACGTAGGACTGCTTCTTATTGCCCTTACTGTGATAATATTTCGGAGATTATGGAATATGAATTTGTTCAATGACCACATTATGGCGTTACGTATCAACCGACAGAATGATATTGCGGAACAAATTCGTTGAATGGCCGACTTCAGAAAACATATTATAGGTAGCGACTTGAACTCCAGTGAAGAAAAATATATATATTCTTCTTCTTCTTCCTATTTCGGTGAGGTTATGATCCAAAAACAAGGAATCACAACCCTCCCACTTCACCGGATTTCTACTGATCCGCCTGTGGGGATCGGGGGGATATATTCAGTCCGCTAATATTCAAGGGAGGTGTTCTTTGCCGGTAAGAATCTGGCAGTACCGACGGATGCTGGATCATCGGTGCCTATGGTTTCCACCTTCCTACGTTCCTTCTTTGGTAACCTGAAGGAATTTAGTTCTATCGAACAAAACAATTTATTAAAATGTTTCAAAATTGAATGTTTTTTGAGAAGTCATTGTTTTCAGTTTTGGTACCTATCAATAGGTTCCCAGGAATAGCGATGGGCATACCTTCCTATATAGATGGCAGGTAGGTAAGTGGCACTAGGTGCCGTTTTGTTACCAGGATGTTTAGGTTTTGTTTAGGATGTAGAATAACTCCTTAATACTTACCACTGTACGATAAGGAGAGTGGTTAACCATTTATTTAAGGAAGTGTGAAGTTAGGTATTTTGATTTTGGTGGTAAAGAGCATTAGTTCAGTTTTGCTCGAGTTAACGCCAAGTCCACACTTTTGGTTCGCTCAGATCATTTTCTATGATTTCGCTTATCGTGGAAGAAAACATTCCTCATGCTATTCCATGTCATCCACATACCCGACTACCCGACTAGGTGAAATGACACCGTCCTGAGGTGTTCCCCTACTGACAAATTTACTTAAAATGATATTTCCTACACAATAGAAACAATCCAATGACTTAGATAGTTTTCTATCTCTACTATATACTCATACTACTGAGGGAGAGACTCAGTGTATACATTATTAAATGCTCCTTCTATGTTACACATATGTATGTCTAGAATGCCAAGGCGTATTTTTTACAGCGTATGGATTTTTCTATTGTTTTACTACTTCTTGAAGAGCTGTTTTCGTGTTTATGTTCCTTTGACGTAAGCGTGCTGAGATTTGGAGAGAGATATTTCTATTGTGGCGTGCATACGGTTGTCTAGGACGCGTCTGAGGGTCTTCAGTACAAAGGAATTGCTAAAGTCGTACACTTTTTGCGGCAAAATGGGTAAAATGCCCTCCAGAGCCGGCGATTTATAAGGAGCGAAATTGTTTATAGCCCACGAAATGTTATCTGCAGTAAGAATGATTTTTATGTTTTTCATCTTGCAAATTTCGGATCTAGTTACTTCCCTCCGGGATATAAGCTAGTAGAAGACGACCTCGTTCGTCTCTTTGACTCACTCGGACCTAATTTTGTCTTAGGTGGTGACTTTAACGCGAAACACACTTTCTGGGGATCAAGATGCAATTCGACAAAAGGCAGATTATTGTACAAAGCCAGCATGAAACGTGGGGTGAACTTTCTTTCGACAGGAAAGCCAACTTATTGGCCAACTGACAAAAAATAAAATCCCTGACCTCGTCGACTTCTTTATCGCAAAAGGGTTAACTAAAAATTTGACGGAAATCGAAGAATGCTATGATCTATGCTCAGATCACTCGGCAGTCACTCTGAAAGTAGGTGGAAGTCTAGTAAAAAAAGAAGGACCGCCTAGGTTAACTAGTAACAAAACTAACTGGGACGCTTTCAGAAGAGACTGCAAGGAAAATGTTGCTTTAAATGTACCGCTAAAGACACCGTTCGAAATAGAAGAAGAAATCGACCAACTCGTTGAAGCCATTCCGAGCTCAGCGTGGAAAAGCACTCTTTTGCGGAAGACAGGAGCACGGAACAATAAAGTCAAATACCAGCCTGAAATCGAAGACCTCATACGAGAAAAGAGGAGAGCGCGCAAGAGATGGCAACAATCCCGCGCGCCACCGGATAAAACTTATCTGAACCATCTTTGTAACAAGCTTAAAAATGTGCTGCAGGACCTAAAAAATCACGAGACTTCTACTTACCTCGAGGGTCTGACCGCTGATAAGTATTCAAACTACTCTCTATGGAAAGCCTTGAAGTCCATAAGGAAACCTGTAATGCACTCGCCGCCAATTAGGAAAGCTAACGGGGAATGGGCAAAAGACGACAAAGAGAAAGCAGAATTATTTGCCAATCACTTAGAGGAAACGTTCAAGCCGTTCGATGGACAACCGTTGATCGAACATCCGAATGATAATACGGCACCCGACAACTTTAAAGTAAAAACCGTATCCCTGTCCGAACTTCGAATGACAATAAAAAAATTGAAAAATAACAAGGCTCCGGGATATGATTTAATCACTGGCGAAATTTTTAAAGAGCTACCGAAAAAAGTGCTGGTTAAGTTGCTCTACATTATAAATGCTTCTTTAAGACTACTATATGTTCCAAGGCAATGGAAAGTCGCCGAAGTTATTATGGTTCCGAAACCGGGGAAATGTGCAAATGACAAGAAATCATATAGACCCATTTCACTTCTGCCAATAATATCTAAGGTCTTCGAGAAACTTCTGCTGAAACGATTGCAAACAGTAATTGAAGAAAGACACTTGATCCCGGATCATCAATTCGGCTTTCGGGTAAAACATTCCACAATCGATCAGGTGTATCAAATAACGAGCGAAATTGAAAAAGCTCTAGAAGGGGAAAAAATATGCTCTAGCGCTTTTCTCGACGTATCGCAAGCCTTCGACAAGGTATGGCACGAAGGCCTAAGGTATAAGCTAAGGGTAATCTTACTGGAAAAGTTGTACAGAATATTGGAATCTTATCTTGAAAACAGACTTTTCCGTGTTAGTCACGGGAGTGAATGTTCAGATCTCAAAGAAATCTACGCCGGTGTTCCGCAAGGAAGTGTTCTCGGTCCAATCCTGTTCCTGCTCTACACAAGAGATATACCACAAGATGAAGGGACCGTTGTAGCAACGTTCGCAGACGACACGGCTATCCTCGTAACGGATGAGTCAGTCGAATCATCAACGGGAAAACTCCTACGAGCTTTGAACAATGTATGCGAATGGACAAAAACCTGGCGAATAGTCCTCAATGAGACAAAATCAACGCATGTAAATTTTACGCTATGAAAGATAAACAACTTACCTATATACATTAACTCGGTGCAAATACCTTACGCAAACGAGGCAAAATATCTAGGAATGACCCTAGACGCAAAACTTAAATGGAAACCACACGTTAAAAAGAACCGCAAAGAGCTCGAAATCAGATTTAGAGAAATGTATTGGCTACTCGGAAGATACTCGAAGTTAAGCGTATACAACAAACTGCTTCTGTATAAGCAAGTGCTAAAACCGTCTTGGACATATGGTATACAACTTTGGGGTTGTACCAAACCAAGCAATATGGCTCTACTGCAAGCATTTCAAAATAAAATGCTAAGAGCAATCGTGAATGCTCCTTGGTATATAAGGAATAGTGATATTCACAGAGATCTAGGAATTGCTACCGTGAGGGACGAAGTAACAAACTTTGCTCGCAAACTTCGTACCCGTCTTCATGTTCATTGCAATAATGAAATAATCCGTACTATGGACGTGACAAACCTTGAGCGCCGACTACAAAGAACAAGACCTTTCGACCTAGCGCCGTAAGGAAAAACCGCATGTAATGACGGTATTAGTAGGTGCCTTCACTGGAAAGCTACCTACCTAACGCGATTAACACTACAGAAGCGTAAACTACTCGTTAAGGCAACTTAGTCGTAGTCATCACAAAAAATGAAAATATGAGAGGAACGAATTTCCTACTACTATGAGTACACGCAGCCGGTTCTCATAGTGCCTCTCTGAGGGGGTGAGGTTTAGCCCGTAGGCATATACTGACTAGCACTGATGGCATTGTCAGATATATGAATCGGGCATAACCAATGGTACGGACCATTGGTATCTCTTGAAGATTCCTGCACCTCCAGGCGCAACCAAAAAAAAAAAAAAAAATCTTGCAAATTTTGAGAACCGGTAGGCTCTGTCGTGACGTACTATATAGAATTCAGTGGTTCTTAACCGGTGGTCCGCGGACCACTGGTGGTCCCTGGAAGCACTCGAAGTGGTCCGCGAAGCCATCTGAAAAATATTAAATAAACTAGTTGGAGGTGCAGATGTAATGGATATAATTAATCTATATATGGAGAAACATGGACTTATCTGCAAAAGCTTGCGGGGTTTTGTACCGACGGTGCTCCTGCAATGCTTGGTTCCCGCTCGGGTCTTGCAACGTTGATAAAAAACAAAAAAATCCAGCTGCAATTACGACACACTGCGTTGTTCATCGTCAAACACTGGCTGCCGAAACGCTCCCGGAATGCTTCGCTATTGCGATGAAAATTACTATAAAAGTAGTTAACTTCATAAAAAATAGTGCACTGAACACTCGTCTCTTCAAACAATTGTGCTCTGATATGAATTCTGAACACGAAACTCTGCTTTTTCAAACGGAAGTGCGATGGCTTTCCAAAAGAAACATGCTGTCAAGGTTGTACGAACTGACAGAGGAAGTACAAGCATTCTTAACTGACAAGAACAAAGAGTTGCTGGATCAGTTCTGTGAGTCCAAATTTCAAATATGTTTTGCTTATTTGTTCGATTTTTTTGCACAAGTAAATAAATTGAACCTTCAACTGCAAGGGTCAGGAAATTTTACGTTGCAAGGCACCAGCAATATATTTTCATATGAAGACAAAATCAGTGCATTTATCGCGAAAATTGAGCTATGGATCAATAAAGTCGAAAGAGACTTTTCTGCGTTTGATACCCTGAATCAAACTATTGACGGACAGTGTGCTGAGATTAAAGTAGAAATACAGAATAATTTAACACTTCATTTGTAAAACTTAAAAAGTGAATTCAATCGCTATTTTCCTGACTGCGAGGACAACGGTATTCGGAAACTGATCCGCAATCCTTTCACTGTAAACGTTTCTGAGATGCCTGATGAAATTCAAGACGAAGTGATTGAAATGCAACACGAAAGTAACTTGAAAGATGCATTCGAGACAGGAATTAATCTTGAAGATTTTTGGAGCCAAAAGGCAATTTCTTTTCCAAATATCTGAGAAATTGCTATTCGTCACCTAACTTTGTTTTCATCGACATATCTATGCGAGCAGGGGTTCTCGGCGCTTCTGATAATTAAAAACAAGCACCGAAATCAGTTGGATGCCAGTGCCGACATGCCTAACACTGAACCAAGGATTCAGAAGTTAGTAAAGAGTATGCAGTCACAAAA
Organism: Brachypalpus laphriformis; assembly: GCA_945910035.1. Classification (NCBI taxonomy): domain Eukaryota; kingdom Metazoa; phylum Arthropoda; class Insecta; order Diptera; family Syrphidae; genus Brachypalpus; species Brachypalpus laphriformis. The sequence continues at coordinate 109,333,554 of OX246756.1, forward strand.
AACTCATTAAAATAATATACTTATCTCTTCTTCTTCTTCTTCCTTTTATCAGCGAGGTTATGATCCGAAAACAAGGGATCATAACCCTCCCACTTCACCGCATTTCTACTGATCCGCCTGTGGGGTTCGCCTATACTTAATATAATATACTTATCTCTATAATGTAAAATTGTCGTAAAAAAACTAAAATACTGTTGGCTTTGAACAATTGTATGCGTGTTTTATTTATAGATAGAACAACCCTTTATTCATTTACATTTACTGCATTTTACCTCTAAACAGTTGGTGGTCCATGGCAAGACAGAAATTTTGTCAAATGGTCCCTCATCACTAAAAGGTTAAGAACCACTGATAGATAGATTCCGAATAAGTTTGGAAATTTTCAACGAATAAACTTTGCCAAAAATTGAGTATTATACAATATTTAATTTCTCCTGAAATTGTACAGATTCATAAACAAATTCGATGAGGACGCTTTGTATCTTACATAAACTAGCATAAAGGTTATCAATTATCGTTGCTCGGATGGTATGGTATTACCTAAGGTCTAGCTTATGTTATGCGTAAAATTTGCAATCATCAAACGCAGTTATATATCAAGTGAAGACATTTTGGCACTTGTTTGTCGTAATCTGCAAAGTGATCACTTACTTTCATAGCTAATTGTGCGAACTAATCAATCAGGTACGAAGGTTGAATTAGATCCAACATTCGATACACAGATTAAGAATCGGATAAACATGATTGCGGAACTCAATTACAAAGCTTATTACAACCCCTAGCTCAAATATTTTTAGAAAAATTAAAGTACATCATATAATATAAAGTAATGTACCTACATACATAGGCCTTACACAAGCATTTATCATTCATCTTTTAATTTTCAAATTGAATTGAATATTCTATACAAAACCACTATATGGAGGTAAAATTATAAGGAAAACCAAACATTTCTAGACTATATCTCGGGTTAAAGTGCCTCCAGTAAGATTTTTAACACGATTCTTAAGGTACATACGAGTACACTCAATCAAACGCTAAGAAACATATCGCATTGTGAACACCGACAGCTTCAAGTACATGACTAAGCATACGTCTGTTTCGATATCTTATAGGTACATTGCCAGTGTGAATATAATTGCATTTAATTCTATCAGATATTCCATTACAACAAGTATTCATAATGCCAGTACACATCTACAATATGTACCTATGTACGTTGGTGGATGTATTTCAACGTCTTTTGACGAAGTTCAGTTACGCAGGTATGGGGCTATAAAACTATGTCAAGGTCATTTTTGTATGCCTGCTAATTTATGTGTAGATGTATCTAAAGATAGTTTTTGATTCAGGTGAATGCACTCACGACTATACTATTGTGTTTCAAAAGAATTTCCCATACACTTACATTTAATTACTCATGTTAGCTTGGTTGAATGTGATCATTAGTACTCTGATGTTTGTTATTATATTTTTTTGTCGGAACGTTATTCATATTGGGGCATCGTTATTAAGGCTATGGGAGTTTTTCTAATTAATAACTCGTTGAATCGTAGCAAATGTGTGATAAAATACAAATAAAAATAATTATTTGCGCACATATAGGCACAAAGTAAGGAGTAAAGCAAGATTGATAACAGTTTGAAAGAGTTAACAAATGCACCAACTAATAAATAAATTCTGTCATTCTCAGTTTTGGCATTGAAAACAAAAAAAAAATACTTAAATGCTTTATGACAGCTGATATTCAAATGTTAATCAAAATTAGCATTGGACTATATTTTTTAAGATAAGTTAAGTAACCCAGTTTGTGTTTACTCTTAATATGAAATGTGTACATTTTGTACATAAGTGAATTGCATATACTACCTGATTGTTGACTGATGTATTTTGAGATTTGTTAATATCCATAATAGTCATAGGTGCACAATCCTATTAAATTAAACAAAGCACACGAATATACACAAATGTACAACACGACAATATTGTCTTAATTATTTTCAACTAAATTTCACAAATGCATATTAAAAATGCACAAATGCAATTAGAAATTGCATAAAAAAAAACTGAATAAATTAAGTTAACAAATTTAAATACAAAATTTTCGTTTGGATTCAATTCTATTGTATCTCTCGTCGTGTGCACACTCCAATGAGGCTGTGCTTATACTAACTTCAACAACAGATCATTGTCGGCTGAAGTATTCACATCGTTCCCCAATCCCCAGCCACCAATGTGCGTTAGGTTAATCATTGTTAAGGCTAAAAATGAATGCAACATAATGCCGACTGAATATACATACTTCGCTGACTTATGACTTAGCTATGTGAAAATCTATCACCAGTTCAATAAACCGTCTCTATTATTTCTTATCAATCAATCTATCTATGCTAACGTTATTAAGAAATTAGTTTTATGTAATAGCGAATTAATCACAAGACCTTTAGTTTGCAAAGGATTACTAGTAGCGTTACGCAATGTCATGCATCTTAGCTATTCTGCATAAGATCCTTGTAAAAGCTAATAGTACAATGTAATGCTTCATTACTGAACAGTTAATTCGTAATAAGATTTACGTTTAGATAATGTTTGTACATTTAAAATTACTGTCTTTTTATTGTAGGCATAATAATTATACATACAATGATGTGTGCCATAATGGACTCAGACAATTTTTACAATAACATTATTCAAGGCGAAATGATTGTACAAATGGTATAACGAATGAATTATTTCATACATTAACTAACGTCGATGACCGAAGTTTTTACTGACATTGAATTTGAACTAACTAATTTTGTGTGCATATCGAACGAACTTGCTATAGAATGGCGTGGCTGAAAATTTGGTTTAGTACCTGCGCTAAGTGAAGTAGTAGACTTCATTGAATACGAAATTAATTAGGCAGAGACTCGTTCCACCTGTTTGAATCTCAACCGATAATTGAGGTAATTGAACTCTAATACTAATATAAATTAAATTTTGCTAGATGTCCTTTGAAAAAACGCTTCCGAGACAGAATTCAAGATGGCGATATATTGAATTGACTGCCGTATTTGTCATAAATTTATACCATTTTCCGTCCCGTGGCAAACGAAACCTGATAGTCCGAAGATGGTTCCTATTATTATAGTTCAGTAGTTGCGAAATGCTCTAGGACTTTTAAAGTCCTAAAGTGAACAGATTTTGATGGAATAGTGCCAAATTTAACATTTGGTATAGTGTTGAACTGTCAACAGTGTATTAATATCCAAAAACAATTTGTAGTTAAGACTACAGCTTACGCCGATGAAGTTGTACGGCTGGCAACGGACAATTTGCTACCAACTCTTAACGAGCAAATCAAGCGGCCCTAAAAACCGTATATGCCTAGACAAGGAATTGCGGAGTCGCGGTTAATCCCCCGAAAACCGAGCTGGTATTATTCATCAACAAAAGGAAGATACCACAGTTTATATAATAATACCTTCTGTTGGAGGCTCTCCCTTCAGAACCTCTGACAGCGGAAAATGCATGAGTCTTGTGCTCGATAAAAAAATTCAATTGGAGACTGAACATTTACGAAAGAATCAAAAAAGCCACAATAGCCCTTTACTCATGCGGGATTTCCTCCCAAAATCATTTTTATTTTTTATTTTAACAGGTATGTGCCCACGCCCAAATGGCGTGTAGATCTATTGTGCCTGAGACCACTTTTTAGGGCAGCAGTACTTCTACTTTCCTTATGAAAGCTATAATTACGGCTGCGGTGGAGTTCCTTAAGTCTATTGGAGATATAATGTCCTTAAGGAAAAAGTTTCTCCTAATTCTACACAGAGCTACACACTCATATAGAATGTGTTCTGCGGTTTCGTCCACTTCTAGGCAGGGGTGGCAGGTGATATCCTCCGTAATTCTCATTTTATTAAAGTGGTAAAGTAATTGACAGTGACCGGTAAGGAAGCTCACAAGCCTTCTTATGTCGTTTCTGTCATATTTTAGGATATCAACTGCCTTTTTTTGGAAGGGTCCTGAAAAAAGGAGACCCTCTAAACTGCATCAACTATAGATATATTAGTCTTCTCAATATCGCATATAAGATATTGTCTGCAGTAATATGCGAACGCCTAAAACCGATCGTCATCAACCTGATAGGTCCTTATCAGTGCGGTTACAGGCCGGAAAAGCCCACCATTGACCAAAAATTCACACTACGGCAGATCTTGGAAAAAACCCATGAATGTAAAATCGATATGCATCACCTTTTCATCGATTTCAAAGTTGCCTATGGTAGCGTGTATAGAGACGAGTTATACGGAGCCATGTCTAGTCTTGGCGTCCTTGCCAAGCTCGTCCGTTTGCGCAGAATGACAATGGAGATCTCTCGCTGCTCCATCGAAGTCGGTAAGAACACCACCGAATCGTCCGATGTCAGGAAAGGTTTTAGACAGGGTGATGCGCTATCATGCGATCTCTTTAATACACTCGTAATACTTCCAAGAATTGTACGAAACTCACAAGCCAACACCGGAAGTACAATTTTTTACAAGTCTGTACAATTACTCGCTTACGCCGATGACATTGACATAGTGGGAAGAACTCAGTGGGGCATTTGCGAGTATTGAGATCAAGGCAGCATAGATAAGTTTAGCGGTCAGTGAAAGCAAAACAAAATATAAGCTGTCTGTACAAAACGACACACAACAAGGCCGTCATGGACAGAACGTGACAATAGACCGATATAATTTTGAGTTAGTAAAGGACATTTTCTACTGCTGTTTATATGGGCTAAGAAGGCAATTGAGTAACAAAGATTATCTCGAACTACTAAGGTAACACTGTATAAGACACCAATCATCCCAGTCCTGCTGCATGGCGCAGACGCATGGGCTTTGCCAAAATCGGATGAGGATGCCCTTGGTTATTTTGAGAGGAAAGTTCTTCGAGCGATCTTTGATCCCGTCTGCATAGACGACGAGTGGAGGAGAAGGTACAATGCCTAAATATACGACCTATATAATGAAAAGGAGTTAGCCAGAAGAGTTCACATACAGCGACTAAGATGGCTGGGTCATGTAGAACGGATGGAGACCAACTTTCCAGCCAAGTAAATTTCAAATCCACCCGGATGGACGGCACAGTATAGAACGACTTCGTAGTAGGTGGCGCAAATAAATGGAGGGGGACCTCAATCAACTTGGCGTGCACAACTGGGGGCAGCTGGCTCGTAACCGGGCTGCTGGAAGAGGTTTGTTGGTTGAAGCCCAGTTCCACCCTGGACTGTAGCGCCACCTAAGTATGTAAGTAAGTTAGTTTTTTTGAGTTGGACAACTTTTTTAGCTTGTCTGAGGCCTTGGAAGTTATTCCAGTGGGAGATGCATATGTTGCGTTCCCAACTGTTTAGGGTCAGTTTAAAGGCAGAATCAGATATTCTTTAAAAAGGTTCAGGTCCAGTGAACAACTTCCAAAATCATACTATTATCCAACGATCCTACTGAAATGTCTAGGCCATGTACCTATTAAAGACTACATTACGCCATGCTTGGACTATTAGGGAAAGAGTGGAAAAGTGGCCTAACACGCTATCCATAGTAGTGTTCGTAAATGACTCTAAAATGAATACTGGCGTATGTTCAGGCATCTTTTCCGAATCGCTAAATATATCGGAGTTAATCCGCCTTCCGAACTACAGCAGTATCTCCCAAGTGGAAGTCTTAGCAGTGACAACACTCACCCGTGAGTCTGCGATACCACCAAAAGCTGTCACCGTCGTTATCGACAGCCAAGTGGCTATAAAAGCTACTCCTGCTTTCAAAATAAAATCGAAGCTAGTGAAGTGCTGTCGAGAAGAATTTCACGAGGCAATCTATGAGGAAACAACCCACTTTCTATGTCACTACCCGGGTCTACATCACACCAGGAACAACTTCCGCGGGACACACTTCTTCCAGGACCTAGAAGAGCTTTTCAATAACCAACAGTCAAGACAAAATAATGAACTTCATCAAATCTACAGGATGGTTTGTACGTAACAGCGCAGTGTAATGCTCATGGCAAGATTGCCATGTGATGATTAAGTGTAGATGGATTGCCTTGCTTTGCTTTACTTGAATAAACTCTAGGGAAAAGGGATTCCTACTATTGCAGTTTTAAAATTCACTGCTGAACAGTCAGAAGCATTTTCCCCCAAAGATATCACAATGGGTCTGTATTGACCTGAGTGTGGCATGGGGTGGCGTACTCTTTAATATTCATCTATTGCCTTGAGGGTTTTCATAAGAAAGGAAACCCTCTCAACTGCGCCAATTATAGAGGTATCTTCTTCACACTTCGGCAGATCCTGGAGAAAACCCAAGAATTCCAAATCGATACTCACCACCTCTTTATCGATTTCAAGGCCGCCTATGACAGCATCTATAGAGAAGAGCTTTATAGAGCCATGTCTAGTTTTGACATCCCTGCCAAACTTGTCCGCCTGTGCAGGCTGACGATGGAGAACGCTCGCTGCTCCATCAAGGTCGGTAATGACCTCACCGAGACCTTTGATGTCAAAAAAGGCTTTAGACAAGGTGACGCGCTGTCATGTGACTTCTTCAATATTGTACTTGAACGGATTGTGCGGAACTCACAAGCCAACACCGGAGGCACAATCTATTACAAGTCTGTACAACTGCTTGCATACGCCGACGATATAGACATTATCGGAAGATCTCAGCGGGCTGTCACCGGTGCTTTTGCAAGCATTGAGGCGGAAGCGGCCAAAATGGGTTTGGCGATAAACGAGGGCAAAACCAAGTATATGCTGTCAACTAGAAGGGAAAACCAACATCGACGAATTGGACAAAACGTCACCGTGGGCAGCTATAACTTCGAGGTAGTAAGGGACTTTGTCTACCTTGGCTCTGCTATAAATTCAGCAAACAAAATCAGTGCAGAAATCAATCGAAAAATAACTCTTGCCAATCGCTGTTTTTTTGGGCTTATAAGGCAATTCAACAGTAAAGCCCTTTCTCGAACAACTAAGAAGACTCTATATAAGACCTTGATCATCCCAGTCCTGCTTTACGGCGCTGAAACATGGACTTTATTAAAAGAGGATGAAGATATCCTTGGTCGCTTCGAGAGAAAAATTCTTCGTAAGATTTTCGGTCCCGTTTGCGTTGACGGGTTTTGGAGGAGAAGATTCAATCACGAACTATACGAGCTGTACAGCGACATCGACCTAGTCAAAAAACTGCGTATTGGACGTCTGAGATGGCTAGGACATGTAGAGCGAATGGACACCAACGCTCCGGCCCGCAGAGTCTTCGAATCTAATCCCGAGGGACGACGCAGTAGAGGGAATCATCGCCGTAGGTGGCGCGCACAAGTTCAAGGGGACCTCGACCAACTTGGAGTGCGCAACTGGAGGCAATTAGCTAAAGACCGAGCTAAATGGAGAGGCTTGTTGGTTGAGGCCCAGGTTCACCCCGAACTGTAGCGCCACCTAAGTAAGTAAGTAAGCCTCCTCAATATCGCATTCAAAATTTTTTCTGTGATATTATGTGAACGCCTATCAGTGCTGTTTCAGGCGAGGAAAGGCCACCATCGATCAAATCTTCACACTTCGACAGATCCTGGAGAAAACCCAAGAAGTCTAAATCGATCTCTTTATCGATTTCAAGGCCACCTATGACAGTATCTATAGAGAAGAGATCTATCGAGCCATGTCTAGTTTTAACATCCCTGCCCAGCTTGCCCGTCTGTGTAGGAATGGAGAACGCTCGCTGCTCCATCAAGGTCGGTAATGACCTCACCGAGACCTTTGATGTAAAAAAAAAAGTTTTAGATAAGGTGATGCACTGCTTTGTGACTTCTTTAATATCGTACTTGAACGGATTGCGCGGAACTCACAAGCCAACACCAGAGGCACATCAAAAGCCTGTACAACTTTTTGCATAAGCCGACGATATTGAAAAACTCAGCGGGTTGTCTCCCGTGCGTTTGCAAGCGCTGAAGTAGAAGGGGCCAAAAGGGGTTTAGTGATAAACGAGGGTAAAACCAAGTATATGCTGTCAACAAAAAGAGACAATCAACACCGATGAATTCGACAGAACATCACAGTGTGCAACTACAACTTTGTCTACCTTGGCTCTACTATAAATTCTGAAAACGACATCAACGCAGAAATCAAGCAAAGACTAATTCTTGTCAATCGTTGTTTTTTTGGGATAATAAGGCAATTCAGCAGCAAAGCCCTATCTTGAACAACTATGGAGACTCTATATGGGACTCTATATAGGATCATCCCAATCCTGCTTTACAGCACTGAAACACGGACTTTATTTAAAGGGGATGAAGATATCCTTGGTCGCTTCGAGAGTTCTTGCAATCCAAATTATAAGGGTCATACTGGAAAAACATCGTGATTCCTTAATCGTGTTGGTTGACTTTGAAAAAGCTTTCGGCAGACAACCACGATATCTGATATGGGTGGCACTAAGCCATCGAGGGGAGGGGAAACCTATGTACAGATAATCATGCAAATGTAGGAGGGAGCAAAAACAACCGTAAGATGCCCCATTTTCCCAATCAAAGTCGGGGTTCAGCAGGGAAACATCTTAAGCCCTTTGCTCTATATTGCAGTCCTTGACTATCTGCTTGAAAGTAAAGTCAATCATCGCGTAAATGTAGAGTGAGTAAAGTGGCGAGAAAACTCCGCTATCTTCTGTGACCGAAAAATTCCCTCTAAGCGGAAAGGAAACCTCTACACTACAGTTTTGCATCCAGCACTCACAGTGTACAAACTGTAAATAATCGGCAGCTGAGATCAAGATGCTTCGCATGACAGTAGGAGTGACAAAGCTTGACCGAATAAGAAGTTCGAAGATTCATGGAAGCCTTCACGTCAATAAAACATCTTGGGAAAAGTAGAGTTCGACCGGCTCAGCTGGTATTGTCATGTTCAAGGAAGAGTTGATTTGAACCCCGTTACAAAGGCAGTATTGATGAACGTTCCAAAGATATCGCGAAAGAAAGACAGGCCTAAAAACTCCTCGATCACACTAATGCAACGACATCAGCATTTGGTTTGCCTCAGTAGAGAAAGGATCAAAAATCGGAAGCCCTGCCGATATTTTCTAGAATCAAACAGGAGAACCTCACAGGCTAGCCAGTAGTAATGCCGTGAAGCGAGAGGGTTATGATCCCTTGAGCTCAGAAAATAATATAATAGGAAGAAGTGTTAGGTATATATTTCTACTCTTTTCGGGTACGTCATTTTCATCTAGGAATTCTTATAATAATTATAAAAATATTTGAAAACCTGGCGTTAAAAATGCGGGAAGACTAGTACATGTTTCCAAAACATGAAAAAAACTCAGTTAATGGTTTAACTAACTCCTACTCTCACCTCTACGCATTAAGTCCAAAATAGTCACTATCTCAACTGTATACGGGATCTTAACTCCTTTCAAATCTCTTTGTTGATGTAAAAAGAATGAAGGAGTGTTCTCACTTAGTCATTTTGCTGGAATCTGGCGACAGCTGAAACGATATTAAACGATGTAGCCTACTTTTGACTTTCCGATATTATCTTTGACCAATATTACAGGAATACCAAAAACACTTTCGAGTATGCTATAACGAAAATTAAACAGCTGATTTTAATCAGAATTTATACTAAATTCAAATGTAGTATGCGTAGCAAATTTTCTAGAAATGAGTCTTTATTATAGAATGCTACTCTATAAAATGTACTTATAGTATTAAGGCAGGTATTGTACCTGATTGCTTAATCTGCATGCATAAATTAAACCTCTTTTTACAAACTGAATTACTCGAAGTCAAAAGTGTTTCATATACGAGTGATGTGGATAGGAAGGTTAACCAGTTATTATTCATCTAATAACTATTTCGGCTTCTACTAATTAACTGCTATGGTGTAATTAAATAACCACATTCAAAATATGCACAATCATTGTGATTGAATGCATAGAGAGTTGTATAAGTGCTAATGGGTACACGATTTTCCATTAATATTTATAGATTATAATTATGAATGCACAATTATGGTCACATCACTCATAAACATTAATAATATTATAAACGGTGCACATCGTATTTGTGCTTCTTGAAAGGTTCTAAATCTGCCGCTTTATACTCGTACAATCAACAGGTGGACAAATCAAAGCAGTTCTGACTTTTATAGATCTACTTGGCATCCAATTAATTGGTCATTAAATAACTTCTGGCTTAACAAGTTTTTTGTATTACTTTTCTTTAAAAATAAATATCTTGTGTAAGCTCGTTATAGAATTTGCACATTTATCGGTAGGTATACCCGGTCACTTTTACTAGATTAGCTTTAATTTTTTTTTTTTTTTTACTTTCGAATGCAATGAAATATTTTATTTCAGTCGGATCAATAAGGCGCGGTTCTCGATTGTTTACTGAACTACAAGTCAACGGATTGCTTGGTGGATGAACTAAAAATTTAAATCGAAGAATTATGCGGATACCTACAAGACTCGTACTGGTGTTTGTTAACAACTTCTATAATATGTTAGTATTGTCTTTAGGTCAACCAAATGAATGAATGCTATGTAAATACGAATTATGCACAAAGGCACTTCAGCCAAATGTGCTGTATTACAATACGCTGTACACCTACAGCACTACTTTGAATGTTGTGGCATGTTTTTTAAGGTTCAGTGAGCGATGCACCATCTATGTACTTGAATATCAATAAGCTTATTTGAAATAAAATTCGTTTTTTTTCTTCATAAGAAATACTTATTGGAATTAAACTCGAGGTCTATAGTAAAGCGTAGCTGGTAAAATGTATGCGTCATCACATATTTTTTGTGGATTACGTGGATTACATAATATGCCTGGACATCCCTGAATTGATTGATTAGATTAGTTGATACATACAGTAAGAATTTTAATCTACCAAAGTTAGTAAGACAAAAGCTCTTCTTTCTGCTACATTTCCTACACTAAATTAAATGTAGAACTGCTATTCAAAAACATTGTGCATTCTCCACCATCAAGTGAGGAGATCAAACGAAAAATTACTCTTGCCAATCGGTGTTTTTATGGGCTAAGAAAGCAATTGTGGAACAAAGGCTATCTCGAACTACAAGGTAACTCTGTATAAGACACCTACACATCATCCCAGTCCTGCTGTATGGCGCAGAGACATTGACTTTGTCAAAAACGGATGAGGTTGCCCTTGGTTACTTTGAGATAAAAGTTCTTCGAGTGATTTTTGGTCCCGTCTGCATAGACGCCGCGGCGAGTGGAGGAGAAGATACAATGCCTATAGTATAGGGCCTACACAAGGACATCGGCTAAGCCAGAAGAGTTCGCATACAGCGGCTAAGATGGCTGTTATGTAGAGCGGATCCTAGATGCGTACTTTTCATTTTGTGAATTTTTACCATACTTTGCAATTGTATTTGCTAGTGATTATCCATGTGGGCGCTGCTGTGGCGCAGAGGTTAATGCGTCGAACCACAGTGAGGTTCCATGTTCGAATTGTTTTCACGATCCCACCTCTCGCGAACGTCTGACAAACATCCGAGAGAATTTGCTGTCACAAGAAAGCTTCTCAAGCAAGAATTGCCTTACGGAGACGGCACAAAACTGTAAGTCCCTTCCATTCGAAAAATATAACGCACACATTACGAGTGGTTGCGAGAAGCTACGCCTGTTTGAAGGTTTTAAAATAAACACAAAACTATACAAAAAATATGCTAACTTTACAAATATATACCTATATAAATCCAAAATGCTTGATGCACAATAATAAAGGTGTCATATTGCTGACTGTCTAGGAATATAATTTGGAAATGTAAATGTGACATTATTAAAAGATAGGAAATGTGATAATATATAATATAAAGTGCCAGATGTAATCATGACATGCTGGGACCGTCTCAAGCTGTCGAAACAAAGAAATCGGCATCATCAAAGGAAGTCTGGCTCTTGGTCTTCTCGTGATCTTAGACTTAGGTATCGTAGGTGGTTGGCTTACTTTCCTTCTTAGCAAGATACGAGCAATGATGATGATTACTATGAAGAATCCTGTTGATGCAAGAAGTGAGTACTGGTGAATTCTGAGAGTTCTGATTTCCTTCAGAATGTGCTCCTGACTTCGCTGTAACTGCTTGTTCCACCCTTAAAGTCTCTAAGGAGATATCTGTTTTTAGTATTGGCATTTGTTCTCCCTTGTAGTTAAGCTTAGTGAGCTGCTCGGATAGGTTGTGTTATAGAAGGAATGAAGAGGTGATCCTGCTACTTATTGTTAGTCTTCCAATCACTATCATTGTTTGGTTATAAACCATGCAGTTCGACGGCAGCCTTAGAATACCACTACCCTCTAAAGTGGTTGGTATTGGCTTAAAGTTACAGATTTTTTTTTTTTTTGGTTGCGCCTGTAGGTGCAGGAATCTTCAAAGATACCAATGGTCCGTACCATTGGTTATGCCCGATTCATATATCTGACAATGCCATCAGTGCTAGTCAGTATATGCCTACGGGCTAAACTTCACCCCCTCAGAGAGGCACTATGAGAACCGGCTGCGCGTTCTCATAGTAGTAGGAAATTCGTCCCTCTCTTCTTTTTCATTTTTGTGATGACTACGACTAAGTTGCCTTAACGAGTAGTTTACGCTTCTGTAGTGTTAATCGCGTTAGGTAGGTAGCTTTCCAGTGAAGGCACCTACTAATACCGTCATTACATGCGGTTTTTCCTTACGGCGCTAGGTCGAAAGATCTTGTTCTTTGTAGTCGGCGCTCAAGGTTTGTCACGTCCATAGTATGGATTATTTCATTATTGCAGTGAATATGAAGACGGGTACGAAGTTTGCGAGCAAAGTTTGTTACTTCGTCCCTCACGGTAGCAATTCCTAAATCTCTGTGAATATCACTATTTCTTATATACCAAGGAGCATTCACGATTGCTCTTAGTATTTTGTTTTGAAATGCTTACAGTAGAGCCATATTGCTTGGTTTGGTACAACCCCAAAGTTGTATACCATATGTCCAAGACGGTTTTAGCACTTGCTTATACAGAAGCAGTTTGTTGTATACGCTTAACTTCGAGTATCTTCCGAGTAGCCAATACATTTCTCTAAATCTGATTTCGAGCTCTTTGCGGTTCTTTTTAACGTGTGGTTTCCATTTAAGTTTTGCGTCTAGGGTCATTCCTAGATATTTTGCCTCGTTTGCGTAAGGTATTTGCACCGAGTTAATGTATATAGGTAAGTTGTTTATCTTTCATAGCGTAAAATTTACATGCGTTGATTTTGTCTCATTGAGGACTATTCGCCAGGTTTTTGTCCATTCGCATACATTGTTCAAAGCTCGTAGGAGTTTTCCCGTTGATGATTCGACTGACTCATCCGTTACGAGGATAGCCGTGTCGTCTGCGAACGTTGCTACAACGGTCCCTTCATCTTGTGGTATATCTCTTGTGTAGAGCAGGAACAGGATTGGACCGAGAACACTTCCTTGCGGAACACCGGCGTAGATTTCTTTGTCTAACACGGAAAAGTCTGTTTTCAAGATAAGATTCCAATATTCTGTACAACTTTTCCGGTAAGATTACCCTTAGCTTATACCTTAGGCCTTCGTGCCATACCTTGTCGAAGGCTTGCGATACGTCGAGAAAAGCGCTAGAGCATATTTTTTCCCCTTCTAGAGCTTTTTCAATTTCGCTCGTTATTCGATACACCTGATCGATTATAGAATGTTTTACCCGAAAGCCGAATTGATGATCCGGGATCAAGTGTCTTTCTTCAATTACTGTTTGCAATCGTTTCAGCAGAAGTTTCTCGAAGACCTTAGATATTATTGGCAGAAGTGAAATGGGTCTATATGATTTCTTGTCATTTGCACATTTCCCCGGTTTCGGAACCATAATAACTTCGGCGACTTTCCATTGCCTTGGAACATATAGTAGTCTTAAAGAAGCATTTATAATGTAGAGCAACTTAACCAGCACTTTTTTCGGTAGCTCTTTCAAAATTTCGCCAGTGATTAAATCATATCCCGGAGCCTTGTTATTTTTCAATTTTTTTATTGTCATTCGAAGTTCGGACAGGGATACGGTTTTTACTTTAAAGTTGTCGGGTGCCATATTATCATTCGGATGTTCGATCAACGGTTGTCCATCGAACGGCTTGAACGTTTCCTCTAAGTGATTGGCAAATAATTCTACTTTCTCTTTGTCGTCTTTTGCCCATTCCCCGTTAACTTTCCTAATTGGCGGCGAGTGCATTACAGGTTTCCTTATGGACTTCAAGGCTTTCCATAGAGAGTAGTTTGAATACTTATCAGCGGTCAGGCCCTCGAGGTAAGTAGAAGTCTCGTGATTTTTTAGGTCCTGCAGCACATTTTTAAGCTTGTTACAAAGATGGTTCAGATAAGTTTTATCCGGTGGCGCGCGGGATTGTTGCCATCTCTTGCGCGCTCTCCTCTTTTCTCGTATGAGGTCTTCGATTTCAGGCTGGTATTTGACTTTATTGTTCCGCGCTCCTGTACATTTAAAGCAACATTTTCCTTGCAGTCTCTTCTGAAAGCGTCCCAGTTAGTTTTGTTACTAGTTAACCTAGGCGGTCCTTCTTTTTTTACCAGACTTCCACCTATTTTCAGAGTGACTGCCGAGTGATCTGAGCATAGATCATAGCATTCTTCGACTTCCGTCAAATTTTTAGTTAACCCTTTTGCGATAAAGAAGTCGACGAGGTCAGGAATTTTATTTTTGTCAGTTAGCCAATAAGTTGGCTTTCCTGTCGAAAAAAAGTTCACCCCACGTTTCATGCTGGCTTTGTACAATAATCTGCCTTTTGTCGAATTGCATCTTGATCCCCAGAAAGTGTGTATCGCGTTAAAGTCACCACCTAAGACAAAATTAGGTCCGAGTGAGTCAAAGAGACGAGCGAGGTCATCTTCTACTAGCTTATATCCCGGAGGGAAGTAACTAGATCCGATGTTGTAGTCTAAGCGGTTTATTTTTACGGAGACTGAGCTTATTTGCATAGAATCAAATTCTATTTCTATATTATCTTTGATGTAAAGAGAGGACCCGCCTCTCGCATTTTCCGAGGGATGATTCGCATGGTAATCGCAGTAACCTTTTATTTTGGGTCTAAGTCCCTTTTTTAAGTGCGTTTCCGATACCAAACATATATCAATATTATTTTTCCGTAGAAAAACTTCTAACTCGTCGATTTTTTTCAGAAGGCCGTTTGCGTTCCACGTTAGTATCTTAAGTAGCTGTTTCATATTCATGTTTTTTTTATTGTCTTGCGAGGTTTGAACTCGAGCTTGCTCAATTTGTCAAGTATAATTTTATTAACCCTGGTTTGCTCCTCAAATTTTTCCAATATAATGGTAAATATTTGGCTGACCGGGTCTGTTGTAGCTGATCTTAATTTGTTTTCGTTTGACGTGACTTGCGCGTACGATCTCGCGTCAACCTGTGGCGGTTTTTCTGCTGCACTTGGACCAGCGACGTTCTCCTGCGCAATTTTTTTTTATTTCCCTTTATCGGTCTCGTCGTTTTGACTGGATAAGCGGTCTTAGGCTTATCGGTTTTATGATCTCTTAAGCTTGGGTTCGGGTGTATCGGTTTCTTGAGAGTATCGCGCCTTTTTTGAAGCTCCTTTGCTACTTCACAACCTCGATAGTTTGCTGGGTGCTTGCCTTTGCAGTTTATGCAGGTAGCCGGAGCCTGCTTGTTTAAGTCACACCTTTCTGATAAGTGGTTCCCGGCACATTTTACACATTTCGGTTCTTTTTGGCAATACGGCTGGGTGTGATTGAAACCTTGACAGCGTTTGCACTGTTACAGATGACGTTTATCATTGTCTCGTTTGGCACACTAAAAATCCGTGTATTTAAGTGGTGCATCTCTATCTAATATGCGTTTGCTGGAATGTTGCGAGTAAAACATGAGTCTGACAACTGTTAATTATGATGTAATATACTCATTTCACAAGAGCTAACGGCAGCGTCAGATATACATATACTCTTTATTGGATGCTGGAGGTTGCCCTAATAATAACCTTATGGCTTTTGTATACATATTGAAAATTCGTTCTTGTTGATGGGATAATAGTGGTTTCCTTGAAGATTGACTAGTGGATAGTGGATAGTCTGACAGATATGTATACAGCTAAAATTGCCGTTGTGCCAAGTAGGTACTGGTAGTACCTTATAGACCTTAAACTCCTCATTATATAACAGCTGAAGTGCTGTTTCTATAATAATTTTAGGTACTGCCAGTTACTCTTCCTCGCGGGATAAGAATCTTATATAGGTAGTTGTAAAATAGATTCATATTGTCGCTCTCCAGGTATCATCATTGAACGTGGATTGTCGGGAACAAGTTTATAAACTCCCTGAAGCCATTCACTTGGAATATCAACATATCGAGGATCAGAGATGGCGCTGCTTATTTTATATTCTTTTTCAAACCTGGTCTGTAAGAAAAATTTCAGTTGTCAGTTTGCGATACTTTATGTCACTTTTGAATTTAACGTTGGGGAACAAGATTGTGCTGTGAATAAAATTCAGCTTAAAATTTTATATTTCAAAAAGAGACTCGACTTTTATTCCCTACAATCATTTTGTTGCTGGCCGCAACAAAGTTTATTCACAGGCTGCAAAAATAAAGTCAAATATTTCGACAATCAGCAAGGATTTGGTACATAACCTTGACGAAAGAGTGTACAGGTATCGAAGATTTGCTTTGAATGAGTCATATAAGAAATACTTCAAGAAAGACGAAGGGAAAACTCCCGGCCTATTTGAAAGACTTTCAGCTAAACCAATCTCCTATAACACCAACAATGGCTGAAGAAGAATCTAAGTTTAGATGATACAGCGATCGAGACGTCCGCAGATGTCTCGATGGAAAACCTGATTCAGCAATTGTCCAAACGATTTCAGGCTTTGGAGACGTCGCTCAATGTAACCCAAGAACAACTGGCAGAAAGGTCGTGCCTTCCCAACGTATCTTCCTATCCAGGTCAAACACCAGTCATGCAAATTATGCCGATAATACCGAATCCTATGTTGGCCTCCAAGGAAATGTCGATTACGGGGGTGGCACCTGCAATTAGTTCAACATCAAAAACATCGACAGAGTCGGCAGCATATCTGGATTGTTTCAGCGGAATGGCATCTACGTCAGCAGTATCAGCTTTGGGAGAGCATACCGCTCCGCCGCCGTATCCATCAGCGCCGAAATCACCTCCCTTACACTCGGCTAGTTTGCCAGCAACAGATTGCCCGGCTGGGAACACCGCATGGAATTATGTGTTACCATCGTCAACAACACCGTTTGTAGCTCCTCCAGTAAATGTCTGCATACCACCTTACATATATACGAACACAATGAACGTTAGACATGACAGCAGAAGGACACTGCATGAACTTCCGGAATTCCATGGTTGGCAACAGTTGAATCACTTTTAATATATCCTACAAACATTGTAGAGGTTATAGAGCAGCTGGCATTCAGATTTGGACGACCAGAAAGTTTAGTCAAGAGCCAAATAGCCCGAGTACGTTCCTTTCCGGTCATTCAAGAATCACAAATTGATCAACTGCTTCCGTACGCCACAATGGTTCAAAATTTGGTGGCGTTTCTTAAGTCGGCGAGTCTGGTAGAGGAACTAGTGGAGAAGCTTCCACTTAGCCAGAAGAAGGATTGGGCGCGATTCGCGTATATCATACGCCCTTACGCAACAATCGAACATCTGGGGCGGTGGGCTACCGATGCAGCTCGTCAGATTGCAAGTATAACGCCAACCACAATACATTTTCGAGACGTTTCTGTACAGCAGGGAAAAGGGGCGCAATCAACCTCCATGCGTCGGAAGTTGGCTGTCCGCAATGCAATGCTGGCCATAGGTTAATGGAGTGTAAGTCATTTTTAAAGGTGCCAGTTTCTCAAAGGTGGATTGTAGTCAGAGAAAAGAAATTGTGCTTCTCGTGCTTACGATTCGGACACACAACGATTAAGTGCAGAAGCAGGGAAGAGTGTGGAACTGAGGGCTGCAAGCGTTTTCATCATCGGCTATTACATGACGGCAGTAAAGAGACTCCAGTGAAACGTGCGGTCGAATCAATTTTGAACTGGCAAACCGTTGAATGCGTACTCTTTGTCACTTTTTAGAGTTGTACCAGTTAGACTTTACGGTGCGAAGGGTTCAGATGATACATATACTATTCTGGATGAGGGTTCATCGGTCACGCTTATTGAAGAGAATATCGCAGCTGAAATAGGGGCTCTTGGCGTTCCCGCACCGCTGACGCTTCAATGGTTTGGTGATCAAGTGGTAGTGGAAGAGTCCAGAATTGTTGACTTAAAAATAAGCTCAATGGAAAGCATAGCATAGCATAGTCGTACAGTAGAGAAGCTATCGCTACCTATCCAGACTTTACAACTGGGGGCACTGCAGACCAAGTATGTATATACATCTGCGAAGCACTCCGGCGTATGACTACGTTAATGCGGTGCCTAGACTGTTAATTGGGGTAGATAATTGTCACCTGGGGCTACTTCAATGGACCACCAAACAAATGAAAGGCCCGGTTGTAACCAAAACTAAATTAGGGTGTATAGTGTATGGGCCAACACAAGATGATATCCAGGTCAGAGCTCCGGCCTTGCATATAAATAAGGCATATATGCAAAACCTTCACAATTTAGTAGACGAGTACTTCAGTGTGGAACACTATGGCGTAAAACAATTGGCAAATCTCGAGTCTGTTGACGACGAAAAGGCACGAACAATTCTCAAAGATATGACTAGAAGAATTTCTCCTGACCGCTTTGAAACAAGCTTACTATGGGCCAGAGACGATGTGGTTTTACCGAACAGTTACTCGATGGCTTTTGGTCGTCTGCAAAACATCGAAAGGAAAATGGCTAAAGATAAAAATTTCGCCAAGAGGTATGAACAGAATTTGATGGCCTATGTCAAAAAAGGCCATGCAAGAAAGCTTCTTCCAGAGGAGGCCGCTAAGATTGGTCCAAGAACTTGGTATCTGCCACATTTTGGTGTCAGGAATTCATACAAACCAGAGAAGCTACGCCTAGTGTTCGATGCAGCTGCCGTGGTTGGCGGGGTGTCACTGAACTTGATGTTGCCAAAGGGACCAGACTTAAACAAGCCAATGCTTTCTGTTCTGTTCATGTTCAGGGAAGGGGTGGTAGCTGTGTGCGCAGTCATTAAGGAGATGTTTAGTCAAATTCGTGTACGACAGGACGATCAGGACTCTCAACGGTTTCTCTGGCGACATGGGGATAAAATGAAGTCCGTTGAAACCTACATGATGACGTCAATGACCTTCGGAGCTGCATGCTCACCGTGTAGCGCGCAGTACGTAAAGAATTTAAATGCGTCAGAATTTGCAGAGGTTCACCCAGTGGCAGCAACCTACATCATCAACCGTCATTATGTGGACGACTTCGTAGCTAGTTTCCGGGGTGAGGAAGAAGCCATCGAGATAAGCAGGCAAGTTCGACAGATTCGTCGTTCCGCTGGTTTCGAGTTGCGGGGTTTTAAATCAAACTCCAAAAGACTAGAAAACGAACTGGATGGTCGTGGCGAGGGTAAGTCTGAATCGTCTCTCAACATGAATAAAGAATCACCGCTGGCAGTTAATAAGATCCTGGGAATGTTTTGGGACTCCGCAAATGATGACTTTGCTTTCAAAATAAGACTTCACCGAATTTCTCCCGAAGTGGCAGCTGGTAGTCGTCGTCCATCGAAACGGGAAGTCCTTAGCATCGTGATGTCCATCTTCGACCCCTTTGGGCTGTTGGGAAATTTCACCATACTCGAAAGTAATTATCCAAGATCTATGGAGGGAAGGAATCCTTTGGGATAAGCACTTGCCGGACCCGATCTATGACCAGTGGAAACAGTGGTATTCCGAACTAAAGAATATTGAAAATTTTCGAGTTCCCCGTAATTATTCGGCTTTGCTGGCGTCAAGTTCAGCCGAGGTTGAGTTGCATACGTGGATGCCAGTGAGGTGGCATATGCGGCAGTGGCATTTTGGCGCATCATCGATGGCAGCAACATTCAAGTATCCTCTGTTGCATGGAGGCGAAGTGTGCCCCGAAGAAGCTACTATCTATACAACGTCTGGAACTCAGTGCAGCAGTACTAGGAACTCGTTTAAGCGATACTATAATAAAACACCATACAGTTAATGTCATCAGACGAGTGTTTTGGACCGACTCGAGAACGGTAGCCGGCTGGATACAATCGGATGCAAGACGGTATCACCCATTTGTAGCACATCGAATCGCCGAAATTCTCGAGAGCATAAAGAAGGAGGATTGGCATTGGTTATCGACAAGTAGCAACGTCGCAGACCAGGCTACACGAACCAAGTACCCACCAAAGTTTACTGCAGATTCCGGGTGGATAAAAGGACCAGATTTCCTTAGAACAAACGATAACTTCCTTCCGATCACTAAGTTGGATGCGGCGAGCGGGGGATGTGACCAGGAGCTCCGGCGCACTTTCCGGCAATTGCATTTGCGGATAACGGGGAACCATCTCTTTAACCTGGAACGTTTCTCTAACTACTTGCGACTGAAATGAACCGTGGCATGGGTAATGAGATTTGTCCGCAATCTCCAATGCCGCATCAAAAGAAAACCCTCCGAGTTGAGAGAACTAACTGCAAAAGAGATGCTTTAGGCTGAATTACTTCTGTGTCGAATGGTTCAACATGCAGTGTGCACAGACGAGATTTACCCACTGGAAGATAGAACTAGATATCTTAATCTAGTTCTATCTTTCAGTTGACATCATTCCTGAACAGGGACTCAATACTACGGTTGGGAGGCAGAATAAATGCTGCTGTTTGTTTGCCTGTCAGTACACGGTGTCCTATATTCCTACCTCGAGGACATAAATTAACAATGATGATAGTATATCGCTTTCATCAGGACCTACACCATCAGAACCGGGAACTGGTAGTCAACGAGATTAGACGGCGTTTCTGGATACCTGACACGTGCCGCCGTAAAGAAAGCTCAGAAGGAGTGTCGGAAGTGCAAGATGGACCAAGCTACTCCAAAACAGCCATTAATGGGACAATTGCCACCAGACCGCTTGACACCATTTGTGAGGGCCTTTTCGTACGTTGGCCTGGATTACTTTGGACACATGGATGTTACAATCGGGCGTAGAAGGGAGAAGAGGTGGGCTGCATTGTTCACGTGCCTCACCGTACGCGCCGTTCATATTGAGTTAGCAGCAGACCTATCAACAGATGCATGTTTACTCTGTATCCGAAACTTTATTAATAGACGCGGTGTTTCCATCAGGATCCGGAGTGACAACGGAACTAATTTTGTTAGAGCTAAGAAGGAGTTTCAACGAAACCGTGAGCTGTTTGACTACGACAAGATCCAGGCTGAGATGTCAACGAGAGGAATCGACTGGGTTCTCAACTGCCCATTAAATCCTAGTGCTGGTGGGTGCTGGGAGCGCCTTGTACAATCAACTAAACGAGTTTTGGCCTATACTTTGAGGCAGGAAGCTCCACGCCTCGAAACACTCCAGAGCTTACTAATAGAGGCGGAAAATATCATTGACTCGAGGCCGCTCACTCACTTGCCAGTTTCTTCGGAGGAGGAGGAGCCTCTCGCTCCAAATTATTTTTTACTGGGAACAACAAATTCAACGCAGACTCCTATCAATGATGAACACCTATGCCTGCGGAAGCAGGATCGCATCGCCATGCGACTAAAAAACAAATTTTGGAAGAAATGGATGCAGGAATACATTCCCACTTTGACCCGCAGAACCAAATGGTATCGACAAGAGACTCCTCTGGTCCCAGGAGATTTGGTATTGATTTGCGAGGCGGCGCTCCTTCGCAGTCGTTGGAGAAGGGGAATCGTTGTGAAGGTGTATCGAGGAAGCGATGACCAAATACGTGTAGCGGATGTCAGTACCGGAAGTGGTGTTCTCAGGCGACCAAGTTCCAAGCTGGCAGTATTGGACGTTGCGAAGACCTAGATGTCTTCACGGGGGAGGGGATGTCGGGAACAAGTTTATAAACTCCCTGAAGCCGTTCACTTGGAATATCAACATATCGAGGATCAGAGATGGCGCTGCTTATTTTGTTATTTTTTAAGCCTGGTCTGTAAGAAAAATTTCAGTTGACAGTTTGCGATACTTTATGTCACTTTTGAATTTAACGTTTGGGCACAAGATTGTGCTGTGAATAAAATTCAGCTTAAAATGTTATATTTCAAAAAGAGACTCGATTTTTATTCCCTACAATCATTTTGTTGCTGGCCGCAACAGGTATGTTGTCATAAATTCTTGTTAATTCATCCCTAAACTGCTGAACTGTTAATATGAGTGGCCATACTTTTCGACTATGTGTTGAAAACACGACATCTAGTAACATATTCTAGGTATTTCGATAATTTATCCTTGTCAGTATTGCATTTAAAGGAGTGGAAGTAAGCATTTTGTAAGTGATATATTTGCCTATTTTATTGCTTAATCGACTCAGTTAATAGCTTAAGGAGGAGGACATCCGCTCAATCTGCCGTAACATCAATGCCTACCTTAAAGAATTGGAAGACTTTTTCGCCAGTCGCAATCTCAAGCTGTCCCCAGATAAATCCTCATCCACCCTATTCGCCACCTGGACCAAAGAGGTAAACCTACCACTCGACATTGAGATACATGGCAAGGCGATCCCGACAATAAACCACCCAAAGATTCTGGGAGTCACATTTGACAACCTACTGACTTTCTCTAGTCATTCAAGAAATGTCAGGAATAAGGTCTTAAAATCTCTGGCCGGTAGCACATGGGGGAAAGACAAAGAAACTCTCCTCACCACATATCTAGCAATCAGAAGATCGGTTCTCAACTATGCGGACCCCACGCCTCAGTGATACTCAATGGCATAAATTCCAAACAAGCCAGAATGCTGCACTACGCATTATCACAGGCTGTCACCGCATGTCCCATGAAGATCACCTTCATCAGGAAACAAAGTTGCTCAAAGTCAAAGAGCATAACGAACTTCTATCGAAACAGTTCTTACTGGCTGACAATCGTCCCGATCACCCGAACAGAGATATATTCAGCCTCCCTACACCTCCGAGACATATTCGATCTGACATCCGTTCATACCGTGAAGAGGTTAATGGGTTTATAATCCATACGCCACTTGTCCCAGCGTTTCACAAACTGGCTTTGAACTCTATCCACCAACACGCTGTCCAAACTGCGCTTGATAACCGCCAGACTAACATTGAGCTAGGCGGCCGTCCTCCACCGATACATCATAGTAAAGAACATCTTCCCAGACGCACCAGATCCACGCTTGCCCAACTGCGATCCGGCTGGAGCTCCATGCTGAGCAATTATATGCACCGCTTACGCGACAGTATCACTGATCAATGCCCAGACTGCGGCTCGTCACCACATAACACCGCCCATTTGTTCAGTTGTCCGTCGCATCCCACAACACTTACACCAAGATCCTTATGGACTCACCCAGTCGAAGCTGCCGCTTTCTTGGGCCTCGACCTTACTGATGACAACCCACCTACACCACCTTAACGTTTGAGCCATACGAATCAACATAGTTGCTACAACAACAACAACATTTTCATTTGCTTGAATATTTTCGATGGTCTCTTCATACCGTTGGGCGAATCATTTGTGCAAAAGTTTAAACAGCTCGTTTGTCACTGTCCCAATGAAATCAAACGGAGAGCGTTTTGTTCTCCTTATTCACTGTTTCCATGTAAAAGGACGTCATTATTTAGTTCAATTTATTGGAGTTGCTTTACAAACAGGCTTGGCGTTTCTTCACACATTATTACTTTTACCTCTGCTACATTCGTGGACGCGAACATTTTCTTCATATGAGTAATGTGTTAAATTCTGACCAATAGTTGCTCATGTTGACGAATATTATTGTCTTCCATGAGCTGGAGATCAATTTCACATTGCCCATGGTATTTTGCTGATTTCACTCCTACTTCCCACAGTCCTCAGAAGTGAGGTGAAGCAGGCCATTCAATACCATTCACCACAAGTTTTTTGGATGCATCTACTTCCGAGCGACTGTTTGATTGCATGTTTTATCTAATTTCCTTGTTTGCTCCGACGAAGTTGGTGCCATTATCGCTATAGATGTGTGCACATATTTCTCTTCTAAGTGTAAAACGCCTTACAGCTGCTATAAAGGCTGCGGAGTTGAGATCGCTTACCATTTCGATGTGAACTATCTTGCCCACTACCATCACTTGATTATCTACCTTGTCGCGGTGTGATGGCTTATACTAGAGCTCAAGACGCTTGGAATCGACATCGGGGACGTATCACGTCCCAAGCGGTATCGCCGCAACGATGAGCGACTCACTTGAAGAGGCTCGAAGTAAAAACTAAAAGATAATCATCCTACCTAGTCTCTCCTATCCTTCTTTTCTTCCCCACCCCTCCCCCAACTCTTCCCCCTGGGCTGGATCAAGGTGTCAACCGTACCGTGCCGAGGATCAGCCTGGCTGAGGGCCCAGGACAACCAAAAATAGCTCAGTCGTAAACGGTGTATCCAGAGACAGCGGGCACGCTCTGGTATCAACTGCCTTATCTGCATAATGCGGGGCTCTGTGCAGACTGACCACCCTTTCCCTAGCTACTCGTGGGACCAAAATTTCTAACACATACAAAAAACCAGACCTTGAGGCCGGACCTCAACAAAAAAACCCGGAAACAGCCGACATCGTCGGCAGCTCTAAAAGCACTACACGTGTGGAAGAGCATCTGCAGAATCTCTGCATTGACGATTCCGTCAGCGAGTGCTCCGTGCTGTCGGACGAGCTGAATAGCGCTACACCCACGTGCAGTTCAGCTCCTCCACCTCTTCCCAAGCTCACTGACCAAGAAAGGAAATCGCTAAGTCGTGAGACTAAAGCGGCTTTCCGCATCCTTGACCGACTAGGCAAAAAGACGGAAAAGGAGTGGAGTCAGCAGGAGCGGGAATCCCACGTCTGGGCAACTGACATTGCCCGACAGTTCAGCGAGCTAATGAAGCTAAAGCCTCTGCGGCACTTCGCTACGGCACTTGGGCAACGCCACCCAACCACCCGTGGCACACGCCACCCTTCCACCCGTGGCTCACGCCAGTCCTCCACCCGGGGCACTCGCCAACCCACGAATCAGAGTGAATCCCTCTCCTCGAAAGTATCGCTCCCACGCTAACGACACATCGAGTCGATCTGGTTTACCAAACCAAGCTGGGGGCCAGTCCGTAGTCGCGATAGACTCTGCGCCCAAGAGACGCAGGTCCGTAGACGAGGAGTCCAACGCCTCGAAGAAGACAAAGAGCTCAGTGAGCTCCAAACCCTTCTCCGAGACGGTCAAGGACAGCCTCGTCGTCGCGATAGTGGACCTGTCTGACGAAGAGGGGAGGATCTCCTACGATAAGTGGAGGCTCATTGAAGGCAGAGTGATGAACTGCCTTTACGAGCGTATAATAACTCATCCCAACTCTCCACCCACCTTTCAAGACGCTGGCTGGCATCAAGGCTTCGTCAAGCTGATCGCATGCGACGATCAGAACTCGGTCGACTTCATCGCCGCTGCCATTAGCAGCATAGGTGAAATCTAGCCAGGAGCCAAGCTCAAGGCGGTGGAACGGAGCCAAATCCCCCACAGGCCGAAAGCAAGGATCTGGGTTCCACTCGAACCGCCCGAGCCAGCAAAAGTTCTTAGCCTGATTGCCTACCAAAATCCGGACCTACCAGTCAAAGACTGGAAGGCATTTGAGGAGCCACCGAGCTCTAAAAAAACGGATAACGACACCAAGAGATCTGGCCGCTCGCTAGTCATCTCTCTAACTGCCGAATCAATACCTCTACTCCGCGCGAAGGAGTTTAAGATCCGTTGTGGTCTGAAGGTAATTGATGTAAGGCTTTTCACGGCGGACCGTAATAGCATCGCAGGTCCCTCTAACTCGGCGACTCCCGCCCTCCCCCGCGTTGTAATCCCTGATGATGAACCATCATCCCCCGATGACCTAAACGCTACCGTCGTGGAGAGGTCCATATCAGCTCATAATGATGCTAAAACTGATACAGATTAATCTCCACCATTCTTCCTTAGCATCCGCTAACCTGTTACTTCGCCTCAGTGAACGAGGCTTTGACATCGCCCTGATCCAAGAACCTTGGATAAGAGATGACACCGTCATAGGATTAAGGGCCCCAGGATATACGCTATACCACGCGAAGAATGTAGGTAGAACACGAGCTTACATTCTTGCAAAAACCTCCTTAAACCTAACTTTTCTTCCCCACCATAGCACAAGAGACCTAGCAGTAACGCTGCTTAAATCAAAAAACACCATCATCTGGCTGGCGTCAGGATACCTACCCTATGAAGACCCCGAGTCTGCTCCATCCAAGGAAGTGGAAGAAGTGGTAGATGAAGCAAGGAGGAGAAGAGAAGCCATCTTATTGGGGTGCGACACCAACGCGCACCATGATCTATGGGGAAGTACCGACACTAACCCTCGAGGTAGGTCTATTTTCGAGTATTTAGTAGGCACCGACCTAGTAGTTTGTAACAGAGGAAATAGTCCTACTTTTATTACCAAGACCCGGCAAGAGGTGCTTGACGTCACCTTTGCTTCCCAAAATATCTATCCTGCAATTTCCAACTGGACTGTATCTGACAGTCATTCGTTTTCCGATCACCGCTATCTGGAGTACAAGCTGGAAATCTGTCACAGTACCGCACCCTTGGTCTTCCGCAATCGACGGAAAACCGACTGGTGCTTACACAATAAATCCCTCTCTGCTAAACTATCCAATCAAGTGTACACTACACCAACTACACAATTGGAATTAGACAAGCTAAACACCGTTCTAACTTCTGCATTTAATACAGCTTTCATCGAATCCTGTCCGACCACAAGAAGAAAGGTGGGCAATCGTCCCCCATGGTGGAATGCAGAACTCAACAGCCTTCGCTGCACAAGCAGGAAGTAGTTCAATAAAGCCAAATGAACAAGGCTACCACTGGACTGGGAGATCTACAAAGAAAGTCTGAAGAACTTCAAAATAGAGGTTCGGAAAGCTAGACGCAGATCCTGGCGCGGTTTTTGTCAGAGTATTGACAACACGTCTCAATCCTCTAGACTGCGTAAAGTCCTCTCCAAAACACCAACTATACCTAGTGTCCTCATGAATCCCAATGGATCCTGGGCTGAATCGGACGAAGCATCGCTCAACCTGCTCTTGGACACTCACTTCCCCGGCTGCACGCCTACCCCCAACGATGATCGCGCCCTGGTAATTGCTGCACGCCCACAGGCACATCCTCATCTTATCAGCGAAGATAAGCTGAAATGGGCAGTAAACAGTTTCGAACCATTCGAATCCCCGGGACCGGATGGTGTTTTTCCGGCCCAGATTCAGACGGCCTTCAATATAGTATGGCAGTATCTTTCCTGCATTCTGAAGGCTTGTCTTGAGCTCGGAACAACACCAACTGCCTGGACCGAGGTAAGAGTGGTCTTTATACCCAAAGCAGGCAAGACATCGCACACCCTCCCAAAGGAACTAAGACCTATTAGTCTAACGTCCTTCCTTCTCAAGATTCTGGAAAGAATCCTGGACCTACACATCAAGTCAGCTACCTGACTTCACTCCGCCCAAGATAAGGGGATCCACCCTCAAGCTTTCAAATAGTGCTAGCTATTTAGGCCTAAAGCTTGACCGCAAGCTAATTTGGAAGGAGAATGTCGTCGAACGGGCCAGGAAATCGCTGGCCGCTCTATACATCTGCAAGAAAGCAGTAGGCTCCACCTGGGGCCTTAAACCAAGCATCATGCACTGGCTATACACGTCGGTGATTAAACCGATTCTCATGTATGGAGTATTGGTATGGTGGCCCGCCTTGGAGAAGAAATCCAACCTATCCATAATGGAAAAAACTCAGCGAGTTGCATGTCTCAGTATTACCGGTGCACTGAGAACTTCTCCCACAGCGGCGCTCCAAACCATGCTCCATCTGCTTCCGATTGACATCGTCAGTAAGCAATTGGCTGTCAGCTCGGCAATAAGACTGAGAGGCTCCAGGCAGTGGAAGGAGCAACACACGGGACATGCCAATATACTTTCGATGCACCGTCATCTTCCCAATTCCACTGACCATCTGCCCACTGAATATGATTTTGACAAGGGCTACACGCACTCGATACCGGACAGAAGTGAGTGGACGCAACGCAATGTCCTTTACAACGAATCGCTGTCAATCTTCACGGACGGGTCCAAAACCAAGGACGGAGTCGGTGCCGGAATTTTCTCCGAAGATCTGGACATACACCTCTCCTTTAACCTTCCAGACTACTGCAGCGTTTTTCAAGCCGAAATCACCGCAGTTCGCAAAGCCGCTGACTGGCTGGCGGCTAGCACAATATCAACACCTGATATTGTTATTTATGTCGACAGTCAGGCAGCCATCAAATCCCTCGCATCCAGCACTACGAGATCTAAGGCAGTGAAAGACTGTCGCATATCTCTTAACGAGATAGCTGGTCAGTACAACCTCACCCTTTGCTGGGTACCAGGTCACTGTGACATACCGGGGAATTGTGCAGCCGACGAACTTACACGACAAGGCTCCTCTGGTACAGATAGCATAAGCATCACCGACATCGAAGCGCCAGCGTCTTATGTTAAGTACCTTATTCAAATCGATGCCGAGAAAGTAGCCAATCATCGATGGCAACATCTAGACCAATGTCATACCGCCAGACAGCTCTGGCCGATACTCAATAAATCCAGGTCCATCGGACTCCTGAAGCACAAGAGAGGAACCCTCTCAAAAATAACAAATGTCCTCACCGGACACTGCGTCATAGGAAGACATGCCCAGAGATTAGGTATCCCTCACAACGACTTCTGCAGAAGCTGCAGAGATGAAGAGGAAGAAGAGACCATCAGTCATCTCCTGTGCGCCTGTCCTGCGCTCGCCAACATCAGGAAGGCCACTCTGGGTGAATACTTCTACAATGATCTTAATGATCTCGGCAACGCCTGC
Source organism: Brachypalpus laphriformis (assembly GCA_945910035.1). NCBI lineage: Eukaryota > Metazoa > Arthropoda > Insecta > Diptera > Syrphidae > Brachypalpus > Brachypalpus laphriformis. The sequence continues at coordinate 109,362,641 of OX246756.1, forward strand.
ACGGCTAAAATTCTCGACTTCATTCAACGAAGCAAATGGTTCCAAGAGTAAGAGGGTGATCCACCCGCCTTACACATCGGCAGTACAATGGACCTACTTCTTGGTCTAAGTACATCCTCATCGAGGGCCGATCCTAACCTAACCTAACCTATCTTGCCCACTAAACAGATAAATATTGCGATATAACCTTTTGTTGTTCCATTTCCTCGTCCTTTGGCTACCAACACCTGAACGGGGACAGTATAATCTATACCAGTATGAGTAAATGGCATGATGGAGTTTCTCTTGCGGCTGACAGCATTCCCATTATTTGAGTCTTTGCTCACTTATTAAACTGATAACATCTTACGCAGCTATGTATGACCTGACATACCACACATTTTTCTTCAATGATCCAGTAAGATTGTCTCAATGTTGACAAAATTAGTCGATAGCCACCGTGTAACGTACGTCTGTGTGTTTGTTTTCGGTTAACCATTCGGTAAACTTGACGTAGTGAGCAAGAATGCACTGGTGATTTTATTTATCTAATAGGGTTGAATGTTCCAGACATCTTCCCACTACCAGAAGATGGTGTTTATCTAAGTATGGTTTTAATGACAGAAGTTTGCTTTTTCTGTTAATGTTTTTTTCCATCCCTTAGGCATGCCAACTCTTTGGAGAACCCCTTTTCTTGAATGATACATATAATAGCCTTGCGCGTGTCTTAGATTTCGCTCACTGTTAACTCTCGTCTTTTTCTTGAATTTGGAGTTTGCAATCTTATTATTAAATACTATAAAAGCAAATACTACTTTAAAGTTTCTAAAATCTTTTTTATGAGACGTGATTATTTACAGAGTCCAATTTCTAACACCCGTAATTTGCGTAGCAATTCAGTTAATTTTGTCGTTATTCCTCCTTTTCCCACCACTTTATTTAAAAAAACTTTTACTCCATTGTGTCCTGCAAACTATTTAATAAACTTCCTTTAAATATCCAAGGCATAAGATCTTTGCCCAACTTCTTAAAACAAGTCAAAATATGGCTTCTGAATTTTGATCATGAAGAAATTAAAGTTCTGCTGAACTATGTCATTTAAATATATCATATTGCCTAATTGTTCTACATACTTTGTATATGCTTTCTCTTCATGTTTTTCTCCACTTTTATTGTAAATACCATATACTTTTTTTTTTGGATATGTATAAATGAATCAAATACTGTTCACCCCACATTACAAATATATTTTCTTTTATAAAGTGGCATTATCACTATTTTTAATTTATAAATACAAATGTCACTACATATTCTTAATAACAATATTGTTATGGTAGATTAAGTAAATGGAATTTGTTAAATTAAGAATAATGAATGAATAAATAAAAAAAAAAGTCGATTTTCCTTGTGAACACCGTTTCTCGAAAACTACTAGACACGGGTACTTGCAATTTTGCACAGTTATTCCTTATTTTGCCTAGATGCGAGTTAAGAAGGGATTTTCCGAAATTCAAGGTCTAAGTGGCATAAAAACGGTTGAGATCAAATTTTCCATCTGTAAATATTGATTCCACAACCGTAGCTCAGTGCAGGCTCTCCGGATTAAAAAAATAAATAAAAAATAGGTGAATTTAGTAAATTCGCCGCTGGTTTAAGGTATACAACACCCTTCTGCGTTGTCCTGAAGCTGAGCAATGCTAAAAACAGTTAAACAAATCATCGCCCACAATTTTTCTTCAGTGGAGAAGAACGGGCAGCAGTCATGCAGCAGTGGCTATCGTTTTCTCTACATCTATAAAAGCATTTGTTCTGTTTGTCCACGAATACGGAGTAGGTACGTAATGATACCTCAACAATATATATATTAATCGATTTGTCGTAAGACGAGGAATATCTTAGAAGTGATTTTAGTATCTTGAATCCGTTATCGGGCTTTTAAACCCATTTTATATGTGTTTTTTTACTGACAAAAACCATTTTCCTATGCTTTACTCACATATTTATTCAAAATGGCTGAACCAATTTGAAAATGACTCTATTCCACGGTTAGTACATTTCCTGCTGAAGAGATTGAGGTATCAATTATTATCCTGTAATTCTTATAACGGAAGTAATAAGCAAAAATATAATTAGTTGAGATATAAAGACATCACACATATGCATGGATCATTGCAATCAATGGCAAAGGCGAACCCCACAGGCGGATCAGTAGAAATGCGGTGAAGTGGGAGGGTTATGATCCCTTGTTTTCAGATCATAACCTCGCTGATAAAAGGAAGAAGAAGATTGTGTGAACGCCTGAAACCTTTTATCAACAGACCAATTGCCCCCTATCAGTGCGGTTTCAGGCCAGGAAAGTCCACCATCGATCAAATCTGTCGCTGTCGCTGCCAGAGCTGACGCCCTAAAAAGCTGTCGCTGCCATAGCTGACGCCCTAAAAAGCTGTCGCTGCCAGAGCTGACGCCCTAACAAGCTGTCGCTGCCAGAGCTGACGCCCTAACAAGCTGTCGCTGCCAGAGCGGACGCCCTAACAAGCTGTCGCTATACATATATGTAGCTGACGCCCTAAAAGCCGTCGCTACCCTTTAGTTAAGTTCAAGCGTTAAGAAACTAAGGCCTATGTAGGTAACTAATTATTGTTAAGTATCCTAATATTGTTAAGAACAGTAAACCGAGGCCACCTTAAGCATTTCAGCATTGTTAAGTATTACTGATTTTTTTAAGGCTAGTTTAAGCATAATCATTATAAATAAATAATACCTCTTTCCCAAAGTTTCGGGTGTTCTTTGGTTGACCCTGGAACCGACGAGCTAAACCTCAGCCCTTGAGAAACACCCTCACACAATATATACATACCATATCAATCGATTTGTCGTAAGAAGAGGAATATCCTAGAAATGATTTTAGTATCTTGAATCCGTAACGGGCTTTTAAACCCATTTTATATGTGTTTTTTACTGACATAAACCATTTTCCTATGCTTTACTCACATATTTCTTCAAAATGGCTGAACCAATTTGAATATGACTCCATTCCTCGGTTAGTACATTTCCTGCTGAAGAGATTGAGGTATCAATTATTATCCTGTAATTCTTATAACGGAAATAATAAGCAAAAATATAATTATTTGAGATATAAAGACATCACAAATATGCTGATATCATTGCAATCAATGGCAAAGGCGAACCCCACAGGGGGATCAGTAGAAATGCGGTGAAGTGGGAGGGTTATGATCCCTTGTTTTCAGATCATAGCCTCGCTGATAAAAGCAAGAAGAAGAAGAAGATTGCAATCAATGGTCCATCAGTGGAGTGCACGCATGTTTGTCAAACAATCTATATCGTATAAAAATAAGTCCCCAAAACGTGAATGAATGCGCTAATCTCGAGAACCACTGAAGGGATTTGGATGCGGTTTTCACTATTATGATCTGTATTTTCCGGGGAAGGTTGTATTATTGTTGTTCGAACACTTACAGAAACTGAGCATTCGAGGTCTAAGTGGCAGAAAGGGGGTTCAAATTAAATTCACACGGTCCTGACTCAACAATGGCTTATTAGATTAAAAAACAAAGTAAAATCGTTTTTAGTAAATTCGTCTAATATTTTGAACTTTAGTGTGATTATCAGTACCAAATCTAAAGCATTTTAATTTTTTTTTAATAAGGATATGCATGAGCTATCAAAACTTTAATATCAATAAACGCGTACATACATTGTACAGACATATAAACATTGCAATATTTTTCACTTTTATTAGATTAGATGTTGTTGATCTTTGGATTTGTCCACATTTTAGAATGTTATAATAGATTTAAAATAAATAAAGTCAATTTTCCCACCTTTTAGAACGGGTGCCGTGAAATAACACTGAGCGAAATAAGACCGAGAAATATTATATTCCAAGTAATTATACGTGTTCTTCAAATGTAATAAACTATTTCATTGAAACGTGACTGCATATCTGTAAATGCTGTTCTGGCAGGTCGTCTGCCGAATCAGAGGAAGAAAGTTGAATATCGTGAAAGGAGTCAAAACCAAAGACGGTACACTGCTTTCCATTGAGGGATGGAGATGGAGCGAGCACTTTTTAGAATTGCTCAATGCCGAACAAGTCATGTCACCAGGAAGACTTTGGCGATCAAATTACTAAAAATTGGCGAATCTACCGGTGTGGATAAAATCCGCCCAGAAATGCTAAAGGCTTTTGGTGAAGAGTTTTTTTTTTCCCCGAGGGTAGGTGAAAAATCTTCCATAGATACTATGAGAATAGCAAGCGCGTGCTCATAGTAGTGTCAGATTCTTACTGACTAAAAAAACACCACCCTTCGATATAAATTTGTTAGATATCGCAACTAAGTAATAACTTATCAAGCAATTTTTCTATCATGAAATAAAAACGTTTGGCAGGTTACTTTCCACTGAAGGATCCTGCATATGGTATTCCGCAATCTAGACGCGGTTAATCATTATCTCGCCAAGTCGAAAGGTTTCGTCCTTTGTAATCGGCGCAATAAATTGCTCTCATCCAAAATTTGTAGGACTGTATTGTTGACATGTCCGATTAGTCGGTTTTTATGCTTTCTCGCGAAGCTTCTAGTTTCAGCTTCGATTGTCGGAATTCCGAGAACCCTGTGGATATCGTCGTTTCTATTATACCACGGTGCTTGGACAATTTCTCTTAGCACTTTATTTTGAAAAGCTTGTAAAATATTGGCATTTGTTTTCTTGGTACAACCCCAAAGTTGTATGCCGTAGGTCCACACCGGCTTTAGCACTTGCTTGTATAAAAGCAGTTTGTTCTCAGTACTGAGCTGGGAATGTTTTCCGAGTAACCAGTACATTTCTCTATATTTGATTTCGAGCTCTTTACGTTTCATTTTCACGTGCGAATTCCATTTCAGCCTTGCTTCGAGTGTCATTCCCAGGTATTTGGCCTCGCTTGCAAAAGGTATTCGGGCCGAGTTTAGGAAAATTGGCAAGTCATTAATTTTCTTGTAAGTGAAATTCACGTGAACAGATTTAGATTCGTTGAGGGCGATCCGCCAGTCCCTCGTCCATTCATTTACATTATTCAGTGCGTTTTGCAGTTTTGCAGTCGTTTCTTCAATTGTTTTACCTACTGCTAGGATAGCGGTGTCATTGGCAAACGTAGCAAGGATAGTGCCGTCTTCGTTCGGTATATCACGAGTATATAGCAAATAGAGAAGCGGCCCAAGAACGCTTCCTTGCGCTACGCCGGCCGAAATTTCCTTAAGCTCGAAGTATTCGACTTAGCAATGCGGTTTTCGTCCCGATAGAAGCAGGACCGACCAATTATTCAGTCTCTGAATGATTCTTGAGAAGACCTGGGAGTATGGTAAACCTATTTACACCTGTTTTGTGTATGTGTCGAAAATATGTGTTAGGGTTCCTCCAGGCAAACTTTGGAGTGTTCTGCAAGAGTATGGGTTTGATCGTTCCCAATTAAGAGCAATGCAGTATTTATATACAAGCTATGGATCAAGAATGATGGATAGCGCACCTAATCATCCTACCCCCGCGACCCTCATAAAGGATTAGCGGGTAAACTATTTCAATGTCAAAGCTGAGAGTGCTTTAAAGAAGTGTACTTGAAATCCCTGATTAAAAGACCCAGCGAAGCGGGTACAACCAGCTAGCTTGCTATAAATCTTCTACAGTAAGCAACTACTTTTATTAATCTTTCGGCAATGTCATAAGGTTTAGACACCGATATTGTCAATACTTCTTTAACTTCCGGAACCTTTGTTGAATGTATTTCTAGCAGCGGCCAATAGGTTGAATAATGTTGTAGCCACTCGGGACCATTCCATTATAATGAATTATTTTTAATTTGGCCTGATGAGTTTATGTGCCTCCAGGAACTTGGCTTCGTCGCTTCCTGTATCTCCGACACCCTGTTTTCGACAAATGTCTTGCAGGTTGATGGACGTTTTTAGATCTAGGTTAATGTGATTGTGGAAACTGTCTAGGCAATACATTGCCTACTTGTCGGCCGTATGTCCGTATTGTTTTTGCCAAAATCTTTGAAGCTTCTTCCGGATGGGTGCCACTTTTGTTTTTGCTGTCAAAATCATTGTTACCTAGGATCTGTTCTGCAAAGCTACTCCGGAGTACACAGCTGCTGAGGCATCACAGAATCCATGAAGCTAAATTTGCTGGCATTTCGTAATTTCCATCCATCTCGGAATTCTGATGTCTTTGATAGTCACAAGATTATCCCTCAGCCTGCTCCATTGATTTTGCAGTTCAACTGTAAGTGGTTCATCCCAGTCAACCTTTTATTTCCAGATTTGCTGCATCAACATTTGTGCGGTTACAGTAATCTGTGCCAACCATCCTAGTGGGTTATACAACTTGACTTTTTCCGAGAGAGCTTTCCGCTTTGTGAGTGTTTGTTCTTGTTTTGTATTTGCGTTGATGCAAACTTTAAACTGGAACATGCCAGTCATAGGGCTCCAGTGGATCGCCAATGAATTAATTACTTCTTCTTTCATGATGTTTATGCCACTCTGACTCTTCGACTCGGGAATACCCTTAAGTAGCCTAATATCATTAGCAGCTCATTTTCGAAGATGAAACTCTGCTCCTTTTAGCATAGTAGTAAGTTGCTTTTATACTTCTCTGAATTCGATTATTGTATCGCATCCGTGATGTACGGATGTACGGATCAGCATAAAAATCGTGTTTCACAATCTCTGATGCAAATGGATACTTCTCTTGTTAATCTAAAGCAAGTTGCTACAGAGTTTTAACTGCCAAGTATGGAGCTGAAGCTCTGCTTTAACGTAACAATAACACTCAATCATAATAATTGAAATTGAAGTTATCTACATTACTTTGTATCTTTCTCATTTTCTGAACTTGACAAATTGTACTATTAGTTTGCTTAAGTCAATCTGACCGACGGTTTCTATACCAGGTCACTAAAGACAATGTACCGTGTAATATTTATCCTGAATTTGGTAAATAAAGTCATTTCTAATCTAATCTAATCTCTGGAGCTGAAGCTGTCTCATAAGTTACTGTAGTAAGTTTATACTCTTTTATGGGTTGGTCGGTGGAGCTTCGCCATAAAAATCGCTGATAATCCTGCTGTTTATCATTTAGGTGGGCGCCGTGCTGCAAGTGGTTAGTGTGCCAGAACATTGCGCGTGAGGTTCCAAGTTCGAATCCCAGAAAACACCAAAAAAGTTTTTTCACAGTCCCACTCTCTCGCGAACTGTTGTCATGAAAAAGCTTCTCAAAACGCCCTTCGTATACAGCACTAAACTGTAGGTCCCTTCTATTCGTGTGAAAAATATAACGCTCACAACACCAGTGGTTGCGAGAAGCTAGGCCCTGACACTTAAAGAGCTGTTGCGCTAAATATATATATGTACATACATATATATATACATATATTATCATTTAGGTTATTTTGGCGATACATTTTTTCTATGTCTGAACATACCATATATGTACGTAGTATATATAAAGACATATTTATGCCTCCGACCTAATTTTGGTAAGACAAGGGCTTTTACTTGTAGCTTGAAGTTCAATGAGAACCGTGGAAATATTATGATACTATCCACCTTTTGTCTGGCAGTTCCTGCGTTTGTAGCACTTAATATACTCACTTCAACGAAGGCCCTTTGCCCTTTAAGCCTAAACAATTGAAACATCGACTCTGTAATAAAAGAACCTTGAGGTCCAGGGTCGATAAGTGCTCGTATTGTGACACTGCGTTCAAGTCCTGTCACCGCAAGTAACCCTTTTTGATTTTGGTGTTTCGTCGTGGTTTTTCTTAAGTCTTGTTGCTTCTGTTCCATTTATTTGACTTGTGGAGCCCTCTTTGGCCATTCTATGTGTAGAAATAAATTGTGTTTTTAATTACAATATTTGCAAGTCCGTTAGCTAAAATATTGGCCCTGTGTTCCATGTCGTAAGCAATTGAAGCAATTTTTGGCTTGTTTAATCTGTTGATACCTTTCCTTTGTTGGCCAATTTATGAATTTTGGACAAGAATATATGATGTAGTCACCTTTACAAATGGTGGCTTTAGATCCTATGTGCAAATTGCATATCGTGTACTATGAATCATCTACACACTTCTACTGTTTTTGTTTTGACGTTGTCAGTACGTCCAGGGCTTGGTATCTTCTTTGCGAGAATTCCAAAAGAGTGGTTATTGATAGTATCTTATATGGTTCCATCACCCCTTGCTCAAATAGATTTCCTGATTCTGTATCGAGCGCTTTCGGTGTCAAATGCACTATTATTGGGCACCATGACGTTGTATCAAAGCCCATGTTGTTCAAAGCCGCTAACCCTTCCTTTGTGGAGTCCAATATGTTTTTTATTGATGTCGCTGAAGGTGAATTTCCGTGCTGTCCAGTCTTTAATATTTTGTCAAGGTGCATAGAAACAATTTTCCTTTCATATTGTATCTGGATTTAAATGTTTCCCATGCGCTGTTGTATTGTAGTTCTGACTGGAAATTGTTAAATTTTGAATGAAATGTATCTCCAAATGAGTCCAAATTTCCGTAGTGCTAGGGCTACCTTTGCCATGTATGATGGTAGAAAATGGGTCGTAAAAAGTTTGCCATTCCAGAAAGTTTCCTCGAAAGGTATGTATAGGTATAAATATAAAAAAAAAATATAGTCTCGTTTCGCAGTATTTTGTTTGATCTACCCTAGACGTATGAATATAAAATCGATACGCACCACCTTTTCATCGATTTCAAAGTTGCCTATGATAGCGTGGAAAGAGACGAGTTATACAGAGCCATGTCTAGTCTTGGCATCCCTGCCAAGCTCGTCCGTTTGTGCAGAATGACGATGGAGAACTCTCGCTGCTCCAGTCGGTAAGAACATCACCGAACCATTCGATGTCAGGAAAGGTCTTAGACAAGGTGACGCGCTATCATGCGATCTCTTTAACATAGTACTTGAGAGAATTGTACGAAACTCACAAGCCAACCCCGGAGGTACAATCTTTTACAAGTCTGTACAACTACTCGCCTATGCCGATGACAGCGACATAATCGGAAGAACTCAGCGGGCCGTCAATGGGGCATTTACGAGTATTGAGATCGAGGCAGCAAAGATGGGTCTAGCGGTCAATGAAAGCAAAACAAAATATATGCTGTCTACAAAAAAGGACACCCAACATCGGCGTCTTCGACAGAACGCCACAATAGACCGATAAAATTTTGAGGTAGTAAAGGATTTTGTCAACCTAGGCTCTATGGTCAGCTCCGCAAATGACATCAGTAGGAAGATCACACGAAGAATTACTCTTGCCAATCGTTGTTTCTATGGGCTAAAACGGCAATTGAGTAGCAAAGCCCTATCTCGAACTACTAAGGTAACTCTTTATAAGACATTAATCATCCCAGTCCTGCTGTAAGAAAGTCTTCGAATCCACACCGGACGGACGGCGCAGTAGAGGACGACCTCGCGGTAGGTGGCGCAAACAAGTGGTGGGGGACCTCAACCAACTTGGCGTGCGCAACTGGAGGCAGCTGGCTCGTAACCGTGCTGGCTGGAGTGGTTTGTTGGTTGAGGCCTAGGTCCACCCCGGACTGTAGCGCTATCTAAGTAAGAAAGTAACCCTAGACGTATTTGTTTCACGGATGCCATTTGATGGAGGCAACGGTTGACATCTTGTTTAACATCATGTTTTAATGTCTTCTTCTGTTGCATTTGCTATGAATTCTTCGTGTAGTTCCGTCAAAGTACGTAGTTGCTTCATCAACATTTTTTGTTAATAGTAGTAGTAGTAGTATTTCTGTTTATTTTTTCATGAAAAAATTACAGGAATTTGTTACAACATGACAATAATAATATATCGTCTGATGGAGATTGGATTTTTTTTTTCTATAGGTTAAATTCGTCAACTAAACTTTTCCTATACCAAAATGCTTCTACAATGGAATTCATCAGATCACTCCAATTGTTGTGAGGTTCTCCATTTAGCAAGTTGATGATTTGATCTTCCTGTATGATCTGCCTTCCAAAGTTCCTTTGCCGTATATATTTTAATATGAAACATTTCCCTATAAAATGTGTAATATCTTCTTCTTCCCCTTCCCAGGTTGCATAAAGTACAATTTATGCGATCACCCTCACGAAAACTATTTGCATTTAATCCGAGTAACCCTGCGCGTGCTTTGAAAGTCCATGTTATCGATTTTTTTATTTTCTTTTGGTACTACATCATTAAAGTAAGTAAAACCTATGTGATGATTAAGTTTTCTATAGATTCCATGGGAGCTAACTTGTGCCTTCTGCAGATTTTGCTCAATTTGATTATTTCGCAGTATCTCAAGAGTTTTGTTAATATTTTCTTTCCAAATATCTTCGCTTATCGGCGCATCTAACCACCTAACACCGTTACTTCTTCCCAAGTTTCTCCAAGCCTCAAACCAGTAAAATTTCTTTCGGATTATTTGCTTCGTTAGCATGTGAGGTAGTCGGCTTACTGAATATTTGAATAGCGCTTTATGTATGTAGTCCATATGCAATTTTAAAGTGTGAGGATGCATATCGGGGACACCGGTTTCTAGGCTGCGTATATAATTTGGTGTAAACTCAGGTAGACCGAAAATTCTTTTTATATAAAATCTTTGGATTTTATCCACCGTACTAAAGTTCGAAAAACCCCATAATTGAGCTGCATAGCTGTAGACTGATCTCATTACAGCATTGAAAAGTTTAATTTCGGCTGATAAATACTATGTGCTGTTAATACTATTCTTGGCTTTAGCTTCTCTTTCTTGCAATTGCGCAGTCATAGATAGTTTCGGTGTCATTATATGGCCTAGATACTTGTAACTTTTGTTTATTTCTATTTTTTCTTCCTTAAAATGCCATTTTTAATTTTTTGCTCTTTTACTACCTTTGCTTAATATCATGATTTTCGATTTGTCAAGATTAACATTAAAATTCCACAATTTGCAGTAAATTTCTAATTTATTGATCATGCTTTGTAAAACATTAACATCTTCAGCCAGAATGATTATATCGTCGGCATACATCAAAACTCGAACCAGTAGGCCATTTATACGTAAAGCTCCTCCCAGAAAGTCGTAAAGGTCATTTAACATAAGCACAAACAACAATGGGCTTATTAAGCAGCCTTGCTTTACACCCATACATGATCGAAATATTCTGAGATATGCTCCCCATTCCACACTGCTGATGTTGTATTAGTGTATAGATTTTTCAGGAAGTTCAAAAATATTGTTCAGACACCTATGCCACTTAGTTTGAAAAAGAGTGAATTTCGGTCTATTCCATCAAAGGCTGCTTTAAAATCTGCGAAAAAAACCATACACCTTCTTTTTTTCGTTGTTTTTTATCTCTATGATGCAGGATAAATTGTAGATATTGTCCACCGTAGAGTAATGCTCTCTAGATGCTGCTTGAAACTCATTCAGGATCTTGTATTTCTTTTCCCGCTTTGCTAGTCTACTTTGCATGATTCCCATTTGTATTTTAGCCACGCAGTTCATAAAGGCTATTCCACTGTAATATACTCGTATATATATATTTTACTTAATATTTTTGTTATTACTCGAGTGTGTCCTTCGAATAGTTTTCAAGGGTGTCTTCAAATCCCTCCATGCTCCTAATTATTGCTTCTATTTTTATTTCAAGCTTCTTTAATCTCATATTTTGTTCTTTGTCTACTGATTTTCCAGACGATCCAGGCTAATGTGTTCTTCTATGCTCATAAGAAGAATTATATTCTCCAGTTTTGTTTTTAGATTTTCATACATTTCCTTGACTTTAAGAAATGTATTTCTCTGCATACACGGTGTGTCATGTTTGACAAGCAAGTAGCTGGAGTAGCAATCGAATTAAATTATTAAATTGTACTGCTCATTCATCGCATACCTTGTGTGAATGTAAAAAAAGGATTCTGCGGACTTTTCCGGCTTAAAACCGCACTAATAAGGACTTATCAGGTTGTTGACGACCAGTTTTAGGCGTTCAAATAATACTGCAGACAGAATTTTATATGCGATGTTGAGAAGACTTATAGCTCTGTAGTTGGCGCAGTTCACAGGGTCTACTTTCTTCAGGACCGGGCAAATGATGCTAATGTTTCATTTATCGGGCATACTTTCGTCCGACTGGATTTTACAGATGAGCTGGTGCATGCTCCTTAACAACTCATCTCCTCCTCCCTTAAAAAGTTCAGCGGCAAGGACGTCGGCTTCTGCAGGTTTGTTGGATTTAGATATCGCTATCCTCAGTTCATTCTCATCGAGTTGACGGGAATCCTGATTATCATCGTCACTGTTGAATGGTTCATTCTGCCTAACAGCGGAATATTGGTTATCGTCGCCATTTAGCAGTCTACATAAGTGTACCTTCCCCAGCACCGACTGCGATTCTACTATTATATTATCATTTTCGTCCCTGCAGGCTTCTGTTCTGGCCTTGAAGCCCTGGCACGTTGTTTTTAACTTTTTGGTAAATTTTCGAGCGTTATTCCTGTAATAAAGTCTCTCGATCGAGCGCTTCTCATGCTCCTGTTCTTCTTTCTGAGAAGTCTTTTCTCATCCGATCGTATAGCTGGTCAGCAGCTCTAGTCCTTCTATGGAGCGCCACTTTGTATCCCTCATGTTTTGCTGCATATGTTTATTAGCATTCCTCATCGTTGTGGTGGCCGAGAGAAACCCACATCACAGGCGGCATCTCTGATGGCTTGTTGGTAACGCTGCCTACTGAGATTGAGATTAAAAGGAAACTCGATCGGTAAAGTCTCTGTGAAACTCTTGCGATTGTAGCCCTCTGACGTCAAACTTCCTCAGAGTATTTCGTTGATTTCGCTTCGTTCTGCTCCGATACTTTCCGCATCCGCAGCTATGCTACAACTATGTACAATAATTATCCGAGCCTACGTTGGCTCCTCGGAAAGTCCGGACACCCTGAATACTAGAAGATTGCCTTGTGTCGATCGCAATGTGATCGATTTGGTTGACGGTTTTTCGATCAAAACAGCGACATGTCCCCTTGTGAATATCAAGACGTGGGAACCGCGTACTAGGTACGACAAAGTTTCGTCCCACCGCAAAGTCGACTAGCCTGAATCCGTTGTCGGATGTGGTGACGTGCAGGCTGTACTTTCTGACCACGCCTCAAGATGTCCTCTTTTTCCATTAAGAGGTCCTGCGTCACTATCTCTATTCTTAGGTCATGGTTTACTTTGGAAATTCCTTACCGACCTGTGATCTAAATATGTCGAAGCAGCTCCCGTAAGGTGTTCACTAAGTTCAACCCGATTGGAAGTTTATTAGTTTCTTTCCAATTTGGAACACTAATACCAGCTCAACTAGCAGAGGCCCTAGACTGCTATAAAGCAGATATTGCCGCCATCCAGGAAGTGCGATGAGATGGGCCGGGCAAAAAGAGGATGAAAAGCTGTGACATCTACTACGGTGGTTGCTACAGAGACAACAGGCGAAGGAGGACGTCTTTGGAAGGGCAGTCGGTAAGCATAGCCTACACGACACAACGTCTGCTAACGGACTAAGGCTAATTGATGTGGAGCGAAATGTCACCATAGCAAGCACATGGTTTCCTCATATCGATATTCATAAGCAGACATGCTGGTCCAATGACCATGTAACGATCAACCAAATTGATCATATTGCGATCGACGCAAGGCATGCTTTCAGTATTCTGGATGTCCGGACCTTCCAAGCGGCCAACATACACTCGGATCACTACCTTGTTGTAGCCAAGGTACGAATGTAGATATCCTAATCTGAGCAATAAAGAAGAATCACTGTGTGAAAATTTAACGTCGAAAGCTACAATCGCAAGAGACCGCCAGACCCTTCGCTGAACGCGTATCCCGAAATCTCTCAATCACCCCTACGCCGCCAGCATCAAGTGCCGCAGACCAGTGGCAACGCTGCCAACATGCCGTCAGAAATGCCGCGACTGATGTGCTGGGTCTCGCTCGCACACCACCGACGACTCAACTGATGACGACCCCAGCAAACGAAATGAGGACAACGGCCTTCGGAACTGTACGTGGAATGTTCTGTCCCTGACCACCTGGAGCCGAACAACTAGGGGATGACATTTCCGTCCACCTGACCAAAACGAAGTGAGGATAGCAATATCCAAGCTCAAATCCAACAAGGCTGCTGGACCTGACGGCTTATCGGCCGAACTTTTCAAGGCAGCTGGTGATGAATTGGTAGAGTGCATACACCAACTCATCGCTAAGATTTGGTCAGATGAGTGTATGCCTGATGAATGGGATCTCAGCATCGTTTGCCCGATCCACAAGAAAGGAGACCCCCTCAACTGCGCCAATTATAGAGGCATCAGTCTCCTCAACATCGCATACAAGATCTTTTCTGCGATATTATGTGAACGCCTGAAACCTTTTATCAACAGCCTGATTGGACCCTATCAGTGCGGTTTCAGGCCAGGAAAGTCCACCATCGATCAGTTCTTCACACTTCGGCAGATCCTGGAGAAAACCCAAGAATTCCAAATCGATACTCACCACCTCTTTATCGTTTTCAAGGCCATCTATGACAGCATCTATAGAGAAGAGCTTTATAGAGCCATGTCTAGTTTTGACATCCCTGCCAAACTTGTCCGTCTGTGCAGGCTGACGATGGAGAACGCTCGCTGCTCCATCAAGGTCAGTAATGACCTCACCGAGACCTTTGATGTCAAAAAAGGCTTTAGACAAGGTGACGCGCTGTCATGTGACTTCTTTATTATTGTACTTGAACTGATTGCGCGGAACTCACAAGCCAACACCGGAGGCACAATCTACTACATGTCTGTACAACTGCTTGCATACGCCGACGATATAGACATTATCGGAAGAACTCAACGGGCTGTCACCGGTGCGTTTGCAAGCATTGAGGCGGAAGCGGCCAAAATGTGTTAAGCGATAAACGAGGGCAAAACCACGTATATGCTGTCAACAAGAAGGGAAAGCCAACACCGACGAATTGGACAAAACGTCACATTGGTCAGCTATAACTTCGAGGTAGTAAGGGACTTTGTCTACCTTGGTTCTGCTATAAATTCTACAAACAAGATCAGCGCAGAAATCAATCGAAGAATAACTCTTGCTATTCGTCGTCTTTTTGGGCTTATAAGACAATTCAACAGTAAAGCCCTATCTCGAACAACTAAGGAGACTCTATATAAGACCTTGATCATCCCAGTCCTGCTTTACGGCGCTGGAACATGAACTTTATTAAAAGAGGATGCAGATATCCTTCGTCGCTTCGAGAGAAAAATTCTTCGTAAGATTTTCGGTCCCGTTTGCGTTGACGGGCTTTGGAGGAGAAGATTCAATCACGAACTATACGAGCTGTACAGCGACATCGACCTAGTCAAAAAACAGCGTATTGGACGTCTGAGATGGCTAGTACATGTAGAGCGAATGGACACCAACGCTCCGGCCCGCAGAGTCTTCGAATCTAACTCCGAGGGACGACGAAGTAGAGGGAATCATCGCGTAGGTGGCGCGCACAAGTTCAAGGGGACCTCGATCAACTTGGAGTGCGCAACTGGAGGCAATTGGCTAAAGATCGAGCTAAATGGAGAGGCTTGTTGGTTGAGGCCCAGGTTCACCCTGAACTGTAGCGCTACCGAAGTAAGTAAGTAAGATCTTCCAATAGGGATATCTTTCAAAACGTACTGTCGTTTTTGACAATTCTTTCACATTTACTTACTTACTTACTTAGGTGGCGCTACAATCCGGGGTGGAATTGTACCTCAACCAACATACCTCTTCAGCCGGCACGGTTACAAGCCAGCTGCCTCCAGTTGCGCACGCCAATTTGGTTGAGGTCCCCTTCCACTTGTTTGCGCCACCTACCGCGAGGTCGTCCTCTACGGCACCGTCCATCCGAGGTGGATTCGAAGACTTTCTTGGCGGAACGTTGGGCTCCATCCGCTCTAAATGACCCAGCCATCTTAGTGGCTGTATGTGAATTCTTCTAGCTAAGTCGATATCCTTATATAGGCCGTATAGTTCAGTATTGTACCTTCTCCTTCACTCACCGTCTATGCAGATGGGAACAAAGATCGCTCGAAGAACTTTTCGCTAAAAATAACCAATGGCAACATCCTTCGATTTTCATAAAGCCCATGCGTCTGCGCCATACAGCAGGGATGATTGATGTCATACAGAGTTGCCTTAGTAGTTCAAGATAATGCTTTGTTACTCAACTGCCTTCTTAGCCCATAGAAGCAACGCAAGAGTAATTCTTAGTTTGATCTCCCCACTGATGTCATTTGCGGAGCTCACCATAGAGCATATGTAAACAAAGTCCTTTACTACCTCAAAATTAGATCTGTCTATTGTGGCATTCTGTCGAAGATGCCGATATTGGATGTCGTTTTTTGTAGACAGCATATATTTTGTTTTGCTTTCATTGACTGATAAACCCATCTTTGCTACCTCGATCTCAATATACTCACAAATAGAGCATTGACGGTCCGCTGGGTTCTTCTGACTATGTAAATGTCATCAGCGTAAGCGAGTAATTGTATAGACTTGTAAAAGATTGTACCACCGCTGTTGGCTTGTGAGTTTCGTACAATTCTCTTAAGTATAATACTCTGTTAAAGAGATCGCATGATAGTGCGTGACCTTGTCTAAGACCTTTCCTAAATCAAACGATTCGGTTATGTTCTTACCGACTTTGATGGAGCAAGAGTTCTTTATTGTTATTCTGCACAAACGGACGAGGTTGGCAGGGATGTCAAGACCAGACATGGCTCTGTATAACTCGTCTCAGTACATGCTATCATAGGCAACTTTGAAATCATTGAAGAGCTAGATTTTATCGTCATCGGTTTTTTCCAATATTTGCCGTAGTGTGAATATTTGGTCAATGGTGTACTTTCTGTACCTGAAACCGCACTTATAAAGACCTATCAAGATGTTGACGATCGGTTTTAGGCGTAGTTGGCGCACTTCAGAGAGTCTCCTTTCTTCAGGCTCAGGCAAACGATGCTGAGGTTCCATTCATCGGGCATACTTTTGTCCGAGCAGATTTTACAGATGAGCTCGTGCATGCACCTTACCAACTCATCTCCTCCTGCCTTGAAAAGTTCTCCAGCAGCTTTGTTGGATTTAAGTTTAGATATCACTATCCTCACTTCATTCTGACCGGGTTGACGGGAATCTTGACTATCATCGTCACTGTTGAATGGCTCATTCTGCCTGACAGTGGAATATTGGTGATCATCGCCGTTTAACAGTCTGCAGAAGTGTTCCTTCCATATCCTCAGCACCGACTGCGAATCTACTACAATATTGCCATTTTCGTCCCTGCGAGCTTCTGTTTTGGCTTTGAAACCCTGGTATGTTCTTTTTACCTTTTCGTAAAATGTCGAACATCATTCCTGCAATAAAGTCTTTCTCCTCGATCGAGTGCTTTTCATGCTCCATTTTCTTGTTTCTAAGAAGTCGATGTTCCCATTATCTCCTCCGCTCGTAGAGCTCGGGAGCAGCTCTAGTCCTTCTATGCAGCTCTGATTTGTACGCCTCTTGTTTTGCTGCATGTGTTTTCCGGAATTTCTCATCAAAGCAGGGGTTTCTTTGTGGTGGTCGAGAGAAACCCAGTACATCAGAGACGGCATATCTGATGACTTGTTGGCAACACTGCCACTGGTCTTCCACATTTCTGCTGCCAGCATAAGACTTAGATTAGATTAATAGAAACTCGATCGGCAAATGCTCTGGCGGCTTCTTGCGATTGTAGCCATCCGACGTCAAATTTCCTCGTTGATTTCGCCCCATTCTGGATATCCGCATCCGTACCTTGGCTACAACTAGGTAGGTAGTTATCCGAGTCTACGTAGGCTCCTGGAAAGTCCGGATACCCAGAATACTGGAAGAGTGCCTTGCGTCGATCGCAATCTGATCGAGTTTGTTGACAGTTTTTCGATCAAGGGAGAGTCATGTTTCCTTCTGAATATCGAGACGAAGAAACCGCGTACTAGCTACGACAAAGTTTCGTCCCACCGCAAAGTTGACTAATCTGAGTTCGTTGTAGGATTTGATGTCGTACAGGCTGTGCTTTTCGACCACGCTAGTGAAGACGTCCTCTCTTCCTAGCTTAGCGATTCCACTAAAACGAACTTCCTTCATTGAAATCTCCAATCGTAATAAAAGCGAGAACGATATATGTGCATACATACCTATAATACAAATGTGTCAACTTGACGAAGAAGACCACATAAGGTGGAATTAGAATCCCTTGTAGATGGGCGAACAGAGAGCACTAAATGGTTTTGATTCAACCTCAATTCCTGTCGTTACTATTTAAAAAAAAATTTTATAACTCCAAAAGAAGCACAGTTTATATTCGAAGCTAAACAAGTCCGACCTTAAAAATATACATCAAAATTCGCAGGAAAATGCCTTCTATCACATATTATAATTTCATTAAAATCGGAGGATGCCCTTTTATAAATAATTACCCAACATTTTACTTTGACCATTAACCAAACTAAAAGAACCAAACGAGAGAGAGTAAGCTCGAACCGGGCCATCGTGTTGGGTCTCTTTCGCCTTTCACTCTTGTTTTTCTGGTTAGAGGTTAGTCAAAAAACTTTTTTATTTTAGACAGAATTATTGTATTGGCTGTATTTGAACCCATAGCCTTACGCTCCAACAGCCAATACAATATGTACTACACTGTTACCACATCCAATGCACTGAATTAGGACCGCTAAATTTACAAGTGCAAGTTTTGGGCACTCATACTTAAATATATATTGTAGATAGGTACACACCTTATTCACAAAATGGGCTAGAATGTGGCCTGAGTGAAAAGATTTAGATATCTTAAAACTTACGTCATGATTATTTATGTACATCCAGTTCACATTTCCCACGATCTAATGGATTGGCCGAAAAACATCAATATGTACTTACACGGATTCCAAGAAATCAAATTCAGTGTCTAGATCTACTATTTAATGTTTTGACACCATGCAGCGGAAAGTTAGGAACAACTACAGAATTTCCTATGAATCGAATTTCTTGTTTAAAAGATACTCCCTTCCCACCACTCGGCATAAGGTTTGTCCAGATCTAATTTACGCATATACCTACTGTAGGTGTACACAAATCTCGACTGAAAATGTAAACTATCTTAAGTCTGTTTTCATAGTTTTTCAGGAGAGCGAAAAAACTAAAGCGGGCCGCCTCGATTTTATACACTTTATACTTTACTTTTACTTTACATAGGAAGTATTATAGATTCGACACAAAATGGGCTATTAGATACAGCTGTGTATAGTGAAAACATATATTTGTTGCACAAAGAAAAGGAAAAACCACATAAGTCGACTTAAGATGTTTTACCTTTTCAGTCGAGAAAAGGAGAAAAGCAAGAAGGTATATATGTTACCAGTAATGCCCGAAAGCCGTTAATCTGCAGATTACACAATCAAAAATTTGTATTCAATCGGTAAAGTGCGAACATTCTATTATGTGTCGTTTCTCATCCCACTTCTACAGTCATGATTCTCGGAAATAGTCAACGGTAAGAAACAAAATACCAGAAGTACATAAAGCAAAAACAAATACACTTTCAATTTCGGCTGCGGTACTTAATAAAACAAACGATGAATTAAACAAATTGGGCACTAAAACTGACATTTTAAAAAAATTATGCGGATTACCTAGATAAAGTACAAAACAAATGTAAGAGTTCGCACTTTAACTGAGCAAACCAGGTAATCTGCAGATTACCTAGTCAATTTGCAGATCAACGGATTTAGTTGATAGTGTATCCATCAAGTAAGCCAAGTTTATTGAGGTTTACTTCCAAGTTTCACTCCGTTCAGCACATCCAAGCTTAGGGGTGTCGGCTTTCTGTTCTCATTCTGTATTAAGTTCGAGGACATTCGGAATTTTTATCTGCTATTCACGACCTGACCCATTCTTCTTAGTATGAACGCACATTATTCTTGCGCAAGGTTATAATTAGCATGAAGAACTTTCATCTCAAAAACTTCTAGGGTGATTTCAACTAATTATTACAATGAAAAACACGCTTCAGCACCCTACAGCAGCTGGGTGGTATGCAAACATTTAACATATGTATCATCTTCTAAGTTTATCTTCTTGCCAGCTTTTTGAAAAAGGGTGAAGGAAAAGTCAAAACGGTATGATGAGCAACAAGAAGTTAAGTGGGCTCAAAATGGACCATTAGCCACAAAAGGTTATTTGACGAATAATTGAACCGTTTTTGTCCACCTCTTTGAATACACATCCATAGGTTCATAGGTATGTACATACTTGCATGTATGTACATGTATGCTTTTCTCAATCCGGTCACCATTATTATCTAATACAATAACAAAAGAGTTTCAAATTGGAGAATGATGGCCACACAATAACAACAACAATATTGACAATTATTTGAAACATAATAGTAACAATATCATTGAAGGCTAATTACAGTGACCCCGCGATGGAATGTTTAAAAGTTCGGAGAAATATGCTGTAATCGTGTTAAACGTATAAATTCCTGGAATACGATCCTATGAGAAAGATTGGAGTAATCCCATGAGGGGTCCCTCAGACCGTTTATATAGAATTTCACATCAGTAGCATTCAATTTAATAGGTTTAGTTCTATCTACTCCAAGCACACAATGCTGTCGCTAATTATATGTTCGAGATTTTACAACCTTCTTAGATAATTACGGAATTTTTATTGGTAACTTTGCATATATAAGTATGTATCTCAAATAATAATTCGTAATTAATGTATGTACACGATTTACTCGATAACATGGGACGCGTGATTCGACATAACCACTATTGTTAAAAAAAGAAAAAAAAATGAATGCGGGTAACGTGGATAATAGGAAAACCGCACCTGATATCATTTGGGAATCCAGATACATAAGAGTTATTAATCCTGACTGCATGGAACCATCATAAATGATTTAGACTCATGAATCGTCATCGAAAATAGTTACTTAAAAGATTCGAGCCTCTGTTGATATAACGGTCTATTGGAAATTATAATACTTATTTAGGCATCTGAATTTATAGCGCGTAATTGGGCAAGAGGCAAATATAGCGTCATCGGTGTTAAGTATTGAAGATTTGATGGTGGCAGATACAGATACTTATACATGGACATAAATACATACATATGTATGTTTTGCATTAAAGATTCTTATGCATCTTAGAGTTTGATAAAAAAAAGGTTCGTTTGAATGGTGGCATTTATTACTTTCTTCTACTGAAAATAATAAGATGGATTAGTGGGTAATGCATTGCGCACACTAAGGAGTTTTTCTTAAAGCAGTTGTTCATGATAGGGCTTTACTGTCAAATTGTCTTATAGTCCAATAAATCAGGAATTTGCAAGAGTTATTGTTCGCTTGATTTCTGGTGTCATTATCAGAATTAGCAGAGCCAGTGTTTACGTAGACAAAATCATTTACTGCCTCGAAGTTGTAGCTGCGAATTTTTCGGTGTTGATTGTCCCTTCTTGTCGACAGCATATACTTGGATTTGCCCTCGTTTATCGCTAAATTCATTTTGGCCACTTCTTCCAATTACGTCAATACCGCCGAGGTATGCAAGCAGCTGTACAGACTTTTGATAGATTGTGCCTCTGGTGTTGGCTTGTGAGTTTTGCATAATCTGTTCAAGTACGATAATAATGAAGTCACATGACAACGCGTCACCTTGCTCAAAACTTTTTTTGACATCAAAGGTCTCGGTGAGGTCATTGCCGATCTTGGTGGAGCAGCGAGCGTTCTCCATCGTCATCCTGCACAGACGGACAAGTCTAGCAGAGATGTCGAAACTAGACATGGCTCTATAAAGCGCATCTCTATAATGTAGATGCTGTCTTAGGCGGCCTTGAAATCGATAAGGGAATGAAGAATATCGATTTGGACTTCTTGGGTTTTCTTCAGGATCTGCCGAAATGTGAAAATTTGATTGATAGTGGACTCTCCTCGCCTGAAATGATAGGGACCAATCAGGCTGTTAATGAAAGGTTTCAAGCGTTCACATAATATCGCAAAAAAGATGTAATATACGATGTTGAGAAGACCAATGCCACTGCAATTGTCGCAGTTGAGTGGGTGTCCTTTTTTGTGGCAAACGATGCTGAGATTCTACTCATCAGGCATACACTCGACCAAGTCTTAAAGGTCGATTCACAGCTCAGCTACCTGCGAATGCGAATGAGGGAATATTCGCAAATTTTGACATTTCATTCACAGCTGCTTTTTTTGTGGTCGCGGCAATCCGCGAATTTGAGTTGTCATTCATTTTATAACTAATTGCCTAAGCGTGAAAAATGCATAATTACATAGCGTTTCATTTCATTCAGAAGGTAATATCCTACATTCTTTTGATAAATTCAACCACGATCTTACCCACCAAGAACAAAGCAAACGAATTGTGAGGTTAAACTCTCGCGAATGTTTTGGTCGCGGGAATGTGGATTGCGTCCTACATGTGTGGAATGTGAATAAAAGTTGACAGTTCGCAGAATCATTCGCCTATTCGCGGAAAAATCGGTGAATTGTTAATTTCTTTGCAGAAACTAATTACAATTCAACTTTTTATATATTAATCAATAGATAAATTTAGCTCGGTTCCTTTGAAATAATAAAATTGCCAATGGCGTGCTTATAAATGTGCTAAAAACTGTGAATGCCCAAACTGCGAACAAATAGTTTTTAGCACATTTATAAGCACGCCCTTGGAAATTTTATTATTCCAAAAGAAAGTAGCTTAATTTATCTATCGATTAATATAAAAAAAGTTGAATTGTAATTAGTTTCTGCAAAGAAATTAACAATTCGCCGATTTTCTCGCGAATAAGCGAACGATTTTTGCGAACTGTCAACTTTTAGTCACATTCCACACATGTAGGACGCAATCCACATTCCTGCGACCAAATCATTCGCGAGAGTTTAACCTCACAATTCTTTTGTTTTGTTCTTGGTTGAATTTATCGAAAGAAGGTAAGATATTACCTTCTGAATAAAAGCTGCGCTATGTTTTCAAACATTTTTCACGTTTAGGCAATTAGTTACAAAATGAATGACAACTGAAATTCGTGGAATGGCGCGACCAGATAAAAAAGTAGCTGTGAAGGAAGTGTCAAAATTTGCGAATATTCGCTTATTCGCATTCGCAGGTCGCTGAGCTGTGAATCGACCTTTAGAGATGAGTTTGCGTATACTCTCTACCAATTCAACACCATCACTCTTAAGCTGTGCATAGTTGATAGTTACAAAATGAATGACAGCTGAAATTCGCGGATTGCCGCGACCAGATAAAGAAGCAGCGGTGAAAGAAATGTCAAAATTTCCGAATATTCGGTCGTTCGCATTCGCAGGTCGCTGAGCTATAAACGGACTTTCAGTGCTGAGGATAAACGATATTGTGACTAAAAGAGAATTTGTAGAGACAGTTTAAGTTGAGATAAATAAAGAATAAAGTGGTAGAAGTATAACGAAAGTGAAATTGATAGTTGTTAATAAATAAAAAGTTTAAATACACAGAAGATAGCTTTATTATTAGGAACCCCAGTCAGAATATTTCAGTATGAACGAATTCCAACTATTCCATCAAATGTAGAGGAAGAATGAAACTATTCTCAATACCGGCCATTGCCTCTACGGGAGATGTTTGTGGAGTAAAGCGGCTTGGTGTGGCGGCTGGTGAGAAAAAAACTACTTGATTTAGAACGCCCGAAGTTCAAGAACATATTAGAGAGAAGAAAAGATCCTTTGAGGTGTGGATTCACTTAAAAACAGCGAATGAACTGCCTTGGGAGGAGTTTAACGAGAAATTGGAATGTGATCACAGATCTGCAAATAAGATGTTCTGGCAGACCGTTCGCCAACTCAGAGGAAGAAAGTTAATTATCATGAAAAGAGTCAAATCCAAAGACGGAAAACTTCTTTCCAATGAGTAGGAGATATTACGCAGATGGAGCGAGCACTTTTTAGAATTTCTAAATCTGGAACAGGGCACCGAGGATGACAGACCTCAGTAGCAGTAGCAGAGATAGGGTAGGGTGCGGTTTGGCGACCGCTCAGGGCGCCAGATATAAAGGGGCGGCAAAGACGCCCCGTCCTTTCTGTCCGTTCATCCAGTTAAATATTGTGACATGCTGTACTTTCGGCAGCGTCCAGGTCTCCATTAAGAAACTTAAAGTCCACCCAAATGGTGCTGAAAATAACATAAAATTTAAAATAAAACGTATCTTAGTGTATGAGGGCTAGTTTTGTGGCCGTTTTTGCGAGGAATAACACTATTTAAGTTAAAATTAGTTTCCACACCCCGTGCATGGGTTTGCTGGAAAACTATAATAGATAGGGAAAAAAGTGAAAATGCGGAAAACATAGACTTCGGTGCCTTAATAAGAGAGTTTGCCGATAGCAAAGCCAGAAAAGTAAAATTCTATTAGTTTTTTTTTTTAAATAGTTATTATTTATTTCATTCTTTCCCTTGTTTTATTCTTTCTTTTTTTGCACATGGGTTTAGATAGCAGATAGGAGCCCCCATAGGAATCTCGCCCGGGGCATTGATAATGCCTAACCTAGCACTATTGAAGGCGGATTAAGGTATTCTTGGTCACTTCGAGAGAAAAATTCTTCGTAAGATATTCGGTGCTATTTGCGTTGACGAGTTTTGAAGGAGAGGATTCAATGACGAACTATACGAGCTATGCAGCGATATCGACCTAGTCAGAAAACTACGTACTGGACGTTTGAGATATAGAGCGAATGGACACCATCACTCGGGCACACAGAGTCTGCGAATCTACCCCGGAAGAACGACGCAATATAGGACGTCCTCGCTGCGTGTGGCGCGCACAAGTTCAAGGAGATTTCAACTAACTTGGAGTACAGAACTGGAGACAATTAGCTAAAGACCGAGCTAAATGGAGAGTCTTGTTGGTTAAAACCCAGGTTCACCCTGAACTGTAGCGCCACTTAAGTAAGTAGTCTTGTGAACGATATAAATATGTTCCATAACATTTTCCAAAGTTCTGGTTGAAGCGCTCAAATTTCTACGTCAACGTTAGCCTTGAGCTCGGGGACCATCTCGGGCTTACTTATATACACTGTCGGACAAAATAAAGTGCGAAACTAAACTTAAAAGCATTTCATAGTTTTTAAAGCGTTTTTTTTTTAAACTCATTTTATTTCATAATCTTGTTATATAAAGTTATTGTACTATATATTGGACAAGTGAAGCAATTATATTACCTTACGTTTATTTACAAAACTCAAGTGAAAATCAAAAAATCAAAAGGCGAACCCCACAGGCGGATCAGTATGCGGTGAAGTGGGAGGGTTATGATCTCTTGTTTTCGATTCATAGCCTCGCTGATAAAAGGAAGAAGAAGAAGAAGTGAAAATCAAAAAAATAACCCAATATTTAAAAAAAAAAAGAAAATTCATGCTAGAAGACAAAATAAAGTGCAAATTGAAAAAAGTAACAAAAACAAATCAAATATTCAAAATTTAGCTTTAAAAATTAAAAAAACTTAATAGCTGGTGGCTCCTCCTTTATTCTGAATTACTGCCGCAAGACGCTTGGGCATGCTGGAGACCAGATTTTTCAGCGTGTCGCCTGGAATTTTCTCCCATTCATTTTGGAGGCTTTCCCAAAAAGAGGGTAAGTTGCGACGCTTATCCAATGGAATCCTCTCATCCAAAATGGACCAAAGGTGCTCAATTGGGTTAAGATCTGGGGATTGAGGTGGCCACTCCAATACTTCAATGAAATTTTGAGTAAAATACTGCTTAGCTACTTTCCTAGTATGCTTTGGGTCGTTATCTTGTTGAAAAATGTAACTTCCCAAAGACACTGCAGAGGCAGAACGAGCTAAATTTTCCCTGATAATGCTGACTGAAGTTGGACCCATCATTTTGGTATCAATTTTGACCAGTTTTCCAACGCCAGCAAAGGAGAAACGTCCCCAGACCATTACAGACCTTCCTCTGTGTTTACCAATTTTATGTATGCACATTTGGCTCAGTCTTTCAGAGTTTCTGCACCAAACTCGGTTTCTTTTTTTTTTCATCGGACCAAATTATAAATTGCCAGAATGTTTGCGGCTTTTATATGTAAATAGAAGGCTAGACGTTTTCGGATGTAGACTGTACGAAGCGTAGGCTTTTTCTTCGCAAAAAAGTTGTTTAATTCACTTTCTTAATCGCCTTTGCACTATTCTTGGTGTAATGCTTAGTTCTAAATCTTCTTTAATACTCCTTGCAGAAGAAAAGGGGTTTTTCCTTGCCTCAATTTTGATTCGTCGGTCTACGGTTGCTGTGGTCTTCCGCTTTCTTCCGCAAGCATTCTTGAAACTGGCCACTGTCCCTCGTTGTTCAAAATGAAGGCAGATCTTTCTTACCCCAGAAATTGACAATCCATATTTGTGTGCCAATTTTTGGAATGCCAAACCACTTTGACGGTCCAAAACTACCAGTTCCTTCACCTCGGGTGGCAGCGGTTTCATACCAAAGCCTAAACAGAATAAAAAAGAACTAAGAATTGAAAATTAAATTTCCACATTTGATTTAATGCTTCTATACCTCTTATCTTCTTATCAATCGTTAATATCTGTTCTGAAAAATTATAAAATTGTTTACAATATTCCAGCGCGTGGCACACGAAATATAAAACTCACTTTATTTTGTCGCGTCTAAGGTACAACCGGGCGAACAAAAAAATTTCTAGAACCTAGGATCAATTCTACATATAAAAGTTTGAGCAAACAAGAGGCGATCCGAAGAAAACGTGGGCGTTAATAAATGAAATTTTAGGACGAAAGAAGCCGTGTTTGGACGACATCATTCGAAAAACTTCTCACGTAATACGAACACAGCTGCACTAGCAGACGAATTTGCAACCCTTTTTTCGCAGCAGGCAGTTTCGATCATTCATCGCTGTACTCTAACAACATCAGAGCATACTAATGCGAAAGTCCGAGACTCTAGGTATTTTGGAGATATTGAATGCTCGGAGATAGAAAGCTTGTTGCATCGCCTAAATGTTCAAAAGGCGCCCGGAGCAGATGGTATCAGAACGATAGATCTGAAATCTAATATAAACATTTTTGCTCGCATTATAACAAAGTTGAAAAATCTGAGCTTCGATAAGTCAACAGTGCCTACAAAACTTAAAGAATCAGTTGTTCGACCAATATACAAGGGAGGAAGTTAAACCCAGTTAACGAACTATCGTCCAATTGCGATCTTGCCTGCCATTGAGAAGATTATGGAGCAAATAGTTGCAGATCGAATTCGGGATTTCAACGGAAAGCATGAATTAGTATGCAAAAAACAATATGGGTTCCAAAAAGGTAGAAGAACTAACCAACTAACAGCCTGGGAGACTTTGCAAACTTGGTTAATACCAGCTTAAGCAAACGACATCACGTGCTAGTTCTATTTCTTGATTTTAGCAAAGCATTTGATACACTGGACCATAATAGGCTTATAGAAACTATTCAAAAAGGCGAAATTAGGGGAAAATTAGCATACTGGTTAACTGATTACCTAAAAGCAAGGACGTTCCGCGTAAAAATCAAGGATTGTTGTAGCAGTGAGCAAAGAGTACAGTATGGAGTCCCTCAAGGCTCAAAACGTGGCCCACTTCTGTTCATTTTGTATACGAATGAAATGCTAAGATGTTTGAAGAGGAGCTTCCCGTTTGCTTATGCAGATGACACAGCGATCGTTGTCTGCCATCAATCTGTGGAATCAGCAGCAAGGTTGATGCAAGATGAATTTTATGAAGTCGGCAAGTGGTGCCATGACAATGGGATCGTAATCAACGCATCAAAAACCAAACTTATGCATATCCGAAGTCCACAGTACCCAGCGTCACCAATCGTACTAAAGACTTTTGGATGTGCCACCATATCTGATTGCGAAGCTATTGAGGTTGTCGATACATACAAATATCTAGGCATCACTATCGATAACCACTTTCTCTGGGATTCTCATATAAATGATAACCGTAACAAGCTGAGGGGGTCACTGTTTGTGTTGGCCTGTCTGCAATACAAATCTACAGCTTGTGTACAAAAGCAAGTGTACCATGCTCTTATAGAGTCCAGGCTGAGATACGGTGTACTGGCTTGGGGAGGTGCAGCGCAAACATACATCGAAAAGTTACAAAACATCCAAGATAGAGCGATCAAGTTACTATCTAGAAGAGGCACCATAAGCAGCAACGTAAGAGTTCTAAAAGTGAAGCAGATATACGAAATGACAGCGGCGCTGGAATACTATGATGATCCGAACTTCCGAACACAAATCAGTCAACAGTTTAATACCAGACGACGAGCGGATGGAATGTATCAACTTCCTTCCATTATAAATGAGTACGGCAAAAGAAGACTTATGTACACCGTGCCCAGAATATTCAACAACCTACCCCAACATCTGAAAAATATAAACCAGGTCAATGTCAGAAAGAGAAAATTAAAATCATTTTTATTAGAAATAACACAATAATCTTTTAATATTTAAAAAAAATAAAAATTAAAATAGAAAAGTAAATTCGTAACTTGAATTAAATATTAATCTTTTTCATGAATTCTTCATTTATCATTTTTAAAGCATATTAAAATTCACTTTGATAATTGAATTTATATTAAAAAGTAAAATCTAGTGAATAATCTCCTGCCTATAAGCCATACGGCTTCGCAGGTTACTAATTGTAAAGTCATAAAAAAATGTGAACAAATAAAACATGAATAAAAATAAATAAACATGACCGGATATCCAGTAAAGCGTAAAAAAAAACTGCTGCAGAATTACCACAACTGATAGCAAATACACAAAAGTAACTAACGGTTAATTTTTACAAAAGGGTGAGCACATGTCTAGTTGACGTTAGCACAAAAGAATTGAGCCATAAATGCTTTTTGCTTTTAACTAACATGACTTTGAAAGTGCATCAATTGCTTTTGCACTTCATTTTGTCCGATAGTTGTACACGCGTTCTTTCAGATAAAGAGAAGAAAAAAGTCAGCCGCTCTCAAAAGTGACGCGATGGCTGATTAAATACCTTTTCTTCGGATATACTACGCTCCTCAATAACATACGACTACCTTAAAGTGGTGAGTGGGTGATGGAAGGGTGCTCTAAAACGCAAAGGAAGTACACTGACTTACAAAGTAATCTTTTATACTAATCCCTGAAGGAAAGCATATTGCGATCGTGACCTAGCTGAAATAAATTTCTCGAAAAATTCTGGGGATGGTTTGGGCTGCGAAAGAGATTATATAATTTTGTTGTCTATTGCGAGCGATGGCGGGACATTCACACATAATGTGCTCATCAGTTTTGGTGTCCTAAAGCCATAGTCTGTAATTGTCAGATTGACTAATGCCATGTTTCCCAAGGTGGTATTTGAGGGAGCAATGACCAGTAAGGAAGTCTGTTAACTTTGTATCATGTTGGTTCGTTGCTAGAATTGCTTTCGATATTTCACTGAAGAGATCAATAAATCTATTTGTGTGTCTTAGACCTATTTGTGAGTCAAAGTATGAGCGCTTTCCCATGGTTCCCAACAATCTAGCTCAATTTTGATTTGGCTTCTAGGTAGGCCGCAAGAAGGTTGCGGACCAATGAATTTGAGTTGGCAGCTAGTTTATCAGCAGTTTCATTACCGGCGATGCCCTTGTGGCCAGTGACCCAAGTGAGTGAGAGGGTGTTGTGTGCAGCAAGCTGCTTTGCGTTAAAACTGCCATTGTGGCTCGGGCAGTATGAGCAGTGGCTCCATCCTGCTGAAACTACATCTTAGACCTGCTTTCAACAATAAGAAGTAAAAGTTTTTCAAATAATTGGTCGCTGGTTTAAATAATCAAATTCTATTATTCTGCTGCGTTATTCAGATGTCAATCTTTTAATTTTTAAGAAAATTACTAGTTTGTTGAGAAATTTTATTGAAGAAAAATAAAAGTCTGTCAAATGGATTAAGTCAAATATCTCTCTATGCTTCGTAACTCCCACTTCTGCTCAGTCGTGGCTGAGTTGCTAGTGCATCAAACTGCGGAGCTTGAGGTTCAAGATTAGAATCCCGAAATAACACCGACATGTTTGCCTTATCGGGGCCACCTCTTGTGCACGGTAATATTTGAACTTTGATCAGATATCCAAAACAAATCTTAATTCTGATCGATTATTATCAATTCAAAAATCTGCGAACTATACGTACATACATATGTGCATACATATGTATATCACATATTAAATTCCAGGTAATTTCTTGTTGTGATTACAATTATAAAACAACATGTTCACTCCTAAGCGTTTGGATCCCTACAAAGGCTTAATGATTCACTGCTTATGTTTATTTTTTGACATCTGTACTTCCTCTACCTCCTTTTTGTCAGGGCAAAGTCATTCCATCTATGCAAGATATCTGATAATATAACCTACCTACATACATATGTATTTAGTCAACAGGTATGACCAGCACCGGACTTACGTTTTTAGTGCAATAGGTTTTTAAAGTGAACGGTGCCCTAGTTTTTCTCTTTTTGTTCCTAGATACTCCTATATTCAATTCACTTTCAAAGGATAAATGGAGTCATTTATTCATAAAGGAATAAAATAAGGAGAAAAGTCTTGTGCAAACATATAGTTTTTAATTAGAAGTCTAATAGCCGAAACTAACTAGGAAAAAAAGTAATCTCTTTTTTAGTTAGTGCACCCTCTGTGATGATGCCCTAAGCCGGTGCCTAGTGTGCCTTACTATAAATCCATCACTGCTCACCGATGACATAATTACTACACTGATGGCGCTGCGGATAGTCTTGCTTTGGAATTTCGCCACTCAGTTAGGCCCTAACACCAGAAATGCCTGCAATTTTGCTACGGGTGGAAATTAAGTCCCTGGAATTGTGCTCTTTTACTTCAAAGGGCACCTTAAACTGTCCATTGTCTGTCAAGGAGATGACGGAGCAATTCAACAAGTCAAGGTTGACGAGCTCGCCAGACAGGGTATGCGTTTAAGGATTCTGGGTATGTCCTTCGGTTCTTCCAAACATCTACTAAAATTGGACGCTATAGCACCAACAAACCACAGATGGGAAAATCGCTCAACGTGTCATATTTCTAGGCAGATCTGGTCTAGGTTGGATCAGAAACGTTATCGGTGTCCTCACTGGGCACTGTCTGATGGACCAACATGCTAAAAGCTTGGGCCTCCTTTCTAACGACTTCTACAGAAGCTTTATAGACGAAGTGGAGCAGGAAACTATTCTTTACCTCCTATGCGCATGTCTGGCCCTGTTCCAAAAAGATTGCTCCATCTAGGGGCTCCTTTCTTTAAAGGCCTCAGCGAACTGGCGTTCTTTCTTTCGTATAATCTTCTCTCAGGAAAGGTGAACCTACATATAACAATATAACAGCGGTCGTCGCGAAATAATCGTCGTCGCGCCGGCAGCGAAAAATCGCTTTGGTTTGGGAACACCCTTAGACTTTATTTCATGGCACCGGTCCCAAAACTTCTCAGCTTTGGCGACGCTATCGAAATTCCCACCTTGGCACTTCTGTGCTATGTGCGGCAACTTCTCTAAATACAACAGCACCGCGTACGGTATCAGGTACTGCTGCATTTTCAGCTTGCACACTCATCAGGATACACGCTGTCTTTAGTGGACTGAATAGGTTAAGAATGTAATTTCCAGACTAATAAAGCTTAATTTGTGTATAAATAGTCTTGCCAACTGTACTTTATTATAAACGATACTCATTTTTTCCGATTTATTTGGTACTTTTGTGGCCATTTTTTTCGGCCTGAAAGAAGAGTATTAAGAAACACAACTCCAATCGTACGTATTGTCTACAACAAACGCATCCATTCACTATGAACGACTTCTGTCTTGTGAAATATTCCTAGCTGGTCGGAAATAAGACACTCCATGAAAAAAGTGTCCGAAATATCTTCGTTTGACGAGTACGAACATTCTTCGAATGTACTTGATCAGCACAACTACACTAAAAATTACTGCACTGAAAAAAAATTCACCAAGTGGAATTTCGAAAATTTGTTCACTGTTGAACGTTGGGTATAAGTCTTCCAATATATTGTAATATTCTTTCTGGGGTTCGTTTAAATAAAACCGTCTTTTGCGTGTTTTAATCGTTTATTTATTATCAAACACCAACTTTCAATCACAATATTCAATCACTTTATTCACACAACTGTGTCCACGGTGGTTGTGGTATGGGTATTTATATGAAATTGCAAGGGGTTCTAGAACATGCTAGATGTTTCTCCGGGTGAATCGAGGATCGTGGAATATTGGGATATTGTGTGGAACAATTGTGGAACGTAAGCACATCAGGTTGGAATATTTACTGCTAACAGGTTTTGCAATAGATATCGTTGCTACAGTTTGAGATACAGTGTTTTAGTTTTTGGTACACAAACCATCCTGTAGTCAATGCTACACTGCCCCCCTCTTAAACTTGTTCGTCCCGAACAAGATCATCTGGATTACTGCCATGGTAACGATGAAGACGATCCAGGTGGACAATTTTTATCTTGCCTCTTACTCCACGTTGGATCCGGAAGACGACGTCATTGATGCGTGTGACCACTTTATAAGGGCCCTTCCAGTCTTGCTGCAGCTTGGGTGACCTCCGCTTTTGCCGGTGTGGGTTGTACAGCTATATTAGGTCTCCCTCGTGGAAGCTGGACGTTGTTGCCTTTGTGTCGTACCTGGTTTTCATGCGGTCACTCGCTATCCTTATCCTCGTCCTGGTCCTCTGATGTATGTCTCGGATCCTTTCCCTGAGGTCTGCCACGTAGTCTTCTTCACTCTTGGGCTCATCGATGGGGGATCCAAACTTCACCTCACTAGGTAGCCGGACTGCTCGACCAAACAAGACTTCAGATGGAGTATGTCCAGTAGTACTGTGCACTGCATTTCGGTAGGGCATCAAGAAAAGAGGAATTTGTCGATCCCAATCGCGCTGGTGGTCTTCTACGACCTTGGAGAGATGTTCGTTTAAGGTTCTGTTGAAGCGCTCTACCATCCCGTCGGATTGCGGATGAAGCGGAGTCGTCCTCGTCTTTTTAATTTCTAGTTGTTGGCATACCTCTTGGAATATCTTTGATTCGAAGTTTCGTCCTTGGTCAGAATGCAGTTCCATAGGCACGCCGAATCTGCTCACCCAGTTGTTGACGATCGGCCCCACGATGGTCTTCGCTTCCTGGTTAGGGATGCGAACGCTTCCGGCCATTTGCTGAAGTAGTCCATGACGACTAGGATGTAACGGTTGCCATTGTCGGTTTCCGGAAACGGACCAGCGATGTCAGCGGCGATCCGTTCAAATGGCGCACCCACGTTTTACTGTTGCATCTTGCCTCGCGTTTTCGTTCTGGGTCCCTTGCTGGCCGCACACACGACGCATTTTTGGCACCAACTTTCTACGTCGTCCCTTGCGCTGAGCCAATAGAAACGTTCTCGCACCTTCTCCAGTGTCCTGTTTGCACCCAAATGACCTCCGGATGCTACATCATGCATCTCCCGTAGCACCTCGTGTACTTTTGATCGCGGCAAGACAAGCTGCATTATGAAATATTTACCGTCCGGCCTCTCCCATTTCCTTTTCAGCACACCATCTTGCACATGAAGGGAGTCCCACTGAGCCCAGTATGCCTTGAGAGTGGGGCACCTGTCCGAGATATCTCGTCCGTTTGGCTTTCCATAAACTCCTTCCACGCTAATATCGGCTCGATGTCCGGGTCTTCTTTTTGAGCGTTGCGGATTTTTTCTGCACTCCAACCGGCGATAGGCTCAGCTCTTACCCTTTGGATGGAAAGAAGGTTCTTCTCTTCCTGCCGCATACAATGCTTGCAGTTGCTTTTACATGGTCGGCGGGATAAGGCATCCGCATTGGAATGAAGTTTCCCTTTACGATGCTGTATTTCATAATCGTACATCTGCAGGCGTTCAATCCATCTTGCGACCTGGCCCTCCGGATTCTTGAACTGCAGCAGCCATTTTAGAGCCGCGTGGTCTGTGCGCAAAAGGAACTTTTGGCCGTAGAGGTATTTATGGAAGTGTTTTGTCGCCAGAAGTTCTCGCCTGGTCACGCAGTAGTTCCTTTCCGGCTTGGAGAGCACTTTGCTGAAGTATGCGACTACCTTCTCTTGGCCGTGGTGTACCTGCGAAAGAACCGCTCCGACACCGACGTTACTTGCATCTGCATCCACGGTGAACATTTCTCCGGGAATGGGATATGCTAGTGTTGGTGCTTCGCATAGTTGTTGCTTAAGGTTCTTGAAGCTTTTGTCGCACTCACCTGACCACTTGAATTGCCTTCCTTTTTCCGTCAGTTGGTGCAGGCTCTTCGCGATTCCGGCAAAGTCCTTTACGAATCGTCGGTAGTACGTGGCGAGACCCAAAAAGCTCCTGAGTTGGTGTTTGTCTTTTGGAACTGGCCAGTTTTTCACAGCTTCCACCTTGTCTGGATCTGTTCGCACTCCTTCTGATGAGATAACGTGGCCCAGGTACTTAACTTCGGATCTGAAGAGGTCACATTTCTTTGGGTTTAGCTTCAGGTGAGCGCTTCGAAGCCATTCTAGCACATTCTTTAGGTTGTCGCGATGTTCCTCGAATGTTTTTCCTATCACGATCACATCGTCCAGATACACCAAGCAAGTTTTCCAGGTCAATCCACGCAGGACGTGTTCCATTAGGCGCTCAAAAGTTGCCGGAGCATTGCACAATCCAAATGGCATTACTGTAAACTGCCACAGCCCATTTCCTGCAGTGAACGCAGTTTTCTCTCGGTCCTTTGGATCGATCTGTACCTGCCAATAACCGCTTTTTAAATCAAGGGTGGAAAACCATCGAGTTCCTGAGAGTGTGTCCAATGTGTCATCTATCCGTGGCAGAGGGTAGCTATCCTTTTTGGTGACGTCATTAAGACTCCGATAGTCCACGCAGAATCGAGTGGTCTTCTTGACCAGTACAACAGGTGAGACCCACGGACTCTTAGAACTTTCGATGAGCCCTTCCTTCTCCATCGTTGACCCCATATCTGCAACCTCTGTCTGTTTTGCCAATGGTAGTCATCTGGCAGGCTGGCGAATTGGTCTGGCATCCCCAGTGTCTATGCGATGTTGCACCAGATGTGTTCGCCCATACTCTCCATCTTGTGAGGCAAATATATCAGCGTACTCACCGATTAGATTTTCTGCCATGGCTCGCTGATCCTGATCCAGTTCGCAGTGCTTGAGGATCATGTCCCTTACTTCGGCCAACCTGCCTGATGAAACGGGCCTCGCAGATTCTTTTTCAGTTATTGTTGAGATTAAACATATCGGAACACATTCACTAATAACCTCCCCTTGTTTTAGTTTGACGCTGTGGCTCTTTAAGTTTATGAGCCTTACTGGGACCAGGCTATTCTTTGGCTCCACTAAAAACTTTTCCCACGATGTATTGTAGTTTGGGGAAATCCTTCCTAAATCCGGCTCCAATAGGTAGAATCGGTGGCTCCCAGGATCACCCTCTAGTTTTGTCCAAATGATAGTCTCGGAAGATGGCGGTAAGACTTCGTCCTTGCTGAGTATTGTCCTTAAATGTGCTGCATTCTCGTTCCCGTACACCATTGGAATCTCTACGTTCCTGTACCACAGAACTTGCATCCCGATGTCGATGATTACGCCATGTTCTTTCATAAAGTTCACTCCGATGATGCATTCATCACATATGTCGGCCACCAGGAACGCATGAGAAAAGGCCAACCCTGCTAGTTGTAACGTGAGGCGAACTTCTCCGTATACTTTCGCCGCTTCCCCTGTCGCAGTTCTAACACAGTAGCAGCTGGTGTTTGTGCAGCCAAGACTTCCGGACGAGATCTCTTCTTACAATGGAAGCCGTGGCGCCGGTATCGATAGTAGCCACGCACTTGTTTTTGCCGATGAATGCTTCCACTGTTAGACTCTTGTTGCATCGTTTGGTTTGGGAGACCTGGATGGTGGTCTTGGGGGCGTCGATTCCATTAGCCAACTTCTGCCCCGCAAAGCTGGCTCTTAGGCGTTTCCCGACTCCTGGTTTCGAGGAGCCTGGCCAACAAGATGGATGTTGTCCCTGTTAGATGGTTCTTCGTTGCGTCGCCTGTTCGCACAATGTGGACAGTTTCCACGTCTGGGTGGATTTCTGCATTGCCGTTGTAGTTGTCCTATTTTGTTGCAGTTCCAGCAACGAATTTGTCCTCCGCGAGCGTTGTTTCGGTCTTCGATGTCCATCGTCTGGCAAGAGCATTCGATGGCGGCTACTTCCCTCACACGGTGGATTCCCTGACAGGCCTGCTCTGCGGCCTCCATTGTTAGAGCAAACGCCAAAGCTTCGGCGAGCGTTTTTCTTTCCAGCCATTCTTACCGCCATTTGTAGTTTCGCATCAGCTATGCCATGGGTGAACGCTTCGGTTGCCATCTCGTTAATGATCTCCTCGCCGGCGTTTGGATAGGAAAAATGTGCCAGTCGCTCGATGTCTGCTTGTAATTGCTGGAGCGTCTCACCCTTCATCTGGGACCTTCTGTGCAACTGGACCCTATATACTTGCTGCATGTGGTCGTCCCCAAATCGCATCTCAATGGCTTTCACCAAACTGTCGTAGTTGCGTTGTTTGTCCTCGGGAATAGTTTGTAGTAGCTCTGCAGCTGATCCTCTAAGCGCAAGCGTGAGGGCAATGGACCTCTCTTCATCGTCCCAGTTGTTCGTCATTGCCGCAGCTTCGAACTGTCTCTTATATATCGGCCATGATGTTTGACCATCGAAAACGGGAGGCTGCATCTCTTTTTTCCTCTGGCAGTCGGTTGAATACTCCCGAACTTTCTGTTTCTTTACGTGTTCGAGTTCCTTTGCCAAATTCTCGAATCTTCCTTCAACCGCCTCGATTTTTGTTTGAACATTCTCGAATTTTGTTTCAACATTCTCGATCTTAGCCTGTACTTTCTCGAATTGTCCTTCAATTGTTCCGAATTTGGCGTCTAGAGAATTCCTCTGTTCAGCCAAGGAATTTTCTTTTCTTTTTTTGAGATACAGTGTTTTAGTTTTTGGTACACAAACCATCCTGTAGTCAATGCTACAATATGTTGTGATGTTAGTAAGACTAAGAGAAAAAATGCAAAATGTTTAAATTTTAGTGACTTAGACCACTACTACCAAAATTTTGGTGTGTCTGTTTAATTCAAACTTCATCACAAGTACATGAAAAGGTGTATAGTACATATGCCTGTGATTCTTATTTTGCGCTCCATAAACCAAAGAGGACTATTTTGGAGAATAGTTGGCGCACATATGAAAATTGCCTCAATCGCGGATTTTTGCACTATGGCACTGAAAAGATTTCTAATTGTAAATTGTTCTTTAGCTGTTGTTCCATAAGTGGAACGAATTTTTTTTAATATACTCTTCTTCAGTGAAAATCATTACTAAAAACTCATTAATATCGTTCTTTTCTTTGGTTGGTTCCACCACATTTAAAGCCGAGGATCTGTAGCATCTTTTGGTTTTCCCCAATTCGGATTCAGGAGCAGCTGTAAAAATCGAGTTAATATTCGAAAAAATTATATGACTTTCTTTCACATACCGGCTACTAGATTGGAAATATTTTCTTCATTTAGTCAGTTACGAGCTCTTCCTCATTAGTGCATTTTTTTTTCGGGACATGGCATTTTATAAAGCATGATTTCAGTTAAACTAAAACGTTATATAACTTAAAAAATACTTTTTGTAAACTCATGTATTTCGACGCGACATTTGAATAAAAAAAAGTTTGCATTATTTGCTCTTTGTTAAAAAAAAAACACTTATTCTTCTTGCAGTGAATTTATTTGTTCACAAGGAATATTGTATCGGCTGACCATCTGCAGGAAATCTACCAAGCAGCGCTGAAATCAATTTCCCTAGACTCAAAGGAACTGACATTTCACTAGCAGTCCACATGTAGTGAAGAAGAAGAGGAAGATTATTCGCAAAGCCATATACCTACATAAGTTGTGATTGAAATAAAAAAAAGTTCCTACATATTTATTTGCTCATGTAGAATGTCTGTACTATTTTCGTATCTATTGCTTACTAAGCGGCGCTGTTGTCAGTAAAAGGACCACACGTAAACAAACTTTGACGTTTCGTTTGGGCAGTGGAGAAAATCAAATTGTTTCTTTCGTTTGTTTCCTAGTTTATTGCTCTATTTTGAAACGAAGTTAATATTTGTACGCCATGCGAACGATAATATTGAGCAAACACGCCGAAAAATATGTTCATAAAGCCGCAGTTGAGCAGAAGTGTGTGTCAGGCATAATAATTGGTCAAGTAAGTCGCCAGCGGCATCAACATCCAGCAAAGTAAAATTTTAAAATTTTGCTTTTAGAAGACATCAGACGAGAAATACAGCATTATTCACCTGGCAAAGCTTTCGGACGACGAAGAAGCACTAATAGCCCCGCCCGGCGAAGAGGTTTCGCCCTTCGAACTCCTCGATGTCCACTCTCTAGCCGAGCAATGGATAAGTGCATCCAAAATGACCCCGGGGTCATTTAGCGTTGTTGGTGCGTGAGTTCAATTGAGTTCAAAATTATCCGTTTACGTGTCCAATAACAGGTGGTCTTTGGCGTTAATTTCTTTTTCTCGGGTTTGAGTTACCATCTGACTTCCTCTGCTTTTTGTTCTCTCGATTCGACAGTGTTGCTGTATTTTGCTCAACTGCATCCCATATATCACGATGAGAGCATGTCACCATGTTTTCCGAAGTTATTGTTTCTCCTTTGGCTTCTACGTTCCGCGCCAAATTGGTAGAATTCGTGTTTCGAATCCTCTAGGCCTCTTCGGTGTTTAAACAGAAGCAATCATCGTGTCTGAGTCTGTAAAGAAAAGATAGCCACGAAACCAGCGGTGCCCCGTTTTATTATTACTATTATTCGTGAGAAGGGTGTGTTACTGCGACCTAATGGTCTATTGTTCCTCAGAGTTCCCGTCGTACTATAATTCTTCGAGAATAAGATTTGAGAGTCTTGTTTTCGGCGAGAATAGACCACTCTCTCCAGTTCAGCTTCTTTGCAGAATTTGAGAATGAGAAGCTCGTCTATGGTTAGTGTATCCTCTTGTGATACTGGGTACTCGTCTAGATATTTCACTCTTTTTTGAGTAAGTACCTCACAAGACCCCGGAATGTGTACCGGAGTCTCACTGGACTCGTAGAATCTGCAGAGTCCTTCTATACCTAGTTTCCTTAGTTGTTTGTTTGAGTTTACAGTGACCCGTTATGAAACCTGTTAGGATGCTAAGATTATTATTTTTTAGGTTGAGACATCGTTCTCAAATCCTGTGTCACCTTATGGGTCTTAGGGCATCAACCACGCCTACTCGCCAACGTGCTGGGTTCCTGGTGATGGGTTTCAGCTCCAACCAGCTCTTTCCCAGTTGCTGAGATTCCTTTTTGAATGTTTTACATCACATCATACGAGGACCTCTCTGACTTCGCAATTGTTATGTTAGCGAGTTCCTTTACATAGCTTGTCGGGCAATACAATTTTCGTCCTTACATAGAGTGTGAACAATCCATTGCCACTTTCGCTTCTGTATCTATCTATACGTTCTTGGTCTGTTCTCTCATAAAGCTGTTCGTCTGAGATACGATTTGGACAGAACACTCACACTTTACTCAATTTTTAATTTAAAATAATTTAATATATCGCGATGCATTCGACTCCTGTCAAAAATTACGTACGAGTGTGTTCGTAAAATACGACTTTGTAATAACTATATGCGACCATGGTCGGATTCGACTGTCGTGTACGAGTTGAAGAATTGGGGTGACTCGTAATATGTTTCTTAGACAGCGTTTAACAAAAGATTGCATCTATCTTTTGACATTGACGGTCACTTTCCAGCTACTGCAACCATATATGTAACAGTACCGATTCCACGTCAGAGAGGAACAATCGCAGTTTGGTGTTTAAGCTGATTGCACAGCTTCTCCATATTTTAAACAAGAAACCGAATGCAGCTTTAGACTTAGATGTGCGGCTACTCACGTCTAATTCGGTACCACCGTCAATCGAGATTACACTTCCAAAGTAACGAAAGTTTTCTACTCTCTCAACCTGTTGCTTTGCAATACTGATGTGAGTTGTTGATGAGTTTGAGGGAAGTAGAGATGAGTAACTCAGATCTGAACCGGCTCATTGATCCGGCTCTTTAAATAGATCCAATGAAGCCAATCTTCTTCACGGGTTTTTACGGATCACAGATCAGTGATACGTTGATACGCTATGAGCTGAAAAAAATGCGAATTCAAAGATCTTCTTCACGATTCTATACCTGCAGCCACAACATCATATGTGTTGTGTCGTGTGTTGCGCGCGAGATTGCATGTGTTTTTGTATTAGATTACGTGTGATCTAGACGGATCTTATGTTCTGATGTTCTGTACGCTCTCAACAGATCAGAGATCCATATCGTTACAGTGATACATACAGTGCAACTGGCACAACAGAACACAAGAACAACACAATTGCTTATAGACGTTTCTTTTTTTTTTAGGTTGCGCCAAGGATGTATAATCTTCATAAATATTAATAGCCCGAGCTACTAGCATGCACGATTCGCAAACCAGAGTAATCGATTCCAGGAATACGCCTACGTACTAAACACACACCCTACACACTTCAACCACTCTCCCCGCGGTACTGCCGTTAGGTATTTCTTCCCGGGGCTGGTTAGCAATTATGCTCTAGTCTCCGAGGCTGCCTCTTGGGCTCTTCTTAGGGCTTCTGCTCTTCGCAGCGCATTCTGCACACATACTATGAATGAGCAGATCTCCATCCACTCGCCCTCTGATCGTGTCATGTGACTTACAAGATTTGCTGGACTGGGCAGGTTTGCTCTATCTTCTGCAAAGCGTCTGCAGTAGAACACTGCATTCTCCGCGTCCTCCTCTTCGTTTGGACATATTGGACACAGGGGCGAATTATCGTGTCCAAATCTATGGAGGTATTTCCGGTAGCCACCTTGTCCGGACAGGAACTGTGTGAGGTGGTAGTTACAGTTCCCCCTCGCTCTCTCTGTCCATGACTTTATAGTGGGAATGAGCCTGTGGGTCCACCTGCCTTTTGTAGAACTGTCTCACCTGGTTTGCCACAGCGTTGCTGATGCTGCCCTTTCCTCCTCCTTAATCCTTTTTGCCTCTTGCAGGTTCGAGGGACGTCTAAGGTATAACCTCTGCATCTCATCAGCGAGGATGTCGATCGGGACCATCCCAGCTATAACGCAGGCTGCATCGTCGGTGATAGTTCGGAAGCCGCTGATCACGCTGCGCAGAGCCTGTGAGCTGATGATAGCTTCTTCCTGCACTCATTTGTCGCCAGTGCACCTGCCCATATCGGGGCAGCGTATAGAAGTATTGAGCTGACCACTCTGGACAGCAGGATCCTGCGGGCGTCCAGGCCGGCCGATGTTCGGGAGCATTCGGGAGAGTGCTGCCTGCATCAGCGATGTTTTATTACTAGAATACTCGACGTGGGCTTTGAAGCGCAGCCTGTTGTCGAGCATGACTCCAAGGTACTTCAAGGATTCTTTGGACCTGATTGTCTGGTTTCCGACCCGGAAGCTGGCATATTCCACCTTTTTGCGGCTGGTTATTAGGACAGCTTCGGTCTTGTGGGCAGCTAGGTCCAGACCGGTAGACTCCAGCCATTCCTTTATTATTATAACTGCCTCATCCGTGGCAGACTCCACCTCGTGTACGTGCTTGGCTACTGTAACCACTGCGATGTCGTCAGCGAAGCCAATTACTTTGACTCCCTCGGGCAATGTTAGTCGCAGAACTCCGTCGTACATAATGTTCCATAGGAGAGGTCCCAGAACTGACCCTTGCGGGACTCCCGCGGAAACACTGTAGTGCTTAACGCCATCGTCAGTATGGTATCTTAGCTTCCTATTGCTGAAGTAGTCCGTGACTATCCTCAACAGGTAGTATGGTGTATCCATCCTGGCCAGGGATCTCCTAATGAATGACCAGTTTGCCGAGTTGAACGCTTTTTTGACGTCGAGCGTTACTACTGCACAGTATTTCTTCGTCCCCCATTTCCACCTTTTCCCTTGTATTGCTTCAGTTATCATCGCGAAAGCAATTATAAATTACACACTGTTCATCCCTTATTCAGTAGTATATTCTTTTGTAGTAGTCAGCAAGCATCAGGGTGTGGGCTGCCTCAATTCTGCGTGTATGTTTGCTTTTTGTTGCTCTTGTTTTGCGTTGCCCCTATGTACCAATGTATCGATATGGATCTCTAATATGTTGAGAGCGTACAGAACAAAAGATCCGTCTAGATCTTTTGAGCCGATTTAAAGATCCGGATCTTTGAAAAGAGTGAGATCCAGTGAGCCGCCCAGAGAGATGCACAATTCCCATCTCTAGAGGGAAGACTTAAGATTTTAGTTTTGGCGGAGTTAATCTTCAAGCCTACCAAGTTTGCCTCTGCCACCAAACCAGTGGTCTTTTGGTGTGGGTTCATGATTTTGTACGATAGTAGGCGAACGTGGTAAGCATAATCGAATTGTTTGAGATAAGTTGTAAGGCTCCATTGAATTGCGCCACCTCTTGTCGACTGACCGCTCAAAAACCTTACGCTTTGGATTTCAATTTTTTCCGACAACCTACTGTCAGCACGTTACACTTAACACCTTCCTAACTTGCTTTTAAAATAGCCACTTATTTGTTTGGTATGCTTTTCCTGCGTAATACATGCCATATAAACTCTCTGTTTATACTGTCGACCGCTTTTCAAAATCAATGAATAGTAGGCGTAGCGGAAATCTATACTCAACGCATTATCCGTAAGGTGTTAATTTGATCAACGCAGTAAGATCCAGAACGGAAACCTGCTTGTTCACCACTAAGA
The DNA here is from genome assembly GCA_945910035.1 of Brachypalpus laphriformis. Lineage (NCBI taxonomy): Eukaryota > Metazoa > Arthropoda > Insecta > Diptera > Syrphidae > Brachypalpus > Brachypalpus laphriformis. The sequence continues at coordinate 109,405,594 of OX246756.1, forward strand.
GTGCTTTCTAAATGCTTTTTAATGCATTCGAGGGATATGTTGATTATAATTTTTGCAACAGCAGGAAGTACGCAACTGCCTCTCCGATTTTTCTACCCTGTTAGGTTTCCTTTCTTTGGGAGCTTCACAAGCATTTTTTTCCTCCAGTCTTCAGGGATGGTTTCGCTGTTCCAAAACTTCTCCACCAATGGAAGCAATAGGTCCGCAGTTACTGCGGGCGAAGCCTTTGGGAGCTCCGCGGGAAGGCCGTCTAATCCTGCCGCCTTGATTGGCTTGAGTGCTTTAATAGCAGCTACGATTTCATTCTTTATTGAGAGAAGATATGCAAATTCTGGAATTTTTGGCGTCGGACAACTCGTTTTGACTCTGGGGCGAGCCTTTGTCCATCATGCTGTTTAAAACAGCAAAGTGTTCCTTCCATCTCCTTAGTTCGCCCTCATCTGAAATCGGCATGGACCGAATCTTTTCGGTTATAGTTCCCTTGTAGTTTCTTCGCTTGCCTCATACCTTGAGTGTTGATTCAAGTACTTGCCTTGCTTACTGTCTCTGCTTTGAAACTAGACTCCTACCAAGATATCAGACATTTACGAAAGTAAGTGTAGGAATTAATAGATAATCAAAGAAAACCTAGGTTATTCCTTTTTCCGTTCACGTTCCGTTCTTTTTTTTCGTATATAGTGAGCTGTTGTTTATTTGTTTTTATACAGCTGCTAAAGACTCCTAATGCGAACTGGCAATGCTATTGTTTCGGCTCCTCAAACCTATCCTAGTTATTCAAATCCAAGTACGAAACGATGAAACCCACTTTTGGAGAAACTTAGTTTTCTAGTTGAAAAGGAGTCTCATAGTTCGCAAATGTAATGGCTGGGGTTGCGTGTCCTTCTCGCTTACCAGTACAGTGCGCAAATGTCTTTCCTGTTTTGCTTGTCTGCTGAAAGTGCTTTAAATCTTAAGAGTTGAAGTTCGTTCATTTGTTTTGAGTTGTAGGGGGTACATTCTGTTGTTGTCAGGATCTCTAACGTTGAGAGATCATGAGCAAGGCAATCGTGACCTGTTCAAGGCAATCGTGACCTGCTTGATGTCTTGGTTTCTGTTTTCTGTCTTCTGAGTTCTATTCTATTCTATTTTCCCATCTTTTCCTGGCATCCGACGTCTGATGCTTCTTTTGGTTCCTCTTGTCAAAACTTTGTATGATAACTGTTTTTACTCGATGGAATGTTGACTCGTTTCTCGTTGTTAATGTTAATCTAGTGACTTTCTTAGCTAGAATGTCTGCGGTTTCGTTTATATGAATATGAACTACGAACAATTACGAAAGCTACAAACAAACTGAAATATAAAATTATTTAACTATTATTTCAGGTATATTTATTGCGAGTAGAGATAGTGACTTTACCGATGAAAAATACACGAAAAACATAAAGAAAATCTTAACAGAACTTAATAGGTGAGCTTTTCTCAGTAATCCGCTAATATTACTTAACAATTTATACATATTACTAGCCTCATCACAAATAACAGTTCAACTTTTGGATACACGGAACATACTAAGGACTCTGAAACTCTCCTCCTTACCTACTCAACCGTTTCCTTGAACGCAAGCTGTAAGGTTTTTTCAAACTCGACCAGGTGATTTGATTTGTATTTTATAACAAAACAAAATTTGAAAATAGAGAGAAATTTGCAGCGGCGGCAACTTGATGCCAGTTGAATACAAAATCGTGGACAAACCTCCCCAATGGTATCTCTTTGAGTCAAATTATGAAATAGATGATGTATACCCCATTACCGACAACACAGAGCAAATAAACATTGAGAATCAGTTTAATGCCGCCTTGCAAGCTGTTCGAGCAAACATTTACAACAGCGAAATATTTATTCAGTACCAGAACGTCGACGATAATACTACCCTCGAGAATCACATAAAGGAAAACAACAAAAAGAACGATGTGACTATGTTCAGGGCATCTATCCTACTTACAGCAAATGTCGCCGATGAGCTTTCGATCAAGGTCAGGCCATTCAATGGAACAATACGATTCTCTGGCATTGTGTCATCCCGTGTTTGGTGTCACTCAAAGAACACATTTAAGGAAATCAAGGAGTGTATCAGAAGAGATGTTCTTCGTTCACTGGCAGCCAGGATTCAAATATACTGTGACGGCTTGACCGACCTACATTCAAACAATATTGGTGTTGTCGTTAGTGAACCTCCACGAAGAATATACTTTTGCTACTCGAAGAGTCTTGGAATTCAGTTTTCGGAATACATTTTTCGAGGAGAAACACCCTCTGTGGCAGTTGCGCAAGCAAAACAAATACTGGATATGGATATAAACTCTGATTGTATTTTTGATGACCTAGAGGGTCTGCCCGACGAAGAGGCCACTTCGCTTACCGAAGAGGCGATTATTTCTAATAAAAAAGTAAATGCTGGCCCTGAGATCAGTCGTGCAATGTATATGCTAGGAATAGCGGCCGCTTTGTTAGTGCTGTTGATATCAGTTTTGTTGCATTATCTATTCATGTAAATGGTTGGTGGCAAAAGAAATAACAGACATTCACTAGATAAATACGTTGCAATGTTAAAAAATTATAAATTTAGTTTGAATATATTTGTTTATTTACTAATAGGTTTTTTTTTATTTCTCTCAAGTACTTATTTAGTTCCAGCTCGACATCCTCAGTTTGATGCTTAGGTCTAGACATAAGCAGACAGGAAGACCACCAAACATAATCCTTTGTCTAGTTTTGGCGTTCCTCACGAACTCTTGTACGCTATTACAATATAACTAAAGCCGGGAAAAAAAACTTCTCTATTCAGTATTGGATTTCTGAAAGCAACCAACTTGATGCGTAAAACCGGGTTTTAAATTGTATCACCAAGATGGGCTTAGAGATATAAGGCTCTACCTAAATAGTATTTCCGCCAATGTGTGCGCGACATGGTTAAGAACATACTTGTGATAGAAAGAGCATGCTGAGTTTATAAAGTTTAGAACCGAAGTCAGCGAGGGGCATGGAAATCTAGTAGTAGAATCGCAATCGAGTAGGAAAAAACAATTCTGTGAAACGGCGGGGAAGATTAATATTTATGTATCTGTAAGGTAAAGATGATTTCATCTGTATTGATGGAAAACTAATACTAAAGTCTCCATCTCTCAAGAGGGTCTCCCTACTTTGATGAATATAGTATATTTGTTCAGTTCCATAAGTCTCAATATAGCAATTCTCCGTCTTTCGGATCTTACATCAGCTCCAAACGTACTTGTAGGTCCCACCTCCAGAGAACTCGTGCCGGCCATAATAATTACCTTATTAGTTTTCGTCTCACTCTCCTCCTGATAAAGTTTCAAATCCAAACATCCCTAACGTTACTGATACCTCCCCCGAAAGTTTGTCTATTTGTTACCAGAACGTGAGTGGTCTGCGAACTAAAACCTCCTCCGTATTCCTTAACTCTCAAAGCTCCCCTACGATATTTTTGCTCACACTGAAACGAACTTTTCTTCTTATTTCATGAATAATGAGCTATTAACAATCGCAAACCTGTTCGCTAATATTTTTCAGCCAATCGTTTACAGATCACGTTACTCAATCTGATAATAGCTAGTTCCGGTACTAAGACACCTGTCCCCAAACCTCCTTAGTCACAATTGATATGATTTCGGCGTCGGTAGTAGATAAAAATATCAAATTAAAGGGCGAATTTCCCCCGGCCCTGATGGTCTGCCCGCTATAGTTCTTAAAAAAATGCGTTCACTACTTAGTCGAACACCTTACTACTCTATACCAACTATCTATTTGGCAGGGAGTTTTCGCCGAAATCAGTAAATATTCCTAATCCCCACTTACAAAAAAGGTTGTAAAAGTGAAATATCGAACTACCGGCCCATCGCTTAACTATTCTGCATACTGTCAACGGCAACACTCTAGCATATAACGAATAATTAACTTCGCTATCAACGCCGAGAAGAATAGGCGGGAGTTGGTACTACGTATTCAAGAAGAGCGGTCGCTGTATTTTAGTTTGCTAATATTTCTTTTATATTTCCCTGTATATCTCTAGTTGTTTTTAAATAAAGTTCTGTAAATAAACTTGGACATCTCTACAATACCTAAGTTCTTTGAAAGCTTGTTTATGACACAATCACCCCCATCGTGGAATCCGCCGGGGGTATTATTCACCGAAAAAAATATTTCAGTATCGTCAAATCCGCAAAGTGAATGTGGGTAATGTGAATCAGTTCCACTGTATCGTGGAAAACGTTCGGATCGAATTTTTCCCGAACAAAATGGCAATTCTCATCCGCATCAAAATCATTGCAGATTTCTGGCTTGGCTGTACGTCGTCTTCTTTGTTTGCAATTTTGTAAGTGAAATTAAAAAAACAAACAATTTTTGTTTACATATAAATTACAGGAAAAAACTAGAACTGCTTTATTTAGGTGAACATTTTTGATAAACATATGCAATATTGAACTTTATTAAAATCAGAAATAATTAAAAATATTGTTTCTAGAAACATACATTTCATCTGAAAATTCCATGAAATCATCCACTGTTATTCTGAACCTCTGTCGTACTCTTCTCTGGGAAGACCGCTCATCTTCTTCCTCTTCTGTTTCCAATTTTTATTTTAATCACTTTTTAAAGAAATTTTCCTTGTATGAAACGAATGTAGCTACAAACATTTTTGTTGAAAAATAAAAGACAGCTGTTTGACAGCGAAACTGTGAAGTGAAACTCAATTCCGACGGATTCCACGATAGGGGTGAATGTTTTTCCACCGACCGTCCCCTAGAGTCTACTCCATTTGCGGTGAGCTTTTTTCCCTTGCCCCTTTCCTGCGCGATTTGAGTAGCATTATCAACAGAGCTATCTCTGCGCTCGGTTTCATTAGACGATGGTCCAAGGAATTCTCAAACCCTTACGTTACAAAATCCTTATACATCACATTCGTCAGACCCCTCCTTGAGTATGCTTGCCAGGTATGGTCACCTTACTTCGAAATCCATATTTTACGAATCGAAGCTGTCCAGCGTAGGTTCATCCGCTTTAGCTTACGTGGTCTTGCTTGGGCTGATAGCTACAATTTACCCCCATACGCGGACCGTTTGAAAATTTTGATAAACGTCGCGAAGTTGGTGAAATCTTGTTTATTCATCAGTTATTAGCTGGTAACATTGATTTCCCCGCGCTGCTACATATAAAATGAACCATTGAATTTGGATGGCGATAGGACAAAGTTCTCATCCACCCGATGGTGAGCAAAACGATATCTTAACATAATGCAGCCCCACAATCTTTTGTGCTAAAAAAAGAAAAGCATTAAAAATGTAATAATTACAGGGATAATCAGTCTTCTAAACATCGCATACAAGATCTTATCCGCTACATTGTGTTAGCGCCTCAAGTCAATAAACTAATAGAACAGCTGAGTTCCAAGGTTTAATCTCTAGTCTAGGCACTAACTAGTCAACGGATTCTGATTGGTATAATACTGATTACAAAAAATTTACTTATAAAACAGTAAACATACTGTATGTAAACGAAGCGAAATATACAAGTAAATACAAATATGTAGGTATGACACAAGACGCGAAGCTCTGATGGAAGCTTTAGGTTAAAAATGAATTAATTGACGTTTTTTCAAGTGATTGTAAATTAATTAATCTGATACGATCAGACGGACAAGTTTGACAGGGTTGTCAAAACTAGACACGGCCCTATGTAACTCGACTTTATAGATGCTGTCATAGGCGGCCTTGAAATCTATAAAGAGTTGATGAGTATCGATTTGGACTTCTTGGGTTTTCTCCAGGATTTGCCGAAGTGTAAAAATTTGATCGTTAGTGTATTTTCCTGACCTGAAACCGCACTGATAGAGGCCAATGATGCCTCCATAATTCGCGCAGTAGAAGTGGGTTTCCAGCCTTACCCTCGTCTGACCAATTCTTAAAAATGAGTTGATGTATGCTCTCTACCTATCCACCACCAGCTGCCTTGAAAAGTTCGACCGGTAAGCCTTCAGATCCAGTAGCCTTGTGAGCTTTGAGCATGGATATCTACGGAAATTTTGACTATCGTCTTTGTTGAATGGTTCATTCTGCCTGACAGCGGAATGTTGGTCTTCGTCGCCGTTATACAGCCTGCAGAAGTAGTTTTTCCATATTCTCAGCACTGACTAAGTCGACTACAAGGTTTACATTTTCATCTCTACAGGTTTTAGTACGGGTTTTGCTTCTCTTTGCTTTCTCTTACTTGTTTCTTGTTTTGCTGCATGCATTCGCCGGCATTCTTCGTCGAACCAGGGGTTGTGTGGTATTGGTGAGGCAAAATCCAGCACATCAAAAATGCCCTCCTTTCCTACTTTGGCCTTAAAATCACCCAATACGATTTTAACGTGTTATCTAGGACATGTTTTATCAAGGAGCTCATGAAGCAATCTTTGGTGGCGGAGTCCTTTTGTTCCGTGCGTGCATGATCAGTTTTCAGGCTTATGTTGGCGAATTTAGCCTTGCTCCGGAATATCATAATACGTTCGCTTACGTGTCGGAAGCTTATGACTTCTTGCCTAAGTCTGCCGCGTATAGCAAATCCGCATTCAAATAAGCGCTGTTTGTTGTTTCTGTAGCAATCATTGTAGCACACGGTGCGCCATCCTTTATGTCGGTATGTGAATATTGAATAAGTTTAAAAAAAAAAATCGATTTCCATATATGAAGTATTTATATTTAATTAAGTCCTTTGCAATTTATTTGGACTAGTTTTTGGCTTCGCGTGGCAAAATCGCATCATCACCTCCTCGTGGTGCCCGCTGGATAACTATCTGATAGTGAACTAACGATGAGCGCATGCTGAGTCGGACGATACATGTATGTGTAGCTGAACTCTCAGAACTTCAAAAAAATAATACAAATACTTGGCGCAACAGCTCTTGAAAGTGCCAGGGCCTAGCTTCTCGCAACCACTCATGTTGTGTGCGTTATATTTATTCACACGAATGGGAGGGACCAACAGTTGAGTGCCGTATCCGAAAGGCGATTTGAGAAGCTTTTTCGTGACAACAATACTCTCGGATGTTTGTCAGACGCTCGCGAGAGGTGGGACCGTGAAAAAAACTTTTTGGTGTTTTCTGGGTTTCGAAATTGGAACCTCATGCGTAGTGATCCGACACACTAACCACTTACGCCACGGCGCCCACACGAACTTGAGCACGCATATGTTTAACCGGACGAGGCATCTCTTGTTAAGTCTAGCACGAGCTCCTCAGAAGGAAGACGTGTGGCGGATGAATTCTCCCGATGGAATCAACGATGACGTCTACAAGTCAGCGGATACCTTATCGGAGCTACTTCGAGATATTTGGAGCTGAAGTCTGTAAGGATGTTCAATACTGCGTCAGGATACTGAAAAAGAGATAGGTGCGGATGAACCCTTAATGAACTAACGGCAGCGCTCATATCCCCGAAGTGGGTTACTGGCTTCGGTGTATCCGGCCTCTTGTCCTAGGGGTAAAAACAAAGGATCTGGTCATCTAGGTTGGGGGTTATGCCGTCGGGTTTACTTCCCTACCACGTAAAAAACCTTGGGTTACGAAGCAACCAACAGCCTCGGATACGGATGATTTTACTGTTGACGACCCAAGCAAACGCAAAAAGGACAATGATCTTCGTGTCTGCACGTGGAATGTTAAGTCCCTCTACAAACCACGTGCAGCCGAACAAGTTGAGGAGGGCCTAGAGTGTTTCAAAGCAGACATTACCGCCATCCAGGAAGTGCGATGGGATGGGCCGGACCAAAGGAGGATGGAAAACTGCGACATCTACTACGGCAGTTTTTAGTTTTTTGACTAGGTCGATGTCGCCGTGCAGCTCGTATAATTCGTGATTGAATCTTCTCCTCCAAAACTCGTCAACGCAAACGGGACCGAAAATCTTACGAAGAATTTTTCTCTCGAAACGACCAAGGATATCCTAGTACGCGGTTCCCACGTCTCTATATTTACAAGGGAACATGGTTCTCCTTTGATCGCAAAACAAATCGATCACATTGCGATCGATGCTAGGCACTCTTCCAGTATTCTGGGTGTCCGGACTTTCCGAGGAGCCAACGTGTACTCGGGATCACTACCTAGTTGTACCCAAAGTAAGGATGCGGATATCCAGAACAGAGCGAAATCAACGAAATACTGTGAGGAAATTTGACGTCGGGCGGCTTCAATCGCAAGAGACCACCAAAGCCTTTGCCGGTCGAGTTTCTTCTAATCTTAATCTAAGTCCTATGCCGCCAGCAGCAAATGCGGAATACCAGTGGCAGCGTTGCCAACAAGCTATCAGGCATGCCGCCTCTGATGTACTGGGTTTCTCTCGGCCACCATAACGAAACCCCTGGTTACATGAGGAATGCCAGCAAGCACATGCAGCAAATCAAGAGGCGCTGCATAGAAGAAGTAAAGCCCCTCGCGAGCTCTACGAGCGGAGGAGAAAAGAGGAGCATCGACTTCTCAGAAACAAGAAAAAGAAGCATGAGAAGCGCTCGATCGAGAAGATCTAGAGACTTTATTGCAGGAATGATGTTCGAAAATTTCAGATTTGATTTCAATTGATTCCAGAAGCCTGCAGGGACAAAATGGCAATATAGTAATACAATCGCAGTCGGTGCTGAGGATGTGGAAGGAACACTTCTGCAGACTGTTAAACGGCGATGATGACCAATATTTCGCTGACAGTTTGGTCCTTCCTTGTTTGGTCTGGTCTTGTGCTATATGCTTTGCGCTTTGGCTGTCACAGTAGATGTCGATGTGCGCTTCGAGTAATTTTAACTCCAGCATAATGTTGCGAAAATATGCTGCATCTTTAGCTACAGATGATAATGGGATATATTCAACTTCTGTACTAGACGTGGCAGCAATCCTTTGTTTTCGAGATCCCCAATGACTAGCTCCACTAGCATACAAAAAAAAGCAAATCCAGATTGTGACTTTCTGTCGTTCGTATCTGCTGCCCAACTGGAATCCGAGAATGCATGAAGTCGTTGATTCGTTTTCTTGTACATGAGGGTTGACGTTTTTGTGCCAATTAAATATCTTATAACGTTAAGCCCCGCGATCCAGTGTTGACGTCTTGGATCCTCGACGTATTGAAACAGTGCATTTACCACGTATGCGGTATCTAGCCTGCTGAACGTTGACAAATACAACAGACGTCCGATCTATATGTGGTTTTGTCGACAGTTGCCCTTTCTCCTTCTATGTCCGGTTCCTTTTGAAGTTTCGTTTCAGCTTGCGCAGGTAGACGTGATGGCTTTGCTTCACCCAAATCGTAGAATTTTACCAAACTGTTGATTTAGCCTGTTTGCCCTATATTAAACACTCCGTTCTTTCTGGAGATTTCAAGTCCTACGCATAATTTTGGTTCACATAGGTTTCGAATGTCAAAGTAAATACTGATCCTTCGCATCGTTCGTTGCTAATAATAAATCATCCACGTACACGGTTATAAGTGTAATACTTTTTCCATTTACCTTGTAGTAGATACATTTGTCGTACGCTGATGATGTAAATTCAAGTTTCTTCAGGGTTTTGTCCAGCCTCAAATTCCATTGACGGCCTGGTTGCTTTAGGTCATAAATGGCCTTTTTTAATTTGCAGACCTTATTTTCAACATCTTCCTGGAAATTATCTGGTTGTTCCATATAGATAATGGTAACTATCTCTTCGTTTAAGTATGCTGCTGAGACATGGAGATGGTGTGCTTGTAGTTCGTGCTGTGCTACTACAGCCAGAGTGAGTTGAATGGAATGGATGTTGACCACGGGGGGATAAGTGTCGGTATATGTTAGTTGAGTCCATGAATTTGATCATATCCTTTCGCCACAAGTCTCTCCTTTCTCCGGTCAATGGTGTCATCTGCGAAATATTTCATTTTAAAAACCCATTTCGACTGAATTACCTTTCTATCAGTGGATCGGTCTACTAATTCCCAGGTTCCATTGCGCATAAGTGAGTAATATTCCTCTTGCATAGCCCGGCGCTACTCCTCACGGTTGTCCATGCTTTTGAGCTGTTTCAAGCTCACTGGATTGGTGTTAGCAGTATAAGCTGCTTTAGTTTCGGTCGGTAAACTTTGATTTTGGTCGTCTTCAGGTGTCTACTTTATTGACTCGTTCTTGGTGATTTTGTCAATCGGTGTTTCGTTAGGTTGTTTGATGTTGCGATCCTGAGGTTTGAAATCAAAAACATAATAATTTCCTTGGTCACTTTTATTATTTCCACCGGTACTCGACTTTTCGTTCAAAAATCGCCCATCTTGACTCTTGACTACGATACGGGTTCCAGGTTTCCAAAGCCTATATGTTCCGTGTTCACCTTCATATCCCTGGATTACTTCCCTTTTCCAGAACGTAAGCGCTCGTTCCGATACACTTGAAGGATGACACGTCCGGTTTCTTGCCTGTCCATAATTCCTCTGAAGTGGCTTCACCATTTGCCTTTGTTGGACATCTATTTCTAATAACGACCGCAGTACATGTCAACTCAGCCCATAGCATGTCTGGTAAGCTAGCCTCCAACTTTATACAGCTAGCCATTTCAAGTAAAGTTCGGTAGTTCATGTATTCCGTGCCATTATCTGTCCTTAAGCACTTGATTGTATCGCCCGTTTGCTTTTCCGTAAATGCCTTAAACGCTTTGAATTTTTCCAATGCTTCGCTTTTCTTTTCCATAAAGTATACAGAAATTCGTCGCAAGTACTCGTCGATAAACTTTATAAAATACGTTGATCTACCTAGCGATTCCATACGCATGGGTCCGCATACGTCTGAATGAACCCGTTCCAATCTCTTCATTATCCATTCATCACACACAACAAACGGCTTGACTGATTGTTTCGCGCAAATACATGGGGCGCAACTAGTGTCATCGGAACTAAACTTGAGCGGCAATCCAGTCACCATTCCTTTCGATTGCAATTGCTTCAATGACGTTAAATTAAGGTGACCCATTCTCTTGTGCCACAAACTCAACGAGGTTTTGCTCTCTGTCATAGCCAACGCCCGATTGTTTCCATTAACGTAGTCCTTTTATAAGCTGTTAGCAGCAATACTCCACCTTTGGTATACACTTTCGCTTGATTGTGATCAAATATATTAAGCTTCTTGTCGGCCGCTCACTGAAATTTGATTTTCTTTTAAATCAGAAATAAAACGAGTTTTATAAAGTTTAATTTCTTGCCCGATGTAGCTTAAGTGTGGAGGTATTAATGCTGTTCCAATGCCTGTAATTCTGACCTTCTTTTGCCTTTTTTTTCAGCGAGGTTATAATCCGAAAATAAGGGATCACAACCCTCCCACTTCACTGCATTTCTACTGATCCGCTTGTGGGGTTCACCATCCAGCTCGTAACTTCGACCGGTCATGCTTCCAACGAACCAACTCGCGACCCTCAAATTTTGTCGAAACTGCTTTATTATTTTGCTAGCCCCCGGAATCCGTATAGCTCTGACCCAAACATTTGTGCTCAGTACAGGATCAATACCATGCACAGCAATGGTAGTGCCTAGCGGGCTAGTGCCTTTCCTTTTAGCAAGTATTATCATATTGATACAGTTTTGCAATATTACCATATTGCGATGGTGTTTGTTGTTTGACACGTGCAAGCTCCTGTTTTATTATTGCTTGTTTGATCTTTCTTCTGTGACACCGGTGATCTCCACCGGACACGCCAGTTTGACCATCTTAGATTAGCCGTGTCGACGATTCTATCACGAATAATTCCCTTAGCCACGCACCCTGGTGGTTTAATACTACCAATTATGTCACTACGTGGGAGCGTCACTACTCTTCTAGCCAGCGCATCGGCTTGCTCGTTGCCTTCGATATCGCAGTGTCCAGGTACCCAACACAATCTGACTCGGTTCTGCGTACATAATGCCCCAAGCATTGTGCGGCAATTCCTGATTATCTCAGATTTGCTGACGTAAGGCTCTAGCGCGTTTAGCGCAGCCTGACTATCAATGTAGATGGCGATATTCTTATCGGATATTGATTCCATCTCAAGTAATTCCGCAACTTTAAGTACAGCTAGAATATCTGCTTGGAACACACTGCATGTGTCCGGAAGTCTCACGCCCACCTGTACGTTCGTATCTCTCGAGTAAAAACCTGACCTGTGCCCTCACTGCTCTTAGAACCATCTGTTTATATTGCAATCTCGTTATGGACAGAGACTGTCTTCCTTCGCCAGTCCTCTCTAAAAGGATGCATTACTTCGTATGGTGTGTCGAAGTCTAAGGTACCAAGGATATCGTCCGATTCATCAGGGATTCCGGGAAATGATTCCTTGAGAATTGAGCTATGTCCTATGTTAATAGTCTTGAAGAGACCAACGTTAGTGAGCCGAAGCGCACTGTTGCCCGCTTGAAATTCAATTTGTAGGTCTAGTGGTAAAAGATACAAAAAGATCTCGAGTGCAGCCGTAGGAGTTGTGCGTAGAGCACCTGTGATGCCAATGCAAGCTGTTCTTTGTACCATGGCCAACATATCCCGTGTGTTTTTCGTATTCGTTGCTTTCCACCAGACAAGAGCCCCATACGTAAGGATGGGTCTGACTATCATGATATATAGCCAGTGCATCATTGCGGGCTTCAGGCCCCATTTTTTCCCCGCGGTCCTCTTACAGATACAAATGAAGAGAGCATTACAGATGAAGAGAGCATTACAGATGAAGAGAGCATTATAAGCCTTGCGGACTCGTTCTTGTATGTTAAGTTTCCAATTTAGTTTCCTATCCAGCATTATACCAAGATATCTAGCGCGATCAGAAAGGGGAAAGCTCCACCCCTGCTAGCTTAGGCAGTTTTAAGGGTGGTATCTTGTATTTTCTACTGAAGAGTACCAATTCAGTTTTATCCAGGTTGACGTATAGTCCACACCCTCTAGCCCATTTTCCGATGCTATTAAGAGCTGATTCCATCATTTCACTTAATGTGTCAAGGAATTTGCCCTGAACTAAAATCACCACGTCGTCCGCGTAAGCAGTGACGCTTATGCCTGTATTGCTTAGTTCGTTAAGTATCCCATCGAAGACTAGAACCCAGACGAGGGGTGAGATAACGCCTCCCTGGGGAGTCCCCCTGGTAACGGATTTTCTTATTGAACTGTTTCCGATAGTGGAGTTAATGTTTCTAGTATTTATTTTGTGTGTTGAATATCGATCGCCACTACACCTGCTGTTCATCGATTTTGAGAAGGCGTTCGATAGTGTCAGCAGGGAGTTTATTTGGCGTGCCTTACGCAGGAGAGGTATTCCCGATAAACTAATTGCTATTATCAAAGCTACATATGAAGGCTCCAAATGTCACGTTCTGCACAGGGCGAGGTTGTCTGAGGCATTTGAGATCCAAAGTGGGGTAAGACAAGGCTGTATCCTTTCACCAATATTATTCCTATTGGTGATTAGCGATGTGCTTCATGCAGCTTTGTCGACGGGAAACGGAGGAATTCGATGGGCTATTACATCTCAACTGAAACATCTTGACTACGCTGACGATGTATGCTTGCTCTCCCACAGAATTATGGACCTCCACCAAATGACAGCAGATGTGGAGAGGGAGGAAGGCGTCGTCGGACTGAAAATTAATACGGCAAAAACTAAAATTATCAGCCTTGGAACTAACTCATCGGCTCAAATATGCATTGCTGGACAACCGGTAGAGAGAGTAGAGGATTTCCAGTATCTTGGGAGTATTGTCTCGATCGATGGTGGAACCGAACTGGATATAGCCAACAGGATCGCCAAAGCAAAGTCCGCGTTCGGGATGTTGTCCAAATCAGTTTGAGCATCAAGATAAGACTGTTCCGCTCCAACGTTGAATCCGTGCTGTTATATGGTTGCAACACGTGGAGAGTGACCACTACTAACACCAGAAAGCTGCAAACGTTTGTTAATAGGTGCCTTCGCAATATCTTAAGGATTTTCTGGCCCAATCGTATCTCTAACGAACACCTTTACGAGAGAACGGGTCAGGAACCAATAGGCACAACCATCCAACGGCGGAAGTGGCAGTGGATTGGTCACACGTTCCGAAAGGGTGACAGTTCCATAGCGAAGCATGCTATGCAATGGAACCCTCTAACTCAGGATGGTAGAAGACCTGGCGGTCCGAGGAGAACATGGCGCAGAACAGTCGAGAAGGAGGCACGGCAATTAGGGAAAAGTTTGAGAGAACTCAGACACATTACCAGAAACCGTACACGATGGCGCGTAGGCGTGTTAGAGGCGCTAGGACCCACAAGGGGATACAGGACATAAGTAAGTAAGTAAGTAAATTAAATTTAGTTCTGTTTGGTGAGAGATAAAAAAAATTGAGACAAACCACCGAAAAATGGGGAAAAAATCAAATTTAATACTTCTTTTGTTTATGTAAAAGTATGAAACTTAATAAGTGGTATAGAAAAAACTCCGCAGAAGAATTCTGAATCTACAGGAGATAACTGCACTCAAATCCGTTAGGTAGGTTCGGAAATTTCGTGGCAGATACATATGGTCTATACATCGAATCTGATTTGCCTTTTATAGAAGTAAGTGATGATATACATATAACTATAGAGCTAATTACGAGTATATATATTGCATCTGGAAGAATGCCGTGCCAAACCAATCAATAACAATATCACCAGAATTGAATGGGTGTATATTAAAGGATAACATGTTCCAAATTAAGTGGTTCAGGGACAATGTGACCCCTGACAGATTAAATGATGTTCTTAAACTAGACATTATTAATGTATCTGAAAGTGAAGATGAAACATTTGGTTCTCATTCATTGGATGAGTCCGAGAATGAATCCAATATTTTTTGATTAAATATAAAGAAATATATTTTACATAAGTACTCTTTTTCCTTTGGATGCATCTGGCAAGGACTTGGCGACAAGTAAAATGTCTTGGACTTACATCTTTGTAATCAGGACATCTTGCTCTATGTTTTAAAAAAAATTAAATGGTTACACCAAATTGCCATTTTGTCAATATTTTGACTTCGTCTGGCAAGCCCTTGGCAACATCCAAAACGTTTTGGGCCTTCATAATTGTACTCATGTTGTAATATCGTATGGTTCAGGAAACATTGGTGCGGTTACATAAATTATTCAAAATTGGAATTTTGAACGTGTTTCTACCGCGTCTGGCAGGGCTTTAGCTACACTTGAGACGTCTTGGACACATGTATTCTTACTGAAGGGGTCGTACTCTTAATGGTTACACCTATGATTCCTGTTTTGAAATTTGCGGAATTTTCAATATACAGTTATTTCCTTTAGCTGCCATTACGTGCTGCCAGACGAGCATATCTCAAATATTGGGCATCAAAGCAACATATTAACATAGGATCCGTTTGGTTACCTCTCACGTCCAAAATCAACTGCAGGCTCTTAGACAAAATGAGTTAACTAACTAGTAGTTAGCGAGGTTATCCATTAGTTAAACTTTCTTATTAATAAAAATGTTTTCTCCATGCAATAGCTATCTGACGTCTTAACTATATCTAGAGTTTGCAAATGGCAACAACTTCCTTGATTGTACCAAAAAGAAACCAATATCTACTACATTCTATTGAAACGTCATAGTAATTGCCCAGATTATGTAGAACGCCTAGAGCTACAATGATAGTTTTTACATTCTTCAAAGAAATCTGGCCTCCCAAACACCAAAGGTTCGTCCAACCGTATTTGGAGTAGCAATAGGAGAAATATTGCAGCACTGCTCTACAGGATTTCTGGGATTCAAAACAGGGGTAAAAATATGGTTGGTGCATGCATAACCACCATCTCCTAAAAGACGACCCCTGAACTCCTCTCTTTCTAAACGATCTTTTACCCTGCTCTGAAAAAATAGAGAATCATTGGCACTTCCACACCAGTGAGCAACAATATCCCTTATTCTTAAGTAGGATTTGCACCCAACTTGGGCGTTAATAGAAATGTAACGTTTTCTATATACATAGTACTGCTCTGATTCTCCTACCTGTCTCTGAAGTTTTGGTGATAAACCATTTTGTGTATCTTATTGGCAGCAATTTTACACACACGCAAGGTTATCAACTCGTTAACTCGCGAAATCGGCGAGATAGTTAACCACAAGTTAACAAACGTCAGTTAAGTCTGAATTTTTTTTATTAATAAGGATTTGAAGGTAGGTATCCACTGCGTAAACCACGAGTTAGAGATTTTAAGATTTAAGTGGTTGAAATTCACGAAATAAAATGTAAGCTTTTTTTTTGTTTTAAGGGCATACTATTAGTTTTACATTTTTGGACCAGTCTAATGTTCATCTTCATACTAGTACATACAAATCATCCATAAATGCTCCCAAAAGATGAATTTACATGGTCTTACATAATTAACAAAGACCTGTCAATTTATTTGATTTATTAAGCTGAGAAGTGTAGCATGGCGTGTGTATTTATGAACCCCTTAATTTTAAATATTTGAAACTGATATATGTATACATACATTTCAAAAAAAAAATTAAAATTAATTTAAGACTAAAACGCTTGAATTTCGTCAGGTGTGTGGCTTTTATTCAAATTTCACCCATCTTCGGAGTCTATAATTTCTTATAACTGTCGCGTATCTCATGTAAAACATTTAATATCTAAAAATAAAATAAAACCATGGCTGACATGGTGATCTAAAAAGCGCATCGAAATAAAGTGTACATGCATCTGCATCATAGTGGAACCAAAAAGTCTCGGAAACCGCTCTGCATGATTCATAGTAGTGTCAGATTCTTACTGACTAAAAAAACACCACCCTTCGATATAAATTTGTTAGATATCGCAACTAAGTATTAACTTATCCAGCAATTTTTCTATCATGAAATGAAAACGTTTGGCAGGTTACTTTCCACTGAAAGATCCTGTATAGTCCGCAATCTAGACGCGGTTAATCATTATCTCGCCAAGTCGAAAGGTTTCGTCATTTGTAGTCGGCGCAATAAATTGCTCTCATCCAAAATTTGTAGGACTGTATTGTTGACATGTCCGATTAGTCGGTTTCTATGCTTTCGCGCGAAGCTTCTAGTTTCAGCTTCGATTGTCGGAATTCCGAGATCCCTGTGGATATCGTTGTTTCTATTATACCACGGTGCTTGGACAATTTCTATTCGCACTTTATTTTGAAAAGCTTGTAAAATATTTGCATTTGTTTTCTTTGTACAACCCCAAAGTTGTATACCGTAGGCCTATACCGGCTTTAGCACTTGCTTGTATAAAAGCAGTTTGTTCCCAGTACTGAGCTGGGAATATTTTCCGAGTAACCAGTACATTTCTCTATATTTGATTTCGAGTTCTTTACGTTTCATTTTTACGTGCGAATTCCATTTCAGCCTTGCGTCGAGTGTCATTCCCAGGTAGTTGGCTTTGTTTGCAAAAGGTATTCGGGCCGAGTTTAGGAAAATTGGCAAGTTATAAGTTTTCTTGTAAGTGAAATTCACGTTAACAGATTTAGATTCGTTGAGGGCGATCCGCCAGTCCCTCCTCCATTCATTTACATTATTCAGTGCGTTTTGCAGTTTTGCAGTCGTTTCTTCGATTGTTTTACCTACTGCTAGGACAGCGGTGTCATCGGCAAATGTAGCAAGGAGAGTGCCATCTTCTTTCGGTATAGCACGAATATATAACAAACAGAGAAGCGGCCCAAGAACGTTTCCTTGCGGTACGCCGCCTGAAATTTCTTTGAGCTCGGAGTATTCGACTCCATGTCTAACACGAAAGATTCTATTTCCGATATATGATTCTAGAATATCGTATAAGCATACAGGGAGAACTTGTCGTAGTTTGCATTTCAAGTCATCATGCCATACCTTATCAGAGGCTTGCGAGACGACAAGAAATACGCTTGAGCAAATCTTTTTTTCTTCAAGTGCTTTCTCGATTACGTCAGTAATTCTATGCACCCGGTCAACCGTCGAATGCTTGCTTCTGAGCCCAAACTGGTGGTCAGGGATAAGATTATTTTCTCCTATAATCGGTTGGAGACGCCTTAATAATATCCTCTCGAAAATTTTCGATATGATTGGAAGAAGGGAAATTGGTCTATACGATTTTACTTCATTTGGCGGTTTTCCTGGTCTTAAAACCATTATGACTTCCGCAACTTTCCATAGGCTCGGCACGTGTTTTAATCTGAGCGCAGCATTTACAATATGGAGAAGCTTAATCAATACTCTTCTAGGTAAACCTTTAAGAATTTCTCCGGTAATCAAATCATAACCAGAAGATTTCTTAGGTTTTAGATTCTCGATCTCATGTTTAAGTTCCCTTGGCGTTGTACTTGTGAGCGTTAAATCGTCAGATGGTAAATACAGCCGTAAGGTTGCCGTAAACCACATGACCATCGTACGGTTTAAAGGTTTCTTCCAGGTGAGCCGCAAAGACGTCCGCTTCTTCTTTATCTTCCCTCGCCCATTCAATTTGATTTAATTTGATTGGCGGCGCGGGGACTTTGGGCATTTTGGTGCCTTTTACAGCTTTTCAAAGTGAATAATTGGAATCTTTTTTCGCTGTTAAACTTTCAAGGTAAGAGCCCATTGCACGATTCTTAAAATCCTTAATAGTCTTCTTCAACAAATTGCACAGACGATTCAAGCGTGCTTTCTGCTGCGGAGCACGACTCGGTTGCCATTTTTTAAGCGCCTTTCTTTTTTCCTTGACCAATTCTTTTATTTCCGGAGGATATCGCAAACCGTATCTTTCCAGCGTTTTCCTTGGATTGGGCGTATTATTCCAAGAGGCGAGCTGTACGATCTCAACGAAGCGATCAACTTCAACCTCAATTTCATAGGGTGTCGTAAGTGGAACGCTCAGTTCAACATTATCTTCAATTTCGTTCCTAAAGCCTTCCCAGTTAGTTGTTCGACCAGTTAATCTCGCTGGCTCTAGGTTATAGACTAGTTTTTCGCTGATTGTTAAAATAACCGGGGAATGATCAGACGACAGATCAAAGCTGTCTTCGACTTTTATGTGGTTGGTAGATATTCCTTTCACAACGAAAAAATCTATCAGGTCAGGTATTTTCGAAGTATCAGTTGCCCAATAAGTCGGTTTACCCGTCGAATAGAAATCACAACTGTACTCCATACCTGCCCCATAGAGCATTCTACCTTTTTTCGAGCTGTATCTTGAGACCCAGAACGTATGTTTCGCATTAAAATCGTCGCCAATAATAAAATTAGGTTTCAGCGATTCAAACAGGTTAGTAAAATCACTTTTATCAAGCGCGGAACTCTGTGGACAGTAGATAGATGAGATTTTAAAAGTACGCTG
Organism: Brachypalpus laphriformis; assembly: GCA_945910035.1. Taxonomy (NCBI): domain Eukaryota; kingdom Metazoa; phylum Arthropoda; class Insecta; order Diptera; family Syrphidae; genus Brachypalpus; species Brachypalpus laphriformis. The sequence continues at coordinate 109,424,921 of OX246756.1, forward strand.
AATACTTTTAACTCGAATCGTGCACAGTTGCAAAGTTTCAACTTCTATCTTTAGGCCTTCGGATTGATCGATGCAGTTTTTAATAAACAAGGATGATCCGCCTCTCGCTTTTCCTGAAGGGTGGCAAGCGTGGTAGTCATTATAGCCTTTTATTTTTAAATGCGATTCCTTTTTTACGTGGGTTTCAGATATCAAGCAAATATCAATATCTTTTTCACGCATTAATATTTCCAGTTCGTCAAGTTTTTGCAAAAGTCCGTTTGCATTCCAAGTACATATTGTTAACATTCGTTTGTCATTCATATTCTAGTTGAAGTACGCGTTTTCCGTGAATAATTTTCAAGCTTAAGCAGTTTATCGAGAATAATTTTATTTATTTTGCTTTGTTCTTCGAATTTCTCGAGAATAACTGAGAAAACATGAGAGACAAGGTCTGTCAAGATTTCACGGTTTTTTTGTTTTTCGGATGCCGCGGCCTGAGCGTAAGTCTGCACTCCTGCTGTCCGAGGGTCATTACGCGGTGGATTTTCCAACGTTAACTTTTCAGTACCGTTTCTTTTAAGAACAGAGGTCGAAGATTTCTCTGTTGTCACTTTTTCCCTCACCTTTTTGCGCTCTGAACCCGGTAGTTTTAGTTTGCCTAATTTCTCTTGCGCGATCTTACGCTTTGGCTTAGTTTGCAGTTTTGCTTTTGTATTATTTAGGGGCTTAAGGAGCGCATCTCTCCGTTTTTGCAACTCCTTAGCTACTTCACAGCCTCTATAATTTGCCGGATGCTTTCCCTTACAATAAGCACATGTTGCAGAGGTTTGTTTGTTTACTCCGCAAACTTGGGAGGGGTGATTTCCGGCGCATTTCACACATCGCGGTTCTTTTCGGCAATACGTTTGCGTATGATTGAATCCTTGGCATCGTTTGCACTGAGGTATCAGCCTTGTATTCTTGCGCATGGGTTCGATTTTGACTACGACATTCAGAATCGTTCTTATTTCGTAAATCTTATCTAAACTCTCAGCTTTATCGAAAGTTAACATAAAAAGAGGAAGCCCGAGCTTTACCGTCGTTTCCTCGCCTTCCAATTTTTGTTTTCCCGTTTAATTAAATTTACCGCGTCGACGATTTTAAAGTTTTTCTTCTTAAAATCATGAATAACATCTTCCTTTAAGCATGAGGCATGAAGTCCTCTAGCTACGACTCGTATCGGTCTTTCAGATTTATTTTCATAAGTATACCAGCGAATTTTTTCAGTATTCAGTTTATTAGATACTAAGCGGTAACTTTCTGAGTCCTTTACGTTTACTTTCCATTTGTTGTTGTTGAGCGATGTTACTTCAAAATCGGATAGCAACAGAGGTTTAAGAATAGAATGCAGTTTATTATAGTCTGCAATTCCGATTACATTTATTGGTGGCGGTGGTCGTACCTTAGATTCGCTTATTTTGCGTGTTTTCTTGCCTCGTTACCATTTTGGGCGAAGAACCAGCTTTTCGTTTCTTAGCTGGTCGTTTTTTTAGAATCCAGTTGGTTTCCCGACTTACTTAGTTCTTCTTCATCCGTTTGATAATCAGTGTTATCGAGGACGTTTGAACTCGCAGCAGACTCATTACGAGGTTTCGGTATATCCTTAAAGGCTTTATTTTCTGCTCTAAGTACATATAATTCTTTTCTTAGTTCTTCGCAGAGAAGTTCCATTTTACTTAGCCTGGTCCGAAGTTCCATATTTTCGTCCGTATGGCTTTGAATTTTAGCTGAAGTCCGTTGATCGTGCGCCGACACTATGGTTGTCGCCGGACTTCTAGTTCCGCACGTTTTTATGGTAGATCTTGATGGTGGAGATCTAACTACCCTAGTACCTTTTTTAAAAGGGTCAGATGAACGCAATAAATGGCTCTCCCCAGAATCCGTAGAGCCGACCTCCGAAGAGGGTGGATTTTCCAGTGTACCTGGACTGCCACCTGGGGTATTTAAATCTTTTCTTTTGTTCATTGCATATTTTGTATACGCCATACTCGGTATACGGAGGGTGGATTTTAGTCGCCTCTTACGACAGTTGAGTAGTTCCCTACCCGAAGGGAAATGATGGAAAATAATTAAGTTCTTATGACATTACTCGTAAATTTAAAATAAATTTAATCTTCAATTGTCGTTTTATTAATTTTTATCGTTGTAGTAAGTAAATTTTATAATATACACGTACGTATAGATATACATGTGCCCACCCAGGTTAACGCTAGCATTTGCTTTAAACTTATCTGGCTGATCCCATCTGGTTTTCCAATTTATCACTCTTCTTCGGTAAGCTAATGCCGAACATTAATGCAGTATGTGTATATGCCTCTGTCCACGTCTTTTAGTCATACTCTGCGGTTATCATCTTCCGGAAAACACATCTTCTTTAAGTGATATTCAAAGTTACATGCGCCGTATATAGTATTGTATTACACTTTCTTCGATCCCGCCATATATGCCGTTGAATTTCTGTACGCATTCCAAAGCTATTAAGCTTAAAGTTGGTTTTTTCGTGATGTAAAAGTTATAATATTTTTTAATCCCTCCCACAGGCACGCCCATTTTCCGAAAACATTTAAATAAAACTGAATTTGAAATAAATATAATATGATTTTCAAAAAAATTAGAGAAAAAAAGAGAAACAGATTGTGCCTCATTTACGGATACCTAGATGACATGCAAATCAATCTTGCTGGAAGGGATTGGAGTCGACCCAGGCATAGCACTTAATAACAAACTTCTCTGGAAGAAATGCGTAAAAGATGTGGTAACCAAGCCCACTCGAGTACTTATGGTGTGTAGGAACCTCTCATATAAAGCCTGAGGTTCCAGCCTAGCCTCAATCAGGTGGATATAGACGACCAAAGTGAGACCCATCATTACAAACATGCATATTTGAAGGGGAAATCGGTGGATAGAAGCTAGCCTTCACCATAAGGAATTTGCACTAGCAGCCTTCCTAGACATAGAAGGTGCTTTCAATAATGTAGAAGGAAGGGCCATCAAACAGGCCCTAGAATCTATGAATGTCGAGCATAGCATTACCAATTGACTCTGCAATATGCTCGGCACTAGAAACATTAACTCCACTATCGGAAACAGTTCAATAAGAAAATACGTTACCAGGGGGACTCCCCAGGGAGGCGTTATTGCACCCCTCGTCTGGGTTCTAGTCATCGATGGGATACTTAAAGAACTAAGCAATACAGGCATAAGCGTCACTGCTTACGCGGACGACGTAGTGATTTTAGTTCAGGGCAAGTTCCTTGATACATTAAGTGAAATGATGTAATCAGCTCTTAATAGTCTCGAAAAATGGGCTAAAGGGTGTGGACTATACGTCAACCCGGATAAAACTGAATTGGTACTTTTCAGTAGAAAATACAAGATACCACCCTTGAAACTGCCTAAGCTAGCAGGGGTGGAGCTTTCCCTTTCGGATCGCGCTAGATATCTTGGTATAATGCTGGATAGGAAACTAAATTGGAAACTTAACATACAGGAACGAGTCCGCAAAGCATATAATGCTCTCTTCATCTGTAAGCGGACCGCGGGGAAAAAAATGGGGCCTGAAGCCCGCAATGATGCACTGGCTATACATCATGGTAATCAGACCCATCCTTACGTATGGGGCTCTTGTGTGGTGGAAGGCAACGAATACGAAAAACACACGGGATATGTTGGCCATGGTACAAAGATCAGCCTGCATTGGCATCACAGGTGCTCTACGCACAACACCTACGGCTGCACTCGAGATCTTCCTGTATCTCTTACCATTAGACCTACAAACCAAATTTCAAGCGGGCAACAGTGCGCTACGTTTCTTCAGGACGAATAACATAGGACACAGCTCCATTCTCAAGGAATCTTTTCCTGGAATGCCTGACGAATCGGACGATATACTTGGCACCTTAGACTTCGACACACCATACGAAGTACTGTATCCTATTAGAGAGGACTGGCAAAGGAGTCTCTGTCCACAACGAGATTGCAATATACACGGATGGTTCTAAGACCAGTGAGGGCATGGGGTCAGGTATTTACTCGAGAGATACGAACCTACAGGTGGCCCTGAGACTTCCGGACACATGCAGTGTGTTCCAAGCAGATGTTCTAGCTGTACTTAAAGCTGCGGAATTACTTGAGATGGAATCAATATCCAATAAGAATATCGCCATCTACATTGACAGTCAGGCTGCGCTAAAGGCGCTAGAGTCTTACGTCACCAAATCTGAGTGAATCAGGAATTGCCGCACAATGCTTAGGGCATTATGTTCGCAGAACCGAGTCAGATTATGTTGGGTACCTGAACACTGCGATATCGAAAGAAGCAACGAGCAAGCGAACTAAGAGAGGATTGGGGCTCCCACGTAGCGATATAATTGGTAGTATTAAACCACCAGGGTGCGTGGCTAAGGGAATTATTCGGGATAAAATCATTGACATGGCTTATCTAAGATGGTCAAACTTAGATGGTCACAGGGTGTCTAAGGCTTTGTGGCCTGTGTTAGATCGCAGAAAATCTGGGGAGATAATTAAATTAGAGAGATCAAGGCTAAGGACAGCGATAGGAATACTCTCTGGCCACTGTCTCCTAAGGAGACATGCCATGAGACTAGGGTTATCCGATACGGATGTTTGTAAGTACTGCGATGACCTGCATGTCTCAGAGGATATAACTCATATACTCTGCGAATATCAAGGAATTGCCAGGATAAGGCTAAAGTACCTTGGTAGATACTTCTTCGATAACTTGGAGGAGGTGAGGTCCTTGAACCATAGCAAGGATCTCTTCAAATTTTGTAGGGAGATTAATTGCTTGGGGGAATGGGTTTAGGTCTTCTGCCGTGAAGGTTCCCTAGGGATCGCGATGGGCCCACTTTGGTGCCTAGTGTTTTATGATAACCTCATAACCCTACCTAACCTAACCTTACATACGGTGCATTGGCGTGTGCCACCAGGTAAAGGCTAAGCATAACAATGACATCTATAGTGCTAGAAATAATCACTAAAGAGACCATATTAAAAATAATATAAGAATAATAAAACCTATTCAAAGTGGTGCCGCTTCTGAACTGCCTCATTGACTATATGGTCAAGAAATACTGTTTTAAAACAGGCCAAAGAGATTCTGGAGAGCTACAACCAGAAAAGAAGCTAAACCTGTCCAAGCGTTAGCAAGAATCTAACATCACAGGAACGTGGGCATAGAACAGAATGGAAATCGTAGATTTTGCAGGTACTTAGAACAAAACCCAACACGCTTTCTAATGGAATGCGAAGCATTAATCGACAAACCAAACTTGACAGCTTATCTTTTAGCAGGTGCTCCGGGTCATCAAAGCAGTTGGATTAGAGGAAGTGCTATAATTTGAGTACCTCAATGACTGGAGCTCTATTTTTGGGGGCATAATAGATTTATTTATCAATCAATCACATATCTACAGGTACATCTATGGGATGGATTACCCTAATTATTGCCTGGGTGCACATATGTAAATGGTATTTTTAATAAAGTTTTTTTACTAAAGGATATCCTGAGGGAGTCAACGATTTTCATATTCATTATATGCTTGTTCTTTAGCGTTCTTGTCTGGTCCAGGATCTTACTGTGGTCATAGTGCGTAACGGTCCAGCACCAACATTTTCTGAGGCTGACAGCACTGTATATCTGATGTCTAATATGTCTTGCAGGTCCAAGATCACAGAGCATCCATTCGACAGGATCTCTGTGCACTTGTGATGCTTACATTTGCCGTTATTTGGACTTTTTTTTTATCCCAAACGGTTGTGCCATAATCAGGAATTGGACGTGCAGCGGTCATTCTCGGCTGAAGTCCCCATTTCTTACCCAACATTTTTCTACTTAATATTAAGTTTCCAGCTAGATTTAGTTTCAAAGGCTGCCTTAAACTGTCGTCTATCTCTTATGGAGATGACAGAGCAGTTCAACATTCACCTTTGCTGGGTGCCAGGCCATAGAGACATTCCAGGTAACTACAGGGCTGACGACCTCGCCAGACAGGGTACCACTCTAAGGATTTTGCCTGAAAGGCAAGCACTGGGTATGCCCCTCGCTACATGTAAGCATCTACTAAAGCTGAACGGTATTAGCAAGACCAACCTCAGATGGGGTAACGGCTCAACGTGTCACACTTCGAGACAGATCTGGCCTAAACTGGATCAAAATCGTAGTGCCGACCTGATCAAGCTAAAGCGTACCAGACACTGTCTTATAGGCCAATACGCCAGAAGACTTGGTCTCATCTCCAACGACTTCTGCAGGAGCTGTAGGGACGAGGAGGAGGAGGAAACCATCCTTCACCTCCTATGCACATGTCCGGCCCTGTCGCATAAAAGAATGCTTCATCTAGGGTCCCCCTTCCTTGACGACCTCTGCGATCTGGCGTCCCTGGACGTCATGAGCATCCATCGCTTTGTCAAAAGCTCCGGTTGGTTTTGTTAGTACCTGAGTGGCCAAATGGTTTGATCCATGGTATCACAAAGGACCTTCACTGGTCTAAGTGTGTCTGCACTCTCGTGTGGACAGCCAACCTAACCTAACCTACCCTAGATTGTAGATTGTTGAAGAGGTGGGATTAGGGATTCTCTCGCGAGCGTCTGACAAACATCCGAGAGTATTGCTGTCACGAAAAAGGCTTCTCAAATCGCCGTTCGGATTCGGCGTTAAACTGTAGGTCCCTTCCATTCGTGTGAAAAATATAACGCACACAACATGAGTGGTTGCGAGAAGCTAGGCCCTGGCACTTTAAAGAGCTGTTGCGCCAAATATTCATTCGTATTCGATTAGGTCACCTTATCACTGCGGCCACATTGGGCCTACTGTGATTTCCTATAAACTTAAAGCTCACTAAATATGCCCGACTTGGTGACGAAGTCTACTATGCTTTTGCGTGACATTGCAGATAGGTCTTCTGCTTCAAGGTAGAATTTACCTAAATAACGATGACGTGTTCTGACTAGACAGTAACCGTGACATAAGCTGTGTTCTTATTCTTCGTCTTAGTTTCACATTCTGCAGATGCTGCCTTGTGCTATTCCCATAGCCATGAGATATTTTTTCACTCGACAGTGGCCTGTAAGGAAACATGTGGTTATTCGAATCTGACGCCTAATTAAGTTTAGGAGTTGTTTCATTCTTTTGAGGGAAGTATTTGTCTGTTATGATGGAATCTGGGAAGTGTGTTTCGGCTAGGAGCTGTAGCGTCTGTAGACCGACCGTTTTCCGCATACGTGCAATCTGGATTTTTCATTAACACGATTTGATTAGTATGTTGTTTGGAGACAAGTCTGTGAATACTGGCACTGCTGGGAATATCATACTTCAGAGTATGAAGTCCAATCATTGTTGCGATTCGCATTATTGAATAATTTTCTAGTAACCTTTCTTAGATTGGCCAGCATTTTGTTCCACCACGGTGTGAGGCAGTTGTCTGATTTTTCTTTTTCTGGGCAGGCATGCTGGTAGGCTGATTTGATTGCTAGATTAAGATTCCCACAAGTTCTAAGCTATCTATATCTCTAATATTCTTATTGCAACGGTTCAAATTATCCGTGAGTTCTAGACTATATCGGTCTCAATCTATGGATTTTGGCTGTCTATAAGTTTGAGAGTGTTTAGTGCCTAAATTAATATCGAAGCGAATTTGGCTATGGTCTGACATGGATGGTTCTGTTGAAACATGCCAGTTTTCGATAAAGTTTTTTATGAATGGGGTACTAAGGGTGAGATGAAGAACTTCTGCCTTAACTCTATTTATAAAAGTGGCATTATTAATTAATCATTAATCGTAATTTATAATATCAATATTATTTTTATTAATACATCCTAGAAAAGACTCACCTATTTTATTCATATCCGAGCTGCCCCAGATAGTATGATGAGCATTTGCATCGTATCCAATTATAAGCTGAATGTTCCTTCTGCCACAGTAGTCCACGAGTCTCTGCAGTGATAGAAATTCCAGGTCTTTGGAGTTTCCAGCCAGATCTTTTGTAATTCAAGCTAAGTTTTGGATCAGAAACTGTAAGAAAATATTTAGCACTGGAATATAATGAAAGCGGCTAATCATTCAGTTTGAGAGACCTGAAGTTTTTGATTTTAGTAGTAAAAAGCACAATTGCAGTTTTTATTTTTCTTAGAAAGCCGATCAAGCGATTCAATGATGAGGAGCTAACAGTACCACCATTCGCCACATCAACAACCGAAGATTTTCAACCTAATATAAGCAAAGGCAGAAGAATAGAAGAGTATTGTTGTCTTCTCCAAAAGCGTCGCTAACTGTAATGTTACTTAAGCCAAATACATTAAGAAGCTTATCAAAAGCGAAGTGGACTGTCAAGACGGCAAAAATTTGTCTGAATTCTTTTATGCTGAGAGACAGCAAGAATGCCGCTCATTCATCCGTTTAGTCAACCTGCATCCTGGAGACTCATATCACTCCCAATTATCAACATCCAAGATCCAATACAGGTTATGGTCCTGAAAAATTCCACTTTAAGCCTTGCCTATCAATCTCATCGGGGATCTCATTCCCCAAGATCCCTGAGAAGTATCAAAGAAATCAGTCCTGCGACCGAGTTCAAGGGGTTTTTACATTCACGAATTACATTCACAATAGGTGCAAATACTCCGGCTCTTCGGCCTGTTCCTCCCAATATTATTCATGGTCATAAAGATTGCATAAGTTTTCGCTTGAGAACAGACGAATATTTGCCTAACGAAAAGTGAAGCCTAATGTTGTCGTCTCCCACGAAGAAACAGACACCAGGATATCGATTGGTTTCGGAGCCATCGTGAAAATTCAACAACATTCCATTCGGTGCTCAAACTCTGGCCGGAGCCAGTCCTGATTGTAAGAAATGTCGACTTTGAAAGTTCTGGTGTAATTGCGTCAGACGGCATATCCGTAGACTGCAACCGTAGAATAGGTGCCGCGCAGGGTCGTCAACACTTCAATGTGGATTCTACCAAAAAGATGATGGACAACTCTGGTAGAACGTATGAATATCAAGAATAGGTAAGCTCAACAGTCCATCTAGAGCAGAGCCCGGTGTACTCGCGAAAGCTCCTGGTGCTTGGATACTATCTAGTTACTAATATATCCCTCTACACATGACTGGCTAAGAGATTGAATAACTTCAGTGCGAACCTTGCCAAAAACTTCCTCTAAGTCAAAGAAGGTAGCGAGAGTATATTTTTGTAATTTCATGTCGAGCATAGACCAAAGGATACTCTTCCGAAGAAAATTATGCGATTTGCGCTCCAATTGACTTGGTTTCGTGAGTGGTACCAACTTGCCTCCATCTATAACGACATGCTCGCCCTATCTCGTATCAACATCAATAAATTGGAAGAAACGTTTTACTGTTGTATAAAAAAGCCGAGGACTTGCAGTACCTTAATTGGTTAGATAGATACTTACTTTCTTACTTAGGTGGCGCTACAGACCGGAGTGGACTCGGACCTCGACCAACAAACCTCTTCAGCCAGCCCGGTGATAAGCCAGCCGCCTCCAGTTGCCCACTCCAAGTTGGCTGAAGTCGCCTCCACTTGTTTGCGTCACCTGCCGGTCGTCGTGTACTGCTCCGTCCATTCGGGGTGGATTCGAAGATTTCCCGGGCTGGAACATTGAGCTGCATCTGCTCTACATTAGCCAGCTATCTTAGTCGCTGTATATGAACTCTTCTAAGTCGATGTCCTTGTATAGTTCGGCATTGTACCTTTTCCTCAACTCGCCGTCTATGCAGATCACTCGAAGAACTTTTTTCACAAAGTAATAAGGGCATCAACATCCGATTTCGATGAGGTCCATGCCTCTGCATCATAAAGCAGAACGGGGATGATTAACGTCTTATACAGAGTTACCTTAGTAGCTCGAGATAGGGCTTTGTTACTCAATTGTCTTCTTAGTCCCTAAAAACAGCGATTGGCAAGATTGCTTCTTCGTTTGATCTCCTCGCTGATGTCAATTGTGGAGTTTATCATAGAGCCTACGTAGACAAAGCCCTTTATTACTTCAAAATTGTATCTTTCTATTGTGACGTTCTGTTTTGGGTGGCTTTTTTGTAGCCCGTTAAGTTTCTTCGACTATGTAAATGTCATCGCTCTAAGCGAGTTATTGAACGGACTTGTAAAAGATTGTACCTCCAGGGAGCTTGTGTGTTTTGTACAATTTATTCAAGTACAGTCAAAATCGCTTACAACGACATCGGTTCTTCTTCTTCCTTTTATCAGCGAGGCTATGATCCGAAAACAAGGGATCACAACCCTCCCACTTCACCGCATTTCTACTAATCCGCCTGTGGGGTTCGTAACGACATCGGTTATAACGACGTATCGGTTATAACGACCAAATCCTTAGGTCCCGGCTGAGCCCCACTACAACTACATTGAATAACAATTCGCTTACAACGACATACAATATAAAATATTGGTTACAAAGACTAGAATCGACGCAGCTGTTGCGACTGAATTCTTTTCTGTTTGTCTGTAGATGCGATGTATCTGTGTACATAGAATTTCGCATATGTTACAACCTACCGTTTGTTGACATGTTATTTCTTTTATTTTGCGTTTATTATTGGTTTTGAGTTTGTGGGAAAATTACTTAGTGCAAATTTTTCTGTGTGACGAGTGGTCGTAGAAGTTTAATTTTATTCGGTTCGCATAAAGTTGTATTGGAAAATGAATCGGAATTGATGGAGCTTCAAAAGGCCACCATCAACACGCCAAAGAAACATGGTGGTGTAGTGATGAAGCTAAGAAGGTGATAAATGAGAAGAAAGCGGCTTTCAAAGCGTGGTCAAAATGCCCCGCTAATAATAGTGACGAAAAAGTTCGCCTCGAAATGGAATACAGATGTTGCAAGAAAAAAGCGAAGAAGAAGTGCGCCCAGCTTCAAGCAGAGAGTACGGAGGGCCTGTATCGGGAGCTGGAGAAAATATCTTCCCCGCTTGCTGATGCAAACCAGGCTATCCGGGATCTGCGAAGACACAATATGAACAAAAGCGTAACCATCTTCAAAATAGCCGCCCAAAGAAGGAGGAATGCTGAGGAGATTCGTTCGCCAAAGTTCATTAACTATGCTCATGGCCAGCTTCTTGTGGATGACGACAAAATTCTGCAGAGGTGGCGGCAGTATTGTGAAGAACTTTTAAATGAACAGTTTCCCCGGCTATGCTTTACAAGAGCCACCCCTAACTGTGAAGAAATACCCGACATTACAGTCGAAGAAGTTAGTGAGGTGGTCAAATACTCCAAAAACCGAAAAGCGGTTGGGCCAGACGAGATACCCTCTGAGTTCTGGAAAAAGATGGAAGACATTGGGTTAAGATAGCTCAGAATTGTCATGTTCAAATTCGTGAGAGCTGACCCAATGCCGAATCAATGGAGGAAAAGTTACCTTCTCCCTGTATACAAAGGGAAGGGTGATACGCGAAACTGTGATAACTACCGTTCGATCAAGCTGATGTCACACACTATGAAGATCGTTGTGCGGATATGAGGTGGCCGACTGCGAAAAATAATACGGCTATCTGATGATCAGTGCGGGTTTGTCTCGGGTAAATCAACCACAGATGCAATCCAAAGTATAAGGATCATAATGGAAAAACATCGTGATTCCTTAAGGGATTTGCATATTGTATTGGTGGACTTTGAAAAGGCATTCGACAGACAACCACGAGATCTGATATGGGTGGCGCTAAGACATCGATGGACATGTACGAAGGAGCAAAGACAAGAGTAAGAGTAAGTTAGTCTTAAGTCCTTTGCTCTTTATTACAGTCCTCGATTATCTACTTGAAGGTAAAGTGATGGACCCCAACGTACATCTGTTATTCTTTGCTGACGATGGAGCCATCATAAGTGAGGATCCTACATCCCTGCAACGAGCACTTGATGTGTGGGTGGATGTTCTGGAAGGAAATGGGTATCGCATTAGTTCAAAAAAGACAGATTACTTGCCTTGCCCGTTCTCTGATCCACTCAGGCCTATTCCAGACATTTATTTGAATGGAACAGTGCTTCCCAAGTGCGAAAAGTTCAAATATCTAGGATCTATGAATAACGAAGCAACCTGTGATGACGACATCAATCATCGCGTAAGCGTAGGGTGGATGAAGTGGCGAGAAAATTCCCCTATCTTCTGTGACTGACAAATGCCACCTGAGTTGAAAGAAAGGCTCTACACCACAGTTGTGCGTCCAGCGCTCACATACGGTTCAGAATGTTCGACGATGTACAAAAGGTATGAGAGTAAATTAACGGCAGCTGAGATGAAGATGCTTCGCATGACAGCAGGAGTGACAAAGCTTGATCGAATAAGAAGTTCGAAGATCCGTGGAAGCTTCCACATCTAGGAAACCATCGTACAAAAAATAGGGCGCGACCGGCTCAGCTGGTATTACCACGTTTAAAGAAGAGATCATTTGAACCCGGTTAAAAAGGCAATATCAATGTACGTTCCAAATACATCGCGATGTAGGAAGGCAGGCCTATTAACGCCTGGATCAGACAAATGCTACGACATCGGCTTTTCATTGGCCTCAGTAACCGAGTGATCCCAAATCGGCAGGCCTGCCGATATTTTCTGAGGTCAAATAGGCGAACCGCACAGGCGGATCAGTAGAAATGCGGTGAAGTGGGAGGGTTGTGATCCCTTGTTATCGGATCATAACCTCGCTGATAAATAGGAAGAAGAAGAAGAAGGAAAATGAATCAGAAACGAAAAATCTTTACGATTGAAGAGAAAGCAGGTATCATTTTTAGATTGGAAGCTGGAGAGCAACATAAAGACCTTGCCAAAGAGTATTCCGTTTCACACTCCACTATTTTAAAGGATAAGGAAAAAATTAAAGAACTGTTTGAGGAAGCAAAACTTACCATTAAAAAGGTAAAGAGTTTATTGCACACTGAGGTTGAAAGGGCTCTGCTAATATGGTTTAAGACACAGAGAAGTTCCGGTGTACCCACCAGTGGACCCATTTTGAAAGCTAAAGCAAATGACTTTGCCAAGGAGATGGGGAAGAACGACTTCGCGTGTTCGTCAGCATGCATACAGCGTTTTCGTCAACGTCATGGAATTGTTAGTGGCAAAATAACAGGAGGCCAAAAGCGTTCCTAAAGGTACAGTAGACAATTGGTTGCAGGTTGTTTGGCCCCAACTTCGGACAAACAATACAGATGAAAATATCTTTAATATTGATGAAACCAGTCGATTTTTTTAAAATACGCTAAAATTTAAATTTGAAAAACGTATTGGAGGCAAAATGGCTAAGGATCGAATTACTGTACTGGTAGGAGCAAATATGACTGGTACAATAAAGTTGAAGCTTCTTGTTGTGTAAGTCAAGAAACCCAAGATGCTTTAAGAATGTTAAAAAGCTTCCAGTAGAATATGAGAGCAATAAGAAAGCCTGGATGATATCTTCAATATTCGAAAAATATCTGCGAAGCTGGAACCGCCCTCTAAAAAAGGAAAATAAAAAGATCTTATTACTCGTGGATGTCCTGCACATCTAGCAGTGGAAGGCTTGCAAGCCATACGACTTGAATTCCTTCCACCAAACACTACCTCGGTGCTCCAACCAATGGATCAAGGAAGCTTCAAGTGGTAAAACTTATTAAAAATAATGGACGTCGACGCGACATAAATTTACTGGAAGCGATTTTACTCATTTCAAAAGCTTGGGAAAGGGTCACTAGTTCAACCATTGCAAACTGTTTTATACATTCGGGATTGAAAAATGCTCAAACAAGAGAAGATTTTGAGGAAGAGGATGAATGGCCCTTAAATCAGTCGATTCAAAATGCACTCCCATGTTCGTTTGATGAGCTACTGCAAGTTGACGAACAACTTTTAACGGTCGCGCCTTTGACTGATGAAGAAATCATTGATTTTGTGCAAAATGATACATCTCAAGAAAGCGACGAAGAAGAAGGTAACTGAGTTTAGTATTTTCTCGATCAAAACATAAAAAAAACTTTTTTTTTTCAAATATTATTTCAGAAATAGGGTTTGTTCAGCCATTTCAGCATTTCTACTTTTTTTAATAAATAGTAAATGAACATTTGTCTCGTATGCATGTATGCCTTAAGAATAAATAAGAATTATAAAAAAAAAGGATATCTACTTGAAAACAAATTAATTTACATACCTTGACATCGATTACAGCGACCTATCGTTTATAACGACCAAATTCGTCAGTCCCTTGAAAGTCGGTATAGCCGATTATGACTGTCTCGTGTTAAAAAAAATCGCGTGATAGCACGTCACATTGTCTAATTTTGTCTAAGTTTTTTGGCAAAGCCACCACAAATCAGGCGAATGTGGGAGTGGTTGACAGTTAAAATCCGATTTTAATAAAAACAATCGGTCACAAGTATCGATCGATGAGATGACACATTATCGTGCAACAAACGCCAACTTCCTATTGCGCGATATTCTCGCCGAATACCTTTAATGCACCAAATGCTTCAAAACATCAAGATAGAATTGTACATAATGGTTTGGTCAAAAGAGAGAGAGAGAGAGAGAGAGAGAGAGAGAGAGAGGGAGAGAGAGAGATTTGGTGTAGTTTTTCGAAGCTGAGTTGTGTATGCTTCAGAGAAACTCCGGGGGTGGCGTCCAGATAGCTGTGGAGAGTTTTTCTTATTTTTTGTCTTTGCTTTTGATTCATAGTATTTTTTTTCCGATAACCGATAGCATAGGCAAATTATCATCAACAGAGCGAACAATGTGTGTTATGCCTTCGCAATAGTGTTCACACAAGCTTTCGCAATTGATCGGACTGACCTTATGCATATCATACGAAATAAATAAATGCTTGCTGACATCAGAATTTGAACAATGTTGTAAAGGAGGTTTAGAGTGCACACACTTTTCGGTAGCCCAAATGTTCGGTCAAAATGAAACAAATAGATTTTTTGAGATGCTCAATTCCAATTCCATGAATTTCAATGAAGATTTTGGATGATCTTTGATGAATTCACACATGGAATTCAGACTTTGATGGAGTCTGCGGCGATCACGGATTTCGGCTCGCCAAGATATTGCTTATCATTTATGCCCTCACGACCGTTTTTAAACCGCGTATACCACTCGTAAACTCTGCCACTGCCAACTCTGCTAAACAATCATCACCATAAACTTTGTTTATCAATTAAAACGTTTCTGTAAAAGTTTTACCAAGTTTTAAGCAAAACTTAATATTAGCTCTTTGTTTGATGCTCATTTTTGTACCGATGACACAAACATATAGTCACTTCAGACGCAATAACTCCGTTTCAATTTGTCCAAATGGCATGGAATTTTGATGAAATACACCAGTGAAGGATTCTGGCGCATATAATTGTCAATAGATGGCCTCACTATCCAAATCCATATTTTTTAAAAAGTCCTGTTTACTTTGGAACGAACCTTGTTTTAACGCTATCAGTACTGCTTAAGGGCAAGCATTTTGTGACGAATATTACTTTGAACTGAAAGAGAAACACTCAAATCAGCTACTAAGTAATATCCAGCTTGTCACAGTCATCATTTAGCGTGGTGTTAGTTGTTAGTATTGTGAATAATTATAAAGCCTAACACCTTACACAAAAAGACTGGACAAGTAAACAAAAAGCAGATTGCATACTAAACAAAAGTATGAACTAAAAATGAATATGCTACGCATAAGTCAAATTTACACTAAACACTTTCAACAAAGAAACTAGTATCGTTCGTATAATTTATGTTTTAAATTTAATTTACTATGGTTGTAATCAAATTTGTCGCGGTTACTATTTACTTCCTTCGCCATACGCGTAAGAGGTTCGTTAGAACCGTAGTTCGTTCTGTGGAAATTTACGCGGAAAATTTCGGTATTTCTGGAGTTGTACCATCTTACGTTTAAACCGACTTTATTTAAAAGATCCGGTGAGTACACCTTAGTAGATGACGCAGCTCAGAGGGGTTTCTTTCTTTAAGATCGGGCAAACGATGTTGTGATTCTATTTACCGGGCTTACTTTCGTCCCACCAAATTTTACAAATGAGCTGGTGCAAGCGCCTTACGAACTCATCTCCTCCTGCCTTGAAAAGTTCGGCGATAAGGCCGTCCGCTCCAGCAGCTTTGTTGGACATAAGTTTATATCGCTATTCTAACTTCATTCTGATCTAGCTGACGCGAATTTCGATTATCACTGTTGAATGGCTGGTTCTAATGATATTAATATTGGTCATCGTCTCTAGTCCTTCTATGCATTGTACGCCACTTGTTTTGGTGCATGTGCTTGCTGGTATTCCTCATCAAACCAGGGTTCTCATTGGGGTGGCCGAGAGAAAACCAATACATCAGAGATGGCGTTCCTTATGGCTTGTTGTCAATGCTTCCACTGGTCTTCTGCATTTGCTGCTGACAGCGAAAGACTTAGATTGAGATTAAAAGAGACTCGATTGGCAAAGGCTCTCTCTCTTGCGATTGTCTTAGCCGTTCGACGCCAACTTCCTCACAGTATTTCATTGATTTCACTCCGTTTTGGATATCTGCATCCGTACCTTGGCTATAACTAGGTAGCGATCCAAGCCCACGAAGGCTCTTCGGAAAGTCCGGACACCCAGATCACTGGAAGAGTGCCTTGCGTTGATCGCAATGTGATCGATTTGGGTTGGCAGTTTTTCGATCAAAGGAGAGCCATGTGCCCTTGTGAATATCAAAACTTGGGAACCACGTACTAGTTACGACAACATTTCGCCGCAAAGTCGCCTAGCCTAAATCCGTTGTCTAATGTGATGTCGTGCGTTCAAATCGCCTAGGACAATTTTAACTCGTGGCTAGGGCATTGATCATACATCTTGTTCAAGAGCTAGAATAAGTCATCCTGCGTCGCGTCGTCCATCTTTTCGTGAGGGGCGTGAGCATATTAGGCTAATGTTAGAAAACTTAGCATTGATACAGATAGTCATGAGGCGCTCGTTCACAAGCCGGCAACTTAAAACTTCTTACTTAAGTGTCCCTTTAAAAACACCCGAAGGTAAGCTGTCTTTCTTGTCTATAGCAATCGCCATAGTATGTGTCGCAGTTTTTCATCTTTCTTTTGCCCGTCGTATCCCGTTGCACTTTTTGGATGTCGGTAATGTCTGCTTTACAGCAGTTACGGCCTCCGCAAATTCCACATGTAGACACGAAGATCTTTGTCCTTTTTACATTTACAAGGGTCGTCAACAGTAAAATTATCCGTATTCGTGGCTATTGGTAACTTAGTAATGAAGGTTTTTTCCGTGGTAGATAAGTTAACCCGACGGCACCATCCCCAACCTGGAGGACTAGTTCATTATGCTATACTCCTAGGGCGTGGAGCCACATGCGCCGGTACCAGTAGTCCAATACGGGAGTATGGGCGCTGCCGTTGGCCCATTCTTCTCCGTCAGTATCTATATCCCAAGATCCTGACTAACCTTGGACATTTTTTACCGACCTTCGATCTGAATATGTCGAAGCAGCTCGCGCTAGGTGTTCACTAAGTTCAGTAGACGCCACCGTTGACTCCACCTAAGGAATCGGTCCGTTGCCGTCTGGAGGAAGAAGAAGTGCTCTAGTAAGCAATCACTCCTCTCCTCTTTCTCGTCTGCTGCCGCCAGGAATGCTCCAAAAGGGTTGGTTACCCATTCCCCGATCAAGGTACTTGGTACCCAGTGGGCATCAAAGTGATAGTGGAGAGTAGGAGTTGGTAGGCCTACGCTAAGTGTTAACGCTTGTGTTTTCATTTAATCGCATGTACTACCATTTTACAACCTACGAGGTAGGTAGATATCTACTAATCAAAATAACTTCAAAACCGGCTCATCGATTCATC
The DNA here is from genome assembly GCA_945910035.1 of Brachypalpus laphriformis. Taxonomy (NCBI): domain Eukaryota; kingdom Metazoa; phylum Arthropoda; class Insecta; order Diptera; family Syrphidae; genus Brachypalpus; species Brachypalpus laphriformis. The sequence continues at coordinate 109,442,789 of OX246756.1, forward strand.
CTAAATTAATTTTATGATTTAAGTAAATAGTAGCATCAAAGATTTAAAACCATAGATAATTTTAGCACGTTGTTCTGAAGCTGAGAAATACACAAATGAATATGGGAAGCATAATAAAATGTTAAACGCAAGCATAGCCGCGGATACAGTTAGTTTTCAAAATAAAAATAGAGTTTGTTAAAATAAAATTTGACTTATTGCCACGTTCTTAATACTCAATTATATTGCATCTAAATTTTTTAAAATAATAACGAATTTTATAGTTAATGAAGAATTCATTTTTTTTAATCTAGAGATGTGCCGACTCTGTGGGTTTTCTTTTGAGATATGCATGTTAGAAGCCAGATAGCGGTGATTCTTCTAGAATGCTTCGCAGATCCGCACTTTCGGAATGAAAACCATGACGACACGTCTCCAAGTTTTGGGGGATATGATTTAAGAATATGCAGCTTCTATAGATTGGCACTAGCCAAGGAATTGCTATCTTTTAAATTCTACAGCATAATTGGCATTATGCTATCAATGCACGCCGATTTATATGGGGATAACCTTTTGCTGACCACAAACACCCTTAACATATAATATAGAAACAAAGATTCCCTTAAGATCCTTTTGCTGCCGGTGAGTTCCGATAGACTTAGAACGAAACATTTCTTAAGGATTGTTAGAAACCTATTTAAGTTCACAATTCAAAAAATCTATCACTATTTTTATCATATAATGAGTACTCCAGGTACTTACTGGGGCCTCACTCTGTATTGCTACTTGAAAGTCAAATTTTTGCGAAAGTGCTTTGCGATTCTAATCTTAGCCGGCACTCTGAGAAAACATTTTCGGTCCCGTTTGCGTTGACGGGTTTTGGAGGAGAAGATTCAATCACGAACTATACGAGCTGTACAGCGGCATCGACCTAGTCAAAAAACTGCGTATTGGACGTCTGAGATGGCTAAGACATGTAGAGCGAATGGACACCAACGCTCCGGCCCGCAGAGTCTTCGAATCTAACCCCGAGGGACGACGCAGTAGAGGGAATCATCGCCGCAGGTGGCGCGCACAAGTTCATGGGGACCTCGACCAACTTGGAGTGAGCAACTGGAGGCAGTTAGCTAAAGACCGAGCTAAATGGAGAGGTTTGTTGGTTGAGGCCCAGGTTCACCCCGAACTGTAGCGCCACCTAAGTAAGTAAGTAAGTAAGAGAAAACAGAATCGAATGGAAGTATTGCCAACTAGGGCTATGAAATGTGCGAATCTAGCTTCGAGTATCGAACGCTGGGCTGGGCCAACTACAAGTTTCTTTTTAAAAATGCAATAAAATGAACAAAATGAAATTTTTTCCATGTATTATGGCTTTATTGGTAAGGGCAAATATTCCCATTAATTATGGAATACAACGTCGTTCAAGTGGCTGCCTCGGCTGGCCTCACAGTAGCGCATTCTATCACTCCAATTTTCCAAGACCTTGTTGATGGTTTCGGGCTGTAGCTCACGGATTGCTTGGATGATATTGGCTTTAAGTGCTTGAATCGTTTCCGGATTGTTGGCATAACATCGGTCCTTCACGGTTCTCCACAAAAAAAAAGTCCAAAGGGGTCAAATCGCAGCTCCGAGGCGGCCAATTGACATCGTCAAGACGGCTGATAACACGATTTGGGAATTTGGTGCGCAAAAGACCGATTGTGGCATGGGTTGTGTGGCATGGCGCGCCATCCTGCATGAACCAGAGGTCGTCCAAATCCATGTCTTCAATTCCAGTAAAAAAAAAAGTCGTTAACATGACTCTGTAACGCCCACCGTTGTTCCCAGCCTCATTTTCGACGAAAAATGGTCCAATGATGCCACCAGTCCACAATCCGCACCAAACTGTCACTCTCTGTGGATGCATTGGCTTCCCGACAATAACGTTCGAGTTTTCCGAGCCCCAGATGCGGCAATTTTGTTTGTTAACGTAGCCGCCGAGATGAAAATGTGCCTCGTCAGAAAAGATGATTTTTTGGCCAAAATCGTTGTCCAATTCAAGTTGCTCTAAGGCCCAAACTGCGAAGCGATAACGAAGCGGACGGTCGTGCGCTTTCAATAGCTGAATCAATTGGACCTTTTAAGCGAGTAATCCCAGATCTTTGTGCAGAATTCTCCTCAGGCTAGTGCGCGAAATGTTGAGCTGTTGAGATCGATGATGAGTTGATGTTCGTGAATTGAGTCTCACACTCTCGGCTGCAGCAGCCACATTCTCGTCTGTGCGCACCGTACGACGACGAGGACCATGAGTGTTGTCCACTAGCATACCAGTCTCACGAACTTTTTGCACAAACTTGCGTACAGCAGGCGCGGTGGGTGCTTCATTTCTGTCAAAACTTATTTTCAAAAAACAAGGAGAAAGAATAGAACGCAGGCGAATTAGAAATAGATCGAATATAACGGAGCTAAGTGATAAAACGTAGAAGAAAAATATACATAGCAGTGGTTGGTTCAACCCGAAACTGAAGTATTAAGTAGGAAATACACGATACAACCGTCGTACCGACATCGGCATACTGTTGTATGCAGCACACACATACAATTTGTATACGACTTACGTCCAACCAGACATTTTATTCAGCCATTTTACACATACACACCATATAATTTCCATACAATTTGTGTGTGTTACAGCAGTTTTACAGTCAAGATCATGCGACCATACGATATCGGCCCAACGATCGGTTGTGTGAATGCACACGACATAATTATCATATACAACTCCAAAGCTACATATTAAAAGAAACACAATTTCTTACCTCAACATCCGCAAATCAAATAGCAGAAGAACAAAATGATGCGAATTTGACATTTCGTTTAGCAATACAGAGTGCCAGATTTGCGATAAGAAATTGACATTGAAGTTGGCAACAAAAGTTTGTACGATTTTCGTAAATTTGGATTTGCGATTCGAATTAGAGAGTGCCAATTCTGCGAATTCGAATGATTTGACTTTAGAGTAGCAATACAGAGTGAGGCCCCTGCTTCCGTACAACATATCTACTGTATGTATCTACCTACCCACTTCAATAATTCTGTTACAGGTTTCTATTCAATTTAAAGGTCCCTGCTAATTTGTTATTTAAAATAGAATAACGCTACAAATTCTGCCAACCAGCATAATACGTCAACAATAAACCACCACTTTGTGGGATTTTTTTTAAAAATAAATTTCAACGTGAAATTTACTTCGTCTATGTCTAATTTTGGAACAACTCCATACTAAAAACTGACATATTATCGTTTCACAACCGAAGGATGTCGCAGTACGACTCCCGTTGGTGTCTCTCTCATCTAAGAGATATTTATATTTTGTTTTGTGCTGTCGCATGTGGTTCTATTCTAAGATTAGTTTTATTTATCCAGCTGCACCTTCAAAAACATAAAACACAATCAATTACTTTAGAAATGTTTATCATCTTTCGTTCGTATTTATATACATTGTGCAATAAATTAGCCATATACAATTATTAAGTAGTTACTCCTAAGCTTAAATTAATACGAGTTCATCTATATTAATATTCTTAGTACGTTATTTACAATAATTTAAGTAACATAAATAATAAATAACATTTTCAATAGCATCTGCTTGTAAATGCAAATTTAAGTTAAACAAACCAATTGCTTTCTTAACTAGAGTATTCGTAATGCTTTACTGTCACAGCCGCCCCTTTACAATAATTTTGGTGCCTTTGTTAAGTTCATATTGATTTCTTTATTTTGGGATACGTCTAAACCAATCATTTTCAACTATCAGTAGTCAAAAAAAGAAAACAAATACTAATATCGCTTTGGAGTTTGCTGTTTGCAGTTGCCATTGCAGTTTACAACCGACCATATCCAATCAACGTAATTGGGAACTTTGGCATAAATACCGAACTTATTGCGTTTGGCGCACCCATCGCCGAAACTAGTAATGCCGAATATGGTCCATGGGTGATTAGGTTTCGTACTGTCTCTGCAAAGTAAAGGGCCACCGGAATCGCCTGCACATGTGTCTATTCGACCTCGTTTGTGTCCAGCGCAGAACATATTTTTTGTAATCGTGTAATCATGATACACTGATCGACAGTTTTCCATTGGTATAATGGGAACCTCCGCTTGGTGCAAGACGCTTGTGCCCGACTGATCACGATTACGTCGTTTACCCCATCCTATGACTGTGCAGTCCATATTCTTTGGTAATGGCTGAAAGGGGCGAGGAAGGCAGGAAAAGCCCATCCATGTTGTTGCGTTCACAGGCCTTGGCAACCTAAAAGATACAAATATGTAATTTAATATCAGCTGCTATACGAGTGGAAGAAAATATCATATTTATACACCCTGGGTGTACATTTATTAATACTTTCAATCAAACGAAAACATATTTCATATTTTATTTATAAATTATGTATGTATTGTATATATACTATATAAAAAAGAATTTGAAATTATCTGAATGGTTGAAGATAGTGTGTATGTATCTGCTTGAAGATAGGTACATTTGTACACAGAACCAATGAGACAGACTTCCCTATTTTTTTAAGACCTATAGGACTTTAAATTAAAAAAAAAAAATAAAGCACCGACCGCTGGGTGACTAGTACCTTGATCGGCGATCGAAATGGGGTAAGAGTGCTTTCTCACTGGAGCACTTCTTCTTGTTCTAGATGGTAGCGGACGAATTCTCTAGATGGAGTTAACGGTGGCGTCTACAGTTCCAGTCAGGTTGAACTTAGTGAGATCCTTGCGGGAACTGCTTTGACATATTTGGATCGTAGGTCGGTAAGGAATTTCTAAGATAAGTCAGGACCTTGGAATTGAGATGGTGATGGACGAGCCCTTAATAGGCCAACGGCAGCGCTCATACTCCCGAAGTGGACTACTGGTACCGGTGTACCTGGCCCCGCGTCTTAGGGATATAACAAAAAAAACTAGCGCTCCAGGTTGCGGTTTGTGCCGTCGGGGTAACTTCCCTACCACGTAAAAAAGTAATGGTTCCGAAACAAGCAATAGCCTCGGATAACTGTTGACGACCCCAGCAAACGAAATAAAGACAACGACCTTCGGATATGTACGTGGAACGTTCGGACTCTTAACAGACCACGTGCTGCAGGGCAGAAAGATAATTAAAAAGATGTGACGTCTACTAAGGTGACTGCTATAAAGACAACAAGCAGCGCCTATTCGGATGCGGATTTGCCTAGGCAAGAAGTTTTAAGCTCCTGACAAGTGAGCAAACGTATTATAATCCATACTAAACCCTAATATTTGCTCATGCCCCCACGGAACGAAAGGACCCTGCCCTCAAAGATTGTTTCTACGAGCTTCTCGACAAAACCCATGAGCTATGTCTTATATACGACATTAAAATCGTATTGGGCGATTTTAACGCCAAAATAGAACAAGTGGAAACTATAGTAGGGTACACAACATCACGTCTGATTGACTAAGGCTAATTGATTTCACTGTGGAGCGAAATGTCACCATGGCAAGCACATGGTTTCCTCACTTCAATATTCGCAAGCAGACAGGGCGGCCCAATGACCGACGCAAAACATGCCGAGCAGCCCATATATACTCTTGTAGCCAAGGAATGAATGCGATGCCGGGGTGTGCATTCAGCAAATCAAAATGCTTATAAGGAGGCGCTGCACAGGAAGATGAGAACTGCTCGTGAGCTTTACGAGTAAAAGATACAGAAAGAACATCGACTTCCCAAAAAAAAAAAAAAAGAATGAGCATGAGAAGCGCGTAATCGAGGATATTGGGAGCTTTAACTTCAAGAAAAATGTACAGAATATGAAAAAAATACTTTTGCAGACTGTGTAATGGCGACGAAGACCAACATTTCGCTGTCAAGCAGAATGAACCATTCTACATAGACGATGATAGTTAACATTTCTGTCCACCTGACCAAAGCGAAGTGAGGATACCAATATCCAAGTTGAAAACTAACAAGGCTGCTGGACCTGACGGCTTACCGCCCGAACTTTTCAAGGCAGCTTGAGATGATTTGATAGAGAGTATACACCAATTCATTTCTAAGACTTGGTCAGACGAGTGTTTTCCTGATGAATGGAATCTCGGCATAATTTGCCCGATCGACAAGAAAGGAGAGCCCTTAAACGGTGCCAATTATAGATGCATCAGTCTTCTCAACATTGCATACAAGATCTTTTCTTCGATATTGTGGGAACGCCTGAAACCGGTCAGTGCGGTTTCAGGCCAGGAAAGTCCAGCATCGATCAAATCTTCACAGTTCGGCAGATCCTGATCATATCATATCTTTATGTATTTCAAGGCCGCCTATAGAGGTATAAAGAGGACTTGTATAGAGCTATGTCTAGTTTCAACATCCCTGCCAAATTTGTTCGTCTGTGCAGAATGACGATGGAGAACGCTCGCTGCTCCATCAAGATTGATAATGACCTCACCGAGACCTTTGATGTCAATAAAAGTTTTAGACGCGGTGACGCTCTGTCATTTAACTTCTTTAATATTGTACTTGAACGGATTGCGCGGAACTCACAAGCCAACACCAGAGGCACAATCATTCAATAGTCTATTCTACTGCTTACATACGCCGACCGATACGTTTGCAAGCACTGAAGCAGAAGCAGTCAAAATGGGTTTAGTGGTGAACGAAGGGAAAATCAAGTACATGCTCTCAGCAGCTAGCTAAAGACCGAGCTAAATGAAAATATTGTTGGTTGAGGCCCTGGTTCGCACCAAACTGTAGAGCTACTTAAGTAAGTAAGTATTCCGTCTGCCCAATTTTGATGATCTACCAGTTGGAAATGTAGGTACGTATTAGTAGGTGTTTCTGCATCGGTAATTTAAGTTATTCGGAAACTGCTACAAGTTGGGAAAAGACACAGCAATTTTCGTACCTCTTTGAGTTACGCCCTTCTAACGTCGGAGAAACTGTAAAGCGTCTAGGAGTATTAACCGTACATGGTGTTATGCAGACTTATATATATATATATACATATATATACGATCCTATTTCAATCTGATTTCCATTATATGGCACTCGAACCGAATTGAATCCAGATTCAATCCGTCTTGTAAACGTAGTAATCGACCTAAACTGTTGACTTATGGGCATGCGCTACTCATCCATCGTTCTCTTATACATCCGCTTATCGCTCTCTCACGCATATTGAAATACACATTCAAACTCATGCGCTAGCTCTGACCTTTTATTTTTCAGATGATGATCCAGATGACTACCTTGTGGGACGCCAGAAGTTACTTTTATTACGCAAGGTGTCAAGCATTCGTCCTTTACCAATAGCATTCTATCACTCAAATAATTTAAGAGCGACCTTAGCATTGAAGTTAAAGTTAAAGACAAATTTAACTTCTCTTTAGATCTGGATATATATCGCAAAGATATGGAGAGAAGTTAAAGTTGGCTTCATACCCAAAGCGGATAAATGCTCGCACACAATTCCAAAAGATTTCAGACTTATTAGTCTATCAAAATTCCTCTAAAAACATTAGAACGACTGATTGATGTCCATTTACGTAACAGTATTGATAAGAAACCACTGTCGGCGGTCCAACATGCATATTGCAAAGGTAAATCAGTAGAGGCGGCATTACACTCACTAGTGCGTAATATCGAATATTCCCTAGTTCACAAGGAGTAGACAATGGCTATAGAGGGCGCTTTCAACAACGTCAATACTTCAGCGACAGCAGATGCACTTACAGACCTAAAGGTCACCGACTCACTTTGCGAATTGATTAATATACTGCTTAATTGTCGGATTATGAACTCTAAGCTGGGTGGGCACTCCGCAAGGACGTGTTCTATCTCCTCTAATTTGGAATTTTGTGGTGATAATCCTATGCACGGCGATCGCTTATGCGGATGATGTTGCTTCAGCTGTCTCAGGAAAGCATCTAAATGCTCTAAGAAAAACTTCTATAAAATGGTTTAAACAAGCTCACTAGATATGTGGTTTGGTGTGGTTTGAGTGTAAACCCCCACAAAATGGAACTAGTACTCTTCTCCAAGAAATAAAAAATCCGTTAGTCGACCCTCCTTCTCTCAATGATATCAGCTTAACTTTCTCCGACACAGCAAAATATTTTAGGTCTAAGAGCCAAGAAGGCTAGAGTAGCACATTTCTCTTGCAAAAAAGGTATTACGAATAAATGGGGTTTACAACTTCGAATCACTCACTGCCTCTACATCTCGGTCATTAAACCGATACCGATAAGGAGCTGTCTAGGCTTTTCACTGGGTGTTGGCTGGAGCTGCGACCACCTGTCAGCTCTTTCGTGATTCTGTTGTTGTTGTTGTAGCAGCTGTGTAGCTGAGGTTGACGATTCTTGGTCGAGGTATTGTCCTCGAGTCGCTCTGGGACGTACGCACGTACGTAGATTCTGTAGACGGTCCTGCTGTCGCACCTCCGTGCAGCTTCTTCTGCTTCTGTAGACAGCGCGTTCATGTAGTTGCGCTTGTCACGTCGCACGCTACGCTGAACTTCTCTCATCTTCATGCGATATAGGGACTCTAGCTCGCTTCTCCCTGCTGCTGGGGTAGCTGCAACGCGAGCTTTCAGCTGTTTTCGTTCGTCAATCCGTCTCCAGGTATCCTCGGAAAACCACGCCCTATATTCTCCCTGAGATCGACCGACAATTCTTTCAGCACCAGATGTAAAAACATTTTTCACAGCACACCAATGGTCTTGGATGGTTGCGGGCATTGAGCTGCTGATTGCTTTCACACCTTACGAAAAGTGTTCCCTTAATTGTTGGCGCACTGAGGGATCATTAAGTCTATCGATGTTGAACCTGGGCATTCTTGTGTTGTCGTGGGATCTTCGAGCTGCAGCAGTGCATAGTTGGAGGGTAGCTATCATAAGATAGTGATCACGTACTATCCCCACATCTGCCCCTCGTCTGTTTCGGACGTCCAGGAGACTACTTCTAAAGCGGTGGCTGATGGAAAAACGGTCAATTTGGTTGAAGGTTGCTTGCCTGTCGTTGGAAACCCAGCTGACTTTGTGGCAGGTCTTGTGCTCAAACATGGTGCCCCCTATCACAAGGCGGTTGGCATTGCAGAAATCCACAAACCTTTTGCTGTTGTCATTGCGGTTGCCTAGTCCATGCTTTCCGATTACATGTTTGAGCCCTTCGTTGTCGTTGCCTACCTTGGCGTTCAAATCCCCACCAAACGGTCGCCGCTTGCCCTGTTCTACAATTTGCTCGATGTCTGCAGTCTAGCAGCCTATTTCGTGTATTCGCCCGGACATAACTGCGATTAATAAACGGAGGTTGTTGGAACTAAGCAACTCATGCTGCCAGGTATAGAAGAGCCATCGAAAATCCCGAGAGTGGTGGTCAACGTTTCCACGCCGAATTGCATACAGTTAGCGCTCGGTAAGACGATTCATCCACCAATGGCTGCTGTACCTACATCAAAATGCGGAACAGACGGACGCCTTGTGTAAAAAAAAAAACAAGGAGTACATGTTGTGCACAAGGCAAGTACCTATGCGATGAGCACTGCAAAAATTTAGCAAAATGCCTTGCCTGCGTCGCTGCCGATCTATAGTTGCTGCCACAGTTGACTGAGAAGTCTACATCACTATTACTTGTTTGTTTTCAAATAAAAAAATGATGAAGTACTGCAACTTTTTACAAACAACTACTTTGGAATAAATATTTTTTTTTTCTCTTACAATAGTTTTTTTTTATATAATTCACTAATTAGCACACAATTGTAATACAAAATATACTGCAGTATCTGGGTACCACAGCACCCTTAACTGTCATTTTTTGTTGCTACTCACAAAAGGGTTAATCTTAAGCTCTCCTTCCGTCTACCAAATCATTGTAGCATGTTCCAGGGGTAAATAATGCCGATTACAGAAGTTTTATCTCGGAAAGATAAAGGAAAACGTGATATCTGCTAGAGATATCCGCATCTTTTCAGACAGCCAAGCAGCAAACAAATCCCTATAATCGACTTCTATAAATTCCTTAGTAGCTCTAGACTGCCGATCGTCTCTCGCCGAGTTGGCTGAGCAGTTCAATATTCACCTGTATTGGGTGACGGGGCAGAGGGACATTCCAGGGAATTATAAGGCCGATGAACTCGCCAGAATAGGAACAACTATACCCAGTCTACCGGACAAAAGCTTCTAAGTAAACCAATCGCTACTTGCAAACTTAAACTTAAGCTGGATGCTATCGATAGTACAAATCTTAGGTGGACAAATAGACCTACATGTCTAGCGACAAAACAGATTTGGCCAAAGCTGGACCTTAAGCGCTCTAAGGATTTGATTTCTGTCAACAGATTGCTTATCGGCGCTACAATAGTTGTCATTATTGGGTACTGTCTAATAGGCAAGCATGCTACAAGGCTGCGCCTTATTGCGAATGACTTTTGTAGAAGATACATGGATGAAGAAGAGGAAAAAACTATTCCTCACATTCTTTGTTTCTGCCTAGCTCTCTGCTGTAGAAGAAAGCTTTATCTAGGATTCCCTATTACAACGATATAGACGACCTGACAGACATCGATACAAAGAGCCTCCTACGCACAAGAAGCTCAAAATGGTTTAGCAAGTAGATAGAGAGAGGGGCTTTCTTCCATGATCCACGTGGTATCACAATGGACCTCTTATTGGCCTAAGTGTGTTGGCGATTCTCAGATGGCAGCCACTTCAACCTAATCTAACCTAAGCTTAGCATTGAAGGGTGAAATCTTGATATTTATGATTTAAGGTTAGGTAAGTAAAAGTAAGACGCGATTACTCTATCAAAAGCTTTTGTAAAATCTGTGTAGGTTAGGTTAGGATCGGCCCTCGATGAGGATGTACTTAGACCAGAAAATAGGTCCATTGTACTGTGTAGAGTACATCAATTTATAAAACGACTAAAATGCCACAGGCTGTGTTCCAAAGCGGGCGATTGATTGGTGATCGATTGGTCGTTTCGTGTTTGATTTTTTGTGTTGAGCTTATTTCAATTCACTGGTCTCGCTAAGAAGTTTCACTTCAAAAGGAAGCGCTTGGTTACTTTGGTAGGAAAGTTCTTAAGTCCCATCTCCACAGACAAGATGTGGTCAAATCAGTCAGAAGAGTGCGTATACAGCGATTAGATTGGCTTGCATACGTAGAACGAATGAACATTCCGGTCAAAAAGACTTTGAATCAACACCGGAGGAACGACGCATTGTCACAATCAAGTAGGAAGGACCTCAACCGTTAATGCCGAGATATACCCCAGAGATATATGCAGAGCTATCTAAGTAAGTAAGTAAGTAAGTAGGGGGTGGCAATGGTGCAGTGGATAGTGTGTTTGCTCATTAACCAATGTGTGCAAGTTCAAGCCTCAGCGGGGGACAGTAATCGTCAGCCACCCGAGTATAAAATTGAAAAACGAATAATGAAGTTTTTCCAACCTCTACACCAAAGAAACGTTCCCGCCTGGAATTACAATGGACTGGAGAGTCTGAGTGCTCTGGGATTTGGGTAAGTAAGTAGGTATGTGGGCTAAAATCCACAATTGTGAGCTTATGACCAACTAAAATGGATTACAGTTCCTAATTTATTGAGGTAAAAATAAATAGACTGGTCTCAATTTAATATATGATATAAAATAAAAAACAAAAATACCTTAAGAGTGCGATATCGCTATCCACAGTTTTCTTATCGAAATTCGGGTGCTTAATACTTTTGGCAACCCTGAACTGCAACTCGGTTCCATCATCGTAATCAAGATTATGTTCGCCAAGTCGCACGTACAACACCTTTCGTACACAATGGGCCGCTGTAAGAATCCATTGTGGTGCAATCAGAGTGCCGCCGCAAAATGCCTCCTAAATAAATTGTGGTGATTTGCATTAGTCAATGTTAGAATAAATTTGAATGTAACACACCTTACCTTAAATCTATTGAAAATGGCAGCTTGCCAAGGCCATTCTCCTTTTCTGGCTGCTTTTCCACCAATTATCTTGAGCATGCTGTATATGTTACGCTTTAGGCTTTTAATTGGCGCTATTCCACACTTGAGCTTCATTGGGGCATACTCTGGTCCACGGTAGCCTTTGCCACTCATTATAAAATCACTGACGATCGCATTCGATGTCCCCGAAGATTCCTTTCGGCGAGATGCCACCGGCCGAATTTCATATGGTTGGGATTTTTGAAGCTGAGCCTGTAGCCACTGCTGACAGAAACTACCTTCGGTGTAGCAGTAAGCTATTTCACGTAGCACCTCTCTTCCGCATTGCTCTCTTAATCTGCATTTTCTGGAAATGAAAAATTTTTAATAACTACCCCCAAACGGAGGGCTGGTGACCTACTTATATCTGCGAGTTGTGCACTTCGGTGAGCACTTTGTCCACTTGCTCCACTTCGAATAAACACGCCGATGTCGTGGAACTGGATCAACCACTGCCTTCTCTTTGGCGGGCATCCGCGTGGAGTTCTTGTATTCATATTCATCATCATCGTCGTACTCAGTTTCATAGTCCTCATCCCCTGCACTATATGCTGGGCTCATATCTTCGGGTTCGAAGTCGTCGTATTCAGGTGCATCCGAATCGTGCGAAAGATTTCGATTTTGTTTTCTTTGGCCTAAGCTTCTATTCTTGAACCTGACGGCTCCTATATAGCTTCCGGAATGGTGGAATTTATCTTCATCTTCGTCTTCGTCCTCTAAATCCTCGTAGTCATCGACATCTATTAGGATTGGTTTTCGTTTCTTCTTAATCTTATCACGGTGTCCGTTCTTAAACACATAGAAGTCGTCAGAGGGCATTGAGATTTCCTTGTGCTTATTTATTTCTTGGAACACTGGCAAACGGATTTGGTGTATATTTACCACCGAAGGAGTTCCCGGTGTATTGCTATTAGACTGAGTAACTTCAGAGTGGTGAAATGACCGCGGACATCTTCGGGGATAATAAATTAAAGAGAAGGAGCTATGATTGTGTAAAGATTTAAATATCGCGCTTCGATTACCTCCAACATCGATTTTCCTCTACGTGCTTTGTGTAACCGCATTTTCGTTTCACCTTACAGTACCTTTCTCTTCGTCTGTTGCATGAAATGTCGCACTGTGACCAAGGCGTCCAGGCGGAGAAGTATGTATCCGATCTTCTTCGGGAGCGCCATCTATTTCTGTGCTTATGAACGCGCTTAACATCATGAAGGGAATCTTTCCGCAGGATATCTTTGACATCTGCTCCTAGTCGTAATTTGGCATCCTGCACATGACTATTCTGAAAAAATTGTATGCGGTGTTATTTGGGAAGTTGATTCTTGTTCTTTGGTTAAGCTGAGCAGTACATTAGCGCTAATGGGATAGTTTCTTGCAAAGAAAATTTATTTACCAAGAAATTTAATCTGTTTTTGCGACCGCAGCAATCACAGCTGCGAGTTAAGTGAGGTACGAAACTAGCGCAGATAGAAAACCGCTTCCGACTCGTTTAAAGAAATATATGCGTGCATACGTACGTTGTGCACTGCAAATACTTCAATCAGGAGTGTGTACAAGAGTTAGGTTTCATGTGTTTGAGTACGCACTCTGAAGTTATATGGATTCTTCATACATTTATCTAAGAATAAGTTGATTTGCTTGCAACTGTTTCGAAATAATATTTGATTTTATGATTTCAAGGCCTTTAGAGCAGCAACCTCTTGTGCAGGCATTTCTTTAATAAGATGCGATTGTTTAATAAAAATATTAGAGATAATTTAATTGTTAAATTGAATACGTATTTAAGAACATTTTTACTACCACGGGCTGGGATCCATGCCAGTCAATCATCCTTACCCAATATTATAGATACACTGGAGGTAGAGCATAAGCCTAAATAATACTCGCAAGGTACTTAGGAAGAGAAGATGTCAATTAATCGGCATGAGATACTTAGGTTTCAAGCAGTTGAGGTTGAAGTAGGCGAACAGCTCCTCAGTGATTAAGGGAGAAGAAATCTGTGGGGTACAGAACATACGAAGCAACGTTGTCAAAGTTCTACTCATGTAACAAAAGTGGTACTATTATTTCTAAATTCGACTGCACACCTCGTCGTGGTGTAAGAGCCTAGTAAGGGTTAAAGATTTTCGGGAATCATTCCACAGCTGATATTTGAAGCCAAAATGCAGTCGACTGACCCTATTCCTTCCTCTCCAATCCGTTTCCTCTCCTCTCTCCCCTCCGGTGGGCTGGATCAAGGTGCAATACGACCTGTGCCAAGGATCAATTTCGCTGGGCCCCATTCCGAAAATAGTTCAGTCTCGAACGGAGTATTGGGAAACCTAGCGACATCCGGATTAAATAGCCTTATCTGTGTATTGCGAATCCCCGTATGGACGCTCATTGAATCTCAGCATCGTTTGCCCGATCCACAAGAAAGGAGACCCCCTCAACTGCGCCAATTATAGAGGCATCAGTCTCCTCAACATCGCGTACAAGATCTTTTCTGCGATATTGTGTGAACGCCTGAAACCTTTTATCAACAGCCTGATTGGACCCTATCAGTGCGGTTTCAGGCCAGGAAAGTCCACCATCGATCAAATCTTCACACTTCGGCAGATCCTGGAGAAAACCCAAGAATTCCAAATCGATACTCACCACCTCTTTATCGATTTCAAGGCCGCCTATGACAGCATCTATAGAGAAGAGCTTTATAGAGCCATGTCTAGTTTTGACATCTCTGCCAAACTTGTCCGCCTGTGCAGGCTGACGATGGAGAACGCTCGCTGCTCCATCAAGGTCGGTAATGACCTCACCGAGACCTTTGATGTCAAAAAAGGCTTTAGACAAGGTGACGCGCTGTCATGTGACTTCTTCAATATTGTACTTGAACGGATTGTGCGGAACTCACAAGCCAACACCGGAGGCACAATCTATTACAAGTCTGTACAACTGCTTGCATACGCCGACGATATAGACATTATCGGAAGATCTCAGCGGGCTGTCACCGGTGCTTTTGCAAGCATTGAGGCGGAAGCGGCCAAAATGGGTTTGGCGATAAACGAGGGCAAAACCAAGTATATGCTGTCAACTAGAAGGGAAAACCAACATCGACGAATTGGACAAAACGTCACCGTGGGCAGCTATAACTTCGAGGTAGTAAGGGACTTTGTCTACCTTGGTTCTGCTATAAATTCTACAAACAAGATCAGCGCAGAAATCAATCGAAGAAAAACTCTTGCTATTCGTCGTCTTTTTGGGCTTATAAGACAATTCAACAGTAAAGCCCTATCTCGAACAACTAAGGAGACTCTATATAAGACCTTGATCATCCCAGTCCTGCTTTACGGCGCTGAAACATGAACTTTATTAAAAGAGGATGAAGATATCCTTGGTCGCATCGAGAGAAAAATTCTTCGTAAGATTTTCGGTCCCGTTTGCGTTGACGGGTTTTGGAGGAGAAGATTCAATCACGAACTATACGAGCTGTACAGCGACATCGACCTAGTCAAAAAACTGCGTATTGGACGTCTGAGATGGCTAGGACATGTAGAGCGAATGGACACCAACGCTCCGGCCCGCAGAGTCTTCGAATCTAACCCCGAGGGACGACGCAGTAGAGGGAATTATCGCCGTAGGTGGCGCGCACAAGTTCAAGGGGACCTCGACCAACTTGGGGTGCGCAACTGGAGGCAATTAGCTAAAGACCGAGCTAAATGGAGAGGCTTGTTGGTTGAGGCCCAGGTTCACCCCGAACTGTAGCGCCACCTAAGTAAGTAAGTAAGACATCAGCGCAGAAATATCTCTTGCCAATCACTGTTCTTTGTGGCTTATAAGGCGATTCAACAGTAAAGCCCTATCTCGAACAACTAAGGAGACTCTGTATAAGACTCTGATCATCCCAGTCCTGCTTTACGGCGCTGAACCATGGACTTAATTAAAAGAGAATGAAGATATCCTTGGTCGCTTCGAGAGAAAAGTTTTGCATAAGATAATCGGTCCCGTTTGCGTTGACGGGTTTTGGGAAGAACATTCAATAACGAACTACACGAGCTGCAGAGCGACATCGGCCTAGTCAAAAAAATCTGCGTATTGGACGTCTGAGATGGCTAGGACATGTAGAGCGAATGGACACCAACGCTTCAGCCCGCAGAGTCTTCGAATCTTACCCGGAGGGACGACGCAGTAGAGGGCCTCCTCGCCGTAGGTGGCGCGCACAAGTTCCATGGGACCTCGACCAACTAAGAGTGCACAACTGGAAGCAATTAGCTAAAGACCAAGATAAATGGAGAGGCTTGTTGGTTGAGGCCCAGGTTCACCCCGGACTGTAGCGCCACCTAAGTAAATAAGTATGGACGCGCATTCCCTCATCCCCTACTCGTGGGAACACGAAATGAATAATAATAAAAAAATAATAATAATAAAACAAACAAACAAAAAAGGAGACTAAGCTGTCTACCGTAACAGGTCACGCGTTGCTGGATAGTACGAGGATTGTGAAATCACATGATCCAATTACTATCAAAAGCCGCATAGAGCCGGAAGGTACTAGTACCAACCCACGGTCCAAACAGGACTCTTCGGGATCGAGTCGTAGAGCACGGTTAAGACATCTCGCTCCCTTTAAGCAGGAGTACAAAGATCGACTCACAGCAAGCAGGATTTTCCAGCACTACGGAAGCGTTCCTGAGTGCAAGAGATCCGAAAAAATAAAGACACATTTGGAACCAGCAGAGACTTAACGTCGTACCGCCAGAGATCGTTGAATGAAACATTTTCGGATTCCAAAAGGACTATGGTGCAAAATACCAATACCTCTTCCAGGCCCTTCAACGCTACAACCAAACCCTAGGTGGCAATCAGCGACTATAACAAGTCAGAGCAAAGACTAAACCAAGACGAATGGAGGCGCATCGAGTTGCGTGTACTCGAAGGTATTAACGACACCATCGTTAAGAATGAGGGAACATCCCCTTTCTTTGAGCAACTCACCACCTACAAGGGATTCAAGCTTCTTCGATGCAATAACGACTTCACGTTGAACTGGCTAAAATTGTTCGTTGCCAAGACACAGGCTCCATGGGCAAATGCCGAAATTCGACTACTCGCAAGGAAGGACCTGCTAGAATTTATCAAACGAAAAAGGCGAATCCAGATACCTGGCCGACATATCCCCAAAGACAGGATCGAGAGAAACTTCCGGCATCTCAATCCGGAGGTCTTCAGTGAAAACTGGGAAGTACTGGAAGTGGGGGAGCACCGAGATTGTGGTCCTGCTCAACCACAGGAGCCATGGATAATCCGTGGTAAAATAAGTGAGCAAAATCATAAGGACTTCGCAACCTACAGTACTGAACCGCTAAACTCGGAATGTAGGAACAGAACGTGTATCGTAGCTAGGAAATATATTAACGCAGTGATTATTTTAGCGATCTACAATACATGCCATACCATACAGGCCGCCATCTGCAATTACCCGCGCCTTAGTTCAAAAAAAGGAACAAGAAGGATGGGACCTACTACCGGAATGCGATGCAAATGTGCAACCAACATATGTAGTGAAGAATAGACAGGAGGTTATAGATTTAACGTTAGCCGGCAACTCCGATACTCTCACTATAGACAAGTGAAACGTCTTGAGAGTGTATTCCTACTCCGATCACAAACTAATAGAATTTCTCTTAAGTAGGAGCCAAGAGGTGGCCAAGCGGTGGAGAAAAGAAGAAGTTTCTGCAGTGTTCTCCAAGTGGATGTCTTAGCAGTGACAACAGCCGCCCGTGAGTCTACGATAGAGACAATACCACCAGAATACATCACCTTCTTGATCGACAGCCAGGCATCTATAAATGCTATTTCTGCTATAGAAATAAAATCTAGCTTGTGAAGTGCTGTGGAGAAGCACTCAAGGCTCTTGGAACACAACGCAAGGTAACACTCTGCTGCATCCCTGGACATGAAGGCATTAAGGACAATGAGAAGGCTAAAGAATTAGGAACGACATCTATATCTGAACAAGCTGACCGCTGTGTGAATATCCGGCCTTGCGCACTCAAGCTTGAAAAAAGCCACAAGAGAGGTGAATACGACATGGACCTTCATAGAGACTTGTACCACCACAAGGAAGCTATGGCCCACTTTTGACAAAGCAAGAACCGAGAGAGCCCGGGTCCAAAAATAAATTCCTAGGGAGAACTACTTTCAGGATATAGAGAAGCTTTCCAGACACAAGGATGGTTTGCATGCAACAACACAGTAAGCAACAGTATTGATACAGTATTATAATGGGTAAGGGACAACTTTTTCCTCCGAGGGTATCACAATGAGTCTTCATTGACCTGAGTGTACCGTGGAGGATCCTTCTTCGTCAGCCCATTTACCTAGCCTAACCTACTGGTAGTATTATCAACTCTCAGCTGGGTGGGACGTATATTAAGATATCCGTTAATAGCGGCACTTCGCAAGGTGGTGTTCTATCCCCTCTTCTTTAGGATTTGGTTGTCAATGAACTATTGATAATCCTGAAAGGCGAGGGATGCATGGCGAACTGATGACCACTAAGCCATTCTTTAAGTTGAAGAAGTGTAAATGTATTTGTAAGTGAATTAAGTAATTAAAATGTAAGGTCTAAAATAATAACAGTTAAATAAAACTTAATACATTTCGAAATTCCTCTGTAACGGTATTGATTACCGCAATTATTAGAATGTTTTGGTGAACACATACAAACATTGTACCAATATTTGCGGCAAGCAGTTGATGCCGAGTATCAAAAAAAAAATTATCTTGATAAAGCACACTTCCACCTAAACAGATACATTAACAAGCAAAACTGCTGCATTTGGGGTTTTGAAAATCCTCATGTCATTTAAGAAAAACCTGTGCACCCATAACGAGTCAATGTTTGGTGCGGTTTTTGGGCTGGCGGAGTCATCGGGCCGTACTTCTGCGAAAATAATGCCGATAACGCTGATACAGTGATCGTTATCTTGACATGTGAACAAACTTTTTAATCGACATGGTGAACTCTCGCTGCTCCAACAAAGTCAGTAAGAACACCACCAAACCGTTCAATGTCAGGAAAGGTGACAATGTGACGCGCTATCATGCGATCTCTCAAGCATAATACTTGAAAGAATTGAACAAAACTCACAAGTCAACAACAGATGTACAATAGTACCGTGCTACTAGGTACTAGGAAATTGCCATGGCAAAAATACGATCGTGCCACATCGCATTGAACAGTTTTCAATATGCGTTCGTTATGTTCATACAATTGAAAACGAATATACGATTCGGGAAGACTTTTTGTGTTTCGTTGCTGTTGATGACATTAAAAGGGCTTGCAATTACGTTGCTGACCACGATGAAGGATATTAGCATAAATTTGGCTAATATGAGAGGGCAAGGTGAGTGTCAATAATTCACACTATCTATGTAAATAAAACTGTCAGTTAGGCCGATTAGGTAATAAATTACATTACATGTTTAGGGTATGATGGGGCCCTGTCAATGACTGGAAAATTCAACGGCTGTGCTGCCAAAGTTAGAGCATTGTATCCAGAAGCTATTTACGTCCACTGTGCTAATCATAATTTGAATTTGGCCATTACACACGCTTGTAACATACCGTCTATACGAAATTGCATAGGAAACATTAAGGAGGTTGTTAATTTATTCCGATTATCTAATAACATAAAGCAGCTCTAGTTTTAAAAGACAAAATTCAGGCGTCTTGCCCAAAAGCAAAACAAACGCGTCTTTTAAAATTTTGCGAAACGCATTGGGTTGTGCATTTGAATTCACTCAATTTGTTCTATGGTGTCTATGAATATATCTGTTGCTCATTAGAGTATCTGGATGTACAAAATATGAAAACTGAAGGAGTCAAACCTCATGTTCTACTTGCTGCTATACAAACTTCCCAATTTATAATATCCTTAACAGTGATTAAGCCAATTTTCAGCCTAATGAAAAATGTATGTAAGTGAACTTTTACAAAAAAAAGAATGTGATCTCAGCTGCTGTATGGAATATGCAAACCATTTACATGAAGAAGTAAATGAAATGCGTCAAAACTCGGAAGTTAGATTGAGTCACACATTTGCTGGAGCTAAAGAAATGGCAGACAAAATGGATATTCAATCAGTAGTCCCACGGCAAGTTGTAAAACAAAAGAACCGTGACAACTATGAAGGAGGTTCTGAAGAATATTTCCGTCGGTCCATCTTTGTTAATTTTTTGGACCGACGATGTAACTAAGGACTAGATTTCTTACTTACTTACTTTTCTTATATCCTTTAACCCCTTGTGGGGCATAGGGCGTCAACCACGCCTGCGCGCCATCGTGTTCGGAACTCTGCAACGCGTTTGAGCTACCTCCAACCCATTCCTAAAGAGCTCGATTCCTCCTCAACTGTTCTGCGCCACGTTTGCCTAGGGTGTCCCGCTATTCTGCCTGCCTGGGTGAGCGGATTCTACTGCATCAACTTTCTCGACTTGCTTTCCGGCAATGTTAAGTTGAGCGCGGGTATTGGAAGTACTCAGGGCTTTTGTTTTGGCCTTGATAATAGTAATAAGTTTTTCTGGAATGCCTCCCCTGCGCAAGGCCAACCAGATAGCATCTCGATTCAATCTGTCAAAAACCTTCTCGAAGTCAATAAACAGTAAATGTAGCGGAGACCTATACTCAACGCATTACTCGATTATGATCCGTAAGGTGTTTATGTGGTGGATGCAAGAGGATCCAGCACGAAAGTCTGCCTGTTCGACATCGAGAGTTGAATCTAAATGTTCTTTAATTCGTTCTAGAATTATTCTAGCTATTATTTTGGCTGCAGCTGGAAGAACGCATATACCTCTCCAGTTACCGCACTCCATCAAGTTTCCCTTCTTTGGAAGCTTAATGATCATCCCACTTTTCCACTCCTGTGGAAATTGTTCACTATCCCAAGCTGTATTATTAGCGGATGCAGCAAATCTGCTGATGTATTTGGGGACGCTTGAAATAGCTCGGCGGGGATGCCATCAATACCCACCGCTTTGTTCTTCTTGAGGGACTTGATTGCTGTTATTATTTCGCTTTTACTGGGAGGTAAGGTGCGAATTCGGGAATTTGTTGCTTCGAACTGCTCATTCGAATTCGAGATCATACCGCCAACGTGTGAGTGGTTTAGTACTGTAGCAAAATGTTCTCTCTATCTAGTGAGCTGGTCTTCATCCGAGATCAGAAGGTTACCGTCTAGGCTCTTCACTGGGCGTTGTTTGGGGTTCCGAGCACCAGTTAGCTCCTTAGTGATGCTGTAAGCAGTCCTACTGTCGCACCTACTCGCTGCTTCTTCAGCCCTTGAGGCCAGTGAATTGATATATTGACGTTTGTCACGTCTCACACTACGCTGCACTTCTTTCTTCTTCGCACGGTATTGGGCCTCAAGCTCGGTTTTCTCTACTGCTGTGGCCGCTGCAATCCGAACCTTGATTGCTGTATGCTCATCGATCCGTCTCTAGGTATCTGTTGAAAGCCGTGTGCGGTGGTGTTTCTGCTTTTTACCGACATACGTGCGTGCCCCAGTCGCAAAAGCATTTTTCACAGCACTCCAGTGGTCATCCATGCTCTCTTGCAATATGCTGCTGATTGCTTCTGCTTCTAAGGCAAGATGGTCCCTGAACTGTTGACGCACTTGGGGAACCTTGAGTCTGTCGATATTAAACCTGGTGATGTTAAGTAGGTTTGAGCGGTTGCTGTTGACGGATGCAGTACGAATGCGCAAATGAGCTACCATAAGATGGTGATCTCGTTCTTGTCCGACGTCAGCTCCACGTCTGTTTCGGATTTCTTGGCCATCGAGAACTCCTTTCTAAAATTCAAAACATTCTACCGGAAAAGTGTTCTTAGCTGGAAACAGAAGAAGTACGTAGCACTATCAACGTATTTTCAAAACAATGGCCAAATGACATCAAAAGATGTGCTGATGATATTGTGGGCGAAATGACGATGTGGCGCAGGTAAAAATTTCTTTCTTTCATTTTCTTGATATCTGTTTGAATAATAAATTAACTATGGTTGCAGACATTGCTTAAATATTCCGACTGATAAACGGCCAACAAATTTTATAGACGCTCTCGATTGTTGCGATTCAACGTTGTACCAAACAATACATCGCTTTATACAGATCGGTGCAACACTTCCCATATCTGTGGCATTAAGTGAACCGTCTTTTCTTGTCTTCGCAGATTGAAAACTTATCTGCATAGCAAGACTAGTGAGGAGCGGTTAAATGGCTTGATGTTGCTTAAGATATATAGAGATATTGACGTGAAATACGAAGGGGTTTTAGATATGATGGCTAAAGTACCAAGACGTATGGATATAATTTTGTAAAATATTCCAACTATAAATTATATAATATTATTATATATATTACATATATTATATTAATTATATTATATTATATAATAATAAAATAAGACATTATTTATGAAAAAATAATACTTGTTTTTGAGAACCTTTTTCGTTACAACAGTACTCTCGGATGTTTGTCAAATGTTTGGTGTTTTCTGGGATTCGAACATTGAACCAACACACTAACCACTGCACCACGGAAAGCGACAATAGACAGAAATAATTTGAGGTAGTAAAGGGATTTATATACCTAGGCTTCATAGTGAGCTCCACAAATGACAGCAGTGGGGAGATCAAACGAACAGTTACTCTTGCCAATCGATGGGCTAAGAAGACGTTTTAAGTAACAAAGCCATATCTTGAAATACTAAGGTAACTCAGTATAAGACGCTAATCATCCTAGTTCTCTGGCGCAGAGGCATGAACTTTATAAGATCGGGTGAGGCTGCCATTGGTTACTTCGAGAGAAAAGTTAGTGATCTTTGGTCCCGCCTGCATAGACGGTAAGTGTAGCACAAGATACAATGTCGAACTATAGGGCCTATATAATGATACCGACATAGCCAGAAGAGTTCACATACAGCGACTAAGATGGCTGGGTCATGTAGAGCGGATCGAGCTCAACGTTCCAGCCCGAAAAATCTTAGGAACCACCATGGACGGATGGCGCGGAAGAGAACGACCTTGGGGCAGGTAGCGCAAACAAGTAGAGGGGAACCTCAACTCAACTTAGCGTGTGCAACTGGAGGCAGCTGTCTAGTAACCGAACAGGCTGAAAAGGTTTCTTGGTTGAGGCCCAAGTAAGTAAGTAAGTATTATTCTCTAATTAGTAAACAGTACTGCTTTCTGTGGGTTTACCTCAAGTCCACACCGCCTGGTCCAGTTGCCGACTGTCTTAAAGGCACCTTCTATTTGACCACTAAGGGTTGAAAGTTATTTTCCAGTCGCTTGAAGCGCCACTTCATCTGCATACTGTACAGCCTTAACTCCACTGAATCTAAGCTTAATCTGTATGTAGCACAATATCCCAGAGTAGAAGAGAGAGAGAGAACACCTCCTCGCCTCAGGCGACAGTTTTGAGTTAATTTTAAAGTTTATTCTGAACGGTAAAACAGTCCATAATTTCTAGGCCGCAAGCACCAGAGTTTTGCAGACTTTCTTATCAAATTCAAATCCCGTTTTGTTTCTTAACGATATTTTCTCATTAAAATTGTCGGTGGCAGTGTTTGCATATCTGTAACCGTTCCTGAAATGGAAGCTAAGTCATAAAGTTCTAAAGTGGAATTAGGATTCAATAAACAAGAATCTGTACCAACAGCCACGTCATGTCCGACCGCCTGTCTTTCATTTTAGACATTTTTGAACCGTAATTTTGGAGCAATGAGAATAAAAATTCATATAAAATCTTTTTTGAAAACCATCCACAGGCACACGCTCAATTTTGTATTTTAAAGGATTAGAGGTTTCATTCTTCTGTAGTCATAATCACTTTCAATTTGGAGATAAAAAAAAAAAAACAGAAACGATAACAATAATAGTGAAATCCATCTACAAGTGAATGTTGTATCGTTAGTCGTTGTCGTTGAATACAAATTTTTTTGTAGCGATTTTAGCCACCAAGATTTCATTTTTTCATCGGACCATCGGCTTCCTTGCGGTACCCCAGCCATTATTCCTTTAAATTCCGAATATTTGTTTCCATGTTCAACACGGCAGAGTTTACTCGTCAGATATGCCTCTAAAATTTTATAGACCTACTCAGGCATACCTTGCCCTAACTTATATTTCAAGTCTTCGTCCCATACCTTGTTACAGGCTTGAGAAACGTCAAGAAGTACGCTTGAACAAATACATTTTCCTTTTTTTCGATTACAGCGGTTATCCCATGTACTTGGTCAATAGTAGAACGCTTGCTTCTGAATCCGAACTGGCGATCAGGGGGAAAACGTTTTCTTTCTATAATCGATTGTAATCGCCTGAGTAATATCCTCTCAATAACGTTGCATATGGCTGGGAAAAGAAAATGGTTCTATACGACTTAATCCCATTCGGTGGTTTTCGGGGGTTCGGCACCATTTTTATACCTTCCGCGAATTTCCATTGACTCGCAACACACTGTAATCTAAGCGCAGCGTTTACTATATAAAGAAGCTTAATTAATGGTTTTCATGGCAGAACTTTAAGAATGTCTCCTATAATTAGGTCGTAACCAGGAGCTTTCTTCAAGTTCAGATTCCTTATTTCACGCTCTAGTTTAGATAGCCCCGTGCAGGGACGGGTTAAGAATATCAGTGCAACGCCCCCCAACCACTAGCGCTTGTCGTAAAAGGCGACTAAGGGGACAAATCAGATCTAGGCAATATAACAGCCAAGTGAGCCTAGCGACACATATACTACCTTAAAAACCCTCCCACAAGTGTGCATGCGAGTCCGTGGGTTGACACGACTGGAGATCACCGGTGTCATAGAAGAAAGATCAAACAATACTAAAACAGGAGCATGCACGTGTCAAACAACAAACACCATCGTAATATGGTAATATTACAAAACTGTATCATTATGGTAATACTTGCTAAAAGGAAAGGCACTACACCGCCAGGCTGTGCATGGTACTGATCCTGGACCGAGCAGAAATGTTCGGGTCAGAGCTATACGGATTCCAGAGGCTAGGAAAATAATGAAACAGTTTGGACGCAATTTGAGGGTCGCGAGTTGGAACGTTGGAAGCATGACCGGTCGAAGTTACGAGCTGGAAGAGATGATGAATAGAAGGTGGGTGGACATCTTGTGTGTCCAAGAGACGAAATGGAAAAACACCGAAATCGGGAGCGTTTCTTGAACGTTACGACAAGAGATTACAAGATGTTCTACTACCGAACGGAAAAGGCTAGGAATGGAATCGATATCATCCTTGCGGTAGAGCTACTTGGAAACGTCTTGAGCATTTCGAAGTCCAGCGACCGTTTGATGTCTCTCAAACTAGTAATATAAGGAGAGGTGTGGAATATTGTCGTTGTATATGCTCCCCAAAATGGGTGCGATCAGAGAGACAAAGATGCATTTTGGATAGATTTCCACAATCTCCTTAAGAACATCCCAAAGGAAGAGTTTCTGTTTGTTGGAGGGGATTTGAATGGACATGTCGGGAAGTCAAACGAAGAATATGAAGACTGTCATGGAGGACTAGGATTCGGCACCAGGAACCTCCCTGGTGAAGACATCCTAAGCATGTGCAAATCACACGGTCTTATCGTGTTAAATACCATGTTCGTCAAACAAAGCCGACACCTGATCACTTACAGCAGTGGTGGAGATGAAACCCAGATTGACTACTATTTGGTAGCCAGTTTCATGAAGCTTCGGGTAAAAGACTGCAAAGTGATTCTGGGAGAGACGATCGGTAGGCAACACCGTCTTCTGCTAACAGACATTTTAATGAAGACACCAACGAAAAGCAAATAAACAAGGGTCTCTGAGAAAATCAATTGGTATAATCTGGACAAAGAAAATGGCGAGGCTTTGTTTTCGTGATGAAAAATTACCTCTCTCACACCATCAACTGAGCTGAGGATGAAGAGTGTAGAATACAAAATATGTGGGATTACCTACAACGAACTTGCTTAAAGTAGGCCAAATCACTGCTAGGAGCTTCAAAAGGCCACCATCAACACGCCAAAGAAACATGGTGGTGGAGTGATGAAGCTAATAAGGTGATAAATGAGAAGAAAGCGGCTCTCAAAGGTTGGTCAAAGTGACCCTCTAATAATAGTGACGAAAAAGCTCGCCTCGAAATGGAAAACAGATGTTGCAAGAAAAAAGCGAAGAAGAAGTGCGCCCAGCTTCAAGCAGAGAGTACGGAGGGCCTGTATCGGGAGCTGGAGAAAATACCTTCTCCGGTTGCTGATGCAAACCAGGCTATCCAGGAGCTGCGAAGACACAATATGAACAAGAGCGTAACCATCTTCAAAATAGCCGCCCAAAGAAGGAGGAATGCTCAGGAGATTCGTTCGCCAAAGTTCATTAACAATGATCATGGCCAGCTTCTTGTGGATGCGGACAAAACTCTGCAGAGGTGGCGGCAGTATATGGGCGCCGTGGCGTAAGTGGTTAGTGTGTCGAATCACTACGCATAGGTCGGCCTGCCGATATTTTCTGCGGTCAAATAGGCGAACCCCACAGTCGGATCAGTAGAAATGCCGTGAAGTGGGAGGGTTTTGATCCCTTATTTTCGGACCATAATCTCGCTGAAAAAGGAAGAAGAAGACGCTCTAGTTTAGATAATGTTCCACTAGTCATTGTATAATTGCTTAATATAGCATCTGGCCCATTTGCGTTTCATAGAACCGCTTGTCCATCGAACGGCTTAACAGTTTGTTCGAGATGGGCTGCAAAAACGCTCGCTTCTCTTGCCATTTTCTGTGGGCTCTCCTCTTCTCCTTCACCACTTCTTTTATCTCTGGTGGATATTTGATGGCGAAAATTGTCACCGTTTTCTTTTGATAGGGAGTATTATTCCACGCAGGATCTCAACAAAGCGATCTACTTCGATTTCAAGTTCGTAACGCATTTAAAGTAAAACATTTAATTCGATATTTTCTTCAATATCCTTTCTAAAGATGTGATTTATGATGTTTTTGCTATAAGTCATTCAAATATTCGATCAAGCTATTGAACAGAGTGAGTAGACTTACTCTTCATAAATAAATACATAAAATGAAAAGCTTCGAAAAGCAGCTTGACTGTTCGTCATTAGCGTGTAATAAAACCGCATTCCACAATCCAAATTTGGAAACAATACTTTTGCCAGAAATTATTTGCGGTACCGGTTTTCACTAGTCTTCTTTCATCCTAAAGATGTTTGCGAACCATGTAGGTTGATCATTTGGCTGATAGCCATGTCTGCTGGGCAAACATAAAATTTTTTATTAATGCCATAGTCGCTCTAATGTTGAAAAATAACAATTTACTTACTCATCCTATAACATGTTCTGACGGAATTTCTAACGGCCATTTGAAATAAAACGTGCTGGCTTTTAATAGCTGAATAATCACAAAATCCGTACAGCTAGTGCAAAAAGTGCAAAAGGTGGAATAAACTCTCACGTTTCCAAGATTATTACCAACAATTTTCAACAAATTATTATCAGTTATTTTGCTGTTCTATGATGCTACACTTTTTCTTTCATACAATACATATGGTATGTCTGCTAAAGAAGGGACGGTACCAGAAGCATAAGACACCTAATTAATTCAGTCATAAAACATACACTTATCCTCCATAAAAAGCACTTTAAAATGGATTGATATGTTTTTACTTATCCGATTTCGAAGAGATTTTGTGAAAAAAAATGTTAAATTTATTTTCTAAAGAAACGACAGCTACGTCGTCACAAGTTGTCTTACTATAAAAGCAAGTTATGAAGGTGCAAAGTGTCACGCGCTGGATAGAAGTAGGCTGCCGGAAGATCCGAAGCCACACTCGTCAAGGTTGCATACTATCACCACTACTCTTATTGGTGGTGATCAGCGATGTTTTGCGGAGTGATCTGTAGACCTCACAACCTATCTCAAACACCCCTCGACTGTGTTCACGATGTTTGACTTCTATCGCACAGAATCATGTACCTGCCAAATGACCAGTGGTTTGGTGGCAGAGGCAGGCTTTAAGATCTGCCAAAACTACAATCTTAAGTCTGTATGTCATCAACAGCTCACATCGGCATTGTAGGACAATAGGCCGAGAGAGTAAAGTCTCGATTGACGGTGGTACCGAATTAGACGTTAGCAGCCGTATATCTTAAGCTAAGGCTGCATTGGGTATGTTGTCTAAATTATGGAGAAATAGTGCAATCAGCTTAAACACGAAGTTGTGACTGCACAAACGTAAAATCGGTGCTAATTTATGGCTGCAGTACCTGAAAAGTGACCATCGATGTCCCAAAAAAGCTGTCAACTTTTGTTAATCGTCTAATAAACTTTTTGCGAGTGTTCTGGCTATCTCAAACGAACAGCTTTATGGGATAATAGGTCAGGAACGTATAGATAGAAGATATGCAAAAGCGAAAGCGGCAGCGGATTGGTCGCGTAAGTAGGAAAATTGTATTGCCGACAAGCCATGCAATAGAATCCGCCAACACAAGAAGGGCGAATACAGTCCTCTATTAACCCATTGACACATTTGCCCCCTTCGGGTAGGGGTTAGAATATACCCGAGGTAGGCATGCCTGTCATAAGAGGCGACTAAAATCCACCCACCTTATACCGAGCGTAGTGTATACACAAAAATGCAATGAACAAAACAAAACGATCTATTACCCCAGGTGGCAGCTCAGGTTCACTGGAAAATCCACCCTCTTCGGAGGTCGGCTCTACGGATTCTGGAGAGAGCCATTTATTGCAACTTATACATCCCTTCTCAAAAAGTACAACAGTATTTCGATCTCCACCAACAAGATCGAACGTCTCCGGAAAAAGAAGTCCGCCTGAAGCACAAGCGCGTGAAAAACGGGACTCAGCGAAATCAAAAAGCATTGAGGAGGACAACGACGCACTCCGTACCAAGCTTACCGAAATGGAGCTACTCTATCGTGAGCTTAAGAAAGAAGTAGATTTACTCAGGCAAGAAAATAATGCCCTAAAAAACACGTATCTACAAAAAGAAAATACAGTTAGCCCACATCGCTCACCTAGTCGCGAATACCAGACGGATGAAGAAGAGCTAACACGCGAAACGAATTGGATCGAAAAGAAACAACCTAGCAAAACACGCAAGGCTGGTTCCCCACCAGAAGTCGAGCCACAAAAAGATGAAAAGCGCAAGGAGTTGCAAGAAAGGCAACGACAACCAAAATTACGTCATCTGCTACCGATAAACGTCGTTGGAATTACGGACTAAAATAAGTTGCATTGCATCCTCTGCGAAACAATATGCGGAAAATCAATGTCGATGATGCCGACGGTTACCGATCAGTATCCCAAAAATCCCAGTCGGAGGGAGATCAGGAAAAATTGGTAAGGCGTGGACTTCCACTATTCATGCTAAGCTTCGATAAAGACGAAAATAAAGATGTTATTTATGGTATTAAGACTATTCTAAACATCGCGGTCAAAATCGAACCTATGCGTAAGAGCTCCAGATCGGTCCCGCAGTGTAAGCGCTGTCAAGGTTTAATCACACGCAGACTTACTGCCAGAAAGAACCGCGATGCGTCAAATGCGCAGGTAAACCTCTCGTAAGAGTGTCACCTAAATAAGCAAACACCAGCCACTTGTATAAACTGCAAAGGAAAACATCCTGAGAACTATCGAGGCTGCGAAGTGGCGAAAGAGCTTCAAAATAGGCGCGATACGCTTAAAAATTCCATGTGGCCGAATCCGAAACCAATTAAGAACAGACAGGCGCAACAGCTCTTTAAAGTGGGCCTAGCTTCTCGCAACCACGAATGTTGTGTGCGTTATATTTTTCACACGAATGGAAGGGACCTATAGTTTAATGCCGATTCCGAGCGGCGATTTGAGAAGCTTTTTCGTGACAACAATACTCTCGGATGTTTGTCAGATGCTCGCGAGAGGTGGGACCGTGAAAAAACTTGTTGGTGTTTTCTGGGATTCGAACTTGGAACCTCATGCGTCAATCTTCTTCTTCCTTTTATCAGCGAGGCTATGATCCGAAAACAAGGGATCATAACCCTCCCACTTCACTGCATTTCTACTGATTTGTCTGTGGGGTTCGCCTATTTGACCTCAGAAAATATTGGCAGGCCTGCCGATTTTGGATCACTCGGTTACTGAGACCAATGAAATGCCGATGTCGTCGCATTTGTCTGATCCAGGCGTTTATAGGCCTGCCTTTCCTACATCGCGATGTCTTTGAAACGTGCATTGATATTGCCTTTTTAACAGGGTTCAAATGATCTCATCTTTGAACGTGGTAATACCAACTGACCCGGTCGCGCTTTATTTTTTGTACGATGGTTTCCTTGATGTGGAAGCTTCCACGGGTCTTCGAACTTCTTATTCGATCAAGCTTTGTCACTCCTGCTGTCATGCGAAGCATCTTCATCTCAGCTGCCGTTAATTTACTCTCATACTTTTTGTACATCGTCCAACATTGTGAACCGTATGTGAGCGCTGGACGTACAACTGCGGTGTAGAGCCTTCCTTTCAACTTAGGTGGCATTTTTCTGTCACAGCGGAACGCTTACACAATGGTTGATGTCGTCATCACAAGTTGCTTTGCTATTGATCATAGATCCCAAATATTTGAACTTTCCGCACTTGGGAAGCACTGTTCCATTCAAATAAATGTCTGGAATAGGCCTGAGTGGATCAGAGAACGGGCAGCACAAGTACTCTGTCTTTCTTGAACTAATGCGATACCCATTTCCCTCCAGAGCGTCCACCTACACATCAAGTGCTCGTTGCAGGGATGTAGGATCCTCACTTATGATAGCTCCATCGTCAGCAAAGAATAACTGATGTACCTTGGGGTCCATCACTTTACCTTCAAGCAGATAATCAAGGACTGTAATAAAGAGTAAAGGTCGATTCATAGCTCAGCGACCTGCGAATGCAAATGAGCGAATATTCGCAAATTTTGACATTTCTATCACAGCTGCTTTTTTTGTGGTCGCGGCAATCCGCGAATTTGAGTTGTTATTCATTTTACAACTAATTGCCTAAACATAAAAAATGCATAGATACATAGCGTAGCTTTCATTCAGAAGGTAATATCCTACATTTTTTCGATAAATTCAACCACGATCTTACCCACCAAGAACAAAGCAAACGAATGGTGAGGTTAAACTCTCGCGAATGTTTTGGTCGCGGGAATGTGGATTGCGTCCTACATGTGTGGAATGTGAATAAAAGTTGACAGTTCGCAGAAATCATTCACTTATTCGCGGAAAAATCGGCGAATTGTTAATTTCTTCGCAGAAACTAATTACAATTCAACTTTTTATATATTAATCGATAGATAAACTAAACTCCGTTCTTTTGGAATAATAAAATTGCCAAGGACGTGCTTATAAAAGTGCTAAAAACTGATTGTTCGCAGTTTGGGCATTCGCAGTTCGCTGAGCTGTGAATGGACCTTAAAAGACTTAAAACGCTTCCCTGGTGCACCCCGACTTTGATTGGGAACTCTTCGGTTACTCCAGCGGGGCATCTTACTTTTGTCTTTGCTCCTTCGTACATGTCCATAATCATCTGTACATAGGTTTCTGGAACCCCTCGATGTCTTAGCGCCACCCATATCAGATCTCGTGGTTGTCTGTCGAATGCCTTTTCAAAGTCAACCAATACAATATGCAAATCCCTTAAGGAATCACGATGTTTTTCCATTATGATCCTTATACTTTGGATTGCATCTGTGGTTGATTTACCCGAGACAAACCCGCACTGATCATCAGATAGCCGTATTATTTTTCGCAGTCGGCCACCTAATACCCGCTCAACGATCTTCATGGTGTGTGACATCAGCTTGATCGAACGGAAGTTATCACAGTTTCGTGCATCACCCTTCCCTGTGTATACAGGGAGAAGGTAACTTTCCCTCCATTGATTCGGCATTGGATCACCTCTCACGAGATGAGAATTCTGGGCCATCTGAACCCGATGTCTCCCATCTTTTTCCAGAACTCAGAGGGTATCTCGTCTGGCCCAACCGCTTTTCGTTTTTTGGAGTATTTGACCGCCTCACTAACTTCTTCGACTGTAATGTCGGGTATTTCTTCACAGTTAGGGGTGGCTCTTGGAAAGTATAGCCGGGGAAACTGTTCATTTAAAAGCTCTTCGCAATACTGCCGCCACCTCTGCAGAATTTTGTCGTCATCCACAAGAAGCTGGCCATGAGCATTGCTAATGAACTTTGGCGAACGCATCTTCTGAGCATTCTTCCTTCTTTGGGCGGCTATTTTGAAGACAGTGGCGCTCTTGTTCATATTGTGTCTTCGCAGCTCCTGGATAGCCTGGTTTGCATCAGCAACCGGGGAAAATATTTTCTCCAGCTCCCGATACAGGCCCTCCGTACTCTCTGCTTGAAGCTGGGCGCACTTCTTCTTCGCTTTTTTCTTGCAACATCTGTATTCCATTTCGAGGCGAGCTTTTTCGTCACTATTATTAGACGGGCACTTCGACCAAGCTTTGAAAGCCGCTTTCTTCTCATTTATCACTTTCTTAGCTTCATCACTCCACCACCATGTTTCTTTGGCGTGTTGATGGTGGCCTGTTGAAGCTCCTAGCAGTGATTTGGCCTTCTTTAAGCAAGTTCGCTGTAGCGAATCCCACATATGTTGTGCTCTGCACTCTTCATCCTCAGCTCCGTTGATGGTGTGAGAGAGATAATTTTTCATTACGAAAACAAAAGCCTCGCCTTTTTCTTTGTCCAGATTGTACCACTTGATTTTCTCAGAGACCCTTGTTTGTTTGCTTTTCTTTGGTGTTTTCATAAAAATTTCTGTTAGCAGGAGACGGAGTTGCCGAGCGATTGCCTTTCCCAGAATCACTTTGCAATCTTTTACCCGAGGCTTCATGAAACTGGCTACCAAATGGTAGTCAATCTGAGTTTCATCTCCACCACTGCTGTAAGTGATCAGGTGTCGGCTTTGTTTGATGAACATGGTATTTAACACGATAGGACCGTGTGATTTGCACATGCTTAGGATGTCTTCACTAGGAAGGTTCCTGGTGCCATATCCTAGTCCTCCATGGCAGTCTTCATAGTCTTCGTTTGATTTCCCGACATGTCCATTCAAATCTCCTCCAACAAACAGAAATTCTTCCTTTGGGATGTTCTTAAGGAGATTGTGGAAATCTAGCCAAAATGCATCTTTATCTTTCTGATTGCACCCATTGTGGGGAGCATATGCACTGACAATATTCCACACCTCTCCTTGTATTACTAGTTTGAGAGACATCAAACGGTCGCTGGACTTCGAAATGCTCAAGACGTTACCAAGTAGCTCTGTCGCAAGGGTGATACCGATTCCGTTCCTAGCCTTTTCCGTTCCGTAGTAGAACATCTTGTAATCTTTTGTCCTAACGTCCAAGAAACGCGCCCGATTCCCGGTGTTTTTCCATTTCGTCTCTTGGACACACAAGATGTCCACCCACCTTCTTCCAACGTTCCAACTCGCGACCCTCAAATTGCGTCCAAACTGTTTTATTATTTTCCTAGCCCCCGGAATCCGTATAGCTCTGACCCGAACATTTCTGCTCGGTCCAGGATCAGTACCATGCACAGCCTGGCGGGGTAGTGCCCTTTCCTTTTTGCAAGTATTACCATAATGATACAGTTTTGCAATACAATTTTTTGCACCATATTGCGATGGTGTTTGTTGTTTGACACGTGCATGCTCCTGTTTTAGTATTGTTTGATCTTTCTTCGATGACACCGGTGATCTCCAGTCATGCCAACCCACGGACTCGCATGCACACTTGTGGGAGGGTTTTTTAGGTAGTATATGTGTCGCTAGGCTCACTTGGGTGTTATATTGCCTAGATCTGATTTGACCCCTTAGTCGCCTTTTACGACAAGCGCTAGTTGTTGGGGGGCGCTGCAGTGATATTCTTAATCCGTCCCTGCACGGGGAGGAACCTCATGCGTCAATATTGACTTAAAATCGGGTAATGAAGAAAAACACAAACGTAGTAGAGAAAAGGTGACAGAAGCAAAATCTTCGGATATTGGCGTGCAGTCTTATGCTCAAGCGGCGATGACAGCTAATGGCATGTATATGACCGACAACTCACGGGAGATCAAAGCAAGAAACCATCCAAACTTTAACGCAAAGGCTCCTGCTCAAGTTGCGATATTGGAAAACGGTGATAGAGGTAGCTCACAAGATCATGTATTCCATGATTTCTCTCTAATTCTTGCGAAACTTGAAGAGCAAACAAACAAACTTATTTTCGAGAGAGTAGTTGCATTAGAAAATAACATTCATAACACGCGCACTTCAACCAGAACATTGAAGAAATGCTTAAAATTCTTACATGGAACGCCAACGGGCTCATACGAAGACTCGACGAGTTAGAAATATTTATACGAGAAAAAGATATTGATATATGCTTGGTCTGTGAAACTCATCTGACAAAACAATCAAATGTTAAGATAAGGGGATATAGCGTGTATCACGCCTTGCAACCATCGGAAAGAGCCAGAGGCGGATCATCTTTGTTTATAAAAGAAACTATCGAACACTCAGCAGAAATAAAGATTGAATTAGAAGCAATGCAAGTAAGCACGATACGCGCTAGAAATAGACCGTTTACCTTCACCATTTCGTCTATATATTGTCCACTGCGATGTAAACTTGAAGAAAGCGATTTCACAAACATCTTCAAATTCCCTAAACCAAATTTTATTATTAGTGGCGACTTCAGCGCGAAACACCCCCCTGGGGTTCAAGGTACGCCTCTCAGAAAGGTAGAAAGCTTTATAATGCGGGTATGCAATTCAGTTGTGATTTTCACTGGACGGGTAAACCAACATATTGGCCGACTGATATAAATAAGATACCAGATCTGATCGATTTCTTTGTTGTTAAATATCTATCTTTGTTGGAATATCTGGCAACTGTATAAAAGTTGAAGAAAACTTTGATCTCTCCTCTGAGTAGAGGATTAACCAACGCGAAAACTAATTGAGATTGCTTTAAAAAAGATATTAAAGCAAATATTGAGCTGAGCGTATCACTTAAAACTCCCTATTAACTTGAACCTGAAGTTGGTCGCTTCGTCGAAATCTTACAGGATGCCGCGTGGAAGAATACTCCCAAGCAAAAGAAAACGCCGGCTAGTTACATTCAAACTTATCCACAGGAAATAAAAGAGATGATTAAGGAGAAGAGAAAAGCGCGCAAAAAATGGGAACAAACTCGAGCTCCGCAACATAAAGCGCATATTAACCGTTTGTGCAACTCACTAAAAAGATCTATTAAAGACCTTAAGGATAATGAAATACAAACTTACTTAGAAAGTTTAACGGCAGAAAAAGATTCTAATTACTCGTTTTGGAAGGCTATAAATGGTATTAAAAAACCTCAAATTCAAGCCGCACCAATAAAGAAAAATCGAGACGAATGTGCCAGGCATGATAAAGAGAAAGAGCAAGTTTTTGCCGCCCACCTGGAAGAAACTTTTAAACCGTTTGATGGACAAGCTCTTATTCAAAATATAAATACGTCGTATATAGACACCACTGTAATAAGAAATGCAACACTAACCAAACTTAAGGAAGAAATAAAGAAACTGAAACCTAAGAAGGTTTCTGGATACGACCTAATCACGGGAGAGGTTCTTAAAGCACTACCAAGAAAAGCTCTAATTAAGCTTCTGTTCATTATAAACGCCGCGCTTAGACTAGAATATGTTCCCAGTCAATGGAAAGTCGCCGAAGTAATAATGGTCCTTAAGCCCGAAAAACCGCCAAATGAAAAAACGTCTTATAGACCGATTTCGCTTCTTCCAATTATATCCAAAGTGTTCGAGAGAATATTGATTAGCCGAATACAGCCGGTTATAGAAGAAAGGAATCTCATTCCGGATTATCAATTCGGATTCAGAAGTAAGCATTCTACAGTTGAATAAGTGCATAGAATAACACATGTAATCGAAAAATCTCTTGAAGAAAAAGGATTTGCTCAAGTGTATTCCTTGACGTCTCTCAAGCCATTGACAAGGTCGGGCATGACGGCTTAATGTTTAAATTACGACAAGTTCTGTCAGAGAACTTGTATAATATTTACCTATACTCGTTTAATACTTTGAAGAACTACCTTACGAATAGACTATTCCGCGTCAAATGTGGAAACAAATATTCAGATTTTAAGGAAATAATGGCTGGGGTGCCGCAAGGAAGCGTTCTTGGTCCAGTTTTATATCTTTTATACACTCGTTATATACCGCAAGTAGAAGGAACTGAGCTAGCTACATTTTCCGACGACACTGCTATCTTGGCAGTAGGTAAAACGGTCGAAGATACTACAGAAAAACTGCAGGAAGCTTTGGATAAAATATATGAATGGACAAACGTTTGGCGACTCGCACTCAACGAGACCAAATCTGTTCATGTAAATTTTACTTATAGGAAAATAAATAATTTGCCGATCTTTTCAAACTCGGTTCAAATCCCGTTTGCAAACGAGGCTAAGTATCTTGGAATGACAGTTGATGCAAAGCTGAAATGGAAAACGCATGTAAAGAAAAGACGCAAAGATCTAGATAATGAATATAGAGAAATGTATTGGCTACTTGGAAAATATTGCAAGCTTAATTTAGAGAACAATCTGCTTTTATATAAGCAAGTGCTGAAGCCTTTATGGACATATGGTATACAACTCTGGGGGTTGTACCAAAATAAGTAAGATTCAAATTTTACAAACTTTTGAAAACAAAGTGCTAAGAGGTATTGTAAATGCGCCATGGTATATCAGAAATAGCGATATTCACAGAGATCTTGGCATTAAAACAATCGAAGACGAAATGAAAAACTACGCGAGAAAGCATAAAATTCGACTAGAAAGCCACGTTAATATTACAGTCCTCCAATAAATTTACTACGCCGTCTACAAAGAACGAAACCTTTAAACTTAGCGCGTTAAGTAACCGCGTCTAAACTGCGTAGCTAGCAGGAACTTCTAATGGGAAGGTACCTGCAAAACGTCCTTATTTCGTGAAATGAAAACTACTTGATAAGTCAAATATTTAGTTGTAGTAAAAATAAAAATAAAAACACTGACACATTTTTCCAATAAATATTAAGTAATTTTTCTCAAGTGTACCATTTTGACTATTATGGAGACGTAAAGATGTAAGCGCCTCCCTTCAAGGCACTTATAGAGGACTGACTATTATAATTTTGTGAAATTCGTTTTTAAGTTATTTGTTTAATAAAAATGTAATGAAGCTACCGAAATAAGTCGTTAAAAAGTGCTGCGTATGAGTTGTTAAATTTTTTGCGGAAACACAGGGAAGATTCCTGATTAGCTGAAGTCAAAAGAAAATTGAATACACTTCGGCGTACTTTTCGAAAGGAGTTCAAAAAAATCAGACAATCCGAATCCTCTGGTGCTAGATTAGACGACGTGTATTTTCCTTCGTTATGGTGGTTTGAATCGATGAATTTTTTAAGCCATCTGGAGAAACCAGTGTCATCATTTTCGACAATATCCGACTCCTTCGAAAATGAGGATGAAGGTGCAAGTAAAATAAAAATATACTCTTAAATATCTATATTTTATTAGTGTAATGAAACAGTGCGCAGCCCTATTCAAAAAAAAACAAGCAGGAAGAATTGGTATCCATGGCGTGCGAGTAATTAGTTAAGGACAGAACGGACATGGAAGAAAATCAGTTCCTCATCACTGGAAGTACATCGGCAGATAAATAACGAAGCCTAAGCCGTAAACCTCAACTAATATGTAGTGGAAAAGAAGGTAACGTTATGTTCTTTGAAGCACAAATGGTAAAAGTATTGCCAGATTTTTGTTGTTGTTGTTAGAGCAATAATAATATACCTACACAAAAGGAATTTCTTTGTCATTTATTTGAAAATAAAAATCAAACGTCCGCACCCAAAGAAGATAAACCCAACAATGAACAAGAAGAATTGAAAAAAAAAATCAAAAAAATGTAATTCCTGGAATGATAGTGTATAGCCTAGAATGAAATGATAAGAAATGTCAGTCAAGGAAAGTCATTTCAAAAATGATAGTAGGTCCGTTTGCGTACTTTTTGCACTAAAATTCGTAGATTGCCGAGTTTCAAAGAGTGGCGGTAAAGTTCTCTCAAAGAGAGGTAAATTTACGAAAAAGTAAACGAACGGGTTGAATCCACTTCTTAAACATCAAACCTCTAATTCATTTATACACGAAAGAAAGAAAGAGAAGGAACAAGCCAATAAAAAATGACGTATACAGCGATTTGACAGATTTCACAAACCAGCCCAAAGAAATTTCTTGCACTAAAATTCGCAGCTAGAAAAGCGTTCCAGAGCTGTGGTTAAGGACAGTTTGGGGGATGAGCAGTGCGGTTTTCGTTCCGGTAGAAGCACAACCAACCAGTTGTTCACTCTCAGAATGGTTCTTGAGAAAGCCTGGGAATATGCCAAACCTGTCTACACTTGTTTTGTGGATTTGGAAAAAGCATATGATAGGGTTCCTCGAGGCAAACTCTGGAGTGTTCTGCAGGAGTATAGGATTGATGGTTCCCTGTTAAGGGCGATTCAGTCTTTATATACAAACTGTAAAAGCTGTGTTCGGATAAACGGTGTTAAATCAATACCTTTCACTGTGGGCGTTGGACTCCGCCAGGGGTGCGTTTTGTCACCTCTCCTCTTCATTGTATATATGGATTGGATGTTGCAGCGCAGACGTGGCGGGGAATGTTTCAAAGTGGGAGACCTAAGGATTAGTCATCTGCTCTTTGCGGATGATTTGGTCATCCTTGGGTCCTCTCAAACCGAACTTCAGCGCGCACTCGAAAGGTTTGTAGCCGTTTGTGATGATGCTGGAATGAAGATCAACGTGAACAAATCGGAAGTAATGGTCGTTTCCAAAAAATCCATTCAGTGCACTCTGCATGTTAGTGGAGTCCCACTGAAGCAGGTGGAGAAGTTTAAGTACCTCGGGGTTTTATTCACGAGTGATGGGAGGAGCAATGCCGAGTTATCCTGTAGAATTGGTCAGCCTGGATCAATTTTGAGAGAGCTTGGCCAATCTGTTATAAGGAAGGCCGAACTTAGTATTCAAGCTAAGCTATCGGTTTTTAACTTGGTGTATGTTCCAACTCTCACCTATGGTCATGAAATTTGGGTAGTGACCGAAAGAATAAGATCGCGGATACAAGCTGCCGAAATGAGGTTCATTCGCGGTGTTGTTGGAATAACTCGTAGGGATCGAGTGCGCAACACCAGAGTACGCGAGGCGCTCAAAGTTGAGCAGCTACTTCTCCGAACGGAACGATCTATGCTTCGATGGTTTGGTCACGTAGTGCGTATGCCCCCAGACCGGCTTCCAAGACGCGCCATGGTTGCCGTGCCATCAGGTAGACGACTTCGCGGAAGGCCCAGAAATAGATGGTTGGATCAAGTCCGACATCTCTCTTGGAGCCGATTAGGGATTCTCCCTGATGAATTGGAGTCAATGGCGGAGGATCGAGAAGGATGGAGAGTCCACCTGAGCATCCTACCCCCGCGACCCTCATGAAGGATTAGCGGGCCATTGAAAATGAATGAATGAATGGATGAAAAATTCGCAGCAAGGGGAAATTTCTTACTCTCTCGGGAGCGCTCGAACAGGTTCTCGTAAAAATTCGTAACTTTTCGTAAAAATTCGCTGTTTTTGGAAGGGGTACGCAAACGGACTTAGTGTGAAGCCTACTTTAAGGAACTCTACTTGGGAAGTATTGAAATGTTCTCGTTTCCTGTATTGATGTCCCTATTTGCGAAGAGATTTACTTCTCTGCAATTTCAACTCTGAAGGCATGATATTTCTCGAGATATTTTTGACTGGACATTAAACATGAAGTGAAAGTGGTGGGTGGCAATGGTGTAGTGGTAACGTCGTCAATTGCCACGCTAATGGTTCATGGTTCAAATCCTGATGTCAGCAAGCATTTATTTATTTCCCTAGATATATATAAAGTCAGTCTGATCAGTTAAAAAAGCTTGTCTGAACACTACCGAAAAGGAATAACAATAACACTGGCAGTAGCCCGGTTATATGGCTGAAAAAATTGTTAGCTCTGTTGTATGAATGATTTGCCTTTGCCATCAGTGGTCGGGAAAAAAATACTGTGAATCAGAGGAAAAGGCAAAAAATATCAAAAAATCTCTCCAGTTATCTGCACGCCAACTCCGGGGATTCTCTGAAGCATAAACAACTGAGCTTCAAACCACTGTACCAAATTTGTCTTTCTCTATCCTTTCTAACGCCCGCACTACGTAAGAACATGATAAGGGTATTCATAACCCCTTGAGTGTGCGCAAATTATAAAATGCCTGGATCAGTCAATATTTACTTGGAGCTAAATAAAATAAAAAAATTTACATATTTTTTTTATTGCAAATATCATATATTTTCCATTTGCTTCTTAGAACACTGTAAGTATTATAATTCATACGCGAATGGAGTTATAAGCAGTGTAAGTAGATAATGAATACATTATCTAAAGAAATGTTTGGGAGAAATAAAATATGTATTAATCAATATGTATTTACAGTTGAAGAAAATGTGTAATTAAAAATAAACGTTCCTGCGGAAAACATATTTGATTAATTCAACTCACTATTAAGACTTTGAGAGAACAAGGACGACGCGACGAAGGATGACTTCTACCAGCTCTTGCACAACACGTATGAGCAATGCCCTAGCCACGATATTAAAATT
This sequence comes from Brachypalpus laphriformis, assembly GCA_945910035.1. Classification (NCBI taxonomy): domain Eukaryota; kingdom Metazoa; phylum Arthropoda; class Insecta; order Diptera; family Syrphidae; genus Brachypalpus; species Brachypalpus laphriformis. The sequence goes on from OX246756.1 coordinate 109,483,526, forward strand.
ATCCTAAGTGATCTTAAAACAAAGCTAGGAAAAGAGGACGTCTATGGGTGCGTGGTCGGAAAGCACAGCTTGCACGACACCGTATCCGACATGGGATTCAGGCTAATCGACTTTGGGGCGGGTGGAAACGTTGGTATCGCTCCAGAAGATTCGTTTTGATATTCACAAGAGGGCATGGCTCTCCTTTGATCTAAAAACCATCAACCAAATAGCTCTTCCAGTATTATGGGTGTCCGGACTTTCCGAGGAGTCAACGTGGACTCGGATCACTACCTGTTTGTAGCCAAGGTACGGATGCGGATATCCAGAACGAAAATCAACGAAATCAACGAAATACTGTGAGGAAGTTCAATGTCGGATGGCTACAATCGCAAGAGTCTTTGCCGATCGAGTCTCCTTTAACCTAAATCTAAGTACAAAACTATGCCGCCAACAGAAAATGGAGGAGACCAGTGGCAGCGTTGCCAACAAGCCATCAGAGATGCCGCCTCTGATCCACTGGGTTTCTCTCGGCCACCACAATGAGAATCCTGGTTTGATGAGCTAATACATGCAGCAAAACAAGATGCGCACAAGGCGGCGCTGCATAGAAGGACTAGAGCTGCTCGCGAGCTCTACGAGCGGAGGAGATAATGGGAACATCGACTTCTTAGACACAAGAAAGCATGGAGCATGAGAGGAGAGAGACTTTATTGCAGAAATGATGATCGAACATTTTACCAAAAGGTAAAAGGAACATACCAGGGTTTTAAAGCCAAAACAGAAGCTCGCAGGGATGAAAATGGCAATATAGTAGTAGATTCGCAGTCGGTGCTGAGGATATGGAAGGAACATTTCTGCAGACTGTTAAACGGCGATGATGACCAATATTCCGCTATCAGGCAGAATGAGCTATTCAACAGTGACGATGACAGTCAAGATTTCCGTCAACCCGATCAGAATTAAGTGAGGATAGTGATATCTAAACTTAGATCCAACAAAGCTGCTGCCTTGCCGCCGGACTTTTCAAGACAGGAGGAGATGAGTTGGTAAGGCACATGTACCAGCTCATCTGTAAAATCTGGTCGGACGAAAGGATGTATGTCCGATGAATGGAAACTCAGCATAGTTTTCCCGATCCTGAAGAAAGGAGACCCTCTGAACTGCGCCAACTTCAGAGGTATAAGTCTTCTCAACATCGCATATAAGATCCTGTCTGCCGTATTATGTGAACGCCTAAAACCGATCGTCAACAACCTGGTAGGTCCTTATCAGTGCGGTTTCAGGCCCGAAATGTCCACCATTCACCAAATATTCACACTATGGCAGATCTTGAAAAAAACTCATGACTATAAAACCGATACGCACCATATTTTCATCGATTTCAAAATTGCCTATGATAGCGTGTATAGAGACGTGTTATGCAGAGCCAATTCTAGTCCTGGCATCCTAGCCAATCTCGTCCGTTTGTGCAGAATGACGATGGAGAACTCTCGCTACTCCATCAAAGTCGGTAGGAACATCACCGAACCGATCGATGTCAGGAAAGACCTTAGACAAAGTGACGCGCTATCGTGCGATCTCTTTAACATAGTACTTGAGAGAATTGTACGAAACTCACAAGCGTGAGGTACAATATTTTACAAGTCCATGGAATGGCGCAGGGGCAAGGCCCACAATCGTATGGAGATGCCCTTTGTTACTTTGAGAGAAAAGTTATTCGAGTGATCTTTGATCCCGTCTGCATAGACGGTGAGTGGAGAAAAGGTACAATGCCGAACTACGAGTATACGGCTTATACAAGGGCATCGACTTAGCTAGTAGAGTTCACATACAGCGACTAAGACGGCTGGGTCATGTAGAGCGGATGGAGCCCAACGTTCCAGCCAAGAAAGTCGCCGAATCCACCCCGGATGGACGACACGGTAGAGGACGACCTCGCGAGAGGTGGCGCGAACAAGTGGAGGGGGACCTCAACCAACTTGGCGTATGCAACTGGAGGCAGCTGGTCCGTAACCGTGCTGACTGGAGAGGTTTTTTGGTTGAGGCCCAGGTCCACCCCGGACTGTAGCGTTACCTAAGTAAGAAAGTAGATATTAAGACTTTGATATCGTAAGAAAACTAATGAAGACATAATATTTTCCTTTAGGTTTCTGTACTTTAAAAAACTAAGCGATAATCAAAAAATACAGTGCGACCTCGCTAATGTGAAACTGGAACGTTCGTCAAGTATGATAGATAGCTACGTGCATTCAGATGCAAGAATACCTTGGGTTGAATATAACCATTTCCAATGTGTTTTTAAGATACCCTGAGTAGGTGCAAAAAATGTCCTACACAAGTCGTTCTTCGTAACGTTTCCTGACCGCGCGAAATGATTACGCACAAGATTTAGAATGGCATTGTCGATTTTAGACACACCGAAAGGATAATAAAAATAGTCTCTAAAGAGAGGCGTAATGTCGAAAGTTGGAATAAGCACCCCTATACATCCGGGTGCATGCTCGAACACACTTTCTATTCAATGTTCGAAGCTTTGACAAATAAGATGGGTTTAAGGTCTACCATATTTGCGGTCGCTGAAGCGAAGGAGCTTACCAAGCAGGCTTGGCAGAGAAGGTGGAGCGCTGAAACTAGGGGGAGGTGGACAGCGAGGCTGATTACAGACGTCACGGCTTGGACAGAGCGGGAACACGGCGAAGTGAACTACTTTGTCACTCAATTCCTAACCGGACATGGGTATTTCAACCGATACCTCCACAAAATGGGTAAAGTAGAGAGCACAGCCTGCCAATATGTAGATTCAGCGGAAGACGACGCTATCCACACCTTTTTCGCCTGTAGCAGATGGACAGAGCAGAGGAGTAGACTGGAGTCGGAAATAGGCGATTTTTCCCCGGAAAATGCTATAAGCAAGATGATCTCGAGTACCGACACGTGGAATAGAATATCTTGCTTTATCGAGACGGTACTAAGATCCAAAAAGAGAGAGGAAGACGCCAACATTCCCTCACAAATTACATAAAGTAGATAAAAGTCTTACCGGCAAGAATGTATAAACCCGCACCAGGAGCCGAATATGAAAAAGCCGGTCCCCAGAGGGGAAAGAAAACGACACCACTCTGAAGTAATGCGATAAGCGGTTCCGGAGTGGATGGTGTCAAGTAGAAAGAAGGGGTTAAAGGTGGTTTTTTAGTGAGTAGTGAGTCTCACACTACTAGAAACAGAGCGGGACTGTTTCCCGTGCGCATTAGCATTTTTCCACTACCCCCTAGGTCTACCATACTGGTCTTGCATGAGTTAAAATAGGACGAACGAAGGGTTGGTAACATATAACCTCTACGTAAGATCTCAGATAGTTGAAGTAGAAAAATCTTTTGAGAGACATACATACAGCTTTCGCCTTCACTGTAAACCGTTTTCAAATTACATATGTTGAAAGAGAAATACTTATTTCTGTCCCCTGTGTTTCCAAGATTGAAATAAGTGTTCATTTTAGATTATCTGAATGTTTCGATAAGGGTGCAGAAAGATACATTCGCTCTCAGTTATGGATAAGAAGAAAGAAAATCTGACCCTTTCGTCGACATATCAAATAACAGCTAGATATCCCTGCAACTACGATATGGTTCTTTTCAAATTCTTGGTCACCTATGTTTTTGCAGCCGATTTTGATAAGAAACATGTCTACAACAAGTGGATAATTTATAATGCTTACTGCACCCTGCCATGACTACTTTTTGATTATTACTGACAAGCGTTTACACCTTATTAGTTGCACCTTGTAACAATTTGCAGGGGTCATTAAATACATTCCATGCGTGCTATTTGGACAAAGTGGATTGCTAATAGTTTTAAGTATTATATATACACAACTAGGTAGACACGTACATATATCTTCTTACCACTTAAAATCGGAATCGAACCGATATTGTGGTAATAATAAATTGTTCAGTGACAACTCTGATTTAAGAACACACTTGTGGGGATACATGCATATGAGCGCAAAAAACAGAGAACTTATGTACAAGTAATATAAACAACTTCATAAAGTGCGGTATGGAATGGAGTAGACTTTGTTTGGCATTTTTTAAAGCTGGTTTTCGCTAATTCTTTTCATTAATTCCATAAATTAGCTGTGTCTTACGCGTCTACCACTTCCTTCCATCTACTAAATCTATAGATAGGTATGCTAGTTTCTACAGTTTACAGTGTGCGGCATAGAGAAATAGTGGATAGAAATTCCTTAAAATGTGTATTAAAATTATCAGTAAAAACAGTCGATTCGCAGTGCCAAAAACAACTGATATTGATTAGGAATTTATCTTTATATAAAAATATGCACTACCTCAGACCTGGTTGTACCCTTGTAAGGACTAAGGAGAAAATCAGAAAAAGCAGCTCTTCACGACGAAGTTGGAAAGTAGAGGCAGGTTTTCATTACAATGAGTTTGCTCTAAGTCATTTTCCGGAACACCAAGCGTTGCAGGTCCACTGACAACTCTCCTCAAAATGTGCATAAAAAACACAGACCGCACACAGAGTCACGTAGGAACAGGGACACAAGTGCAGTCATGCAGAGAGGAGACCCAAGAGGAGATCGAAAAGACCCTCATAAGCAACTGCACCACAGATCGCCGCTAAAAACTCCTTTATAAAAAGAACATGTCAACGATTTTGAGGCCCCACTCAGTCGCACACAAAAGCTCAAGTGGTAGCAAAGAAACCAAAAACGCAAAGGCTTTGGATGTAGCTCAGGATTAACCCAGAATCAGCAGAACATCTTACGTCACTGTAACTGTCTAATCAGAACACGTCATCGTTATTTAGGTAAATTCTACCTTGAAACAGAAGACCTATCTACAAGCTCACTCAAAAGCATAGTACAGTTCATCACCAAATCGGGTATAGTGAGTGAGCTTTAAAGTCGGAGGAAAAAAATAGGCCCAATGTGGCTGCAGTGATATGGTGACCTAATCTCAGCTCCTCAACAACCTACAATCTACAAATCATATCCAATTACTTTACTAACTTAGATGGCTCTACAGTCTAAGGTGGACCTGTGCCCCATTCAACATGGCTCCTTAGCCGGCTTTAAGTGAGTTAAAGGGAACCGCTCTAACAAGGCTAGGAAGATAGAGGAAGAGACTGCCAATTTCACGCCAATCGAAAAAGAAAACAAGATGCCACCCTTCAAACCCAGGCTATACGGGGTGGAGCTATATCTCTGTTACTAGGAAATTTGTTGTAGGCAATCCAAATATATCAGATGAAATCCTTTCCATATTAAACTTTGACACACGGTTTGAAATAACGTATCCTGAAAGAAAGGACTGCAAAAAAAAAAAAGAAACAGAACAGAAGGGAAACACTATTCATACGGATGGTGCTAAAACCGAGCAGGGAACGAGTTCAGGAATTTAATTTACACAGCTAGACACACAAAAGTCTAGCTATAAGACTTCCGAGTACTTGCAAAGGTCGAATCTTATGTCATTAAATCTAAAGTAGTCAGGAATTCCCACATTAAGTTTTAGAATAACGGTGGGTGCCTGGATACTGCGGAATAGACGGAAAGGAACTTTGGTTAGAAAAAAGTTGCCATGTTTTGATTTAGTACGTACATAATCTATTGTACGTAGAAAATAGGATGGCAAAGGGTATCTAAAGCTATTTGTCCAGAGTTAGATTGCAGAAAATCTAGGGTAATTCCCAAAACTAGATCACAGCGGTAGGAATTCTCTTTGATCACTGTGAAAGCATGCTATAATACTAGGACTTTTAAAAGCGGATGCATGCAGATACTGTAATGACTTACGCATACACTTCGTAGGGGATGCGAATTGTGTCAGAAAATTATTCGTAATCGAAGTATTTGATTTGATGGAGTATTTGATTTGGAGCTGAGGATTTTCAATACTACGTCAGGGTATTGAAAAAGAGATGATGGCGGATGAACCCTTAATGGGCAAACGGCAGCGCTCATATCCCCGAAGCGGGTTACTGGCTTCGGTGTATCCGGCCTCTTGTCCATCTACAAACCACGTGCAGCCGAACAACTTGCGGAGGCCCTAGAGTGTTTTAAAGCAGACATTACCGCCATCCAAGAAGTGCGATGGGATGGGCCGTGCAAACGGAGGATGGAAAACTGCGACATCTACAACGGCGATCGCTACAGACAAGAAGGACAGCGTCTATTCGGGTGCGGATTTGTCATTGGAGGCAGACTTAGGCAAGAAGTCTTAAGTTTCCGGCAGGTGAACAAGCGTCTCATGACTATCCGTATCAAGGCTAAATTTGCCAACATTAGCCTAATATGCGCTCACGCTCCTCCCGAGAAGATGGACGACGCGACCAAGGATGACTTCCACCAGCTCTTGGACAAGACGTACGAGTATGCGCAATGCCCTAGCCACGATGTTAAAATTATCCTAAGTAATTTTAACGCCAAGCTCGGAAGAGAGGACGTCTTTAGTAGCGTGGTCGGAGCATGAGAAGCGCTCGATCGAGGAGATTGCGAGACTTTATTGCAGGAATGATGTTCGAAAATTTTACCAAAAGGTAAAAAGAACATGCCAGGGTTTCAAACCCAGAACAGAAGCCTGCAGGGATGAAAATAGCAATATAGTAGTAGAATCGCAGTCGGTGCTGAGGATATGGAAGGAATACTTCTGCAGACTGTTAAACGGCGATGATGACCAATATTCCGCTGTCAGGCAAAATGAGCCATTCAACAGTGGCGATGACAGTCAAGATTCCCGTCAACTCGAAAAGAATGATGTAAAGATAGCGATATCTAAACTCAAATCCAACAAAGCTGCTGGAGCCGACGGCCTAGCCGCTGAACTTTTCAAGGCAGGAGGAGATGAGTTGGTAAGGCGCATGCACCAGCTCATCTGTAAAATCTGGTCGGACGAAAGTATGCCCGATAAATGGAACCACAACATGAATATAAAATCGATACGGACCACCTCTTCATCGATTTCAAAGTTGCCTATGATAGCGTGTATAGAGACGAGTTATACAGAGCCATGTCTAGTCTTGGCATCCCTGCCAAGCTCGTCCGTTTGTGCAGAATGACGATGGAGAACTCTCGCTGCTCCATCAAAGTCGGTAGGAACATCACCGAACCGTTCGATGTCAGGAAAGTTCTTAGACAAGGTGACGCGCTATCATGCGATCTCTTTAACATAGTACTTGTGAGAATTGTACGAAACTCACAAGCCAGCACCGGAGGTACAATCTTTTACAAGTCTGTACAACTACTCGCTTATGCCGATGACATTGACATAATCGGAAGAACTCAGCGGGCCGTCAATGGGGCATTTACGAGTATTGAGATCGAGGCAGCAAAGATGGGTCTAGCGATCAATGAAAGTAAAACAAAATATATGCTGTCCACAAAAAAGGACACTTAACATCGGCGTCTTGGACAGAACGCCACAATAGACAGATATAATTTTGAGGTAGTAAAGGATTTTGTCTACCTAGGCTCTATGGTGAACTCAGCAAATGACGTCAGTAGGGAGATCAGACAAAGAATTACTCTTGCCAATCGTTGTTTCTATGGGCGAAGACGGCACTTGAGTAGCAAAGCCCTGTCTCGAACTACTAAGGTAACTCTTTATAAGACATTATTCATCCCAGTCCTGCTGTATGGCGCAGAAGCTTGGCCTTTGACAAAATCGGATGAGGATGCCCTTGGTTATTTTGAAAGAAAAGTTCTTCGAGCGATCTTTGGTCCCAGCATAGACGGTGAGTGGAGGAGAAGGTACAATGCCAAACTATACGGCCTGTACAAGGACATCGACTTAGCCAGAAGAGTTCACATACAGCAACTAAGATGGCTGGGTCATTTAGAGCGGATGAAGCCCAACGTTCCCGTCAAGAAAGTCTTCGAATCCACCCTGGATGACGACGCAGTAGAGGACGACATCGCGGTATGTGGAACAATTAAGTGGAGTGGGACCTCAACCAACTTGGCGTTCGCAACTGGAACTGGCTCGTAACCGTGCTGGCTGGAGAGGTTTGTTGGTTGAGGCCCAGGTCCACCCCAAACTGTAGCGCCATCTAAGTAAGTAAGTAAGTAAGTATTTGATTTGATTTGAAGTGCTCGGAGAAAAGTCCTTAGATTTCGTTTATGAAGATATTCTAGGCATCGCAATGAGCCTATTATGGTATCAACTGTTTTATGATATCATAGCTTCACAACCCTACCTATCGTACGCTTTCTAATGAGTAGATGATAAATGAATAGTCAGCATGTGTTTTATTTTTTTACAGATGTAAAAACGTGAACTTTTCGATCTTCGTAGATTTAAGGACAAGTTATTCTTCATCATAAATCTTGCTTACTTTGTACTAGAGTACGAGGAGCTTACAGAATCCATTAACCGAAATATGCTGCGGATAACAATCTAAGTCCGGTATGGTCGACGGTGTTTTTCTGAAATCTGGTGCATAGTGTCAAAAATGTTAGGCGATTCAAATCCAATATGGTTTGAATTTAATCGAATACAGTCCGTTAATGTACTGGACAACTGAGCAGCAGATTCAGATTCGAATTTTAGCATAAACACTTAACCGTTTTTAACTGACATTACCTATAATTGTTATCAGAAACCAGACGAGTGTAAAATTATCCCAACCATTTAGCAAAATAGCTTAGAGGAAGCTGAGTACATTACTTCGATAGCGCATTGGATAAAATAAAAATATATAGCAATATTTCATTTGGATACTTGTACAGAAAGTTTTACGAATAGGTGACAGCTCTACTTATTACTGAAAAATTATGGAATGTAATAGGCATTGGATATACGAGTATTTATGTATTTCCAGAAAACGCTTTAGCCCGATCAAAATAGACATTGAAGGTTACAATAATTCGCATAGAGCTAAAAATTGGTACGAATGTTCGGAACACCATTATAAATGAAATGTGAAGTCCCCATCGATCGCACATCTGCAAAAAAATGTATTCAAGGTCAAAGTTCGGAAATATGGGTTTTTTGCGTTTTTCAGCCAAACGGTAAGTTTTATCATAAAAGTAGATGAGACAAAAATTATAGATCATGAAATTATCTATAAAAATTGTCTTCAGACTTTTTCTCCTATGAGTCACTGTTTCTGAGATACATATAACGATTCAAAAATCTATATCTCACTCAGATTTTATGAGTCCATCTGCTCAACATTGTCTACTTGATGTTTAGGTTAATGGTCGAGTACTAATTTTTTTTCTATATTGTAATTTTTACTTAATTTTACAACTTCGAGGTAATAAAGTACTTTGTCTACCATAGTTCTGTTATAACCTCTGAAAACGACACCAGCGCAGAAATCAAGCGAAGAATAACTTTTGCCAATTGCTGTTTTTTCGGGCTTATAAGGCAACTCGAAAGTAAAGCCCCATCTCGAACAACTAAGGCCCACTGTCCACGACGGCGTCATGCAACCTGCAAATAACGACAAGCGTATTTTACATCTAAGCACTGTCAAGCACTACAAGCTTCATGCAAGCTACAAATATAGGTCATTTATTCAAAGTTTAGCATTGCAAAAGGACGTTTTTTCGTTGCAAAAATGTCAGGTGATAATGAACAAGTGATTTTAGCATACTCTTTTATTGTAAGACGACGGAGAGGACGTAGAACATCGAAAAGAACATTAACTGCAGATTGTTTGTTGCTGCAAGCTTTGTCCGCCATATCTTTTCTTGAGTATTCTGGTATTTTATTATTATACAAACAAGGATACTGTTCAATAAAATTAACAAAATTCACTGCCGAAGCCGCCGTTAAGAAAAAAAGTAACGTCCATGCGTCTTGCAATACGTTTGAGTAATGACCAGCTGCAGCTCAGGCGGCTTGCGACTACGCAAATGCGATTTTGCCGCTCCGTGGACAGATCTTCGTTTGTTTATACACAAGCTGCAAGCAAGCGTACAACAAGCTGCAAATGACGAAAGCGTGCGTATGAAGCGCAGCTACGTGGACAATAGGTCTAACGTGACTCTATATTAGACCCTGATCATCCTAGTTCTATTTTACGGTTTTAAAACGTGTACTTTATTGAAAGCGGATGAAGATATCCTTGGTCACTTTGAGAGAAAAATTCTACATTAACTATTCGGTCCCGTGTGCGTTAACGGGTTTTGCGGAAGAAGATTCATGACGAACTATACAAGCTGTACAACAACATCGACCTAGTCAAAAAAAAAAAAACTGCGTATTGGACGTTTGAGACGGCTAGGACATGTAGAGCGAATGGACACAAACGCTCCGGCCCGCAGAGTTTTCGAATCTAACCTTGAGGGAAGAAGCAGACACAGTAGAGGGCTCCCTTGCCATAGGTGGCGCGCCCACGTTCAAAGGGACCTCGACCAACCTGGAGTGCGCAATTCGAGGCAATTAGCTGAAGACCGAGCTAAATACAGAGACTTGTTGGTTGAGGCCCAGGCTCACTCCGAACAGTCCTCAATTTACTCTCATACTTTTTGCACATCGTCCAACATTGTGAACCATATGTGAGTGCTGGACGCACAACTGCGGTGTAGAGCCTTCCTTTCAACTAAGGAGCATTTTTCGGTCACAGAAGATAGCGGAATTTTCCCGCCACTTCATACACCCTACGCTTACGCGATGATTGATGTCGTCATAACAGGCTGCTTTGGTATTGATCATTGATCCCAGATATTTCAACTTTTCGTACTTCCATTCAAATAAACGTCTGGAATAGGCCTGAGTGGATCAGAGAATGTCTGTTTGTCTTTTTTGAACTAATGCTATACCCATTTCCCTCAAAAACCGTCCACCCACATATCAAGGGCTCGTTGCGTGGAAGTAGGATCCTCACTTATGATAGCTCCATCGTCAGCAAAGAATAATTGATGTACCTTGTGGTCCGTCACAGATAGTCAAGGACTGCAATAAAGAGCAAAGGACTTAAGACGCTTCCCTGGTGCACCCCGAATTTAATTGGGAACTCTCGGGTTACTCCAGCGTGACATCTTACTCTTGTCTTTGCTCCTTCCTACATATCCATGATCATCTGTACATAGGTTTCTGGAACCCCTCGATGTCTTAGCGACACCCATATCATATCACGTGGTTGTCTGTTGAATGCTTTTTCAAAGTCAACCATTACAATATACAAATCGTTTTAGGAATCACGATAATTTTCCATTATGAGTCTTATACTATGGATTGCATCAGAGGTTGATTTATCCGTGACAATCCCACACTGATCATCAGATAGCCGTATTATTTTTCGCATTCAGCCGCCTAATATCCGCTCAACGATCTTCATGGTGTGTGACATCAGCTTGATCGAACGGTACTTATCACAGTTTCGCGTATCACCCTTCCCTTTGTATACAGGGAGAAGGTAGCTTTCCTTCTATTGATTGGGCATTGGATCACCTCCCACGAATTTGGAGATGAGAATTCTGAGCCATCTGAGCCCGATGTCTCCCATCTTTTTCCAGAACTCAGAGGGCATCTCGTCTGGCCCAACCGCTTTTCGTTTTTTGGAGTATTTGACCGCCTCATTAACTTCTTCGACTGTAATGTCGGGTATTTCTTCACAGTTAGGGGTGGCTCTTGAAATGTATAGACTGGGAAACTGTCCCTTCAAAAGTCGTTCACAATACTTCCGTCACCTCTGCAGAATTTTGTCGTCACCCACAAGTAGCTGACCATGAGCATTGTTAATGAACTTTGGCGAACGAATTTCCTGAGCACTCCTCCTTCTTTGTGAGGCTGTTTCGAAGATGGTTGCGCTCTTATTCATATTGTGTCGTCGCAGTTCTTGGATAGCCTGATTTGCTATCCAGGAGCTGATTCACAGAATTTTTTCCCGATCATCTGATGTGATAGGCATATCCATTATCCAGTGTTTTCCCAATTGGTCGGGCCCACTCTTTATATATTTCATGAGAAATAACTAAATGCTTGCTGTCATCAGGATTTAAACCATGATCCATTACCGTGCCAATCGATGACGTTACCACTACACCACGCCAACCCCTGAGACATCTTAGTTTTGAAGATTTTGTTGCGTAGTTTATTTTTTCCAATAATAATATGGCAATGCTGTCGTTATATTTTTTTTTTTTGCATTCGTTTTCGATTCACAGTATTTTTGTCGAGTACTTTAGGTGTTATTTTTTTAATTTCTGTTAGAAATTGAATATTTTTGGTTGGCACCTGAATAACCGAACCCATTACCACTACACCAATCCATATGTACATATTTATCTGTTACCCAAAAGTTATAATAGAAAAACTACTTCATCTTCTAGGGTGTATCTCTTATGTTCATGTTTCAAAAAATCTACACAAATACAACCTTAAACCATGGATGAATTGAGTTACGCAAAACTCTTGTCAACAGTGCGCCAAGGAAGCGCCTTTTTTCCACTTTATGGTCGACAACCATGTAATGATTTGGTATTCGCAGCACTATTTGATGACTAGATTTCCATGTTCGATGTAATAAATTCCTCATTAATAAACCCATAAACCCATGAATCATTGAATGGTTTAATTGATTTCAATCAAATGAGTGTGTTATCATTTATGTTTGCATTTAAATCGTTAATTGCCCAACAGCGTTGAGTAAGTCTCACGTCATACACTGTATGTTGTTCTAAAAATCTTTAAAATACAATTCCAAGCGAACAATAACACACATGTTAAGCGAACGTAAATGCGTAAACTGCGATCCCATATGTCACTGATTTCACTTTGCATTTAGTTGGCAGAAACGCGTGCATATGTGGGGTGGTATGCAACGCGTGCTGGCACGATCAACAGAATAGCTCAGACGAACAGATGTAGGTATTGCACAGGATTGGCAATGGGCACTGCAATCGTAATGAATGGCAGATGAATGCTTTTTGCTCCAACGTACGAAAATAGCATAGGTTCAAATTAATGTAGCATACTTGTACGACTGTGCCTATAGGATTTCTAATGCACAAACACACAGTCCTCTTCGGTGTGCAAATTGTTCCCAGACGCCGCACCGATGCGACGAGTTCACCGCCACGCATTAAATTAAAAATAAATATGTGGAAGAAATGTGTGGTCGAATGTGAGCTCATATTTGTTTTCTATTGATGCATTTAGATTAATTGCCTCAATATTGTTTGCTTTGAAACGGTTGCAATTTGGGATACGCTGCCAAATGCTTATCTAGCACTATTTTAGCAGACATACTTACGACGAGTACTATCGCTCTGCCTAATCTGTGAGCAAACTACAAACAATAGGGGAGAACCTTACCCTCGACAGCGTTCAAAGCAAACATTGACCATTTGCCACAAATGAAGCATTTCATTAACAAATACTCGTAGTCTCATTGTCAAAACATGCACAATGTACACAAATAATGTTCAAATGAGGTATACAGCGAATGCATGTACGGCCAAGGCCAGTCTGCTAAAGAAATCAAACGATGGGAAAGTTTTTAACGAAACGTGACAGGTAAATATATTTCGAATTAATGTGATTTAACTATTTATCCGGAAGTGATTCTATAGACTATGACTCACCTGAACAAACGACGCCCCGTGCAGAAAAGTGATTATCTCTAGGATTACAATCGTATTTTCCAAATTCATTTTCTCTCTCACAATTGGCACATCATAATAATTCAATACTGCGTCAAACTCTTACAAGAGTGTGGATGGGCCACATTGCGTATTGAGATATTTTTTTCTGAAACAATATGCAAAGAACAATTAAAAAAACTTTTTATAAAATGAATCTTTATATGGACGTTTTTATTTCTTAATTTTGAAAACCAATCAAGCAAACTATGGTCCGAATAAATAAAAAATTGAGTACGACTAGCAAATGCTAATAATAAATATTATGGTTGTAGAATTTACTTTATTGATATTGATATAAATGGGAATTATCAAGTGTTGTAAAGTAGACTTGAGTATTATAGAGTACTTGCTGGTACGATCTGTTCGTATCTATTATTAACAAGTATGCATGCGTAAGTATTATTATTACTTAAAAAATTGCAGTCAATAAGATATTATAGGTAGATTACTTTAAATTCGGATAATTTCCACAACCATGGAATCATGTATTCAATGTTTCTTTCAGCACATGCACTTGTAAGCTTAAAACAAACTAGGATTTTGAATAATCAATGTAAGCCACTCTATACAAGTTCCAGTCGAGCACTTTGGTTGTAAATTATTGAAATTTCAGAACGAGTCGCAATAAGTTGCGCACAGATTTTAACTAAAAACGTACGAAAATCTTGCAATCCACCTAGAACAGATCACGATCCCAGGCGTTATATAAAGGTACGTGACCTTGTGAAATTAAACTTGCAAATATCTTTGTCAGTGTATCAGATATTACATGATTTTTTTTTTAAACCCCCCAAAAGTGGGCGAGTTTATGTACATTGTATAAACAAATTGTATTATAGCAAAGTCAATCTTAACATATTTAATAGAATATTTGTTAATAATTCCAGGCAAACATTTTGAAAAAAAGTAATGTTTTAAAAGGTGTGCGTGTCTTGTGAGCGATCTTAAAATTTGTCCACTTATAATGCTTCGTAGCCTGAGAAGCTACATAAGTACGAGTATATGTGCATTGAATTTCATTGTTTTAACTAGGAAATGTATGCCATAAAAACTGCTGACGTACAAACAGAAAGATAGACAGATGGGTGGACGGACAGATAGACGATAACTTCACCAAGCTCTCTCGAAATTGAAAATCGGTTTCGAAGGATCCAAGGGTGACGGAATCATCTGCAAAGAGTAAATGACTAATCTTTAAGTCCTCAATTTCAAATACGTCTTATGTATCTTTTGCAAAATTTAGAATTTAATTAATTTTTTCTTGATCAGGATCTCGAATCTGAACTTGGTGGTATTATTTGCTTTCGTTTCGTTTTCTGTTATGTTATACCTCCTTAACGGGTTTATGAGTGCTCTGTTGGGGAATTGAGTTTTCATTTTCAGTATTGTATCAAAGACCATATATAGGTACGGACAAGATAGCGCAGCCATACAAAAAAAGATTCCGAACAATTTTGTATGGTATAACACGACCCCCAATCTTTTCAGAATCTTTTTACTCTTAAAATTTAAATTTTTTTTTTTTTGCCGAGAGTAGGTGAAAAATCTTCTAAAGACACCATAAGGCCCGACTGAGCGTGTTTTATTTTCACTTACGATACACGTGATTTTTGGGGAAAAAAAAAAATGTTCGTACGAAGTTAAAAGAAATGTAGAACTTTAGGCATGTTAAATTCCAATGATAGTTCCTGCCTTTTTCGCGACCGGCATATACTATGACGCGAGGTCAAAAGGTTCTATCCTTTGCAGACGACGAATTGAATTATTCGCGTCAAGTAGTTGAATGACGGTACGGTTACAATGGCCGTGAACACGATCTTTGTGTTTACGCGCAAATCTTGTTATCTCTTCGACGACGCTGGGAATTCCCAGATCTCGATGAATATCTTCGCTACGTACATACCACGGTGCGTTGGCGATCGTTCTAAGAACTTTATTTTCAAAAGTTTGTATGATGTTTCTATTGCTTTTCTTGGTACAACCCCATAGTTGTATACCATACGTCCACACTGGCTTTAGCACTTGCTTATAAATAAGCAGTTTGTTATGTAGGCTCAACTTCGAATGTTTTCCGAGTAGCCAGTACATTTGTCGGTATTTGTTTTCTAGCTCGTCGCGTTTCTTTTTTACGTGTGATTTCCATTTAAGCTTAACACCCCTATTATGGTTAGCGAATCGAACGTTCGACTCAAGTCGAACATCCCGGCGAATTACTTCTGTCGCTTTATACACTTTACAGATGACATTTAATTGTTTTTTCCTTTGTCAGCACTTATTCTTTAGTCGAATGAAAATGTTTGCTAACAGCAATACCACGATAGAAGCAATTCGCTGACAGTTCGACTTGAGTCGAACGTTCGATTCGCTAACCATAATAGGGGTGTAACATCTAGAGTCATTCCTAGATATTTTGCTTCGTTCGCGTACGGTATTTGAGCCGAGTTAAGATATAGAGGTAATCTATCCACTTTTTTATAGGTAAAGTTGACGTGAGTAGATTTGCTTTCGTTCAGCACAATACGCCAAGAATTCGTCCAAGCGTGGACTTTATTAATAGCATGTTGCAGCTTTCCAGATGCTGCTTTAATAGTTTCGCCCGTGGTCAATATCGCCGTATCGTCCGCAAACGTGGCGACGACGCAGTTCCTTTCCTGCGGGATATCACGCCTGTAGAGTACATATAGAAGTGGGCCAAGGACACTTCCTTGTGGAACTCCGTCCGCAATCTCCGCAATTTAATTTCAATTGGTGTCAGAGCTTTAACATATTTGTTGTTGTTTTTTTCCTATTAAAGAGCCTTTTGCAAAATATGAAATAGAAGGGGGTGATTAGTAACATATTCATCACACATCTAACACACATTTTGACAAAAAATATTGCCACATTGCTTGTCTGCTGTGTCCCGAAAAAAATGTTTCACTGCAAAAATTTAAATCAAGAAATCATACCAGCTCCAACTGATATTGAAAGCACCTATCCACCGGAGCGCGTTACAAGCCATGAAGAGTTTTTGTTCATTGATAGTGACCTGCAACGACGTCACTGCAAATATGAAGACGTTGACGATGCCATTATTGAAGAAATTTCACGAAAAAATAGCGCGAAAGAAGATACCGGAAATGACGTGGAAATTAATGAACCTCCTCCAGTTCGAGTTACCACTCGAAATACGCAGAAGGATTTCTAAGAATTGGGCCGTTACTTCATGCAGGATGGCAGTGAACGCAGTTTATTATAAGCATTAGATGTATGCGATGATTTCATTAACTTACAGAGTACTAAAAATATTTGCCATGGGACCATCAATCTAGGACATTCGATGTGAAATAAGTTTTTTTTTTTTAATTTTCATATTTTTCAATAAAATGAAAACATTTATTACAACCATTTTTTTTACTTCGTCTTTCACTTCGTTTTTGTTACATATGTACGTATTTGGTTTGGTTTTTACTTGATTATCAATTCGTATTATTGGGACAGCCGCTTAATTGGGACTAAACAATCTAGCCCGATGTGTCCCAAATAGGCGGAATTTACTGTAGATGGTCTTTGATCGTAACAGTTGGCACTTGTAAAGATAAGATATTCTAATAATCTTAGAATAACATACTTTTTTGTCTTAAAAGTAGCAGGGGGCAAAGCAAACTGAGCACGCGTCAGCTAGTCTATATACATATAATAAAGAGGAGAAGCGATAAAACGCACCCTGGCGGAGTCCAACGCCCACAGTGAAAGGTGTTGATTTAACGCCATTTGTTTGAACACAGTTTTCGCAGTTCTATGTAAAGACCGAATGGCTCTTTATAATGCATTAACAATCCCTTACCACACATTTCTGTTTTGAAGAACCCAATTATTTGCATTCTCCAAATCCAAAAGACAGCTGCAGACAGGATACGCCTTCTTAAGCACCATTCTGAGAGTAAAAAATCTGGTCAGTAGGGCTTCTGCCAGTACGAAAGTCGGATTGCTCATCCCCTAAACTAGACTGAACTACAGTTCTGGAACGAGTTTCTAACATTCAAGAGAGATATCCGAGTAATTAGAGCCATCTCTTTGCCTCCGCATTTTCTTCATCCCAGTTTGCTATTCATCAGGTGCTTTATCGCATTCTCAAACCATTTGAATGACGAGTGAGAGCCATTGCCCTTTACCCTAATCATTGCTGGCAGCATTTCATCCGCACCAGCGGGTTTGCCAACTTTTAGCGATTTGATCGCCAAGGCTATTTTTATTATACCGTGGAAATATTTTTCGCCCTCATCACGACCATAGGTCTGCGATTCCAAGTGATTTCTTCAGGATTAAGCTACTCTGAAAACCGCACAAGATGCCCTGTTCATTGGAAAATAGTGTACCATGTTTGGATTTGACGTCTTCGACGAAATTCAACTTCTTTCCTCTGAGTTGACGGATGCTCTGCCAGAACATTTTGTTTGCAGATCTCCAATTTCTCACCGACCTCCTTCCTAGCCTCTTCTTTCGATATTTTCACAGCTAATTTCCATGTTATTCGCGCCTTCCATACACACTTTAAAGTTTCTCTTCTTTTCTCTGATGATTCGAATTCCAAGCTATCCAACAATTCTAAAATAAGGTGGATGAAAAGGTAGCACAACCTAGGGAGTGACAATGGTGTAGTGGTTACATCGTAAATTGCCTCGCTAATGGTTCATGGTTCAAATCCTGATGTCAGCAAGTATTTATTTATTTCTCATGAAATAAGTGTGAAGGCATAACACTGGCAGTAGCTTGGTCATATGGCTGGAAAAATTGTTCGCTCTGTTGATGGTGATTTGCCTATGACATCGGTTATCGAAATAAAAACAAAAATACAGTGAATCAGAACCAAAGACAAAAAGTAACAAAAATCTCCCCCCGGAGTTTCTCTGAAGCATAAACAACTGAGCTTCAAATCACTACACCAAATCGTTCTCTCATTATCTATCTATCCTTTCCAATGCCCGCACTGTGTGTTAACATGTGAAGGGTATTCATAACCTCTTGAGTGCGGGCAAATTATAAAAAAAAAAAGCAAAAAAAAAAATAAAAAAAAAAAATAAAAAAATACACACATTCCTTTGACGTTGTTGTCGTTAGATGTTTTCGTTCCGAACTGCATCCATTGAGGTAATCTTCAAATCCTTCAGTCCGATCCGAACAACACTCAAATTCGTATGCCGACGACACGAAGCGACGCACGGTTCAAAAAATGTAAGTGAAACCAGAGTACCGGAGTATTTATTTTCAACTCCAAATTAACACGACCTACTTCTATCTTCCAACCTTATGTTTATGCTATCCGCCTTATAAGATTTCAAGTCATTCAATTTTGCGTCTATAAACTCTCCTGCAGCTTACTATTCGCAATAAAATCACACTCATCTGACTCACAAAAGCATTACTGGCGAAGGAGCTGCTGACGAGCTAGCTAGCTAGATGGTAATCACCTTTCATTGGCCCCGAACCATGCTTATTCGTCATCCAAATAAAGACAGCTAAATCGCTGTGAACTACATGAATATCTATCATACTGCGACTCACAAACTGGCCCAAGACATGCCAAAAAATTTATCAAATAAAAGAACAAAAGAGATACTAGCAATGAACAAATATAACGTTAAGATTTTGATTGACTGCGTAACTAGTTATTGTTCTCTCGGAAACCACATCAAGAAAATCGAAATACTTCGTCTTGAAGAGGCCAAAATTGCCGAACATATTTTGTGCAATGTGATTTTAGCTAGAGTACAAACGCGTGCAAAACGTTTTTCATTGGTATATCACAAAATATCTTTATGAGGTCGAAGTGCTTAGATTGTCCACTTGAAGATCTTACGACAAAAACCAATCCTTAAAAAAAAACAAATGATGTAACATAAAAATCAAATGTGTGCTATGATTTTCTGTCCATAGTGTCCAGAATCTACTCAACACAATTACTCGTACTACAACAGAAGATCAAGCTCATGCGAAATCTCCATAAGTGAAGAACAACCACATCGTGTGCGTACATATTTGGAAATCGTCAAGGAATGCTGCCCATCGACAGTGTCCACAGTATTGTCCCTAAGCAAGAGTATATCACAAAAAGAAACTTGTACATACTCGTATAAGAAATTTAAGACAGAACTCGCAGAAGGAAGCGGCATGTAATTGAAATACGAATGCACACAATCAGATAACAGATCAAGCAGTTAATTGAATCATTTGATCAGACAATCTAAATATTCACTTACATCACAGAATCTTTGAGACGAAACAATAACAACTATTATTTGCTAAGCTGATTTGCATTCAGCGTTATTTATCAAAATATACATATGTATGATGAGTGATGACAATGCCAAGGAAAATAATCAGAAATTCTAAACATCGTTCCTTTACGATCGCTGAGAATGAAAATGTGTCAGCTTGATCGAAGCGAGTAGATACGTATTTAATTCGCGAACGTGAATGACTTGCGTACGGACACAATGTTCGCATTCGCGTTGTATACGTATTATGAAAAAAAAAAGAAGACGGCTCCAAATAATGCGGGAAAACTCTGTCCACTATCGGTATTTTTGATGATGCTTGTTGAAGATGTCTGCCTTGTCGGCGCGGCGGTCATTGAAATTGTCAAGAGAACTGAAACAAAACTTCTTGTGGATTTGTCCAATTAAAGACAACATTTATGCCATACTATTCGTATAATACTTGTAGTCGTCTTTTCAAAATAAATTGGCAGCTGGCAAATTTGTTTTGTTACTGAGCCAATTTTCGGTTAACGATCAATCTTATGAAATATAAGTATCCACATGTGCTTTATGCGAAATTATTGCTTTTAACGCATAATAAAACCATATCAGCGTTTGTGTCACTCCTATTAATTTGCAATAATTTTTGTTCAATTGGATTGCAATGCATGTTGTTATATTTACACATTTCAACAGCTAAGCACTGCAGAAAGAAACCCAAACTAAGCTAAAATTATTTATAGGTATGCACTCGTACAGGTATGCGATATTAAATGTGTGCCAGTCGAGTTTAAAGCTGAAATTAGTAAAACTTTTTATGGACGTTTAAGGTCTTCTGCTTTTACTTAAAACAAAAACGTTTTGAGAGGCAAAAGATAGCATATATAAATGATTTGCATGAAATTTAGGATTGAGGTTATTTTAATGGGTTTTAGTTTATATTCTTAAATATAGATAATTATGATAACAGTTTGAATAAATATCTCCACATGAATTGTGGCTGTTTATTAGGAAATGTAGGCTGTTGTAGAAAGAAAAATTACCTTCCGTCATCGTACGATACTGTATCATATGTATGACAATTTATCATATGTATGTACATATGTACTTCCACCAAATGACAGCAGATGTGGAGAGGGAGGCAGGCGTCGTCGGGCTGAAAATTAATACGGCAAAAACTAAAATGATCAGCCTTGGAACAAACTCATCGGCTCAAATATGCATTGCTGGACAACCGGTAGAGAGAGTAGAGGATTTCCAGTATCTTGGGAGTATCGTCTCGACCGATGGTGGAACCGAACTGGATATAGCCAACAGGATCGTCAAAGCAAAGTCCGCGTTCGGGATGTTGTCCAAAATATGGCGAAGCAATGCAATCAGTTTGAACAGCAAGATAAGACTGTTCCGCTCCAACGTTGGATCCGTGCTGTTATATGGTCGCAGCACGTGGAGAGTGACCACTGCTATCACCAGAAAGCTGCAAACGTTAATAGGTGCCTGTTCTTTAATAGGTGCCTGCGCAATATCTTAAGGATTTTCTGGCCCAATCGTATCTCTAACGAACACCTTCACAAGAGAACGGGTCAGGAACCAATAGGTACAACCATCCAATGGCAATGGAACACTTTAACTCAGGATGGCAGAAGACCTGGCGGTCAGAGGAGAGCATGGCGCAGAACAGTCGAAAAGGAGACACGGCAGTTGGGGAAAAGTTAGGGAGAACTCAGACACATTGCCAGAAACCGTACACGATGGCGCGTAGGCGTAGTAGAGGCCCTAGGACCCACAAGGAGATACAGGACATAAGTAAAGTAACATAAGTAGGTATATTCGAGAAAATTAGTCATAGCAAGTTGTGATACAAGTTCATAGAGGGTGGTAACCTTCTAATTTCGGCTGAAGATCAGCTCACCAGATGGAGAGATCATTTCGTTATAGTCCTTAACCTCTTCGACGATGGTGATATGATCTCGAACTCTAATGAGTCTTCTGAAGCAACGAATTCTCGAATTCGCACGGACCTTCCTGTAAAATCGAAATAAGAGCAACAAACAATTCCCTCAAGAAAAACAAAGGGGTGGGTATTGATGGCATCCCTGCCGAACTATTTCAACCGCTACACCCGCTCATACGGAGAGCGTGGGAAAATGAACAATTTCCCCAGGAGTGGAAAACAGAAATGAACATCTAGCTAGATATTCTCGAATTTCACATCTTTCTACCAATCTACTTGGTTGTGCTATGGAACAATACTTTAGAGTCCGGAGTTGTATTTTCCTTCATAAAATCATTAACCTGAAAAAACCCGATTACCTTTAAAAAAACTGTCCTTCTCGCATTCTCGAAGAACCCTTAATATCAATATGCCATCTTATAATTATTTGAATTCCTCCCGGTTATTCTTTATTCACTCTGTTAGGCTGTGGAACTCTTTACCAATACATATAAAAGGATTAAATGCACATAATTTCAAAAAAGCCAGCTACTTCTCAATGCAGCAATAACCCCTTCCTCTTTTTTTCTCTTTTCTATACAAGTATCTAGTTAACTATATATTTCTTTTTATTTTTTTCTTTCTTTTACAGAATAAATAGGAAATTATTCTGTAATTATATAATATTGAATAACCATATATTTTATATTATATTATTTTAATCGATTTCTATGTTTAAACTAATACTATGTTTTGTACTTTTAAAAGACCAGGTCTTATTGTACTATTCTTATGCTTGTTAATAAATGAATTGAATTGGATTGAATTAAGCATCTTCCGCTTCCGAAAATGGGAAATCTGATGGATTGTGGAAACTGAAGAGATATATGCGATCTCCCGACTATAGCCAAGATAAAAGCTAGAAGAACATTTAGATTCAACTCTCAACGTCGAACAGGCAGGCTTTCGTGCTGAATCCTCCTGCATCGACCACATAAACACCTTACGGACCAAAATAGAGCAATGCATCGAGGACAGGTATCCGCTTCATCTACTGCTTATCGAGTTCGAGAAGGCTTTCGGCAGCTTGAATCGAGATGCTATTTGGTTGGCCTTGCGCAGGAGAGGCATCCCGAAAAACTCATAGCTATTATCAAGGCTACATACGAGGGAAGTAAGTGTCTTACACAATGGGAAAGTGTCAGAGGATTTTGAAGTCAAAAATGGAGTACGGCAGGGGTACATACTGTCACCGATGTTGTTCTTGGTGGTCATCAGCGATGTACTCCTTGCAGCGTCGACGGAAGATAACAATGGAATCCGATGGACAATGACAACTTACCTTAAACACCTCGACTACATCAAATAATGGACCTTTATCTGATGGTCCATTCACTAAGTTTTTTTCTATAGTAAACATTTTTCTTAGTTTTTAATTCATCAATTAGTTGTTATAATAAATAAATTGAGTTAGGTTACGTCGAAAGAAATAGGTTAAGTGTTAAGTTTAGCTTAGAGCGCCCGCATTGGGCCAGTAAGTTAAAATAAGATAGTAAAGCTAATTAAGCTAGTTTTAAACGTTTTTGTTAGCACGTAAGGTATACTGAATTACAAAATAAAATGCATTGAAAATGAAAATAACAAATTTATC
Organism: Brachypalpus laphriformis; assembly: GCA_945910035.1. Lineage (NCBI taxonomy): Eukaryota > Metazoa > Arthropoda > Insecta > Diptera > Syrphidae > Brachypalpus > Brachypalpus laphriformis. Next base: position 109,506,946 of record OX246756.1, read on the forward strand.
TGATGGCCCAAAATCTAGAAGTTAGGGCAAACAAAGTGGGGCAGCCAAAACAAAAGCCCTGAGCACTTCTAACACTCGCGTTCAAGTCAACATTGCCGAACGACAAGTTGAGAAAAAAAACAACTTTCCATACTTAAGATGTGTGGTCTCGACTGACTGCAGTGGCACCGAAATGGATGTGTGCAGCAGAACCAGGAAGGCAAAAATTGCGTTCGGAATGCTATCGAAATTCTGGACCAATGTTCTCAGCTTAAAAACGAAACTGCGACTGTTCCGTTCCGTACTATAGTCCTTAGCTAATTGTCTCCAGTTGCGCACTCCAAGTTGATCTACGGCGAGGATGCCTTCTACTGCTTCGTCTGGGTTAGATTCGAAGACTATGAGGGCCGGAGCGTTGATGTCCATTCGCTCTACATGTTCTAGCTATCTTAAACGCCCAATACGTAGTTTTTTGACTAGGTCAATGCCATTGAATCTTCTCGTATACATATAACTCGTAAACGCAACCGGGACTGAATATCTGCGAAGAATTTTTTTCTTAAAGCAACCAAGGATATCTTCATCCGCTTTCAATAAAGTCCATGTTTCAGCACCGTAAAACAGGACTGGGATGATAAAGGTCTTATATAGGGTCGAGTTAGTTAATCTAGATAGAGCTGCACCAAACCAGATTTGGGCGTTATATTCCAGCTTTGGGCAAATGAATGCCTTATAGATTGAGGCCAGATCAGAAGGAGTAAAGTATTTCTTGCACCGTTTAAGGAATCCTAGAGAGTCCTTTTCGGCGACCTCGAATATGTGATCGTTCCGACGAAGATGGTAATTGATACAAGTATTATACCATTCATGGATAGTGGTTAATGGTCTTGGTTTCGCTTGAGAGACAGAAGATAGCATTGTGTTGTTGATGCATTAAATTCCATTCTATTGGTTTAACCACGTTTGGTTATGCTATCCAGGTTGGAAATCAATTTGTTTGGCGTATGTTGTCGTTCCTCTTCTACGGCCGAAGAGCAGGGACGTGAGTTAAGGAACGAATATGAAAACCTGGGGAAACTGTCATCAGCAAAGGAATGGATTGAATTAGGAGCTGCAGGCAAGAGGTAATTTATTGATTTAATGAATTTATAAAAATGAGAAAGAGGGTCAGAGACAAAATGGAGTCCTGTGGAACACCAGCATTTATATGGTGAATTACAGCCTTGAAGCCATCCAAAACAACTTGTATTGAAGGATCGAAAAGGTAGTCTCTAATTCAATAAATAAGGGTATACCAAAAGGTATGCTATACTTTGAAGCGAGTTTATTTCTAAACATCTTAAATTTTTAGATTTTATTTTCCGTTAACCGCGGGTGCTTTTTAAGAGCTATAGAACTTTTTTTTTAAATGATAACAACAGGAATTAAGTTTGAATCAAAAACCTTTATTCATTACAAATAATGGTTCATGACATTATGCTTTGAACACGACTTTAGTCATATGGCTTCCACGGTTGTTCTTGACAAAACGCATCCTGTCGATCCAATTCTGGGCAACTCTTTTGAATAATTGGGGCTCTATTTGACATATAATGCACTAAATTTCGGCTAATGCCTAAATAGTTTTGTGGTTTATCAGAATTCACCCAAGACCTTACATAGCCCCACAAGAAGTAATCGAGTAGCGTCAAATCGCACGATCTCGATGGCCTCATCACGCAACATGATTTTTCGATAAAAAATAAGGATCGACTTCAAGCCCCTCAAGAGTCCAATCTGGATTAAACTAAGCGTGCCTTTGTACAATATTCAACACCTGGAAACAGAAGTCGAAAAATTTGTTAATGATATACAACAATCAGCCTGGATGAGCACACCAGAAATTAGAAGGAGAATTAAAGGGAACAACTATCCCAGGGAAATTAGAGAACTTATTGCGGATAGAAGACGAGCGAGAAAAATATGGCAGCAAACTAGAACCCCTCGAGACAAAATGAAATTAAATAATTTTACTCAACAGTTAAGAAGAGAAATTAGAACTTTAAAAGAAGACTCAATCAACGATTATCTTAGAGGATTAACCAACGAAAAAAACACTGATTATTCGCTATGGAAAGCAATGAAAAACACCAAAAGGTCAATTATACAAATACCACCCATCAAAACAGTCGAAGGAAAGTGGGATAGAAGTAACGAACACAAAGCCAAAATATTCGCAGAATACTTAAAAAGTATATTTCAACCACACGCCGAGCAGGAAATATATATGCCTGCGGAAGCAGTCGGAGAAGAAAGTGAAGAAATAAGACTCACGACTCCAAGCAAATTGAGAAATGAGATTATAAATAACATTAACCCGAAAAAATGTCCTGGTTATGACCTTATAACTGGTGAAATATTGAGGCAGTTACAAAGGAAAGCTATAAATAAACTAACGAATTTAATCAATGCTGCTTTCAGAATGAAATATGTTCCTAGCCTATTGAAAGTGGCTGAAGTAATAATGATCTCTAAACCCGGAAAGCCACCGAACGAAGCATCATCATATAGGCCAAAAATCAATACTGCCAGTAATATCTAAACTTTTCGAAAAACTGTTTGTTAAACAACTTAATCACATCATTAAACGAAAAAACCTGATTCCAAATTATCAGTTCGGATTTAGAAGACAACATTCAACAATTGATCAAGTCCACAGAATAGTTAATATCATTGAAAAAGCTTTAGAAGAAAAAAAGGTCTGCTCTGCAGTATTTCTCGACGTAGCTCAGGCTTTTGACAAAGTTTGGCATGCAGGACTAAATCATAAACTAAGATGACTCCTACCAAAACAATATGATGCAATATTAGAATCATATCTAAGCGGAAGATTTTTCAGAATTAAACAGGAAGATTCGTACTCAGAACTAACGAAAATTAAAGCAGAAGTTCCGCAAGGTAGCGTACTGGGCCCCATTCTGTACTTCTAGCAGTAGGAAAGAATAATATAGAATCAACGCAGAAACTGCAATCAGCTGCGAACAAAATTTGTAATTGGACAGTAAAATGGCGAATGAAGCTTAATGAAAGCAAATCAGTGCACACCAATTTCACTAACGTTCTCGAACGTCTTAGTAACGTCGAAAGCTTTTGTATGGCTAACCTTATATCTAAATCTAAGTAAATATGGACGCTTTGCTTAAAATAGTAACATGGAATGCAAATGGACTCTTACAAAAATCTAACGAATTAGAAATGTTCCTAATAAGAGAAAATGTCGACATATGTTAGATCTCCGAAACCCATCTAACAAGGGAATAGCAAATAAAGATAAGAGGCTAGGCTGGTTATCACGCCTACCATCCTTCTGATCGAGCGCGGGGCGGTTCGTCTTTATTCATTAAAACTTACACCGAACATTCGGCCGATATAAGCATAGAGCTGGAAAAACTGCAGTTGTGCGCGGTAAGGGTTAAAAATAAACAGCTGAGCTACAATATAGCATCTGTTTCCTGTCCGCTGCGATGCTTACTAGAAAAAGATGACTACTTTCGTGTCTTCAATGACCTTGGTTGAAATTTCCTTATTGGTGGAAATTTCAACGCGAAGCACACCTTCTGGGGTTCAAGATGTACATCTTCTAAAGGAAAAATTCTCTACGAAGTGGCATATGAATTCGGTTGTTGTTTTTACTCGACAGGAAAACCGACCTATTGGCCAACTGACTCCCAAAAAATTCCCGATCTTATCGATTTTTTTGTTACAAAAGGTATTTACGAGAAGTTTATTACAGTCAAAGAATGTTTTGATCTCTCTTCTGACCACTCGCCGGTAATTTTATTACTTGGAGAAGCGCTGATCAAGAAAAAAAGACCTCCAAGACTCACTAGCAATAGAACAAACTGGGAGGGCTTTAGAAATGATTGCGAAACAAATATCGCCTTAAATGCATCACTTAGAACCCCTTGTGAACTAGAGGGCGAAATTGATCATTTCGTGGAAGCAATTCAAAGAGCGACATGGAGAAACACTCCTTCTAGAAGCTATAAGATCAACCGCAACGAAAAGTATCCCAGAGAAATCGTTGAACTGGTGAGGGAGAAACGAAAAGCACGAAAGAAGTGGCAAATCACTCGTGCACCGCAGCATAAAACGGTCTTTAACCGACTATGCAATCGGCTTAGAGATAGTATTCGCGAATTTAAAAGCAAAAAGATAGCGACCTATCTTGAAAATCTCTCCGGTGAAAGAGAATCAAATTATTCGCTTTGAAAAGCGCTAAAAGGCATCCGGAAACCTCAAATGCAAGCACCACCAATTCGGAAAATCGATGGAAACTGGGCCAAGAGCGACAAAGAAAAGGCAGAACTTTTTGCCTTGCATTTAGAAGAAACATTTAAGCCGTTCGACGGCCCTTCGTTAACGCCCGACTCCGCTGTCACGATATCTGACAACTTTAAAGTAAAAAAAGTTGCATTGATTGAACTGAGGGAAGTGATTAAAAATTTAAAGACAAAAAAAGCTCCGGGTTACGACTTGATAACGGCGCAGGTAGTCAAGGAATTGCGGAATAAAGCTATTATCAAACTGCTCTATTTGATCAACGCTTCGTTCAGATTGCTTTATGTTCCGAGACAATGGAAAGTCGCCGAGATTATAATGGTCCCGAAACCAGGCAAACCGCTAAATGAGAAGAAATCATATCGGCCTATTTCCCTATTGCCGGTTATCTCAAAAATATTTAAAAAACTTGTTTTCAAGCGTCTACAGCCCGTAATCGACGAAAGACGTCTCATTCCTGACCATCAGTTTGGATTTAGAATTAAACATTCTACAATTGACCAAGTCCATAAAATAACTGACGTGATTGAGAAAGCTCTGGAAGAAAAAAAGATTTGTTGTGGTGTATTTCTTGACGTCTCACAAGCTTTCGATAAGGTTTGGCACGAAGGCTTGGAGCATAAAAGGCAACGACTACTGCCACGGCAACTCTTTTTAATCTTACGATCGTATCTCACCGAGAGACTCTTTCGTGTTAAACACGGAAACGATTACTCTGACTTCAAGGAGATTGCGGCCGGAGTTCCACAAGGAAGTGTCCTTGGCCCGCTTCTATATGTACTCTACACGCGTGATATCCCGCAGGAAAGAAACTGTGTCGTCGCCACGTTTGCGGCCGATACGGCGATATTGACCACGGGCGACGCTATTGAAGCAGCAACTGGAAAGCTGCAAAATGCTATTAATAAAGTTCACGCTTGGACGAATTCTTGGCGTATTGTTCTGAACGAAGCAAATCTACTCACGTTAACTTTACCTATAAGAAAGTGGATAGATTACCTCTATATCTTCACTCGGCTCAAATACCATACGCAAACGAAGCAAAATATCTAGGAATGACTCTAGATTCATTCATTCATTTCCAATGGCCCGCTAATCCTTCATGAGGGTCGCGGGGGTAGGATGCTCAGGTGGACTCTCCATCCTTCTCGATCCTCCGCCATTGACTCCAATTCATCAGGGAGAATCCCTAAGCGGCTCCAAGAGAGATGTCGGACTTGATCCAACCATCTATTTCTGGGCCTTCCGCGAAGTCGTCTACCTGATGGCACGGCAACCATGGCGCGTCTTGGAAGCCGGTCTGGGGGCATACGCACTACGTGACCAAACCATCGAAGCATAGATCGTTCCGTTCGGAGAAGTAGCTGCTCAACGTTGAGCGCCTCGCGTACTCTGGTGTTGCGCACTCGATCCCTACGAGTTGTTCCAACAACACCGCGAAGGAACCTCATTTCGGCAGCTTGTATCCGCGATCTTATTCTTTCGGTCACTACCCAAATTTCATGACCATAGGTGAGAGTTGGAACATACACCGAGTTAAAAACCGATAGCTTAGCTTGAATACTAAGTTCGGCCTTCCTTATAACAGATTGGCCAAGCTCTCTCAAAATTGATCCAGCCTGACCAATTCTACAGGATAACTCGGCATTGCTCCTCCCATCACTCGTGAATAAAACCCCGAGGTACTTAAACTTCTCCACCTGCTTCAGTGGGACTCCACTAACATGCAGAGTGCACTGAATGGATTTTTTGGAAACGACCATTACTTCCGATTTGTTCACGTTGATCTTCATTCCAGCATCATCACAAACGGCTACAAACCTTTCGAGTGCGCGCTGAAGTTCAGTTTGAGAGGACCCAAGGATGACCAAATCATCCGCAAAGAGCAGATGACTAATCCTTAGGTCTCCCACTTTGAAACATTCTCCGCCACGGCTGCGCTGCAACATCCAATCCATATATACAATGAAGAGGAGAGGTGACAAAACGCACCCCTGGCGGAGTCCAACGCCCACAGTGAAAGGTATTGATTTAACACCGTTTATCCGAACACAGCTTTTACAGTTTGTATATAAAGACTGAATCGCCCTTAACAGGGAACCATCAATCCCATACTCCTGCAGAACACTCCAGAGTTTGCCTCGAGGAACCCTATCATATGCTTTTTCCAAATCCACAAAACAAGTGTAGACAGGTTTGGCATATTCCCAGGCTTGCTCAAGAACCATTCTGAGAGTGAACAACTGGTCGGTTGTGCTTCTACCGGGACGAAAACCGCACTGCTCATCCCCCAAACTGTCCTCAACCACAGCTCTGGAACGCTTTTCTAGCACCTTAGCGAAGACTTTACCAGGGAGACTTAAAAGAGATATACCCCTGTAGTTGGCGCAATCTCTTTTGTCCCCTTTTTTAAAAAGAGGAACTATCACCCCCATTTGCCAATCACCAGGTGTTTCACCGCATTCCCAGGCCACTTTAATGACACGCGAGAGCCATTGTACTCCCTCTTTACCTAAAGCCTTGAGCATTTCTGGCCGAATTTCGTCCACACCAGCAGATTTGCCAACTTTTAGCGCTTTGATCGCCAAAGTTACTTCCTCTACTGTAGGACTACTTTCCGCCCAACTCTCGACCATAGGTCTGTCATCTTCGGTGCCCTGTTCGGGATTGAGCAATTCTGAAAAGTGCTCGCTCCATCTGCGTAAGATGTCCTCCTTATTGGAAAGAAGTCTACCATCTTTGGATTTGACTCCTTCAACGATATTCAACTTTTTTCCTCTGAGTCGGCGGACGGTCTGCCAGAACATCTTATTTGCAGATCTGTGGTCACGTTCCAATTTCTCGCCAAACTCCTTCCAAGACTGTTCTTTCGCTGTTTTCACAGCTAATTTGCAAGTTCTTCGCGCCTCAGTGTACCGATTTCGAGAATCGGAGTTCCCCAAGTGAATCCACACCTTAAAGGCTCTCTTCTTCTCTCTGATGGCTTCTTGAATTCCGGGCGTTTTAAACCAAGCAGTTCTTTTCTCACCACCAGCCGCCACACCAAGCCGCTTCACTCCACAAACATCTCCCGCAGAGGCAATAACCGCCGTTGAAAACAGTTGCCATTCTTCCTCTACATTTGATGGAACAGTTGGAATTCGTTCAAACCTTTCAGATATTTGCCGTGCAAATGTCTCCCGTATCTCATCGTCCTGTAACCTCTCCCATCGTATGCATGTAACCATCCTTGGTTTACGCTTTGGTAGGGGAGGCACTCTCTCGCTAAGATACAATTTGCACAGCACTAAGTGATGATCAGTTGACAGTTCGGCCCCTCTCAATACGCGAACATCACAAACCATTCTCTTCAGACACGATGGTACCACAAAGAAATCGATCAGCGACTTCTGCTGAAGACTCTGACGGTACCACGTGTATTTGTGAATGTCTTTGTGTGGAAAGATGGTGTTCATGATGGATAAGCCATTTTCACAACCAAAATCCAACAACCTCTCTCCGTTCGCGTTTAGATCAGGATCACCGTTCCTCCCAATCACACTCCCCCATGTCATAACATCTACACCCACATGAGCATTGAAGTCACCCATCAGGACAAAAGAATCCATATCTGCAACCTTTTCAAGGGCAACATCAACTTCATCTAAGAAAGCTGCGTACTCTGACAGAAGGTTCGGTGCATACACCTGCAGCAATGCCAGAGTTGATCTTTCAAGCTTGAGCTTTAAGATCGCAACTCTCCCTCCTAATGGTATCCACTCCAATACTCTGTCTGTCAACCTGGGACTTGTGAGTATCCCCACTCCCGCCCGAGCAGACATTGAGGGTGCGACTCCTGACAGGAAGAGCTTCCACCCACCCGAAAGGTCCACAGTTTTAGAACCTCTCTGCTTTGTTGAAGAGACGCCAACTATATCTAGTCGACTTTTAACAGCCTCCCCAACAAGCTCAAGATCCTTCCCTGTGAGCGATGAGACGTTCCATGTGCCTATCCTAAGTCGATGCCGTTGTCGAATCTCAGAGAGTCCATCTGTGCCCCTATCGGTGCACAGCGCGTTCACCCCCTGACCCCCGTAATGGTTCGCGAGACCATTGACAGGAAGCTCGTAGCCATTTCGGGTTTGACCCGGCCGGCTGCCGAGCGGGACAAGCCGACCACCAGACGCTCGCATCCTGACTCTAGATGTTAAGCTTAAATGGAAATCACACATAAAAAAGAAACGCGACGAGCTAGAAAACAAATACCGACAAATGTACTGGCTACTCGGAAAACATCCGAAGTTGAGCCTACATAACAAACTGCTTATATATAAGCAAGTGCTAAAGCCTGTGTAGACGTATGGTATACAACTATGGGGTTGTACCAAGAAAAGCAATAGAAACATCATACAGACTTTTGAAAATAAAGTTCTTAGAACGATCGTTAACGCACCGTGGTATGTACGTAACGAAGATATTCATCGAGATCTGGGAATTCCCAGCGTCGTCGAAGAGATAACAAAATTTGCGCGTAAACACAAAGATCGTGTTCACGGCCATTGTAACCGTACCGTCATTCAACTACTTGACGCGAATGCGAATAATTCAATTCGTCGTCTGCAAAGGATAAAACCTTTTGACCTCGCATCATAGTATATGCCGGCCGCGAAAAAGGCAGGAACTTTCATTGGAATCAAAAATCACGTGTATCGTAAGCGAAAATAAAACTGCTGGATAAGCGTCGGCTTAGTTGTAGTATTACTTTTGAGGAGAGGTGTTTTTTTAGTGAGTAAAAATTTCACACTACCATAAGCACGCTCGGTCGGGCCTTATGGTGTCTTTAGAAGATTTTTCACCTACTCTCGGCAAAAAAGAAGAAGAATAAATCATATCCCGGTAACTATCAACCAAGTAGTGCCGTACGCAAATACAGCAAAATATCTTGGAATGACCCTGGACGCTAAGCTAAGATGGAAAGAACACGTAAAAAAGAAAAAAACCGGATTGGAAATAAAATACAGAAACATGTATTGGCTGATAGGAAAGGATTCGTCACTATCAATCTATAATAAGCTTTTATTATATAAGCAATCATTGAAGCCAATATGGACAATATTCAACTATGGGGCTGTACCAAAAAGACCAACGTAGACCTCATCCAAAGATTTCAAAACAAAGTGCTAAGGAATATCGTTAATGCACCCTGGTACATAAGTAATAATGACCTCCACAGGGACTTAGGGGTGGAATGTGTCACAGATGAAACTAGGAAAAATGCACGAAGGCATGAATCAAGGCTTCAACAAAACACTAACCCTGAGGTAGTACAACTTTTAGACAACGCAAACATAGTGCGAAGGCCAAATAGTTCAAAACCATTTGAATTGACCTAGATGTATCAGAACACACACATGTAGGAATATATATATGGTATATATATAGTAGGTATAGTATGTATCTGGATATCTACCTAACATTCGAAAATATGTATATACGAGTGTAATGGAACGACAACAACGAGCGTCGGGGCGCTCGCTGTGAATCTATCCCCCAACGTTTTGAGTGGATTAAAACCCACTTATGTTCTATGCACTTACTGATATACATAGGAAGACACTATCACCTGTCGAGAGACGCCAATGGGCGGAACTCTCGAATCGAAAACAAAGACCATAGAGATCAGAACAAAATTGTTAATTAGTCCAGGTGACTAGATCGCAATATCATCGAAGAGCACAGACCGTGGACTGTGCTCCATCCGAGCCTAACCAACGGTATGAACAGGGGTAGGTAAACGCCTAACATCAGGCGTTTCTAAGCTCGAGAAAAAAAAAGAGTCCAATCCGCGAAGATTATTATTTATTAGGTTAATACAAGCAAAACGAACTAATTAACTAATAATAAACCAATAACTTAAGACTAAGTTTTTTTTTTTTATATGTTGCACCATGGGCCAGCGGCCCACCGGTTATTATTTAAAACGAACTAAACAATTACTTAAGACTAAATTTAGGAGTGGGGAGGAAGGCTGTGTAGGTGGTTTCAAAGGATAGATTTGCTACTTCTTCTTCTTCCTTTTTCAGCGAGGTCATGATCCGAAAATAAGGGATCACAACTCTCCCACTTCACCGCATTTCTACTGATCCGCCTGTGGGGTTCGACTATTTGACCTCAGAAAATATCGGCAAGCCTGCCGATTTTGGATCACTCGGTTATTGAGGCCAATGAAATGCCGATGTCATCGCATTTGTGTGATTCAGGTGTTTATATGCCTGCCTTTCCTACATCGCGATGTCTTTAGAACGTGATGATTGATATTGCCTTTTTAACAGGGTTCCAATGATCTCTTCTTTGAACGTGGCAATACCAGCTGACCCGGCGCTCTATCTTTTGTACGATGGTTTCCTTAACGTGGAAGCTTCCACGGATCTTCCAACTTCTTATTCGATCAAGCTTTGTCACTCCTGCTGTCATGCGAAGCATCTTCATCTCAGCTGCCGTTAATTTACTCTCATACGTTTTGTACATCGTCCAACATTGTGAACCGTATGTGAGTGCTGGACGCACAACTGCGGTGTAGAGCCTTCCTTTCAACTTAGGGAACACTTTTCGCTCATAGAGGATAGCGGAGTTTACTCGCCACTTCATTCACCCTACGCTTACGAGATGAATGATGTCGTCATCACAGGTTTCTTTGCTGTTGATCATAGATCCCAGATATTTGAACTTTTCGCACTTATTCCATTCAAATAAATGTCTGGAATAGGCCTGAGTAGATCAGAGAACGGGCAGCACAAGTATTCCGTCGTTTCTGAACTAATGCGATACCCATTTCGCTCCAGAACGTCCACCCACACATCAAGTGCCCGTTGCAGGGATGTAGGATCCTCACTTATGATGGCTCCATCGTCAGCAAAGAATAACTGATGTACCTTCGGGTCCACCACTTTACATTGAAGCAGATAGTCAAGGACTGTAATAAAGAGCAAAGGACTCAAAACGCTTCCCTGGTGCACCCCGACTTTAATTGGGAACTCTTCGGTTACACCAGCGGGACATCTTACTCCTGTCTTTGCTCCTTCGTACATGTCCATGATCATCTGTACATAGGTTTCTGGATAGATTTGCTACTGTGCATTATACAATATATATTATATATTATAAGACATTAGGGGACTTGTTTGCTACGATACATTCTGGTCAGAAGTTCATACTGGCCGTATTCAGTTCGGTGGTAGGTCAGGCGGAATAGGGGTGCTGATTTTATACGTCGAGGTTTTGTGTTAAACGAAATCAATTGCAGCAGGTGAAGGCAGTCAATAGCTCCATCTAACAAAAAGTATATCAGCATCAACACAAACGTGTTTCTAAGGCTTGTAAGTTTAACAATTTTAGTCAATTCACCTACGGAGGTAAGTTGTAGGGGTCATTCCAGCCTAGACCTCGCAAAGGCAAAACGGATGAATCTGCGCTGAGCAGTTTCAACTCTCTGAATGTGGACTTGATGGTATGGTGACCAAGCATAACTGCCATACTTAAGAAGTGGTCATGTAAAGGGATTTGGTTAAGTAGGGGTTGGAAAATTCCCGAGACCAAAGTTTTATAAAGCCTGGTGTTGATTTGACTCTGCTGATTACGTTATCGGTGTGAGAACGAACGATAGAGAACTAACGATGGGAATGGGTCCATTATTGAGAAAATAAGTTCTTGAAGACAGTGGAGGGCGTCTGCGAGAGTAAGTAATAGATTGACATTTTGAGACGTTGAGTTCTAAAAGATTTTGCCTGCAGCGAGTGAGAATCAGTAATACAGAAGTTTTGCTTAGAGATATAATATCGTCAGCATAGATCACCAGGTCGAATCCCGTAATGATAAGCTCGACATCGTTCATGGTCAATACGAATAACAGAGGTCCTAAATGGCTACCATGAGGTACGCCTGTGGTCGCAATGATTGGGTTTGAAACGGAAGATATGAAAAGGACACTGTATTGGCAAAATTTGTATGATTTTTTGAGAGATTTTGTCAAACGCTTTACTGAAATCAGTAGCTATGACGTCTACTTTGGTAGTTGGTAGATTGGTAGTCGTAGATCAAAAAGTTTGGTGATTATTTTAAGATCCGCGGTCGGACTCCTGAAACAAGCCATGGGCTCGTGACTTTAGTTTCTGCACTAGCTGGATCTGATCTTTTAGAAAAATGGTCCACATAATGAACGGAAAAGGGCCAAACTGTTGCGATCGAGAACGAATTAAGAAATGCTGTAACTCCGCCACACTTTCACTCACAGCGGCTGCAGTTTCTTCTGTACGCACATTATGTTGACGCGTGGTTAACTTTTCGTCATGAAGAGTGTATGTGGTACAAAATTTATCCATAACATGACGAATAGCGAGTTCAGTTGGTCGATTATGAAGACCAAACAAATCACGTAATCTTCTACATATACGTTCCGCGAATTGAAAATTGATAAAATTGAATAATACGGAAACGTTCTTTTTATGTAAGTCCATTCATGATGATTTGTCAAACAATGTGAAAGAACTGTCAAAAATAGCAAATGGAAGATCTATCGGTCTAAAAAGGTTAAATTAAGTTATACTACTGCACATCCAGTACAAAAGGCAACAAAATACAAACTTCAGCCACAACAGGGACTTAATTTCAATGGACTCCTTCGCTCTGTCTTTCATTCATTTGACTGCTCCGAAATGCATATACCTATAAGCCCTAGTTACAGTTAATGCCCCTTGAAAAACAGTAAATTTATTTGCAGTTTTGGGCAAAATTTGTTTTGACTTCAGTTATAATGAGCACGAAGAAAATCTGCTTGTATCTTAAACAATTTTCAAAATAAATAATTCTTTTGATCAACAACACGAAATAAGAATTTGTTTTTATTTCCATACAGAAAAATTGAGTAAAAATATGTCAAAGGTTATGTCCGCTTAAGCCAAAACAAAACTTTGATAATTATTATTTTTCCTTAAGTCGGTTTTGATAGAATAAAGTCAAGTCAAAATGACAACACTTGTTCTCACCTGCAGGTAGACGCTTCATGGTTCTTTGGGCGAAACCACTGCTCATTAGTTGTGATAAATACGAAAAACGTGTTAAAATGTAACAATCCTTGAGCAGAAAAGTATACACATTTGTATCAACTGTCATGTTTAAACAATTTATGTAAAAATTCACGGAAGCACAAAAACAATACCAAAACTATAAAATATTTAAGAATAGTAAAATTATACTCCATACATATGCATTTCGTTAAGTTATGGTGAATATTTATAGCATCAACCCACCTGAAGACAACTGCACATTAATCTAAACAGCCTCTGCGCATATTCGCGTAAAACGCTCCGAAGATTTATATCTTTATTTAAAAATGTAACAAATTCCAGCAGGAATGTTTCAGTTCTCAGACCTTCAGTACATCATTTCCATCAATCATTTGCACTCCAGTCAATGATGAAACAAATCTAAATATGAAGCTGATGTAGGTTGAAATGATCATACACATCGATGACGGCAGGTCAGCGCAAAATTTGAATATAAATTGTCACGGCAATAAAAACAACGAACTACAAATTAAATATCTCAGGTTGATAGCTAATTTCTGAACCGAACTCACAATGAAACAGAAAAAGAAACAACACTCTATGGTTTATTTTTATTCAGAAATGTGATTTTTATTGAGCGAAGAAAAAATCCTCCCACGCACGGGGCTTAGTTAAACAATATTGTGGGGATCATAGATTAAATTATAAATTAATTTGGATACCTTGTAAACAAATTCGGATATGCCGCCGCCGCGCCAATGAACGATCACGCTAATGAATTCACTTTACACTTCCTCCCGCGATCGATTTTATGAATGAAAGCGAAACACTCTTGCGTTGGTCACTCGGCTAGAGTAACGATGTTTGACGGTTACGCACAAACGGACGTTTTATTTTTAATATCGAATCTATTTCCGCTAACTGAAATTCATTGATCTACTGACGGCGGTTTCAGGAACAACTAATTTTAAATTTAATAAAAATTTCAAGACAGAGCGCTGTATCAATCCCACAGATAGCAAACACACAACACAAGCAGTTAACCCGAAGAGTAGCGGCAGACTGAATACGATTGAAATTGAAAGTATGTCTGATTGAAGAACGACGAATGTGCGCGGCAAAGGGAATTTCTGATCATGTTGAGATTGAAATGGGGAAAATGTATACGAAACATTGCATCGTAGATGCTGGCAACAATCTACAATGAGACTAATTTTGTTGCGAATTGATTAACATTAAGGTAGTTAGCATTTCGATTGTTAATTAGAAGTAATTACTAGTGTTCTTTCCGCGGAAAAATGCGCATTGAACTTTGCACTTCATATATTGGCTTACTCATGTGATGGTTATTTCTAATCTAAAAAGTTATTTGAAGGTCAAAGAGGTGTTTTTCGAGATAACATTTTGTTTTGATGGCTTAAAGTAGACATTGCATAGTGCATAGCATACATTCTTCAAAATGTATCTCAGCTTGTTATTAAGCGATATGTCAGAAATAATTTCATAATGTGGAAACAAATTTGCTGTTAAATCAAACGGAGAGTGTTACTAAATTTGCATATATGTAGAGTGGGAAGAAAAGAATACTATATAACATGTTAGAAAATTTTTTTATAAATCCTGATATGAATTGTATGCGTACAATTCAAACACTAGCAACATTGTCTCTTAGATTTCCTTATGCAACCTCTATTCCGCTGTTTAGTTAGACATCGTATAAGTATTTATGCAGCCCCTACAGGGCTTGTCTTATCAGTATAGGGACTGATTTTTTCCTACTAATGTAAAGGGGAGAGAGGGGGATGTCGCGTAGGCTAAGGGAACAGGAACAGTGGCCTCTAAGCTTTTAAAGTATATAGATTGCACCCAAAGTAAAAGTGTGTTTTATGTTCACGTCGAGAGTCAAGACGCAGCGAACCATCGAGCAGCGTTGTGCCATTAAATTCAATTTTACGCAGAAGTGCTCGAAGGTTTGATGATTAAACTGCGCTGATACCTGGATGATTGTGAGATACTTACTTACTTACTTAGATCCTTTAACCCCTCGGGGGCATAGGGCGTCAACCACGCCTGCGCGCCATCGTGTTCGAAGTTCTGCAACGCTTTTGAGCTGCCTCCAACTCATTCCTAAAGAGCTCGATTCCTCCTCAACTGTTCTGCGCCACGTTTGCCTAGGGCGTCCCGCTATTCTGCCTGCCTGGGTGAGCGGATTCCACTGCATGGCGTATTTCGCAATGGAGTTGTCTTCGCGCCGTAGGGTGTGTCCAATCCATTGCCACTTTCTTCTTCGTATAGTAATGCTTATAGGTTCTTGGCCCGTTCTCAGATAAAGCTGTTCGTTAGAGATGCAGTTCGGCCAAAAAATCCTCAAGATGATTCTTAAGCATTTGTTTACGAAGACTTGCAGCTTCCGTGTGTTAATGGTGTCCACCTTCCAAGTACTGCACCCATAAAGCAGCACTGATTCTACGTTGGAGCGGAACAGTCGCAGCTTGGTTCTTAAGCTGATAACATTGCTTCTCCAGATTTTAGATAGCATTCCGAACGCAGCTTTAGCCTTCTCGATTCTGCTGCACACATCCAGTTCGGTGCCACCGCGATTAGCCGAGACCACACTTCCTAAATAAAGAAAGTTATCAACTTTCTCGACTTCCAGTCCGGCAATGTTAAGTTGAGCGCGGTTGTTAGAAGAAGTGCTCAGGGCTTTTGTTTTGGCTATGTTTATTTTTAGCCCCACTTTATTTGCCTCAGCTTCTAGATTTTGGGCCATCAGATGAAGATCCATTATCCGATGTGAAAGTAGACAAACATCGTCAGCGTAATCTAGGTGTTTAAGGTAAGATGTCATAGTCCAACGAATTCCATAGTTGCCTTCCGTCAATGCTGCACGGAGTACATCGCTGATAACCACCAAAAACAATAGTGGTGACAGTATGCACCCTTGACGTACTCCACTTTGGACTTCAAAATCCTCCGACACCTTCCCATTGTGCACGACGTGACACTTACCGCCCTCGTATGTAGCCTTGATAATAGCTATAAGTTTTCTGGGATGCCTCTCCTGCGCAAGGCCAACCAGATAGCATCTCGATTCAATCTGTCGAAAGCTTTCTCGAAGTCGATAAACATTAAATGTAGCGGAGACCTATACTCAACGCATTGCTCGATAATGATCCGTAAGGTGTTTATGTGGTCAATGCAGGAGGATCCAGCGCGAAAGCCTGCCTGTTCGACATCGAGAGTTGAATCTAAATGTTCTTTAATTCGTTCTAGAATTATTTTAGCTATTATTTTAGCCACGGCTGGAAGAACGCATATACCTCTCCAGTTACCGCAATCCATCAAGTTTCCCTTCTTTGGAAGAAGGGGGTGTATGAACAATAAAAAAAAGTCTGACAACGGTGTATTGATGTGCGAGGGTCATATTTTTTTAAAATTTCTAACTCACTCTACATACACAGCTGGTCAAAGAAATAGGTGTGAACTTAATTAGTTTTTTTTTCAAAATTGATTTGTACCAAATGTTTTTAATAGTTTTAATGTTTTTCGGGTTTAAATTAATTTAAATAAAATAAACAAATGATTTATATACATAAAAACTCTAAAATTAAGAAATTAATAGATAAAATGGAAAAATTTGTTGAATTTCATGATTTTTTCTTGGCCGATTAAATATATGTGTTAACCTAAAACAATGAAATTTATCATTTCTACCACCATGTTTTTGAAAATTCGACATTTTTTCGTTTCCTTACCTTAATATTCTGAATATCCTCCATCACTCCGCAAAACTTTTTAAATCCTTATCCTTCATGGCATTGAATTGATTAGTTTTTGACATGTTGCCAAGAGTATAGCATACCACTGTCTTTGTACCGCTTTCCATAACTGATCCCGGTTGGTGAAATATTGACCCGCTAATCTCCGCTTCGGATCATTCCACACGTCCTCAAAAGGATTGAGACCAGGGGACTGACTGGGCCACGGGATTACTGACACTTTCACTCATTATCTCGAAACCAATCCTTTACAAGGCCCGATGTATGTTTCGGGTCATTATCGTGCTGGTAGTGCCATCGAAGGGGCATGTTTTCTTCGGCATATGGAAGCATTATGTTCTCCAAAATGTCCTTGTATTCAAACTTGATCATGGTGTTATTTATTCGAAATATAGGACCAATACCATGCCACGAAAAGCAACCTCACACCATTATATTGCCCCCTCCGTGCCCTACGGTTTTTTTTTCTTTGCGCGCTTGAAATTCCTTATCTTTTGGTGTTCGCACGTTACGTTCAGAGTCCGAGCAAAACAAATTTGTTTTTGCTTCGTCACTCCAAAGGATGTTATACCAATTTCTTAATCCTTCAGGTCCGGTCCACTATTTCTGCCTTAAAGTGAATTCTTTGTGAACTTTAAGTTCTGACCTCTTAAAAGTGGAAATTTCCTGGCGATTCTTCCTGGCAAATTGGCATCTTGGAGTCTTCGACGAGCTGTGCGCGCGCTCACTACATTTCCAATTTGTGCACAAATGGTCCTTGAACACGTAAAAGGGTCAGATTTGGACAGTAACACAATGCGGCGGTCAGTAGTCGGTGAAGTTTTTTTCTGCTTTCCCCTATTTTCCGTGACTTCTTGGGTGCAATGAGCTTTTCGTCCCATATCTTAAAGTTTTTTTTTTTTTTTTTAAAAAACTATTAGCTAGAAGTACCTGATATAATCTAAAGAAACTCATTGTTATATAATTAGCATTAAACCAATAAAATAATGTTCCGAACTTCGATTTGGATTCACACGCAGCTATTTTATTGGCCAACTATCAGAGCGCAAAAAATAAACTCGCTTAATCCAACAAAAGACGAATAAGCTCGTGCCACAATTGAAAAATGTTGGTGGCGTTATAACCGTAAAATGACATTGACTTTAAACATTTCCATGTTTTTGCACATTTTGCGATGCCAAAATAACTGTTAAACTAGCATCAAATCAAAACTTTGAAAGCAAATGGCACACACCTATTTCTTTGACCAGCAGTGTACATCCTTAATAAATTTCTTTTTATGACTTATTGAAGGGTCTTGCAAATTGTTATTAATAATCTATGTGCTTGCCGATGCTAAAGAAATTAGACCCTCTGAACTGCGCACGAGGTATAAGTTTTCTCAACATCGCATATAAGATCCTGTTTGCCAAAAACGTCCGTCAACAACCTGTAGGTCCTTAAAAAAAGATATTTGGCGCATAAGCTCTTCAAGTGAATGGGCCTAGCTTCTCGCAACCACTCGTGCAGTGTGCGTTATACTTTTTCACACGAATGGAAGGGACCTACAGTTAAGTGCCGTATCCGAAGGGCAATTTGAGAAGCTTTTTCGTGACAACAATACTCTCAGATGTTTGTCAGATGTTCGCGAGAGAAGGGACCGTGAAAATACTTTTTGGTGTTTTCTGGGATTCAAATATAGAACCTCACACACAGGGATCCGACACACCAAATTTAATTATTGGTGACGACTTCAACGAAAAACACCCATTCTAGGCTTCAAGGTGCGCCTCTCAGAAAGCTAGAAAGCTTTATAATGCGGGTATGCAATACAGTTGTGATTTTCACTCGACGGCTAAACCAACATATTGGCCGACTGATAGAAATAAGACACCAGATCTGATCCATTTCTTTGTTGTTAAAGGAATATCAACTGTATAAAAGTTGAAGAAACCTTTGATCTATCCTCTGATCATTCTCTGGTCATTATGATAAGCGAAGCTCTGATTAAAAAGTAGTACCGGTCAGATTTACAAGCGCGAAAACTAATTGCGATAGCTTTAAAAAAGATATTGAAGCAAATATTGAACTGAGCGTATCACTTAAAGCGCCATATGAACTTGACGCTGGAGCTGATCGCTTCGTCGAAATCTTACAGGATGCTGCGTGGAAGAATACTCCCAAGCCAAAGAAAACGCCGGCCAGTTACATTCAAACTTATCCACAGGAAATAAAAGAGATGATTAAGGAGAAGAGAAAAGCGCGTAAAAAATGGGAACAAACTCGGGCTCCGCAACATAAAACACATTTTAACCGTTTGTGCAACTCACTAAAAATATCTATTAAAGACCTTAAGAATAACGAAATACAAACATACCTAGAAAGTTTAACGGTAGGAAAAGATTCTATTTACTCGCTTTGGAAGGCTATTAAAGGTATTAACAAAACTTCAAATTCAAGCCGCACCAATAAAGAAAAATCAAGACGAATGTGCCAGGCATGATAAAGAGAAAGCGCAAGTTTTTGCCGCCCACCTGTAAGAAACTTTTAAACCGTTTGATGGACAAGCTCTTATTCAAAATATAAATACGTCGTATATAGACAATAGTGTAATAAGAAATGCAACACTAACCGAACTTAAGGAAGAAATAAAGAAACTGAAACCTAAGAAGGTTTCTGGATACGACCTAATCACGGGAGAGGTTCTTAAAGCACTACCAAGAACAGGTCTAATTAAGCTTCTGTTCATTATAAACGCCGCGCTTAGACTAGAATATGTTCCCAGTCAATGGAAAGTCGCCGAAGTAATAATTGTCCTTAAGCCCCGAAAACCGCCGAATGAAAAAACGTCTTATAGGCCGATTTCGCTTCTTCCAATTATATCCAAGGTGTTCGAGCGAATATTAATTAGGCGAATACAGCCGGTAATAGAAGAAAGGCATCTAATTCCGGATCATCAATTCAGATTCAGAAGTAAGCATTCTACAGTTGACCAAGTGCATAGAATAACACATGTAATCGAAAAATCTCTTGAAGAAAAAGGATTTGCTCAAGTGTATTCCTTGACGTCTCTCAAGCCATTGACAAGGTCGGGCATGACGGCTTAATGTTTAAATTACGACAAGTTCTGTCAGAGAACTTGTATAATATTTACCTATACTCGTTTAATACTTTGAAGAACTACCTTACGAATAGACTATTCCGCGTCAAATGTGGAAACAAAATGCGGCTGGGGTGCCGCAAGGAAGCGTTCTTGGTCCAGTTTTATATCTTTTATACACTCGTGATATACCGCAAGTAGAAGGTACTGAGCTAGCTACATTTGCCGACGACACTGCTATCTTGGCAGTAGGTAAACTGGTCGAGGATACTACAGAAAAACTACAAGAAGCTTTGGATAGAGTAAATGAATGGATAGAGATTTGGCGAATCGCACTCAACGAGACCAAGTCTGTTCATGTAAATTTTACTTATAAGAAAATAAATAATTTGCCGATCTTTTCAAACTCGGTTCAAATTCCATTTGCAAACGAGACAAGTATCTTGGAATGACACTTGATGCAAAGCTGAAATGGAAAACGCATGTAAAGAAAAGACGCAACGAACTAGATAATAAATATAGAGAAATGTATTGGCTACTTAGAAAATATTGCAAGCTTAATTTAGAGAACAAACTGCTTTTATTTAAGCAAGTGCTAAAGCCTGTATTGGCATATGGTATACAACTCTGCGGTATACCAAAATAAGTAACATTCAAATTTTACAAACTTTTGAAAACGAAATGCTAAGAGGTATTGTTAATGCGCCATGGTACATCAGAAATAGCGATATTCACACAGATCTTGGCATTAAAACAATCGAAGACGAAATCAAAACTACGCGAGAACGCATAAAAGTCGACTAAAAGGTCAAATAAATATTACAGTCCTACAAGTTTTGGATGAAAGAAATTTACTACGCCGTCTAGAAAGAACCAAACCTTTAGACTTTGCGCGATAAGTAACCGCGTCTAAACTGCGGAGCTAACAGGAACTTCTAATGGGAAGGTAACTACAAAACGTCCTTATTTCGTGAATTGAAAACTACTAGTGTGTCCCCCCGCGTAGTGGGTTCAATGTTCGAATCCCAGAAAATACAAACAAAGTTGTCTCATGGTCCCACCTCTGGCAAACGTTTGACAAAGATGTAAGAGTATTGTCGTCATGAGAAAGCACCTCTAAAAAAAAAATTGCCCTTCGGATAAGGCACAAAACGGTAGGCCCCTTCCATTCGTGCGAAAAATATGACGCACACAACACGAGTGGTTGCGAGAAGCTAGGCCTACTCCCTTGATGAGCTGTTGCGCCAAATATGTATGTATAGGAATGTACAAGTACTTGAAAAATTGTACCGATGACATTGACATAGTTGGAAGAACTTAGCGGGCCGTCAGTCTTACGTTTGGGAGTATTGAGATAGAAGCAACAAAGATGAGTTAAGCGACCAATGAAAGCAAAGCAAAAAAACTTCTGTCTACAAAAAAGGACACCCAACATCGGCAACATGGACAGAACGCACAATAGATAGACATAATTTTGAAGTAATGAAGGACTTTGTCTATATAGGCTTTATGGTGAGCTCCGCAAATGACATCAGTGGGGAGATTAAACGAAGAATTACTCTTGCTAAAGGCTGTTTTTATCGGCTAAGGCAATTGAGTAACAAAGCCCTATCTCGAAATACTAGGGTAACTTTGTATAATACGCTAATAATCGCAGTCCTGCTGTATGGTGCAGTTGTGTGGATTTATGGATTTTGTCAAAACCGGATGCGAATGCCCTTGGTTCATATGAGAGAAAAGTTATATCTGTGATCTTTGGTCCCGTCTGCATAGATGACGAGGAGTGGAGGAAAAAGTACAATACCGAACTATACGGCCTATACAATGACATCGATTGAGGCAGAAGAGTTCGCATATAGCGACTTACTTTATATATTATATTATATATAGCGACTGTCTGGGTTATGTGGAGCGGATGGATCCCAACATTCCAGCCCAAAACAATTATTAATCCATCCCCGATGGATGGCGCAGTAGAGGAGCTGGCTCGTAGCCGGGCTGGCTGGAGTAGTTTGTTCGTTGAAGCCCAGTTTCACCCTGGACTGTAGCGTCCTCGTCCTCGTAAGTAAGTTATTTTAGCAAAAGATGTTTGGATTACACATAATCCAGATGTTTGGATTCATTTTGCTCCTCCTAGCCAGCGAGAGGAAAGGAATGCCTTCAATTGGGTCCCTTAGTAAATATTTTTTTTTCTCAGGTCGGCTATTTAATCTCTTCCTTAAATCTTGGGAATACGCCAACATTTGTTAAATATCTAAGCATGTCTACGACATTCATTTTCCTGCATGTACGAGTTTCTCTTTTAGAATACTTACCTTTCACCTATCAGCGAGTTCTAGCCCAACTGATGCCACCATTCTTCGTATTTTGTCGTGTTTTCCAAGTGTTTTGCTTCATTTAGGATTCCAAGCCTGAGAACACCATTATACAAAATCGTCCATAGGATAGGCCCTAATACTTATGGAACTCCGCCAGATATATAATACTGCCTTACTTCGTCATCGGTGTCTAAAGTAAAAGTTTTTTTTTCTCAAAACATCTTAGCAGTACGATTACATCTTCATTGACCTAAGGGAACGCAGTATAGGTCCCTACTTTGTAGAATGCATTTTTGACATCCAATGTTGTGTTGTCGCGGATACAAACTGCCGAAAGGAGGTTCCTTCGCGGTGTTGTTGGTTATATTGGTAGACTTATCAAAAAATTGAATGTTTTGCAACCAAATATTCGTTTCGTTTAAGAAATTATTTTTTCTTAATTTAACAAAAATTTCCTGCTGGTTTTTTTGGGTTTTTTTAAATTTAGAAGAATGGAACATGTCGTATATCTCGTCTAGTTTTCTAATTATTTCGGCAGTATTTATAGTGGTTGAGAATGCACCTACACTGGCAAGAGTATAAATACCAGCTGAAACTGTTGCACTTAATCTTTACGCAGCAAGCCTCACCCGCATCTTCTAGAAATTATTTAGAAAAATGTGTTCATCTGTTAATTTAGCAGCCAATCTGAACGATTTTTGTCCCACAAGTAAAAATTAACTACATCGTTGCAGTTTAGTTTCTAGTTATCAAGTACAATATCGTCTTTCATAAAGTGAGAAATACACGATACAACTGTTGTACCAACGGTTTGACAGCTTTGGTGTTATATACTATAATTTTATAGTGTGTACCAACACAACCGACCGTTGTACCGCTTTCGTATGGCCGCATGGTTGACTGTACAACCACTGTCACATGCACAGATTGTATGGAAATTATATGGTGGTTATGTATCTCGTTGTACGTAAATCGTACGCAGATTGTATAATGTGTGTGCTGCTTACAAGAGTTGGGTCGATGTCGATACAACATAAATCGGTACGACGCACGATCGTATCGTATTAATAATAAATCGCTTTTGTTGGAACAAATAATTGTCACGCGTCACTCAGTATGGTGTTTGCTTGACTTCTTTCGGACGACTGATAAGCATTCAATTCAATACGCCTTTAAAAATACATTAACAAAAGAAAGGGTTTTAGGGAAATCAAATTGTAAAAGAAACATTTATTATCATATTTTAGATTGAAGGGTTTTGTAAGCGTTCATAATTAGGTGTAATTAGTGAAAAAAAAACATGAAACTAATCAAAAAACCATTTTCAAAAAAGCAAGGCAGGTCAGATTGCCCAAAATTAACAGATCCACACACACGATGGTTTGGTCACTTCCAAGACGTGCCATGATTGCCGTTCCATCAGGTCGTCGACACCTCGTCAGGCCTAGAATAGACGGTTGGATCAAGCCCGACATCTCTATTGGGGCCGTCTAGGGATTCCTTCTGATGAATTGGAGTGCGGAGGCGGAGGATCGAGAAGGATGGAGAGTCCACCTGAGCATCCTACCCCGTTGACTCTAATGAAGGATTAGAGGACCATTGAAAAAGTATATATATACATACATATTATGTATGTGTATTGTGTTATAATGGCACCATATTTCTTTGCACCTCATCTCCATCTTCTGCCCTGAATAATTTTAATTTCATAATTTATTTGTTTCAACATGGGAAATTCGCAAAAAAAAGGCTAAAAAACATTAAAAAAATGTTTGAGAAAAAGTTAATAATAGTTAAAAAAGAAAAGAATAAACACTATTGGCTGTATGGTTGGTTTTGAAGGGGAGGCCTTTTTAATTATCAAAAATCATCCAAATCTAATTCGGCATGCGAGTAGCAATACCAGTGGAGGAGAATGATTTAAAAAAAATAGACTGGATCCTAGTGAGGAGTTATAATATTAAAAACCGTTTACGGGGATTTTAAAAAATAGTTGGAAAAAAAAAATACTTTGTTTTTACACTAAAAAAATGTTTAGCGATTTTGCCATGTTGAAACCTCAGCCTAATCCCGATACGACTTTTTGCATATGAATAGTGCATGAGGGTGTCCTAGTGCATTCGAATCACAGAAAACACCAAAAAGTTTTTTCACGGTTCCACCTCTCGCGAGCGTCTGACAAACATCCGAGAGTATTGTTGTCACAAAAAAGCTTCTCAAATCGCCGTTCGGAGTCGCCATTAAACTGTAGGTCCCTTCCATTCGTGTGAAAAATATAACGCACACAACATGAGTGGTTGTGCGAAGCTAGGCCCTGGCACTTTAAAGAGCTGTTGCGCTAAATATTTGTATTTATTTGTCCTGGTGCATTTGAGTTTTGCCATTACAATTGTGTGGGTGCTACCTCAATGACTTACGACTGTTTGATCACATAATTCATTTAAGCTGTTGTTCTTGTTTCTCCGGAGTGCTGGTTTCAGGTCCTAACGCCTATTTGTGTATTGTAACTGCAGATCATGTTGAGAGGCAGAACTTTTGGATCGCTGGATAAATTTTCTCACTCTATGGAACTAACTGCGTAGCTCTGCCATCTTATGGTCCTGCTAGTGGTCCGCGATTTGTTGACGTCTTCCAGACCACCGATGCGCCCCAAGCCCTAGTTACTTATTTTGTAACGTCAGCGGTCTTAGCATTTACTGTTTTGGGTGTTATTATATAGGTCTCCACGAAAATCAGGGGGAGGACGTCTTCGTCTACTGTATTTATTACCCACTCCCTTCGTTGTGCGACTAATTAACATGCTTTAAAGCACAATTTCCAAATAGAAGCTAATCAGAATCTCTTTGAATACTTATTTCCTTTGGCAACTCCGCAATCTTAATCATATATCCGACTATAACAGTTTATTAGGTCAAATAATTAACTTTTATTTTACGGTCCAAAACTCTGACAAATAACCGGCAGTATAAAGTGTTGCCAAAAGTAGCGTAATTTGTAGTTCGCATCAGAGGATTTATTTATTAAGCCTTATATGATTTTTTCTTACAAAATCGACAGATTCTAGCCAAGGTTTGCAAAAAGTTCTCCAAAGCTCGCTGCTATTGAATACAATTCTTAACAAATTCATTAAACTCTAGACAATAAATTAAAAGATAGTATCCATAACGCATTAATTTTTTTATATTCATAAATAGAAAGATAATCTACGTCTGCCAGACGTATAGCGCGCAAAAAAATGTAATATCCTTTGGCAATGGAGTTTAAGTTTCTTGTTTTTATTGTTTAAATTAATTTTTATTTTTACTGAACCATAACTTCATTTCTCTTAATATGAATTTCATTAATAAATAAAACATTAATATTTTATAAAAAGCTCATGGGTTTCCATTAATACATTAAAAAAGTGCCATACGTCTCTGAGACGTATGATTATCTTTTACGTCATAAAAAATATGATTATCTTTCTAGGGTTAAATACGTTTTCATTTAAATAAAGGCTCATTTTGCAAGCACCAAAATATTACTGAAAGCTATGCCACATTGGTATTTTTTCATTTCGCGTCCCATCTACATTTTGCCAGTGTTCTAATCCGGACCCTAACGCATCGGGTCCGATTATAACTGTTCCTAATACAATTTTCTTCCCTATTTTATTTTTGGTAGCAAGAGTGGTCTTAATAAGGACGTGCTTCAAGTCTTCATATTGTTTTACTGGTATGATTACTGTGGAGGAATCGTTATCCCATTTAGTTGAGAGGGATGGGAAGAAAACGTTTGATTTCCATGAGTCCGAATAGATGTTGTGCTCAAAAACGGTGGTTTTTATATAAACATTTCCCGCCGAACACTCAAGTTCGTCCTTGACCTTATTGGAGCATCTCATCCTTGAGGTAGTGACTCTTAAAACTAACCCTTTTTCTGGCTTAGCATTTGTTATGCCCATCCGACGTCTAACTTCTGTTAACCCGGCCCATTGACGTTTGCTGGCAGTGGAAGAGCTCTTTTGGCCCTTTTGGTCTGTACAATCGGTGGATTCTGGATCTCTTACATCATCCTTCGATGAATCTTGCAGTTCCAGGACTAATTCTATTACCCCTTTTGTTGAATTCGCCAACTGTAAGAAAAATAAATAAATAAACAATCAAGCAACATTAAACAGTGAGATGACCAGACATAGTGTTCTATAATACAAGTGATGATTTAATTTCATCAGATGAAACAATTACGAGTAAGTCTAGGAAAGTCAAGCGCATGTAAAAATTACTTCCGGCACTATGGGTGTGTTACATAGAAGTTAATTATAATGATAAATGCTATCTTTTTTAGAAAACGGTTGCATCACCAGAATTCATGAAAACAAAACTGACGTTAATTGCTTTTATAGCGCTGCATGTAGCAAAGTGCAAAATACTTGTAGTTTTGTATCATAATCATTTGATGTTGCTCTCGGGAAAGTTTACGTAAACATTTAACTTGTATGTATGTAAACAATTAGTCAGAAGGGTGATTATGGTTGAATTAAAAGAGGAGATGATTCAGAGTGGAAATATTTGAATACCCATGATTGACCATCATATAATTAAAATTTATATTTGAATAGATGAATTCTGTCATCCTCTGTGGTACTAAAATTTACTTAACCTAGCAAAACTGTTATAGGCATAATGCATTACGCATCTAGACTAAAATGTATTGATTTCTTGGATGGGGGACACTAATGATTCTGCGAGTAAAGAACTTATGAACAATCTCATGGAGTTGAATGAACTAAGATGGTTAGATGGCGTGATACTGTGCTGTTCTATTCCCAAAAGCCTTCTGAAGAGTCCACAGTACTCGTATAACTCGCAGCGGGAATACAGAAGTGCTGCATATAAACCTTGTTATGTGAGACTGAAATGCTTCTTCTTCTTCTTTTATTAACTGTTGAAATATGACCTTAACGCCCCGTGCAGAGACGGGTTAAGAATATCACTCCAGCGCCCCCCAACAATTAGCGCTTGTCGTAAAAGGCGACTAAGGGGACAAATCAGATCTAGGCAATATAACACCCAAGTGAGCCTAGCGACACATATACTACCTGAAAAACCCTCCCACAAGTGTGCATGCGAGTCCGTGGGTTGACACGACTGGAGATCACCGGTGTCATAGAAGAAAGATCAAACAATACTAAAACAGGAGCATGCACGTGTCAAACAACAAACACCATTGCAATATCGTAATATTGCAAAGCTGTATCATTATGGTAATACTTGCAAAAAGGAAAGGCACTACCCCGCCAGGCTGTGCATGGTACTGATCCTGTACCGAGCAGAAATGTTCGGGTCAGAGCTATACGGACTCCGGGGGATAGCAAAATAATGAAACAGTTTCGTCGAAATTTGAGGGTCGCGAGTTGGAACGTTGGAAGCATGACCGGTCGAAGTTACGAGCTGGAAGAGATGATGAATAGAAGGCGGGTGGATATCTTGTGCGTCCAAGAGACGAAATAGAAAAACACCGGAAATCGGGTGCGTTTCTTGGACGTTAGGACAAAAGATTACAAGATGTTCTACTACGGAACGGAATCGGTATCATACTTGCGGCAGAGCTACTTGGTAACGTCTTGAGCATTTCGAAGTCCAGTGACCCTTTGATGTCTCTCAAACTAGTAATACAAGGAGAGGTGTGGAATATTGTCAGTGCATATGCTCCCCAAAATGGATGCAATCAGAGAGATAAAGATGCATTTTGGGTAGATGTCCACAGTCTCCTTAAGAACATCCCAAAGGAAGCGTTTCAGTTTGTTGGAGGAGATTTGAATGAACATGTCGGGAAGTCAAACGAAGACTATGAAGACTGCCATGGAGGACTAGGATATGGCACCAGGAACTTTCCTGGTGAAGACATCCTAAGCATGTGCAAATCACATGGTCTTATCGTGTTAAATACCATGTTCATCAAACAAAGCCGACACCTGATCACTTCCAGCAGTGGTGGAGATGAAACTCAGATCGACTACCATTTGGTAGCCAGTTTCATGAAGCCTCGGGTAAAAAATTGCAAAGTGATCCTGAGAGAGGCAATCGCTCGGCAACACTGTCTCCTGCTAACAGAATTTTTTATGAAAACACCGAATAAAAGCAAATAAACAAGGGTCTCTGAGGAAATCAATTGGTACAATCTGGACAAAGAAAAAGGCGAGGCTTTTGTTTTCGTAATGAAAAATTATCTCTCTCACATCATCAACGGAGCTGAGGATGAAGAGTACAGAGCACAAAATATGTGGGATTACCTACAGCGAACTTGCTTAAAGAAGGCCAAATTACTGCTAGGAGCTTCAAAAGGCCACCATCAACACGCCAAAGAAACATGGTGGTGGAGTGATGAAGCTAAGAAAGGGATAAATGAGAAGAAAGCGGCTTTCAAAGTTTGGTCAAAGTGCCCCTCTTATAATAGTGATGGAAAAGCTCGCCTCAAAATGGAATACAGGTGTTGCAAGAAAAAGGCGAAGAAGAAATGCGCCCAGCTTCAAGCAGAGAGTACGGAGGGCCTGTATCGGGAGCTGGAGAAAATATCTTCCCCGGTTGCTGATGCAAACCAGGCTATCCAGGAGCTGCGAAGACACAATATGAACAAGAGCGCAACTATCTTCAAATTAGCCGCCCAAAGAAGGAAGAATGCTCAGGAGATTCGTTCGCCAAAGTTCATTAACAATGCTCATGGGCACCTTCTTGTGGATGACGACAAATTCTGCAGAGGTGGCGGCAGTATTGTGAAGAACCTTTAAATGAACAGTTTCTTCGGCTATACTTTCCAAGAGCCGCCCCTAACTGTGAAGAAATACCCGACACTACAGTCGAAGAAGTTAGTGAGGCGGTCAAATACTCACAAAAATGAAAAGCGGTTGGGCCAGACGAGATACCCTCTGAGTTCTGGAAAAAGATGGGAGACGTCGAGTTCAGATGGCTCAGAATTCTCATCTCCAAATTTGTGAGAGGTGATCCAATGCCGAATCAATGGAGGGAAAGATACCTTCTCCCTGTATACAAAGGGAAGGGTGATATCGCGAAACTGTGATAATTACCGTTCGATCAAGCTGATGTCACACACCATGAAGATCGTTGAACGGGTATTAGGTGGCCGACTGCGAAAAATAATACGGCTATCTGATGATCAGTGCGGGCTTGTCTCGGGTAAATCAACCACAGATGCAATCCAAAGTATAAGGATCATAATGGAAAAACATCGTGATTCCTTAAATGATTTACATATTGTATTGGTTGACTTTAAAAAGGTATTCGACAGACAACCACGAGATCTGATATGGGTGGCGCTAAGACATCGAGGGGTTCTAGAGACCTATGTACAGCTGATCATCGACATGTACGAAGGAGCAAAGACAAGAGTAACCGAAAAGTTCGCAATCAAAGTCGGGGTGCACCAGGGAAGCGTTTTAAGTCCTTTGCTCTTTATTACAGTCCTTGATTATCTGCTTGAAGGTAAAGTGATGGACCCCAACGTACATCAGTTATTCTTTGCTGACGATGGAGCCATCATAAGTGAGGATCATACATCCCTGCAACGAGTACTTGATGTGTGGGTGGACGTTATGGAGGGAAATGGGTATCGCATCAGTTAAAAAAAGACAGAGTACTTGTGCTGCCCGTTCTCTGATCCACTCAGGCGTATTTCAGACAGTAATTTGAATGGAACAGTGCTTCCCAAATGCGAAAAGTTCAAATATCTGAAATCTATGACCAATAGCAAAGCAACTTGTGATCATGACATCGATCATCGCGTAAGGGAAGGGTGGATGAAGTGGCGAGAAAGTTCCGCTATCTTCTGTGACAGAAAAATGCCCCCTAAGTTTAAAGGAAGGCGCTACACCACAGTTGTGCGTCCAGCAATCACATACGGTTCACAATGTTGGACGATGTACAAGAAGTATGAGAGTAAATTAACGGCAGCTGAGATGAAGTTGCTTCGCATGACAGCAGGAGTGACAAAGCTTGATCGAATAAGAAGTTCGAAGATCCGTTGAAGCTTTCACATCAAGGAAACCATCGTAAAACAAATAGAGCGCGACCGGCTCAGCTAGTATTGCCACGTTCAAAGAAGACATTATTTGAACCCTGTTAAAAAGGCAATATCTATGCGCGTTCCAAAGACATCGCGATGTAGGAAAGGCAGGCCTATAAACGCCTGGATCAGACAAATGCGGCCTCAGTAACCGAGTGATCCAAAATATTTTCTGAGGTCAAATAGGCGAACCCCACAGGCGGATCAGTAGAAATGCGGTGAAGTGGGAGGGTTGTGATCCCTTATTTTCGGATCATAACCTCGCTGATAAAAGGAAGAAGAAGAAGAAGAAGAAATATCGCCACACCCTTCTTTGGGCTTTAACATGTGCCTTGGTGCTTCATCAGTGTCAAGCCACTGCGCAGATCATCGACGACTATCATAGAGGATCCACTTCTTATCACACTTAACAATTCTATGCAGAAATGAGAACCTTTTAGCTTCCAACCGCAACATCTTGTTCGGGGCAATCAAAGCTTTGTATCCATTCCTTTACCGGTTACGTACCAATTTCCGAGTGATCATAGACCTGATGAACCTTTACCTATTTTCGGAGGAACATTTGAATTTTTCAGAGTTGACAGCACAGATGTGGTGAAGAGCTTTTTGTCGGTTAAATCGAATGCTGTGGGACTTGACGGCATTCATCCACCTTTTCTTAAAGCAATATTGCCTTCTCTATTGCCGTGCATTAAACGTATTTTCCATATGATTTAAACGACAGGCGTTTTCCCGGACCAATGAAAAATGGTAAAAATTATTCCAATACCAAAAAACTCCAAAGGAGAAGAGTTTAGGCCCATATCTATACTGCCTTTTCTGTCGAAAGTCTTTGAAAGAATTATGCAGAAACAAATGAACACATACCTATTTAAGTAGACACAAAATATTTGTGTCAAATCCATCAGGGTTTCGTCCCAAGCATAGCTGTACTGATACATTCAATAATGTTGTCGATGATATAAGGCATGCCTTAGACGCTGACGAAGTAAAGTTTTTGGTTATGCTGGATTTTTCTAAAGCATTCGATACCGTCGATCACTCCATTCTTTGCAAGAAGCTCTCGAGACGTTTATAATTTTTCTTCTTCAGCGATTAAACTATTATATTACAATCTTATTTATGCGAAAGAAAGCAAGCTGTATATGTTAATAATAATAAGTCTGTCTTTCTGCCAGTATTAAGAGGTGTACCTCAAGGTTCCATTTTGGGCCCGCTTCTGTTCTCGCTATATATAAACGACTTGGCGAGTATTGTATCAATTGCTCGGTGAAAATGTATGTCAATGACGTGCAACTGTGCACACATCGTAAATGAGGACCTAAACAACAGTTTGAGTGGTCCCAAAGGAATGGCCTTATTCTCAATCCAAAAAAGTCGAAATGCATTGTCATTTCTCGAAATGTTTTAGACATGGCTTATTTCCCAAGTTTATTTATCGGAGGTGCCCCCATTATTTTTAGGTATTATTTTTACCAGAACACTAACCTGGGATGACAATATAAACTGCACTGTGAGGAACTGTCACACTTCGAATGTTGTGGGCTACACAACATTTTATTCCTTTATTTACAAGAAAAATGCTGGTCGTTCCAATACTAATATACAGATGTGAAATCTATTGTGATGGTGACGCTGCTAACGTAACCTTATCTAACATGGGTAGATCTCAGATGACAGATAGCTAGAGAGAGAAAGATTGGTCTTTGTAGTTGTTTGAAACTCAGATATTATATTTCAGAAAAGGCTGGTACATACGCACTAATTATGTTTTCTCCTAGGGTAGGGTTGGGAATTCGTCGAAGTTAATTTATGAGCTTCTTCAGATATTATTCTACTCACTAAGCATGTGACTGTTTATACCTGTACGTACATAATAAATCAGGAAGTACACCAAAAATATCTTCAATGCACATATGTTTATCCAAAACGGAGGGAGCATGACATAGCTGAAGACTTGATATTGGTCAGAGCATGGAATGATAAATCCACTACTTTGTATTACTCTGGGCCAGGTAAAGAGAACTAAATCATACAAATAGCTGATTTCATCAGTGTAACAATGCTTTAGCTCTATTAGGCATCCTGACCCAGAAGATGTAATATTGTACCACAGTGAGCAAGATCTAAGCGTAGTGGAAAGCTAAAAGTGATATCTATCAAGGGGATTCCATAGTTTTGTATCGATATCTACCAGTCTGCACAAGAGCATTTTATTTTGAAAAAATCTGCGTTCTTGAGTACGGGCTCAGTAGTGTTTGTTGTAGATTTCCAAAGCAAAATAAAGGACTTGGATTCCAACCATAGTCTAAGCACAGGATAGAAACGACGTGCCCACATGCATGAACTCATTGGGGAAATCAGGAAGGCTTAATAGTATATTTGCGCCGACCTTTGCCTACATTTACCACACCACATTTACATGCATTACGTAACCACATATTCAGTCCACAATTACATGTCATTTCAGATAACTTTATTTTATATGTTATCCTTTATATTATGTTATGTTATGTGTGGCTTTGCGTACACATAGTCAACTTCACTCCTGTTTAAACAGCAAAGTGTCACTTCCTTTTTCTTTTTAGGAATTCACGAAAACAATTTTAAATAAACTTTCTTATGTAGTACGAATTCCTTTTAACAGATGACATCACCTAGTTACTTCGATTCTACGTCATAATCCGCTTGAGGAGCTAGTTTCTATGTGCGAGTCGAGAGTGCTTTTACTCTGCTGCCGCTGATAAACCCAAAATATTAAGGAACAATAGGAAATTATTCGTATTTAACCCTAAATTCATAAACATGGGTCTCACAGACCCTCTCATTTGAGAAATCAGTCATAGCATGCTGTGTGAAAGATACAAACACGTGCACCTCAGTACCTTCCTAAAGAGTTTATTTGTTTATTCTCTTATATATTTAAAATAAATGTTCTTTGAAGTAAACTATGTGTTTTTTTACAAAAATATTTATAAATAGTAAATAACATAACTTTGAAGATTAGGGGTCTCACAGACCTAAATTTATGAACGATGTAACAATGAATATAGTTTATGAATCTAGGGTTAAACTGACTTACATTGCTGGAACCTTTTAAGACTGTTGTATTAATGTCTTTTATTGGCAGCCATAGCTCATCTGTGCAAAACTGTCCCGTTCGGGAATTCCTCTTAAATACTTTTGGTTCCAAATAGCATGTCACAGAGCCTTAAATGTTAAAGATATAATTTTTATTTACAAACGTCATTTTTGTTTGATTGCCTTACCTATATTCCTTTTCGATTCACTACTAGTGAGTTGTGGTACTTCCTCCATCTTGGCATTTCCAGCTTTTGACTTCACAAGAGCCTCATCATCTTTGGCCTTAGTACTTGAATCCACAACTTTTTGTACAAGTGATGAGCTTCGTTCTTTCAACGACCTATATGTCTTATTAAATCTGTTAAAACTCTGGAAAATAATTTTGATTTGCTTATTTTAAAATCTAAACATAAAACTTTGGAGTAAATTTCTACGAAAAACATGCAATGGTTCTCTCGAAAGCCATACAAAATAAGGTCATACATCATATTGGAATTATTTTTGCTTGAAAATGAATATAATAAAAACCTGTTGGAAATATAAGCAAATAATATTCTTAGAAAAACATGCATGTTTACTCCGCTTCCTTCTGCGGTGGTACTCTTAGCTGCTTCATCCACTGCATATATGAAACGGAATAAAGTGTTCCAATGTCTGGCCTTTGAGTTCCTATTGCATTGAAATATAGTTCAATGGGTAATTTTGGGTGTAAGGTGGAACTCAGGCCAAATTATTTCCAATTACTCTTGTTAACATGTTTTTTGAAATGCAAATAAGCCGGACTTACCCTTATAACGTAAGGCTTTACTGTAGTCACCCCTCTTAATTCTAACTTGTTTTTTATTTTTCTTTAAGCAACAGAAACTGGTGAGGGGAGAGACCTACAGTTTTGTGTAGTTTTCGAATAGCAATATTTTTGAAAAGCTTTCAATTCTCATGACACTGACACTCTCCGAGAAAAAAATTATGTTTCCTCCGATTCGAAACCTGGACTTAAGTTAGATTAGGTTAGGTTGAGTAGCGTTATGAGGTTAACATAAAATACCAGGCACCATAGTGGGCCCATCGCAGAACGGCAGAAAAGCCTAAGCCAATTTTCCCATGCACTTGCAGAATTTAAATAAATTATTGATTTGATTCAACGACCCAACATCTTTAAAAAGTTTCTTTCAATGTGTTTTAGTTTGATTTTTATCGAGAAGCTAAGAGAAGGTACGCAAAATTGATGGTTTTAATGCCCTGAGGATTGTGCGGCACCTGACTATTTCAAATTTTGTGACGTAAGACTGCACCAGAGTTTAGCACAGCTTGACTGTCAATATAGATGGTGAGATTCTTTTCGGATATTGATCTCATCTAAAGTAATTCCGAAGCGTTGAGTACAGCTAGAATCTCTGTTTGGAACATACTACATGTTTCCGGAAGTCTCAGTGCCACCTTCAGGCTTATATCTCTTTATATCTTATACTTATACTTATATCTTTACTGCAATTTCATTGCGGAAAAAGACTACCTTCCTTTGCCAATCCTCCCTATCAGGGCGCATTACCTAGTATAGTGTATCGAAGTCTAGGGTACCAAGGATTTCATCCGATTTTTCAGGGACATCGTGAAATGATTCCCTAAGAATGAAGCTGCGCCCCACATTAATAGTTTTAAAGAGACTTACGTATACGTAAGTGAACCGAAGCACACTATTGCCTATTTGTAATTTTATTTGTAGGTCTAGGTAAAGTTAAGTTAGGTTAGGCTGGCTGTCTGACGCACTTAGACCATTAAAGGTCCATTGTGATGGCATGGATCTACCATTAGAAAACTTCGAAGTAATTCGTTTTCCTTTATACTCGGGTGGCTCATCACGCCGGAGCATTTGATAAAGCGATGTATGCTCATGACGCCTAAGGACGCCAAATCGCCGATGTCATCAAAGAAGGGAGCCCAGCGATAGGGCTGGACATGTGATGAGGGATGGTTTGCTCCTCCTCCTCGTCCCCACAGCTCCTGTAGAAATCGTTAGAGAAGAGGCCAAGTCTTTTGGCATGTTGGTCTATAAGACAGTGTTCAGTGGGGACACCGATAACGCAGCTGATCTGTGATCGCTTTAGCTTAACCAACTCGGCACCACGTTTCTGGCCCAGTTTAAGCCAGATCTGTCTTGAAATATGACACGCTGATCCGTTTTCCCATCTTCGGTTAGTCTTGCTAATAGCGTTCAGCTAAAGTAGATGCTTACATGTAGCGAGAGACATATGCAGGGATTGCCTATCAGGCAGAATCCTTAGAGTTGTACCCTATCTGGCGAGCTCATCCGCCCTGCAGTTTCCCGGAATGTCCCTGTGGCCTGGCACCCAGCAGAGGTGAATGTTGAACTGCTCTGTCATCTCCGTAAGAGACACATGGTAATTTAAGGCGGCATCTAAAGTGTAGGAGCGCGATTCCAGTGACTTGATTGCCGCCTGAGTGTCAGTGAAAATGACAGATAGTAGGAGTATATTACATTTGAGCCAGGAGAGGGCTTCTTTAATCGCCGTGATTTTTGCCTGAAAAGCGCTATAATGATCCGCGAGGCGTAAAGAGATGCTCTGGTTGAGCTCTCGGAAAAAACACTACAACCCACCCCACCTGGTCTTAGAGCCATATGTTAAGAAATGAACCGAACTGCCATCAACAGGTCTAACTGATACAGAAGCATTTCTACTGCAGCCATGGACGTAGTGCGTCGAGCACCCAAAATCGCAATACAGGCTGTTCTTTGTACAATGGCCAGCATATCCGTATTATTCACAATTGTTGCTTTTCACCACACAAGAGAGCTATACGTAAGGATGGGTCTGACTATCATGATAGCCAATGCATCATTGCTGGTTTCAGGTTCCACTTTTTCTCGCTGTCCTCTTGTAAATGAAAAGAGCATTGTAAGCCCTACGAACTCTTACCTGTATGTTGAATTTCCAGTTTAGTTTTCCATCTAGGACAATACCAAGATAAGATACGTACGAGTATATCTTGCGATTCGAAAGGAAAGCTGCACTGCCTACTTTGGCAGTGTGAAGGGTAGTTTCTTTTACTGTATGGTACCAATTCTGTTTTACCCGGTTTGACGTGAAGTCCTCTAGCTCATTGTCCCATTCTATTAAGAGCTGATTCTATCATTTCCGCTGAACTAACATCACCACCTCATCCGCATAAGCAACGACGCTTATACATCTATTACTTTGTTCCTTAGGTACACTATCAATGACCCCAGTGGGGAATAGCAAAAATCAACCACTCGAGTATAAAAAGGAATACGAGTAACATCGATGTTTTTCCTACCACTGCACCAAAGAAAGGTTCCTGCTTGGTAGTACAATGGACCGAAAAGTATGCGTTCTCAGGGATTAGGGTTTCCTTGGTAAACTGTAGCCAAGAGTGGAATTAGTGACGATCATTTCTCTGAGCCAGTTATTAATGCTATGCTCGACATGCGACTTTCCAGGGCATGTTTGATGGTCCTCCCTTTTCCGGCCGCTAGTGCTAATTCCTTATAGGGAAGGGCCTTTCAAGTGCCTGTCTGTAGTCTGTAGTCTTGCGTTGAAGTGTGGCCTGGCTAACCTACATTAGGCATGAATATCACCCGCACTTCCCTCCATACCACTGGTATGTCCAATATGGTAGCTTAACCTTAGACAATGCTTAAACAAATTCTCTAATCCTGTTTCTAACCTCGACTGGAGCCTTTTTGCAGCATGGCTGATTAAATGCCGTCAGGTCCTATTGCTTTGTACCATGCTGATCACATAATAGCCCAACGCAGATTCTTCCAAGTAATGATATTCTCTACCACCTCCTCTGTTGACATGCTAATATTATCTGAGTACCCATTTATTATAGAATCCATTGGTGTTCTGCTTCCTCGAAAGTGAGCTTCAACCAGGGTTTCTAATACTTCCTCGCTGATTTCACGTTTTTTTTTTATTCCAGCATATTGCGGAGTCTGGAATCTTCACTAGCATTGGCGATAGACTCAGAGAATTAAGTTCACGATTTTCCTTTAGATCGCCTAATTAAGTACTTAAACTCTCTCTAGCGCTCTATGCATATATTCATCCCATGTAATACCCTCCCCTGCTACGTTTACCCTGTTGAACTGCTTGCTTAGTATTTTGAATTCTGCCTGCAAAATGTTAAACCTACCATAGAATCGAGAACCATGGATATACATACATAAATATGCGGATCTTTAATGAGATCATAGGTCTCGATTTAACAATTAGTTTACAAATTTAACTCAATATTCTTCTTTCGTTCACATCAAGCTATGAATGTGCATTGTGCATATGTATATGCATATTGTGAAGTACGGGGAATAGAGAGTGGTGAAACCTAACTTTTGAAATGTTGCTTATAAATTTGCACTTAATACGCACTTCAACATATTTTTTGGAAATCCAGTATACCGAATGTATGTAGTAAGTAAGTAAGTAAGTAAGTAAGTAATTTTATTTTTCAAATTCATGTACAGATACATAGATTTTACAATATAAATTATACAAATAAATTAAATTTGGCCTTGGTTTGAAACCGTCTGCCAGATGCCAACTTTCTATTATTCTTCTTATTCACACAATCTTGATTAATATATTTAAATGAAAGAATATGAAAACAAAATTAAAACTTTTGGTTATTGGGGTATAAATTTAAAATTTTTGTAAAAGAAATTTAATTGCCTGAACAAAAATGGAGTTTTGACTAACGAGATATATTGTATAGGTAAACGTTAGGGTAAAATATGTTAGAAATCAATATAATCTTTTCTGTATTTTTGTGCTTCAATGCAATATTCGACAAGAAGTTTCCAGTTCCTCCCATTCAGAATACTTATAGAATCTGTTTCGCTTAATTTTGGCTTTTGGAAATATACAAATCTTAATTCCTTTAAAATCGGGCATACAGATAGAAAGTGATAAGAGGTTTCCTGTTCTTGCATGTTGCATAATGAGCAGAAAGAATTTCGGTCAATAAAATATGGCCTATAATTTAGATCGAGGAGCTCTTCCCTGTGGGCGCCGTGGCGTAAGTGGTTAGTGTGTCGGATCACTACGCATGAGGTTCCAAGTTCGAATCCCAGAAAACACCAAAAAGTTTTTTTCACGGTCCCACCTCTCGCGAGCGTCTGACAAACATCCGAGAGTATTGTTGTCGCGAAAAAGCTTCTCAAACCGCCGTTCGGACTCGGCATTAAACTGTAGGTCCCTTCCATTCGTGTGAAAAATATAACGCACACTACATGGGTGGTTGCGAGAAGCTAGGCCCTGGCACTTTAAAGAGCTGTTGTGCCGAATATTTTAGCTCTTCCCTTAGACGGAAAATTTGCGAAATCTCATATAAGCTCCGTTCGTCTGAGAAATAGTTCCGGTCGCACAGGTTATACTCAAGTTTTGGGTACATGGATCTGCGAGAAGAGCCTTTAGCTTCCTCTATTAGATCTGATCTTATTTTCTCATCTAATATTATAAGAGCATTTAATAAGCTTTCTCTTAGAAATCCATTTCGCATGTCTAATGATTGCACTGAACATCCACGTATCAGAAATATGTCCTCCCAGTTCTTAAACCAGCTGATATTTTTTTCTATGCTATGTTTCGCTAGTAATTTTGGAAGGCGATTGTCACCGTAGGAGAGAACTTTGATGATGTATTCGAAGTGCATTTTCAAAGTAAATAGAAATATAGGTGAGAGACCAGTTTCTAGGAGAAGCATGTAATTGGGAGTTGTCTGTGGTAAACCAAATGTTTTTTTGAGGAAAACGCGTTGCAATTTTTCTATCTCATCATGCTGTTGATATCCCCATACTTGAGAACCATATGTCATAATAGATCTTAAGGCTGCTTCAAAAACTTTGAATTTAACGCTATGCGCAACATGTCTGTTTCTGAATAAGCTTTTCCATGTTGAGTTTATTGCTGCCAAAGACTTTTTAAACTTATTTTGGAAATGTTTTTTGGGAATAAGTTGTGGTGTCAGTATCATACCCAGATAGCTGTACTCCTCGACGACTTCCACATTTTCTCCATTTAGAATCCATCTCTCATTTCTGCAGTGTCTGCCTCTCCCTGTTCTGAAGATCATTACTTTAGACTTTGATGTATTAATCACCAAATTCCACAGTTTGCAATATATATTTAGGCTGTTTATCATGAGTTGAAGGCTATTAGGCGAATCAGCGAGTAAAACCAAATCATCGGCATATAGAAGGCATTTTATAGTTAGTCCAGCTATTTGTATTCCGTTTGGCAAGGCGTCAACTATATCATTGATAAATAAGGCAAAGAGCAATGGCGATAGCAAACAACCTTGCCGCACTCCACTTATGGTTCTAAACCACTCTGACAGTTGCTCACCATCCCATACCGCCGACATAGTGTTTTCATAAAGATTTTGTAATACCTTTGAAATTTTCGATGATAAGCCCAATACATTTAGCTTATAGAACAATGCTCTTCGATCAATGCTGTCAAAAGCTGCTTTAAAATCGACAAACATTGCATACAGTTTTTTCCCGTTTTTGAGGTAGTAATCGACTATATTTTGTAAGGCGAAAAGGTGATCGATCGTAGAGTAGCCTGCGCGGAACCCTGCTCGAAACTCATTTAGCAATTTGTTTTCTTCTACCCACACTTCAAGCCTTTTCAATATGACACCTGTGAAAATTTTGGCAATAATATTTATAAAAGAAATGCCCCTATAGTTTTCAACATTATTTATATCACCTTTTTTGTGTATTGGAAAAATTAACGAATTTTTGAAACTTTGAGGTACTTCAGCTGTGTGTAGTATTTTGGAATAAACTTTAGCTAAATGTTCTAAAAATATTTGGGGAGCGTTTTTAAAAAATTCATACGAAACTCCGTCATCTCCTGGTGCCTTATTATTTTCTGCTTTGTCCAAAATCAAGCGAATCTCATCAGGGGTGATATCCTGCTCAAACGAGTCTAAAATCATTAGATTTTCAGCGAACTGTAATGGCTCTGGGATTAGTACTGGGTTTAAAAGTTTTTTGAAATAAGAAGCCAAAATATTGGCATCTAAATTCTTTCCTATCTTAAATTTGTTGCCATTTATTTCCTTAACTATTTTCCAGAACTGAGATGAATCTTTTACACAATTTAAGCTTTTTGCTATTTCCGAAAAGTACTTGCTTCTACTCAATTTGCAAACCTCTTTGTATTGCTTATTAGCCTTAACATAAGCGTTTCTGAAAAATTCGCTATTTCTGGTCCTTACTAATTTAAGAAGTTTAAATGATTTGGCCCTAGCTTTTTCGCAATCAATGCTAAACCACTTTTGTTTCCTACGTGCAATGTATCCTCTTTCAGTAAGAGAGACCGAGTTTTTAATAGCTTCTATAAAAATATCAATTGAGCGGCTTGTGCTTGCTTGACTTAAGTCAATTTGTTCTGTAAGTTGACTTAGTCTTGCCTTATAGCTTTCCTTCTCCTGTTCCCTCCAAAAAAGTCTAGGTAGAAGATGGATATCAGTTTCCGGCCTAACATTTCCTATCCTTACGGCTACGGATATAGGCATGTGGTCGGAAAAAGTTTGTGTACCCACATTGAAATCCAGTATTTTTCCAAACCAATCTCCCCTTATACCACAGTAATCCACAACTGATGCCCCTGGACCTCCAACAAAAGTTAATTTCCCTAGAATGTAACCATTTGTTGAACCGTTTAGAACAAAGATATCAAAGTTTTGAAAGAGCTCCAAAAGTTTTTTCCCATTTCCGTTAATAATTTTATCTTTTGAATGACGAACCACTCTAATTTGCTCACCAAAAAATATTTCTTCACTTTCTGTCTGTTGGTCTGCGATCCGCGCATTAAAATTGCCAATTAGCATAACATTGTTTACATCTAAATTGT
Source organism: Brachypalpus laphriformis (assembly GCA_945910035.1). Taxonomy (NCBI): domain Eukaryota; kingdom Metazoa; phylum Arthropoda; class Insecta; order Diptera; family Syrphidae; genus Brachypalpus; species Brachypalpus laphriformis. Next base: position 109,548,511 of record OX246756.1, read on the forward strand.
TAAGTAAGTATTCTAAACTACGATAATCTTGCTCCCAGTCATTGCAATTCAAATAAATAGGAAATATGTAATAAAATTCATTTAAAATTGTTATTTTTAATGCTGCCCGATTTTCAATCGATGTGAAACTACAATTTTTATAAATAGATTTATACCCAAAAAGATATCCACCAATTGCCCGCCCACGAGTATGCACTCGTGTAGCTGGGATCCAGGACAATCTAAAGCCCGGAAAATACTTTTCAAATTCTCCATAATTGTTTTGCATTACATGTGTTTCACAAAGAAAGAAATAATCAAAGCAATTTATATAATTAAAAAAGGACGGAAAAAGGACTTTGTTTCTCAAACCCCCTACATTATAAGATAATAAATTTAAAAGACCCACATCTGATTCGAAATTTGTTTCGTTATATATTTGTTTACTATTTTTCTGGCAGACGTTTCTTTCTCATGCAAAGTTGCTCCGCAATATTTGATGCATAGCTTCAGGCGTTTGATTATTATCAACGACTTTCTTTTCCTGGTTGTTGTCTCCACTAGCGTTCGTCCCTCCATCTGTTGACTTTAATAATTCTGCGTTTGTGAGGTTGAAGCTTGAATACATTTCGCTCAGAATCACATAGCCATCGGTTCTGTCAGCAAGCAGTCCCCTTTCACGGCACCAATTAAATACTCTCCCCTCTACCACCAATGATTCACCTTTGATTTGCATCTCTACATTCGCTTTGCTGTTTTTTATGGCCTTTCGTACACGAAGTAGTGATTGACGCACTTTTCTCTTTCCTAGTGGAAAATCTCTATGAATCAACATGCCAGTACCTTTCAGTTTGTTTGAGTTGAGCAGCATTTCGTCGACGTAATCTTTGGAGTTTGTTTCCACCAGAATATTCGCAGTTTGATATTTCGAGGCTAGCATTCGAATTGCGTTTATGGGAGCAGGCTTATCGGGAACCAGTGAAGAGAACAACTTATATACTTCTTCACGAGGATTGATGTTAGGATGTTTGGCAAAACGTACTATAAGATTCTTTTCGGCAGACTTTTTCGCAAGGAATTCAACCTCTCTCTTAAGGGCATTGCATTGATCTTTCACTTCCTCCAGTTTTGTTGTCAGCTCCAAATTTTTCTTTCTAAGCTGTTGGATCTCTTCATGAACTGTTTTGATGTCATCTTTAGTTGCTAAGTTTGCATTTTTTTGATCCAGAAGATCTCCCATAAACTTTTTCAGATCGTCTATTGACATTTGTCCCACTGCCATGATTGTTTTGTTTGTTGTTGTTGTTATTTGTTGTTTTTTCGGTAAATAGATGCTTTGTTCGGGCGAAGTCATAGAAAGGGGTCTTTTTCCACTCATTTACACTTTAGTTTATTGGTACGGATTTGCCTTTTATGAATTTTGTTTACATAACACTGTTATATACAATTCTATAACAACTTCAGCTAAATAGATTTGTTATTTTAAATATAAAATCACTTTTTTTCGAGAGCGTATTCGATATAGGTTGTCAAACGGTAGTGCATGCGATCATATGAAAACACAAGCGTTTTCACTCAGCTGAGGCCTACCAACTCCTACTCTCAACCTCCACGCGGTGACAGCCGGGTGCCTAGTACCTTAATCCAAGAAATGGGTAACCAACCCCGTTTGGCGGATTCTTGGTGGCAGCAGATGAGAGAGGGGGGGAAGAGTGCTTTTCTCACTAGAGCACTTCTTCCTGTTCCAGGCGGCAGCGGACGAATTCCCTAGACGGAGTCAACGGTGGCGTCTATAGTTCCAGTTAGGTTGAACTTAGTGAATACCTTGCGCGAGCTGCTTCGACGTATTCGGATCACAGGTCGGTAAGGAATTTCCAATGTTGGTCAGGACATTGGAATAGAGATGGTGGCGGAGGAGCCCTTAATGGGCCAACGGCAGCGCTCATACTTCCGTAGTGGACTACTGGCACCGGTGTACCCGGCCCCTCGTCCTAGGGGAATAATTAAGGAACTGGCCCTCCAGGTTGGGGGTTGTGCCGTCGGGGTAACTTCCCTACCACGTAAAAAACGCATGGTTCCGAAACAACCAAAAGCCTCGGATAAGGATGACCCAACTAATGACGACCCCAGCAAACGAAATAAGGACAACGACCTTCGGATCTGTACGTGGAATGTTCTGTCCCTTTACAGACCACGTGCAGCCGAACAACTAGCAGAGGCCCTAGACTGCTATAAAGCAGATATTACCGCCATCCAGGAAGTGCGATGGGATGGGCCAGGCAAAAAGAGGATGAAAAACTGTGACATCTACTACGGTGATTGCTACAGAGGCAACAGGCAACGCTTATTCGGATGCGGATTTGTCATACGCGGCAGACTTAGGCAAGAAGTCTTAAGCTTCCGACACGTGAGCGAGCGTATTATGACGATCCGGATCAAGGCTAAATTCGCTAACATAAGCCTAATTTGTGTTCATGCCCCCACAGAAGAAAAGGACCCTGCCTCCAAAGAGTGTTTCTACGAGCTCCTCGACAAAACATACGAGCAATGTCCTAAATACGACGTTAAGATCGTATTGGGCGATTTTAACGCCAAAATAGGAAAGGAGGACGTCTTCGGTAGAGCAGTCGGTAAGCATAGCCTACACGATACCACGTCTGATAACGGACTAAGGCTAATTGATTTCGCTGTGGAGCGAAATGTCACCATAGCAAGCACATGGTTTCCTCATCTCGATATTCATAAGCAGACATGGCGGTCCAATGATCATGTCACGATCAACCAAATTGATCATATTGCGATCGACGCAAGGCATGCCTCCAGTATTCTGGATGTCCGGACCTTCCGAGCGGCCAACATAGACTCGGATCATTACCTTGTTGTAGCCAAGGTACGAATGCGGATATCCCAATCTGAGCAACAAAGAAGAATTACTGTGAGAAAATTTAACGTCGAAAAGCTACAATCGCAAGAGACCGCCAGACTCTTCGCTGAACGCGTATCCCGAAATCTCTCAATCACCCCTATACCGCCAGCATCAAGTGCCGAAGACCAGTGGCAACGCTGCCAACATGCCATCAGAAACGCCGCGACTGATGTGCTGGGTCTCGCTCGCCCACCACCGCGAAACCCCTGGTTTGACGAAGAATGCCGGCGAGTGCATGCAGCAAAACAAGAGGCATACAAAGCGGCGCTGCAAAGGAAGATGAGAGCTGCTCGTGAGCTCCACGAGCAAAAGAGACGGGAAGAACATCGGCTTCTCCAAAAGAAGAAGAAAGAGCATGAGAAGCGCGCGTTTGAGAATATCGAGAGTCTATACTCCAGGAACAATGTACGGAAGTTTTACCAAAAGGTAAAAAGAACGTGTCAGAGAAGTAATACCCGTACAGAAACCTGTAGAGATGAGAATGGAAACCTCGTAGTAGAATCACAGTCGGTGCTGAGAATATGGAAAAACTACTTCTGCAGACTGTATAACGGCGACGAAGACCAACATCCCGCTGTCAGGCAGAATGAACCATTCAACATGGACGATGATAGTCAAAATTTCCGTCCACCTGACCAAAACGAAGTGAGGATAGCAATATCCAAGCTAAAATCGAACAAGGCTGCTGGACCTGACGGTTTACCGGCCGAACTTTTCAAGGCAGCTGGGGATGAATTGGTAGAGTGCATACACCAACTCATTTCTAATATTTGGTCAGAGGAGTGTATGCCTGATGAATGGAATCTCAGCATCGTTTGCCCGATCCACAAGAAAGGAGACCCCCTCAACTGCGCCAATTATAGAGGCATCAGTCTCCTCAACATCGCGTACAAGATCTTTTCTGCGATATTGTGTGAACGCCTGAAACCTTTTATCAACAGCCTGATTGGACCCTATCAGTGCGGTTTCAGGCCAGGAAAGTCCACCATCGATCAAATCTTCACACTTCGGCAGATCCTGGAGAAAACCCAAGAATTCCAAATCGATACTCACCACCTCTTTATCGATTTCAAGGCCGCCTATGACAGCATCTATAGAGAAGAGCTTTATAGAGCCATGTCTAGTTTTGACATCCCTGCCAAACTTGTCCGCCTGTGCAGGCTGACGATGGAGAACGCTCGCTGCTCCATCAAGGTCGGTAATGACCTCACCGAGACCTTTGATGTCAAAAAAGGCTTTAGACAAGGTGACGCGCTGTCATGTGACTTCTTCAATATTGTACTTGAACGGATTGTGCGGAACTCACAAGCCAACACCGGAGGCACAATCTATTACAAGTCTGTACAACTGCTTGCATACGCTGACGATATAGACATTATCGGAAGATCTCAGCGGGCTGTCACCGGTGCTTTTGCAAGCATTGAGGCGGAAGCGGCCAAAATGGGTTTGGCGATAAACGAGGGCAAAAGCAAGTATAGCTGTCAACTAGAAGGGAAAACCAACATCGACGAATTGGACAAAACGTCACCGTGGGCAGCTATAACTTCGAGGTAGTAAGGGACTTTGTCTACCTTGGCTCTGCTATAAATTCAGCAAACAAAATCAGCGCAGAAATCAATCGAAGAATAACTCTTGCCAATCGCTGTTTTTTTGGGCTTATAAGGCAATTCAACAGTAAAGCCCTCTCTCGAACAACTAAGGAGACTCTATATAAGACCTTGATCATCCCAGTCCTGCTTTACGGCGCTGAAACATGGACTTTATTAAAAGAGGATGAAGATATCCTTGGTCGCTTCGAGAGAAAAATTCTTTGTAAGATTTTCGGTCCCGTTTGCGTTGACGGGTTTTGGAGGAGAAGATTCAATCACGAACTATACGAGCTGTACAGCGACATCGACCTAGTCAAAAAACTGCGTATTGGACGTCTGAGATGGCTAGGACATGTAGAGCGAATGGACACCAACGCTCCGGCCCGCAGAGTCTTCGAATCTAACCCCGAGGGACGACGCAGTAGAGGGAATTATCGCCGTAGGTGGCGCGCACAAGTTCAAGGGGACCTCGACCAACTTGGAGTGCGCAACTGGAGGCAATTAGCTAAAGACCGAGCTAAATGGAGAGGCTTGTTGGTTGAGACCCAGGTTCACCCCGAACTGTAGCGCCACCTAAGTAAGTAAGTAAGTATTCGATATAGGTTTCACTTAAAGCTCACCAGAGTTGCCACCGAATGTATGTATATTACATATAATTCCGTAACTTCATGTATTGTTCTCCCTACCTATTCCTGTTCCATTCAGGCTATGTACTCTACAATCGAAATTACTCGATGGAAGTACCCCTTGCAATTGTATTGGGATAGCAATATTAAACGTAAACTGCAATGTCCAAATTTACACAAGAGCTAAAAACAACATCCCACCGGCAATCACTGACGATTATACATGGCAAAGGGATACATTGCTGCAAAGTGAGAAATGTTGAGTTTTTTCTACTTCTGCTGTAGCGTTTTTCAATTTTCGCTACAAACCTAAGCAACTGCTCTGTTTACCATTTTACAGGGATCGTGTGTCTACTCGCTCTAGATCTTATTACTCTTATTAACGCACATATAAATAGAAACTAAAGTGTAAGAAAAAAAGATTGCAAATTGCCCCTGCGGTGATTTTTTAATGCTTCATTTTCGGATAATCAAATTTCAACTTTTATAAAATGCGCTCGCGGTCAGTGCCGAATGATGAGTATTTGTTCAAACTGTACATGCATTGCCTAGCATAGATCACAACCGCATGCGGAACGGAAAATTCTAACTTCGAATTCGACAATGGAAGCGGAAGTGCAGATGATAAACGGAAAATAAATATGGGATTCAAGTGGGGATACATTTTCAAAAAATGTACAAAGGGGGAAGGTGAATAAAAATAATTAAATTAGTGGTGAAGCGATTACGATTAATTTTAATCGACGATTATCAGTGCCATAACATAACGATTTTCATTCCGAACTTTTTGGAATCCTATTTCAATGCCAATACTGCCAAGAGCAGCATGCAGTTTGAATTTAATCGTGTTACATTGAAATTGAAATAGTATTTCGACTGATATTTGCAAAGTAAGCTTATGAAGGAAATAGTTTATTAATTTAGTATGACCAATTTTAGTGTCTTTTAGTGGAAAAGCCGTGATAATCTTGCTGTCGTTCCACTGGCTTCGGTGTCAAGCAATATAATAAATTTCTTGAAGAAGTCGTCTCTTTAATTTCTTATAGCATTGTACACGCCAAAGTTCATTAGCAATGCTCATGGCCAGCTTCTTGTGGATGACGACAAAATTCTGCAGAGGTAGCGGCAGTATTGTGAAGAGCTTTGAAATGAACAGTTTCCCCGGCTATACTTTCCAAGAGCCACCCCTAACTGTGAAGAAATACCCGACATTACAGTCGAAGAAGTTAGTGAGGCGGTCAAATACTACAAAAAACGAAAAGCGGTTGGGCCAGATGAGATGCCCTCTGAGTTCTGGAAAAAGATGGGAGACGTCGGGTTCAGATGGCTCAGAATTCTCATCTCCAAATTCGTGAGAGGTGATCCAATGCCGAATCAATGGAGGGAAAGTTACCTCCTCCCTGTGTACAAAGGGAAGGGTGATACGCGAAACTGTGATAACTACCGTTCGATCAAGCTGATGTCACACACCATGAAGATCGTTGAGCGGGTATTAGGTGGCCGACTGCGAAAAATAATACGGCTATCTGATGATCAGTGCGGGTTTGTCTCGGGTAAATCAACCACAGATGCAATCCAAAGTATAAGGATCATAATGGAAAAACATCGTGATTCCTTAAGGAATTTGCATATTGTATTGGTTGACTTTGAAAAGGCATTCGACAGACAACCACTAGATTTGTTATGGGTGGCGCTAAGACATCGAGGGGTTCCAGAAACCTATGTACAGATGATCATGGACATGTACGAGGGAGCAAAGACAAGAGTAAGATGCCCCGCTGGAGTAACCCAAGAGTTCCCAATCAAAGTCGGGGTACACCAGGGAAGCGTTTTAAGTCCTTTGCTCTTTATTACAGTCCTTGATTATCTGCTTGAAGGTAAAGTGATGGACCCCAAGGTACACCAGTTATTCTTTGCTGACGATGGAGCCATCATAAGTGAGGATCCTACATCCCTGCAACGAGCACTTGATGTGTGGGTGGACGTTCTGGAGAAAATGGGTATCGCGTTAGTTCAAAAAAACCAGAGTACTTATGCTGCCCGTTCTCTGATCCACTCAGGCCTATTCCAGACATTTATTTGAATGGAACAGTGCTTCCCAAGTGCGAAAGGTTCAAATATCTGGGATCTGTGATCAATAGCAAAGCAACTTGTGATGACGACATCAATCATCGCGTAAGCGTAGGGTGGATGAAGTGGCGAGAAAATTCCGCTATCTTCTGTGACAGAAAAATGCCCCTTAAGTTGAAAGGAAGGCTCTACACCGCAGTTGTACGTCCAGCGCTCACATACGGTTCACAATGTTGGACGATGTACAAAAAGAATGAGAGTAAATTAACGGCAGCTGAGATGAAGATTCTTCGCATGACAGCAGGAGTGACAAAGCTTGATCGAATAAGAAGTTCGAAGATCCGTGGAAGCTTTCACATCAAGGAAACCATCGTACAAAAAATCGAGCGCGACCGGCTCAGTTGGTATTGCCACGTTCAAAGAAGAGATTATTTGAACCCTGTTAAAAAGGCAATATCAATGCACGTTCCAAAGACATCGCGATGTAGGAAAGGTAGGCCTATTAACGCCTGGATCAGACAAATGCGACGACATCGGCATTTCATTGGCCTCAGTAACCGAGTGATCCGAAATCGGCAGGCCTGCCGATATTTTCTGAGGTCAAATGGGCGAACTCCACAGGCGGATCAATAGAAATGCGGTGAAGTGGGAGGGTTGTGATCCCTTATTTTCCGATCATAACCTCGCTGATAAAAGGAAGAAGAAGAAGAAGAAGAAGAAGGTAAAGTAAAATCTAGCCAATTTTAGTTGCAGGGAAGTTATTAGTGCGTCTGGCAAACAGATGGCACCATGTGAATCGTCTGGGACCTACATATTCAAACCATTCTGTTCTTTTATTTAATACTAGATTCAGGTGGTTATAACAACTATACAGATTTTGGAAAAAAATTTAACGGGGTATCAGGGGTAGGAGGGGAAGTCGGTTTAGTGGTTAGAAATCCCACACTGTTACTGAGTACGAGCTCAGTTTCGGCCTTAAAAGATTGCCACTTTCCGATGCAAAAAAAAAGAGTTCATCAAGTAGGTACCTAGGCCTAGCTTCTCGTAAGCACTCGTGTTGTGTGCGTTATATTTTTCGCACGAATGAAAAAGACCTACAGTCTTATGCTTCTTACTTGTTTCTGAGAAGCTTTCTCATGACAACAATACTTTCGGATGTTTGTCAAACATTTGCGAGAGGTGGGATCTTGAAAATATTTTTTGTTGTTTCCTGTGATTCGAATATTGAACTTCACGCGCAGTGGTGCGACACATTAAATTTTATACCATATAGACAAGACATTCGGTCTATCAGCACCTTTTGTAATGCTAATGAAGTTGAAGGCATCTACCATATTACTTTGTCGCACTCTCTCCAATTTTATTAGAACTGCTTTCTTCAAAACAGTTTTAACGCTTTCGTTCATATATCATATTTTAACTAGTTTTGATAAATGGGTCATTCCATGGGTTGAACATTTTGAAGATTTTTTGACAAACATTCAATTACTGCACGGAGTAAATAAAGCACATAATACATAATGTGTTTTTGATATTATAGCATTCCTAGATACATATATATATTTTTTAAGATATAATAAAGTAAACCAAAATAATAAATTGACCTATATAAATTAATCGGTTTCAATTCAGATTCAAATCAAATGGGTCATCTAAAGCCCTAATTTTATTTTAGTACGGCACTCGAATAATGTCGCTTATTGTTTTCAGACTTATGTTAGGAAATTGCATGTTTTCGTGTGACGAATGGGTCACAAGAATGAGATGTTTTCAAATAGTCGTAGTAAATCAAAAAGTAGATTGCCTTTGTTAAATATTTAATATTATATCACAATATAATTAAATACTCTAATCTCAAATATCAAATCAAAACGCTTTGCGAAAATAAAATGCCCAAAAAGGACTTCAAACTTTGAAAAAAAAAATCGACCCATACTGGTTGAAGTGAAAATTTATGTTCAACTGAGCAAATACAAAAAAAGAAATATAATTTAATATTCGTATGTTTCGGACTACCACGGAACTTTAACAATACCTTAAGAGTAAAAGTTAAGTGATATCTGACGGTTTATTTTTATTGGTCAGGAGTCGTCTTCCATGGAATTCCCCAAATGCCCCCTCCCGGACGTAACATCTATGTTCTCTGCTGTAACATCTGCCCATCTCAGTCTATCTATTGTTACCAGCTTGCTGTCGATGCAATCGATTCTCTGTTTAACTGCGTCAACCCCTGTGACATTGTCTTTATTTTAGGTGATTTCAATCTCCTTGATCAATGGGTTCTTTCAAAGGACGAGTCTCACTTTATGGGTACAAATCCTCACATAAGCAGATCCTTCTCATTGGCTGCCTATACGACTCCGGCCTCATCAGTTGAGCGGCGTTACTAATAACTTAGGCAGGCAACTTGACCTTATTTTTTCATCAGATGCCGATAATTGTGTCGTCTCAGCTGGTAGCCATATGCTATCCACATTAGACCACTGCCACACACCCCTATCACTTATCTATTCCTACAGAAATGTCAATAAGACTCTATACTCTGAGAAATCTTGCTGTTTTCATTTCCGTAAAGCAGACTTTGCAAACTGAATATCCTGTTAAGTAACGTCAATTTCAACACTATCTTCGATGCCAGCAATTCAGATGATGTACTCGCATCATTTTATTCCGTGATGTTTAATTGTTTCATACAATCTGTCCCCTATGTGCACCAGAATAACTCTTCATCGTCCTCTCTCCGTAATGGGAGAAATAAACTCTGGCACATTTACCTTACACTCTCCTTCGAACTATAACTTTTCACGTTATCTCCATGCATATTCCCTCTTTTCTGAACCCTGAGAACATTTCTATCTCCACTATGTCGACCAAATGCAGTTTAAAACATAAAAAAAGTGAGACAATTATCCATCCACCATGAAATCGTCCAATACATACATCTTCGGGTAATCCTCAAATAATTGCAAACTTATTTGCCCATTTCTTTAGTCCATCATTTAGCATCCATACCTCAAAAATGAATCATAATTATATGAATAGCTCCGTCCAAAACCTCTTTGGTCTTTGTTGATATAACCGTGCGACTCATAAAAGAAAAGATTAATAAACTCAGAGGTAGATATTCTGCTGGTCCTAATAGTCTATCCCCACTAATTCTAAAAGAATGTATGACAGATTTCTTAAGGGAAGATCAACAACAACTAACCTAACAGAATACGTATTCAGTACTTTATGCGCGATGTAATGTGACAAAGAAGTCGACGTTATTGAAGCCGGCTTTAGTATATAAGCCTTCGAAAAAATTTCGCATAAAATAGTTTTTTAAAACTTAAAGCTCTTGGCTTCCAGTTGGGTTTCATTGTATGGATCAAATCATATCTCGATACTAGAAAAACGGCGAAAAAGTGCCGACATTCTATTTGTTCACCAGCTTTGATATTTATTAGTTATCAAGTGAAGCTTGTGTTAAGCTAAATAAATAAATAAATAAATGCTATCAAATACCACACCGCCTTTTTAGTTAAAAGTTCTTATAGATATAGCGGTACTTTTCTTATTAATCGGCTATCGAAATTTTTATTATATTTCTCGCCTATTACTACACCACATCTGACATATAAAATTAACAAGACACGTTTCTTTTACTTACTTACATACTTACTTAGATGGCGCTACAGTTCGGGGTGAACCTGGGCCTCAACCAACAAGCCTCTCCATTTAGCTCGGTCTTTAGCTAATTGCCTCCAGTTGCGCACTCCAAGTCGGTCAAAGTCCCCTTGAACTTGTGCGCACCACCTACGGCGAGGAGGTCCTCTACTGCGTCGTCCCTCGGGGTTAGGTTCGAAGACTCTGCGGGCCGGAGCGTTGGTGTCCATTCGCTCTACATGTCCTAGCCATCTCAGACGTCCAATACGCAGTTTTCTGACTAGGTCCATGTCGCTGTACAGTTCGTATAGCTCGTTATTGAATCTTCTTCTCCAAAACCCGTCAACGCAAACGGGACCAAAAATCTTATGAAGAATTTTTCTCTCGAAGCGACCAAGGATATCTTCATCATCTTTTAATAAAGTCCATGTTTCAGCGCTGTAAAGCAGGACTGGGATGATCAATGTCTTATATAGAGTCTCCTTAGTTGTTCGAGATAGGGCTTTACTGTTGAATTGCCTTATAACCCCAAAAAAAAAATAACAGCGATTGGCAAGAGTTATTCTTCGCTTGATTTCTGCACTGATCTTGTTTGTAGAATTTATAGCAGAGCCAAGGTAGACAAAGTCCCTTACTACCTCGAAGTTATAGCTGTCCGCTGTGACGTTCTGTCCAATTTGTCGGTGTTGGTTGTCCCTTCTTGTTGACAGCATATACTTGCTTTTGCCCTCGTTTATCGCTAAACCCATTTTGGCCGCTTCCGCCTCAAGGCTTACAAACGCACCTGTGACAATTATGTCAATATCGTCGGCGTATGCAAGCAGTTGTCTAGCACTGGCTTGTCAGTTCCGCATAATCCGTTCAAGTACAATATTAAAGAAGTCACATGACAGCGCGTCCCCTTGTCGAAAACCGTTTATGACATCAAATGTCTCAGTTAGGTCATTACCGACTGGGATCGAGCAGCGAGCGTTCTCCATCGTCATCCTGCACAGACGAATAAGTTTGGCAGGGATGTCAAAACTAGACATGGCTCTATAAAGCTCTTCTCTATAGATGCTGTCACAGGCGGCCTTGAAGTCGATAAAGGGATGGTGAGTATCTATTTGGACTTCTTGGGTTTTCTCGAAGCTCTGCCGAAGTGTGAACATTTGATCGATGGTGGACTTTCCTGGTCTGAAACCGCACTGATAGGGTCCAATCAGGCTGTTGATAAAAGGTTTCAGGCGTTCACACAATATCGGAGAAAAGATCTTATATGCGATGTTGAGGAGACTGATGCCCCTATAATTGGCGCAGTTGAGGGGGTCTCCTTTCTTGTGGATCGGGCAAACGATGCTGAGGTTCCATTCATCAGGCATTCACTCGTCTGCCCAAATCTTAGAGATGAGTTGCTCTATGCGCTCTACCAATTCATCCCCAGCTGCCTTGAAAAGTGCGGCCGGTAAGCCGTCACGTCCAGCAGCCTTGTTGGATTTTAGCTTAGATATTGCTATCCTCACTTCGTTTCGGTCAGGTGGACGGAAATTTTGACTATCATCGTCCATGTTGAATGGTTCATTCTGCCTGACAGCGGGATGTTGGTCTTCGTCGCCGTTATACAGTCTGCAGAAATATTTCTTCTATATTCACAGCACCGAATGTGATTCTATTACGAGGTTTCAATTGCTCAGATTGGGATATCCACATTCGTACCTTGGCTACAACAAGGTAATGTTCCGAGTCTATGTTGGCCGCTCGGAAGGTCCGGACATCCAGAATACTGGAGGCATGCCTTGCGTAGATCGCAATATGATCAATTTGGTTGATCGTTACATGATCATTGGACCGCCATGTCTGCTTATGAATATCGAGATGAGGATACCATGTGCTTGCTATGGTGACATTTCGCTCCACAGCGACATCAATTAGCTTTAGTCCGTTATCAGACGTGGTGTCGTGTAGGCTATGCTTACCGACTGCCCTACCAAAGACGTCCTCCTTTCCTATTTTGGCGTTAAGATCGCCCAATACGATTTTAACGTCGTATTTAGGACATTGCTCGTATGTTTTGTCGAGGAGCTCGTAGAAACAATCTTTGGTGGCAGGGTCCTTTTCTTCCGTGGGGGCATGGAATTCTTGGGTTTTCTCCAGGATCTGCCGAAGTGTGAAGATTTGATCGATGGTGGACTTTCTTGGCCTGAAACCGCACTGATAGGGTCCAATCAGACTGTTGATAAAAGGTTTCAGGCGTTCACACAATATCGCAGAAAAGATCTTATATGCGATATTGAGGAGACTGATGCCTCTATAGTTAGCGCAGTTGAGGGTTCTCCTTTTTTGTGGATCGGGCAAACGACGCAGAGATTCCATTCATTAGGCATACACTCGTCTGACCAAATCTTAGAGATGAGTTAATGACTGCGCTCTACCAATTCATCACCAGCTGCCTTGAAAAGTTCGGCCGGCAAGCTGTCAGGTCTAGCAGCCTTGTTGGACTTCAGCTTGGATATTGCTATCCTCACTTCATTGTGATCAGGTGGACGGAAATTTTGGCTATCATCGCCTGACAGCGGGATGTTGGTCTTCGTCGCCGTTATACAGTCTGCAGAAGTACTTTTTCCATAGGGTCGGGGATATAATCCCGAAAACCCAAAATCCGGAAAATCCAACATCGCGAAAATCCATTGACGTTAAAATCGCCCAATACGATTTTAACGTCGTATTTAGGACATTGCTCGTATGTTTTGCCTAGGAGCTCGTAGAAACAATTTTTGGTGGTGGCTCTGCTAATTGTTCGGCTGCATGTGGTCTGTAAAGGGACAGAACATTCCACGTTTAGATCCGAAGGTCATTGTCCTTATTTCGTTTGCTGGGGTCGTCATCAGTTGAGTCGTCCTTATCCGAGGCTTTTGGTTGTTTCGGAACCATAAATTTTTTACGTGGTAGGGAAGTTACCCCGACGGCACAACCCCCAACCTGGAGGGCCAGTTCCTTCAATTATTCCCCTGAGACGAAGGGCCGGGTACACCGGTGTCAGTAGTCCACTACGGGAGTGTGAGCGCTGCAGTTGGCCCATTAAGGGCTCCTCCGCCACCATCTCTAGTCCAAGGTCCTGACCAACATTGGAAATTCCTTACCGACCTGTGATCCGAATACATCAAAGCTCGCGCAAGGTATTCACTAAGTTCAAACTAACTGGAACCATAGACGCCACGTTGACTCCGTCTAGGGAATTCGTCCGCTGACGCCTGGAACAGGAAGAAGTGCTCTAGTGAGAAAACACTCTTCCCCCCTCTCTCAATGGTGTTGCGCCTAGTTATGTTAAATAAAGCCAGCTGATTGAAACTGGGTTTTTCTTCTTGAGTGATATTGCAATAATTTTCTATTCGAATGCATTTTTTTTCTTAATATTTTTGTAAAGGATGGCACAAATTCCATAAAATTTCTCTTCCTTTCACCAACTCAATCAATTTTCCACGTCGTACTCTTCCATTTTGGCGGTAACGAATACGTCAAATTTGTTGCGCTACTGCTGAAATCAGTTCAAAAATCGACCACAAAAACATCGTATAGTAAACCATATTCTCCTTTTTTTTTAGTTAGAGTTATTATTTATTCCACAATCAAATGTTGTCAACCTATTTTTCCCCAATCCCCAAAAAACACAACTTACCTATTTGTTTTTCCATTCGCTCGCCGTCAACCGTCAAACAAAGTACCAGATTAAATTTTTCCCGCCGTGAAAATAAAGAGCTAGTGATGTTGGAACATGTGTGAAGTTGGGCACTAGCAGTCTATATATTTATATGTCAAATGACAACACCATTGTGTTCAGCCAGTTATTCGTAGATATTTATTTTTGAATTTTTTTTTGCCTATCAGTCACATTTGCCGTGTTTTTTTGAAACCTAGTCAGCCAGTCGTTTATTTAAACGATTTTCCAGCTAGCCAAAGCCAGCCGAATTTATGCGAACATATCTCTAGGAACCAAGCAACCTCGCAGTGACAGCAACAACAAATAACTAAAAATTATTTGTTTTTGCGCCGCCTGAAATTAGGCATCACGAAATTCCCAGCCAGTATCTTTTTGCTGGGGATAAAATCAAGAGTAGTAGCCAGCCGGTTGTTGTATTTGTTTTATGTGTAAAATTTTACTTTACTAGCAACTACTGGATGGCTAGGTTTCAAAAAACACGGCTATTGATTATCAGAATTTTGCATTGACAAAAAGAGCAAAGTGATGTATGAATCAAAGTAAAATGAAAAAATTATGTCAAGATGCCGACTTAAAGGAAGAAAACCACCAGAGGAGGTGCTAAGAAGAAAAATGGGGTAGTAATAATACTATGCGAACTCCCACAGGAAAATGGCGTTAGTGTAGATACAGTTAATGGCCGCATAATGATCATTAAACTGGTTGTAGAGAATGCATCTCACATGGATGTAGTGCGCGCGTGCGCCCCACAAATCTGCTGTAATGGTCGCACAAAGGAAATATTTTGGGACCAACTGCTTCCTTTTTTAGGTTAATTGTCCATAAGTGAAAGCAAACTAATTTGGGCAATAAAATCGTATATACCGGTGCGCAGGTAAAATAATAATAGGCACTTCATTGAACAAAACAACGAAAGAAAACACAAAGAAACACCTTAAAGCTGTCAAACATCCCGGAGGTACCAGAACTTGCCAGATTTTAGCAAACAGAGTTCCAGCGTTGAAGTGGAAGCTTGCGGGTTTGACTTGACCGCCGTCGATATAAAATGAGGTTAGCTGAAGCCCAGATATGGGTTCTCTTTTGATAAGCGGCGTTATCCCTGTATAATCAACTGAACCATTGAGGATAACAAATTTTCTTTCCAGTGATCCATGCTGTTAAAAAGATTCATACAGCAGGCCAACTTTCAAGTGTTCGGCGGGGGCATTGAAGGGACACCTAGTTGCTGTCGTCGATGGTATCCACTAGAATAGGGTACTCGTTGATGAACCATTGACTGGTGAGTCCCATCAAGAGAACATGTTGAATAACCTACACTTGACCTAATACAGCAACAAGTTTCTATTCATAACTCCAACCAGGATTGTGCGAATGCTACACTTAAATATATATAAATTTTACCGTGTCGGACGAACAGAGCAACTGATAGGTCTTAACAAATAAAATGAAGAAATACCACAACCGCAGATTTGCAGATTAAAATTATCCTTTCATGCAGAATACTCCGTTGGGAAGCTAACACTTTTTAACAACTTCAAGCCGAAGTCTTCGTCATTGAGAGAACTGTATGTATACTAAGTGTACTAACTGGCCGTTCCCATTCTTCAGCTGCCTTGACGTGGCGGAACGGTTTAAGAGTCAATTACCCTAAGGGTCCGAAAGGACCCCAGGTGAGACATCGAACTAAAGGCTGAAGACGTCTTGACTGTGACGCAAAACCTGTTGACAGTATGATGGAAGAAACTTGTACTGTATCTACTCCAGGTGGTACTCGTGAAAACGGTAATCCACCCGTGGTCTTTTTGACTACGGCCGGGACGAGGATTTTGGAGGTCCCAACCACCATACTCTTACCCCCCGCCTCTGGCGTTGAATCAGAAGTAGTAGCAACGCTTGTTTCAGAAGACTCCTGCAGCTCTGTCTCTGACTCGTTTGGTAGAGTGGGCTGGAATGGCAAAGAAAGTGGCGGAAAGGCTTCGGCTGGAACGTCTAATCTCTGTCTCAATAGAAGGGTAGCTGGTCGAATTGTGTCGGTGACTGTTTGACTCGGGAAACCAATAAGGCTGAACGAGCTCCCGAAGCGGCGCACTCCGATGGGCTCCTGACTAAGAGTCAACTCAGAAGGAGAAGAAGGAAGGCGGCGATGGCGCGGTGCAAAGTGGCTGCAGAGTCAGCTGAAGGCGCAAGCGCCGAAAGCAGTCATCCTTCAGTAGCGACAGGAAAGAAGCCTAGGTCGGCAGAAAATACTCCAACTGGAGCCGATCAATCCCTCAGACCTAACGCTGGCTCCTTTTCGGTCGACTCGAACAGGTCCAATCTGACGGACCAAGTTTCGCCTGCTCTTCTTGGTGGAAGCGTGTGCGCATCTGATGCGCGCTCTTCTGCCGGGCACTCTCTTACCGCTGGAGTTATCTGCGCACAAAATCTGGTGCTGTTACCCCTGAAGGTTCCAGCACTAACGGACAGAAAAAGGCTGACGCAGGCAAAGCCAAGAGTAGGGGCGCTCGCCTCGCCGGAAGCATGTGCGCACCTGGTGCGCGTCCTTCTACTATTAAAACTCCGATATTTATGCAGATAAACCTCCATCACTCAAAGGCTGCTACCGCTCTCTTAAGTAGCAGACTTTCCGTGGTGCGTACAAAACCCCACATAACATCTATCCAGGAGCCATACGTGCGGAACAAGCGCATATGTGGTTTTGGGGGTGTTCGTGGAGTAACGGTGCTATGTGACGAGCGATCTGAAAGACCGAGAGCTTGTCTAATTGTGCCGAATTTCCTCTCAGTAACCAAGCTTGGACAATTTTGTGGACAGGACCTGGTTGCTGCAGCTGTAAGCTACGAAACGACCGGAAGTTGGAAAACCTTCGTCGTTGCGTCGGCTTACTTCCCTTATGATTCGGTAATGCCTCCACCACCGAAGGCGGTTGCTGAACTCATAAAGTACTGTGACACTCGGGAGATGGGACTAGTTATGTGTTGCGACGCGAATGCTCAGAATACAGTCCGGGGCAGCAGCAAATGTAACATACGAGGAAACCATCTCCTAGACTTTATACTATCGTCTGGCATGGTAATTAACAATGTTGGCTCCCAGCCAACTTTTGTTACGGCAAGGAGGCAGGAGGTAATTGATTTGACTTTATCTAATAGGTATTTCAAGTCAATTACTAACTGGAGGGTACTGCCGGAGGTGTCCTTGTCAGACCATAATACATCGCTTTCCAAATCGAATGCGAGGCCATAACTTTGCAGGAGAGGAGGAATCCGAGGAAAACCAACTGGGTGCGGTTTAGGGAAGAGCTAGACAGATCTATCAAAACCCCAACTAAACTCAGAACGAAACGAAAGGTTGAGGATGCTGTTCAAAACCTGACTAGTGTCCTTGCCAGCTGTTTTGAACTGACGTGCCCATTGACAAAAACCCCCTGCAGAACTCCGGTTCCCTGGTGGAGCCCAGAACTGCAGCGACTTAGGAAAGAATCCAGAAAACTTTTAAATAGGTCACTCAAGACAAATTTAGAAGGTGACTGGAATCTTTTTAGATCGAAGCAAAAAGACTACAAGAAGTTAATTCGGTTGTCGAAAAGTGCTTCTTATAGAGATTTTTGTGAAAAGATCGAGACACCCGGTGAAACCAACAGGTTGGTTAAAGTTCTCAAAAGGGGCAAGCCGACCAAACCGGAATCACTGAGAAAGTCTGATGGCAAGTTTACTGAGACGAAAGCGGAAACTTTTAGTCTTCTGCTGGAGACTCACTTTCCTGGCAATCGGATAATCACTAGGTCGCAGCTTGGCCCGCTTACCCAGGCTGAGCTTGATCTAAGTCAGAAAACTCGGCGCAGCTGGTATATTGCATCAGCCGTGGTAACAGATGAGGCCATCAAATATGCTGTGGCATCTTTTGATGGTTTCAGATCGCCTGGCACCGATGGAATATATCCAGCTATGCTGCAACAGGGTATAGATCAGCCATTGCTAACTCTGAAAAGAATTTTCACCGCTGTTCTGGCGCTGTCATATATTTCTACACCTTGGCGGACAGTCAGAGTAGCTTTCATACCGAAAATTGGTGAGGAAGACTATTCGCTCCCCAAGAGATTCAAACCTATAAGTTTAACATCCTTCTTACTGAAAAGTATGGAGAGACTGGTAGAATTTCACGTGCGCAAAGTTGCTTTGAAACTACATCCACTATCGGAGATGCAGCATGCCTATCAGCGTGGGAAATCCTGTGAGACCGCACTTCAAAATCTAGTGGCCAGAATGGAATGCGCGCTTGATAAGAGAGAATACGAGATGGGTATCTTCATCGACATTGAGGGTACTTTTGACAATGCGACTTTTGACTGCATGTGCGACTCTGGCAGACAACACGGGGTAGATAAGACATTAGTGTTGTCGATTAAAGCAATGCTAATGAATAGAACTTTGGTAGTGGATGCGGATTGTGGCCAATATGTTATGACAGGGGTAAACAGGGGCTGTCCGCAAGGTGGCGTTCTGTCTCCATTGTTATGGTGCATGGTGGTCGACTCTCTGTTGAACACTCTAAATAGTTCTAACGTCTACGCTCAGGCATATGCGGATGATCTCGCCGTACTTTCTGTCGGGCCATGCCTGGCGACGGTCTGTGCTAACGCGCAGGCGGCGCTGGACATGATCGATGAATGGTGTACTAGGAGTGGGCTTTCGGTGAATCCTCTTAAGACTGATGTTGTTCTTTTTACGAGAAGGAGGATTTTGACCGGTCTGACTCAGCCAGTACTTAAAGGCGTCACCATTGGCATTTCCAATGAAACCAAATATCTGGGAGTGATTTTAGATAAGAAACTTCATTGGTCCAAACACGTCGAGTCGAAAACATCCAAGGCGCTCTCAGTCTTCTGGCAGTGTAAGGGTGCTTTTGGCAAGACTTGGGGCTTATCACCGAATAAGGTTCTCTGGATCTACACGGCTATGATAAGACCATTCCTCGCATATGCGTCGGTTGTTTGGTGGAAGGGGCTCTCGCGTAAATATGTGTTTGCTCTTGCGCGAAACTCCAAAGAACGGCTTGTCTCGGCTGCTCGGGAGCTTTCCCGAGTACGCCTGGCTCTGCTCTAGACGCTTTGCTGAACTAACCTCCCATTGATACGTATATCATGGGTTGCACTATCAAAGCCATCCATCGTCTTAGGCGAGGCGGTTTTTGGTATACTCCTCACTGGAACTTTGATGAACTTGCGCGACACTTATCTTACGACTCCTGTCTTATGGATATGCCGTCTGATGCAATGACACCAGAACTCCAGCTGATGCGCAAATTCAGAGTGGACTTTCCTTGTGTCCGGGACTGGCTTCGGTCAGAGTCTGAGCCGGGAATGGAATGTAGTCGTATTTTCACGGATCGTTCCAAAACCACTCAAGGGTCTGGCGCTGGGGTCTTCGTGGAAGTCGACAACATTAGACTTCACTTCTCGCTAAGCAAATATGCGTCTGTTTTCCAAGCGGAAACCTATGCAGTCCTAATGGCCATGAACTATGTTGTGAAGAACAGGTGGAAGGGACGTAGCATTTGTGTCTGTAGTGACAGTCAGGCTACGCTTAAGGCCTTGCTTAGGCCTTTAGCCACTTCCAAAATAGTTCGTGAAACCAAAAACTCTTTGAACTCGGTCGCAAGGCTGAATTCTCTGTCTCTTATCTGGGTCCCAGGTCACACTGGGATCTTGGGGAACGAGATCTCCGATGAGATTGCTATACAAGGCTCAGAGGAGACTTTCTCAGGTCCCGAACCCGCGTTGGGTCTTCCAGCATCTTCGGTTAGGGCTTCCATTGACGATTGGGTCTCTCACGAGCACAATTGTGTGTGGCATGACTTTCCAGGTTGCAGGTTGACTAAACGCATGCTCCCGGACGTCTGTAAGAAATCAGCGGCCACGACGACCAAAACGACCAGTTAAGAAACGAAAAGCTGGTTCTTCACCCGAAATGGTAACGAGGCAAGAATAAATGCAAAATGAGCGAAAAGATAACGAACAGCGTGACAAAATAAACACATGTGTCGAAGAAAATCCAAGAACTAAGGTACGATCACCGCCGCCAATAAACGTAATCGGAATTGCAGACTATAATAAACTGCATTCTATTCTTAAACCTCTGTTGCTATCCGATTTTGAAGTATCGCTCAACAACAACAAATGAAAAGTAAACGTAAAGGACTCAGAGAGTTACCGCTTAGTATCTAATAAACTGAATACTGAAAAAATTAAGTGGTATACTTACGAAAATAAATCTGAAAGACCGATACGAGTCGTAGCTAGAGGACTTCATGCCTCATGCTTAAAGGAAGATGCAGTAAATTTAATTAAAGGGCAAAAACAAAATTGGAAGGCAAGGAAACGACGGTAAAGCGCGGGCTTCCTCTTTTTATGCTAACTTTTGATAAAGCTGAGAGTTTGGATAAGATTTACGAAATAAGAACAATTCTGAATGTCGTAGTCAAAATCGAACCCATGCGCAAGAATACAAGATTGATACCTCAGTGCAAACGATGCCAAGGATTCAATCATACGCAAACGTATTGTCGAAAAGAACCACGATGTGTGAAATGCGCCGGAAATCACCTCTCCCAAGTTTGTGGAGTAAACAAACAAACCTCTGCAACATGTGTTAATTGTAAGGGAAAGCACCCGGCAAGTTATAGAGGCTGTGAAGTAGCTAAGGAATTGCAAAAACTGAGAGATGCGTTCCTTAAGCCATTAAATATAAAATCAAAATTGCAAACTAAACCAAAGCGTAAGATCGCGCCGGAGAAAGTAGGCAAACTAAAACTACCGGGTTCAGAGCACAAAAAGGTGAGGGAAAGATTGACAACAGAAAAGCCCTCGACCTCTGCTCTTAAAAGAAACGGTACTGAAAAGCTAAGATTAGAAAAGCCACCGGGTAATGACCCTCGGACAGCAGCAATGCAGTCTTGTGCTCAGGCCGTGGCTTCCGAAAAACCAAAAAACCTTGAAATTTCCACCGACCCCTTTTCTCATGTTTTCTCAGTTATTCTCGCGAAACTTGAAGAACAAGGCAAAATAAATAAAATGATTCTCGATAGGCTGGCTAAGCTTGAAAATAATTCACAGAAAACGCGCACTTCAACTAGAACATGAATGACAAACGAATGTTGAAAATATGTACTTGGAATGCAAACGGACTTTTGCAAAAACTTGACGAATTAGAAATATTTATGCGCCAAAAAGATATGGATATTTGCTTGATTTCTGAAACCCACATCAAAAAGGAATCGCATTTAAAAATAAAAGGCTATAATGATTACCACGCTTGTCACCCTTCGGGAAAAGCGAGAGGCGGATCTTCCTTGCTTATTAAAGACTGTATCGAGCAATCGGAAGACCTAAAGATAGAGCTTGAAACTTTGCAACTGTGCACGATTCGAGTTAAAAATAGTCAGCGTACTCTTAAAATTTCGTCAATCTACTGTCCACCGCGTTCCGCGCTTGAAAAAAGTGATTTTACTAACATGTTTGAATCGCTTAAACCTAATTTCATTATTGGCGACGATTTTAATGCGAAACACACGTTCTGGGGCTCAAGATACAGTTCGAAAAAAGGTAGAATGCTCTATCGGGCAGGTATGGAGTACAATTGCGATTTCCATTCGACGGGTAAACCGACTTACTGGCCAACTGATACTTCAAAAATACCTGATCTGATAGATTTTTTCGTTGTGAAAGGAATATCTACCAACCATATAAAAGTCAAAGAGAGTTTTGATCTGTCGTCTAATCATTCCCCAATTATTTTGACATTGAGCGAAAAACTAGTCTATAACCTAGAGCCAGCGAGATTAACTGGTAGAACAACTAGCTGGGAAGGTTTTAGGAACGAAATTGAAGACAATGTTGAACTGAGCGTTCCACTTACGACACCCTATGAACTTGAGGTTGAAGTTGATCGCTTGGTCGAGATCGTACAGCTCGCCTCTTGGAATAATACTCCCATTCCAAGGGGAACGCCGGACAAATACGGCTTACGATATCCTCTGGAAATAAAGGAATTGGTCAAGGAAAAACGAAAAGCGCGTAAAAAATGGCAACAGAGTCGTGCTCCGTAGCATAAAACACACTTGAATCGTCTGTGCAGTTCGTTGAAGAAAACTATTAAGGATTTTAAGAATCGTGCAATAGGCTCTTACCTTGAAAGTTTAACAGGGAAAAAAGATTCCAATTATTCACTTTGGAGAGCCATAAAAGGTACCAAAAGGCCCAAAGTCCCCGCGCCGCCAATTAAATTGAATCAAAATGAATGGGCGAGGGAAGATAAAGAAAAAGCTGACGTCTTTGCGGCCCACCTGGAAGAAACCTTTAAACTATACGATAGTCAAGTGGTTTACGATAACCGCAATAGGCCGGATTTACCATCTGGCAATTTAACACTCACAAGTGCAACGCTTAGGGAACTCAAAAATGAGATCGAGATTCTAAAACCTAAGAAATCTCCTGGTTATGATTTAATCACCGGAGAAATTCTCAAAGTTTTACCTAGAAAAGCTTTGATTAAGCTTCTCTATATTGTAAATGCTGCGCTCAGATTAAAACACGTTCCGAGCCTATGGAAAGTTGCGGAAGTAATAATGGTCTTAAAACCAGGAAAACCGCCAAATAAGGTAAAATCGTATAGACCAATTTCGCTTCTTCCAGTCATATCCAAAATTTTCGAGAGGATATTACTAAGGCGTCTCCAACCGGTTATAGACGAATATAATCTTATCCCTGACCACCAGTTTGGGTTCAGAAGTAAGCATTCGACGATTGACCAGGTGCATAGAATTACTGACGTAATCGAGAAAGCACTTGAAGAAAAAAAGATTTGGTCAAGCGTATTTCTTGACGTCTCGCAGGCCTTTGATAAGGTGTGGCATGATGGCTTGAAATCCAAACTACGACAAGTTCTCCCTGTGTGCTTATACGATATTCTAGTATAATATCTGGGGAATAGACTCTTCCGTGTTAGGCATGGAAATGAATACTCCGAGCTCAAAGAAATTTCGGCCGGCGTACCACAAGGAAGCATTCTTGGGCCGCTTCTCTATCTGTTATATACTCGAGATATACCGAAAGAAGATGGCACTATCCTTGCTACGTTTGCCGATGACACCGCTATCCTAGCAGTAGGTAAAACAATCGAAGAAACGACTGAAAAACTGCAAAACGCGCTAAATAAAGTAAATGAATGGACGAGGGACTGGCGGATTGCCCTCAACGAATCTAAATCTGTTCACGTGAATTTCACTTACAAGAAAACTAATAACTTGCCAATTTTCCTGAACTCGGCCCGAATACCTTTTGCAAAGGAGGCCAAATACCTGGGAATGACACTCGACGCAAGACTGAAATGGAATTCGCACGTGAAAATGAAACGTAAAGAACTCGAAATCAAATATAGCGAAATGTACTGGTTACTCGGAAAGCATTCCCAGCTCAGTACTGAGAACAAACTGCTTTTATACAAGCAAGTGCTAAAGCCGGTGTGGACCTACGGTATACAACTTTGGGGTTGTACCAAGAAAACAAATGCCAATATTTTACAAACTTTTCAAAATAAAGTGCTAAGAGAGATTGTCCAAGCACCGTGGTATATTAGAAACGACGATATCCACAGGGATCTCGGGTCAAACGGTAGTGCATGCGATCATATGAAAACACAAGCGTCTTCACTCAGCTGAGGCCTACCAACTCCTACTCTCAACCTCCACGCGGTGACAGCCGGGTGCCTAGTACCTTAATCCAAGAAATGGGTAACCAACCCCGTTTGGCGGATTCTTGGTGGCAGCAGATGAGAGAGGGGGGAAGAGTGCTTTTCTCACTAGAGCACTTCTTCCTGTTCCAGGCGTCAGCGGACGAATTCCCTAGACGGAGTCAACGGTGGCGTCTATAGTTCCAGTTAGGTTGAACTTAGTGAATACCTTGCGCGATCTGCTTCGACGTATTCGGATCACAGGTCGGTAAGGAATTTCCAATGTTAGTCAGGACATTGGAATAGAGATGGTGGCGGAGGAGCCCTTAATGGGCCAACGGCAGCGCTCATACTCCCGTAGTGGACTACTGGCACCGGTGTACCCGGCCCCTCGTCCTAGGGGAATAATTAAGGAACTGGCCCTCCAGGTTGGGGGTTGTGCCGTCGGGGTAACTTCCCTACCACGTAAAAAATCTATGGTTCCGAAGCAACCAAAAGCCTCGGATAAGGATGACTCAACTAATGACGACCCCAGCAAACGAAATAAGGACAACAAACTTCGGATCTGTACGTGGAATGTTCTGTCCCTTTACAGACCACGTGCAGCCGAACAACTAGCAGAGGCCCTAGACTGCTGTAAAGCAGATATTACCGCCATCCAGGAAGTGCGATGGGATGGGCCGGGCAAAAAGAGGATGAAAAACTGTGACATCTACTACGGTGATTGCTACAGAGGCAACAGGCAACGCTTATTCGGATGCGGATTTGTCATACGCGGCAGACTTAGGCAAGAAGTTTTAAGCTTCCGACACGTGAGCGAGCGTATTATGACTATCCGGATTAATGCTTAATTCGCTAACATAAGCCTAATATGTGTTCATGCCCCCACAGAAGAAAAGGACCCTGCCACCAAAGATTGTTTCTACGAGCTCATCGACAAAACATACGAGCAATGTCCTAAATACGACGTTAAAATCGTATTGGGCGATCTTAACGCCAAAATAGGAAAGGAGGACGTCTTTGGTAGGGCAGTCGGTAAGCATAGCCTACACGACACCACATCTGATAACGGACTAAGGCTAATTGATTTCGCTGTGGAGCGAAATGTCACCATAGCAAGCACATGGTTTCCTCATCTCGATATTCATAAGCAGACATGGCGGTCGAATGATCATGTCACGATCAACCAAATTGATCATATTGCGATCGACGCAAGGCATGCCTCCAGTATTCTGGATGTCCGGACCTTCCGAGCGGCCAACATAGGCTCGGATCACTACCTTGTTGTAGCCAAGGTACGAATGCGGATATCCCAATCTGAGCAACAAAAAAGAATTACTGTGAGAAAATTTAACGTCGAAAAGCTACAATCGCAAGAGACCGCCAGACTCTTCGCTGAACGCGTATCCCGAAATCTCTCAATCACCCCCTTGCCGCCAGCATCAAGTACCGAAGACCAGTGGCAACGCTGCCAACATGCCATCAGAAACGCCGCGACTGATGTGCTGGGTCTCGCTCGCCCACCACCGCGAAATCCCTGGTTTGACGAAGAATGCCGGCGAGTGCATGCAGCAAAACAAGAGGCATACAAAGCGGCGCTGCAGCGGAAGACGAGAGCTGCTCGTGAGCTCTACGAGCAAAAGAGACGGGAAGAACATCGGCTTCTCCAAAAGAAGAAGAAAGAGCATGAGAAGCGCGCGTTTGAGAATATCGAGAGTCTATACTCCAGGAACAATGTACGGAAGTTTTACCAAAAGGTAAAAAGAACGTGTCAGAGAAGTAATACCCGTACAGAAACCTATAGAGATGAAAACGGAAACCTCGTAGTAGAATCACAGTCGGTGCTGAGAATATGGAAAAACTACTTCTGCAGACTGTATAACGGCGACGAAGACCAACATCCCGCTGTCAGGCAGAATGAACCATTCAACATAGACGATGATAGTCAAAATTTCCGTCCACCTGACCAAAACGAAGTGAGGATAGCAATATCCAAGCTAAAATCGAATAAGGCTGCTGGACCTGACGGCTTACCGGCCGAACTTTTCAAGGCAGCTGGGGATGAATTGGTAGAGTGCATACATCAACTCATTTCTAATATTTGGTCAGACGAGTGTATGCCTGATGAATGGAATCTTAGCATCGTTTGCCCGATCCACAAGAAAGGAGACCCCCTCAACTGCGCCAATTATAGGGGCATCAGTCTCCTCAACATCGCATACAAGATCTTTTCTGCGATATTGTGTGAACGCCTGAAACCCTTTATCAACAGCCTGATTGGACCCTATCAGTGCGGTTTCAGGCCAGGAAAGTCCACCATCGATCAAATCTTCACACTTCGGCAGATCCTGGAGAAAACCCAAGAATTCCAAATCGATACTCACCATCTCTTTATCGATTTCAAGGCCGCCTATGACAGCATCTATAGAAAACAGCTTTATAGAGCCATGTCTAGTTTTGACATCCCTGCCAAACTTATCCGTCTGTGCAGGCTGACGATGGAGAACGCTCGCTGCTCCGTCAAGGTCGGTAATGACCTCACCGAGACCTTTGATGTCAAAAAAGGCTTTAGACAAGGTGACGCGCTGTCATGTGACTTCTTCAATATTGTACTTGAACGGATTGTGCGGAACTCACAAGCCAACACCGGAGGCACAATCTATTACAAGTCTGTACAACTGCTTGCATACGCCGACGATATAGACATTATCGGAAGATCTCAGCGGGCTGTCACCGGTGCGTTTGCAAGCATTGAGGCGGAAGCGGCCAAAATGGGTTTGGCGATAAACGAGGGCAAAACCAAGTATATGCTGTCAACTAGAAGGGAAAACCAACACCGACGAATTGGACAAAACGTCACCGTGGGCAGCTATAACTTCGAGGTAGTAAGGGACTTTGTCTACCTTGGCTCTGCTATAAATTCTACTAACAAAATCAGTGCAGAAATCAATCGAAGAATAACTCTTGCCAATCGCTGTTTTTTGGGGCTTATAAGGTAATTCAACAGTAAAGCCCTATCTCGAACAACTAAGGAGACTCTATATAAGACCTCGATCATCCCAGTCCTGCTTTACGGCGCTGAAACATAGACTTTATTAGAAGATGATGAAGATATCCTTGGTCGTTTCGAGAGAAAAATTCTTCGTAAGATTTTCGGTCCCGTTTGCGTTGACGGGTTTTGGAGGAGAAGATTCAATCACGAACTATACGAGCTGTACAGCGACATCAACCTAGTCAAAAAACTGCGTATTGGCCGTCTGAGATGGCTAGGACATGTAGAGCGAATGGACACCAACGCTCCGGCCCGCAGAGTCTTCGAATCTAATCCCGAGGGACGACGCAGTAGAGGGAATCATCGCCGTAGGTGGCGCGCACAAGTTCAAGGGGACCTCGACCAACTTGGAGTGCGCAGCTGGAGGCAATTAGCTAAAGACCGAGCTAAATGGAGAGGCTTGTTGGTTGAGGCCCAGGTTCACCCCGAACTGTAGCGCCACCTAAGTGAGTAAGTACAGGGATCTCGGAATTTCGACAATCGAAGGTGAAACTAGAAGCTTCGCGAGAAAGCATAGAAACCGACTAATCGGACATGTCAACAATACAGTCCTACAAATATTGGATGAGAGCAATTTATTGCGCCGACTACAAAGGACGAAACCCTTCGACTTATCGAGATAATGATAAACCGCCTTTAGATTGCGGAGCATGCAGGATCTTTCAGTGGAAAGTAACCTGACAAACGTTTTTATTTCATGATAGAAAAATTGCTTGATAAGTTATTACTTAGTTGCGATATCTAACAAATTTATATCGAAGGGTGGTGTTTTTTTAGTCAGTAATAATCTGACACTACTATGAGCACGCGCTTGCTATTCTCATAGTGTCTATGGAAGATTTTTCACCAACCCTCGGAAAAAAAAAAAATAGAAAATTCTTGCTGTCTCTCAGCAAAAAAGACCGTAGACAACTTATCGGCGTCTTGACAAGCCACTTCGCTTTTGCCAAGCACCTTAACGTGTTAGGCTTAAGTGACACTACAATCTGCGACGCTTGTGGAGAGAGCGACGACACCGCAGAACATTATCTCTGTGAGTGTCCGGCCTTAGCTCGTATCAGGTTGCAGATCTTCGGTGCGGATGTGGTGAGTGCTGGTACTGTAAGCTCCTCATCACTGAAGTGCTTACTTGGCTTTCGTCGAAAGTCAAGGAAATTCCAATAAAATGGGTAAAGCAGGGTTTGCTCTCTGGCAGTACAATGGACCAGTTGTGTCTGAGTGCTCCAGTCGAGTGTTTCCTATCCCGACAAAAAAAAAAAACAAAAGAGTGTACTAACAGGACGCTACGCGTATTGGCTACTAGACTAGGCATCAACTCACATGAGTACTGCAGGAGCTTTCGGAACACGGAAGAAATAAAAACTTTCAGCCAGACGCACGTAGCGCCGTTGTGCAGTGGTTAGTGTGGCGGACGTACAACACGAGTGGTTGCCAGAAGCTAGTCTCTAGGCCCTTCATGGGCTGCTTGCGCCAAATATGTATGTATGTAAACACTTTGTGACTGCACAAATCTTCAAACCCGTCGCTTCGGCCACCTCCACATGGGAAACTTACTATCTGATGAACTAGAGGACTTTGTGAAATTATGCGCAATGATACGTTTCATTAAGAGTACGGTTGGTTTGAAAGTAAAACGTCATAGGTTAGAATTCGTACCAAAATGAAAAGGGAATCATAATGGTCCAAATGGCTTCCATGTTACCACTCTAAAAGTACATTTCCCTCTAATTTAACCTAACCTCACCTATCAACTACTCATTTTGAGAACTATTCCCAATTAAAAAAAAAAACTCTCTTATCTTTCAAGTCCTGACATATTGCACTACGTTCCTACGTTTCAATTTGTACTAAAACTTCTACTTACTGCTGGTGGTAGTTCCAAGAGTGCGTAGACTGTAAATACAACAAAATGGCCGGTAAATATTTCTTCTGGCAGGAATTCGGACACCACTTTGCCTTTGGTAAAGTTTTTTATGGAAGGCCTATTACGAAAAAAAAATATATAAAAGTGTATTCACGCAATAAAATAAAAGTCAAAACTCACTTTATATCTGGCGCCAGGGGAAATTTAAAACTCTCGTTAAATTTAGGCCATGAGTTAGTTTGAATACTACTATCAAACCTTTTCGATCCAGGAAAAAGTTTTACCTTAGCGAATGAAAAATAATAGTTCCACTTAATCTTGCAATTTTAGTTTTTAGAAAATTTTGCGCAACTTACGAAGCTGTACCTTAATATTATATCCCTGCACCATTTTAAATCCAAACACAGTCGGCAGATGGCGTGCAGCAATCAAAACAACATTCAGTTCAGGCATTAGCTTACTTGAACTTTCATTACCGTCAGATGGTAACGGTGTTGATTCAATGAAAATTTGAAAACCAATTTCCGGTTCCAAACTCACAGAGTGTCTTTGTTTGTTTGCATTCGAGGAGGAGGAATTCTGCCCCGGAAGGAGCGATCGCAGTTTGTTGAGCGAAAATGACATTTCATCTAAAGCGCACGTTACACTGGGGGTTTATTTAAATATTTGCAATGGTAGCGATAGACCTACAGCAAAGAAAAATTATATTCAACTAAAGTCACTGTGTATATTGATTACGTCAGAAAATTTATATTATACACAAAAAAAAAAAAGATTCAGTCCTTTGCGGTTTATAAGTGACAGCACCATACACCTGGCTTCGAATCGCGATTTCAACAGAACAAACGAACCCGCAGTAAGTCTAACCCGCAGTAAGGTATCGTATTAACTATATGAATAAAATAAAAAACATTAATACACCCCACATGCACTTTTTGCCTCGAAAAGCAAAAATAGAAAATCGTATCGGTATTTGTCCAATTAAAATTACTTAAGCCGCACAGTCAGTCGTACGAGTATTTTCTGCTGTATTCGCACACAGGCACGCGCGTGATACTATCGCCGACGGACTCTTGGCTCGTGGTCATGGGTATTCGGGTGGATGGGTAGAGCCCGGCATTTTATGGAATAATAATTGTTCTTAATTACTTTCTGTCGTTTTTTCATTCGTTTTAGTCGCGAGTGCTTCAGAAAAGGTGACAGAAAAATGAGAAAGAAAGTGGGAAAGCAAAACACGTTGTTATCGACGTTGTGTGGGTATGAGCTACTGTTGAACAAATCAATTCAATTTGAAAATAATAAAGCAATCCACTCGCACTTAGGCAGTCGTATTAGAACCACCACCACCAGCACAGCACATCACTTTCATGAATCATATGCACAATCACAGACTAAAAGGTGCAAATTTGTTGTTTATTGGTAGGTGACAAAATAAGATACTCTCTGGATGGAATTTTTCTTTGTAAAGATACTTAATTGCATTTGCAGGTGACTAAAGGCACTTTTCGAGTTAATGCTGTTTTGTGAAGGCTTGAATCGTACGTAACGTTCTTCATAAACACACTGTCGGTCTTCTGGCGGGGTAATCCCCCGAATGAATACTTCGACGCTGAATAAGATAAGGCGACAAGTATAGCATTGGGCTGCAAATCACAGTGTCGGTGTTGGTAGTGATATAATAAAAGAAAAATTTACATCCCGCGGTCAGATTCGTGACTTACAAATTACAAGACGAGAAATTTGACCGAGATACTGTGAGGCTTCACAGCATTGTGCGCGGAGACGAACGCTGTGCTCTGACTAAATAAATATTTCAAAACGAATTCTACACTTGAACCTAACAAAATTTGTTCAATTATAATGTCTTATCTGCGAGGTGCGTGGAGAGATAACGCTTATCATGCTTGTAGTGTTTGTGTATGATGCATCGCAAAAGTTCTTAGATCATTGACAATGTGAGCTCATGAATAAGTAAGAAATTCCTTCCTCCGTCTATGGAATGCCTTGGAACAACGACGGATTTTTGCTGTAAGATGTCGGTGTGCTTTTCATCAAATAAAGTGCTCTGATCTTGTGCATGTACAATACATTTACACATCTATACGTGTGGATGACCGTTTTGGAAAATATAAAATGAAAATAATTCACCAAATAGGAATGAAATTAGTACGCAAGATCCCTGCTATACAAATGCTTACAATAGACGTTTGATGAAGTGAACATCGGTAGAGTGAATAATCCAATGAAGTGGCCACACAATATTTTATACATACCTAGTGAACAAATTGCATACGGAGTAAACAAAACAAATTCCATTATAGTGAGCACATACATTATGTATGTGCACGATATATATGTTGATATACATAATTTGGAATCATTAAATATGGTAAAACCAATTAGAAAGCATCTGCGATGCTCAAATACTCAATCGTTCAAATATGTATTCATTTCACTCATAGGTATAAAATAACTTGAATTGTTGTATGTTCTGCAGTTTAAGGTTGAGCAGGTAGTTCAAACTTATTTTATATCGCTAACATTTGACTTATAGGGATGTTTAACAAATATCCCGACATCGAATACAGGACGCCGGATACACCAGTTTTCTATTACAGCATTACATAATTACATTAGAAGTGAGTTCAAAAAATTGTTTTGGTATTAAATTTTCATTGGAATTTAGAAGATTCTCTTTCTTATTGCATTTTTAAGCCTCCCACTCATTCATATTTACATCTACTTGAATAATTTTCTACAGATAGGTGTCGTTTCAAAATTTCCTTAAGACCGAAACATGCACAATGCTCTGGTGACCTTGAGTCTGTCATCTACCGAGAATTGCCGTTTTGTTACTTACTTATGTGAGGCTTTAGTTCGGGGTGGACCTGAGCCTCAACCAACAAACCTTTCCAACCAGACCAGTTACGAGACAGCTGCCTCCGACTGCATACACCAAGCCGATTAAGGTGCCCCTGCACTTGTTTTTGCCACCTAAAGCGAGGTCGTCCTTCATTGCGCCGCCCATCCGGAGAGGATTTGAAGACTTTCCCGGCTGGAGCTTTGGGCTCCGTTCACCCCACATGACCCAGCCATCTCAGTCCTGTATGTGAACTCTTCTGGCTAAGTCGATGTCCTTGTATAAGGCACATAGTTTGGCATTGTACGAGTATCTTCTCCTCCACTCGCTGTCTATGCAGAGGGTACCAAATATTACTCGAAGAACTTTTCTCTCAAAGTAACCAAGGGCATCCTCATCCGATTTTGACAAAGTCCATACCTTTACCCCATACAGCAGGACTGGGATGATTGGTATCTTTGTTACTCAATTGCCTTATTTTATGTCTATAAGGCGGGAGTAGAGCGGAGTAAAAATAACACGCACCATGTTCAGCTTACGACTAACTTTATTAATCTTAATTATGCACAAAAAGACTTAAGACTAAGTGAGCTTTCGTTGACAGTGTAGGCTTAAAGTATTCATACAGAAGTAATGTTTAATTCATACATATCACCTTCTTAGCTCGTAGAAACACCAATTGGTAGAGTAATTCTTCATTTGATCTCCCCACTGGTATCATTGGCGGAGCACACCGTAGAGACTAGGTAGTCAAAGTCATTTACTACCTCTAAATTATATCTGTCTATTGTGGCGTTGTGACCAAGACGCCGATGTTGGATGTAGATTTTTGTAGACAGAATGTATTTTGTTTTGCTTTCATGGACCGCTAAACTTATCTTTGCTACCTCGATCTCAATGCTCGCAAATGACCCACTGACGGCCCGATGAGTTCTTCCGATTGAGTTGTTGTACAGACTTGTAAAAGATTATACCTCCGGTGTGTTATGTTAAAGAGATCGCATGATTATCTAGAACGGTGAGTATTAGGAGAAAGTATTGCTTAACGGGCTCCAGACCGATGTAGAGCCCTGCCTGAGACACAGCATCCTTCCACGCTCGTCGAACCCAGGCACGCTGCTTCCAGTTACGCAGAATAAGTTTTCTGGCATCCGCGATAACTTGGTCTTTATACTAGAAGTTTGGTGGTTTTCCTTGTCTCAAACCTAGGGGCTGTAATTCGATCATTCTCTTGGCATTGTTGTGCATTCGCTCGATGTGGCCGAGCCAATGTAGTCGACGTATCTTAGCTTTTAGTTTCCTGATACATGAGACCTACCATAATATCCGACGAAATATTTTTCTCTCGAAATAGTTCAATAGCTTGCATTCTTACTTATCATTCATCGTTTGACGCCATATAGCAGATCTGGTAAGATTAGCCTTCTGTAGAGTATTAATTTAGTTCATCGAAGAGTTTTGAGCCCAATTGTTTTTTTCAAACTGAAATAACAGCGGTTTCGTTGGGCTGTTTTTCGACGAATCTCAATGAAGATGTCATTTGGGATTAATATTTACGTCAGCGTACCCCGCCAGCTAAACAGACTCTTCGAAGAAAGTGCCTTGTATATTAACACCTGCTCTGCGCACTCTGCTGTTTCAGCATGAAATTGAAGAAACCACAAGACAGGACGACTCCTTGCTGAAATCTGCTGCAAGTTCGAAATAGTTCAGATGAGCTGTTTCCAAATTGAATAGAGCAGCACGTATTTTCCAACGTTAGAAATTCAGCCATCTGACCGGATTGTTTTACTAGTAGTGTTCAAGACGATGAATGCTATCACATGCGGCTTTAAAGTCAATAAAGATGTGGTGAGTTTCGGTAAAAAATTTGTCGTTCTTTTCCAGGGTTTGCCTCAGTATGAAAATTTGGTCAATCGTCGGTATGCCGATCCGGAACAACACTGGTACATATAAATTAGTGTGTTGTAAAAGGGCTTATGACCCTCACACAATATGTTGGATTTATGATCTTGTATGTGACATTAAGCAGTCACATGCCTCGGTAATGTATTACATGGGATCGGCTCCTTTAAAGATGGGCATATAGAGCTGATACTCTAGTTATCGGGAAAGCTTTGGCCCACCCAAACTTGAACGATGACTTGCATACAGCCTACCAAAGCATCTCTTCCACATTTAAAATGCTCCGCGGAAGTGCCGTAGCCAGACTGTGTAATCTGGACAGGATCGAAAAAATTGAGGGCAAGCTGAAAGCTAAATTTCTCCACATTTATATCTACGTAGGTATTTTGGAATGCTTTCGTTAATTTTGTTCATAGTAGGTATTACATAAAAGTGAACACATTAACACAGTAACTTTTTATTTACTCACATAAAGCATTATTTAGTGTTAATTCTTGATCCTTCTTACACGAACAAAATCGTACAAAAACTCAAAACTTTTATTAATTATTAATTGTACATACATATGCACAAAAAAAAAATTGGAAAATTTGTAATCGTCGCTTCTTCTGCTGATTATGTTTGCTTCAAAATAACTCAAGGCTTTGAGTTTTTGCTCGATTTTGTTCGTATGCAAGAAAGTAAAAACAAACTCTTGCAAAACAACCACTTTGGATTTAGAAAAAATAAAATTATAAATCACTTACTTCATGACTTTCCAAATAGATTAAACAGTAGCCGAGACAAGAACCACAACTCCATTGTTCTGTTCATCGACTTTAAAATAGCCTTTGATACACTATGTCGTAAAAACATACTAAAATCATTAGAAAAAATTGGTGTACGAGGATCCATATTGACATGGTTTGAAAGTTATCTCAAAGATAGAAAATTTAAAGAAAAAATTACGGAGAGCTTAAGCAAGGAGGAAGATGCTAAACACGGGGTACCGCAAGGATCGAGCTTACGCCCTCTAATTTTTATTATATATATAAATGAACTTAAAGAAATACAAGCAGGTGTTCCACAGGGTAGTGTTCTAGGGCCCATCCTGTATTTATTATATACGAGTGATATACCGCATGCGAGTGATACCATGATAGCCACATTTGCAGACGACACTGCTCTTCTATCAACAGATGGATGTGTGGCTAAAGCTACAGAAAAACTACAAAATTCAATTAACAAGATATGTGATTGGACGCAGCGATGGCGAATTAAACTTAATGAGTCAAGGTCCATCCATATCAATTTTACAAATAAAAAAATAACGAATCTTCCCGTGGTTATTAATAATCAAGTAGTTCCTTACTCTAACACAGCTAAGTACCTCGGTATGAATGTGGATGCTAAACTGAAATGGAAGGAACATGTGAAAAAGAAAATAGAAGATCTAAATATTAGATATAGAAAACTTTATTGGTTGTTAGGATATAACTCAGAACTGTCCATTGAGAATAAAATCCTATTATACAATCAGATATTAAAACCCGTTTGGACATATGGTATCCGATTATGGGGTCGCACAAAGAAAACAAATGTTCAAATGTTGCAAACATTTCAAAATAAGGTCCTTCGGGGAATAGTGAATGCCCCATGGTACATTAGAAATACTGACTTGCATCGAGATTTGCAGATCGACCTCGTAGCAGATACAATTAAAAAGTACGCAATGCGTCACAACGAGCGTTTGCAGATGCATATCAATCCTGAGATAGACGGTGTCTTAAATGTACGAAATAATATTCGTAGGTTAAGAAGAACCAAGCCCCATTAACTTTTTTGGCAATTACGAGAGCCGGTATTTAAATTATAATACCTTCTCAAAACCGACTTTACGTTGAAAATAAAATCTTTGTCGATCACTAGTTGATTGGTCATGATCAAGGAGGTGTTTTTAGTGCGGTTAGAGTCAAGCTAGGATACAAAAATGGTTCACCGATCGAAATTCCACCAACATATACCTATAAATGAACATCAAGTTAATAACTCAATGAAGCTTCTAGAATAACTGTACAAACTAGAAATTTTAACACAATTCAAAGATGACAGCACTTACAAAACCCCATCGCAGCAAACATTTAATACTAGAAGGAGACAGCAAGACAGATACACCATTCCGAAATACTGGAATTCATATGGCCGCGAAAATATGATGTTGCAGTCCCACCAATAATCAATGAAATAGGCGCAGATTTTACCAATTTAAAACCAATTTAAAAAAAAAAAAGTTAAACAATTATATTTAAACTCTAACCATTTCAATATCTAAAATTATCAATAATAAATGTCTGTAAATGTCTGAATTTAATATATTATGTAGAACTTAAAATAAAGCTTAACACTCATGCAAATAATCTTCTGCAGACAAGCGCATAAGGCTTTGCAGATACAAACCAATGTAAATATAAAGTTGTAAATTTCCTTAAAGATAAATAAATTGAATTGAATTGAATTGAACTTTATTTGAACTTTGTTTATTCTTGACAAATCCACAGTTTTGCTTGCAATGGCTTAAGCCGTCATTTATACTATATACAATTTATACTATTTACATTATTAACAAAGAGCATACTTTAATAAAATTTTACAAATATAGTTCAATGGGTTTAAAAAAATTCATTTACGATGAGGGTACGGTATTTCCATGCAATTTTAATGTAACTAATCAATATAAACCAATTTTGACCGCTCAGTATTGCAGTTAATTCATGCACTGTAAGAACATTTTTCCCCCAGTGAACACGCCGAAGATATGACATACTCCTATAAAATGTGACATGTCTTCTCTGGTTCTTTGATTGCAAAGCGCGCAATCCACATTGCGATCACTTCGATGGTGGATACAGTTGACACGCAGGAGCTCACCTCTTACTTTAAATATAGTGGAAATGGTTTCGATGCTAAAACTGTCGGTGAAATAGTTTTTTTCCTCCAGATTGTGCTGTAGAATGCGATATGTTCTCCTAGTCTCACTTCGTTCCGTCCTATCTCTAAATAAAGCAAACTTACATTCCCGTGTCTTCTCCCTTATCTTCTGTAGAGAGGTCCTCCTCTTCAAATAGTTGGACATTTTGCTCCGCATATAGACTTCGCCATAGAAGATGAGTTGCTACTAAGTGAGAAAGTCGGTGATTAGGGAGTGGCATTACTTTCTAATATAATTAAAATGCATCTTCAGCGTAAAGCGGCCCATACACCATTCAATTCGATTGTAAACTGAGTAGTCAACTGAATTGATGCTTGACCATACACTACATTAACTGAATTGGAAGACTTTGCTTCAACTGTCAAAAGTATAAGTATGTACAGTGGTGGAAGACCTTTTACCAGACGTATCATATATGTAGGTTGGAGTATTTTCCGGTAGCCTAAATATTTTCTTAATAAGGTATCTGAGAAGTTTTTCGACTTCTTCAAATTGAAGATTTGTGGTTTTTAACCGAAACTCGTGGAGTGATGATAATGCCGAGGTATTTGTACTCTTGACTTTCTCCAGCTCCTCGTTTTCCCAGGTCCATTGTTCTTGCCTTGAGTAACGTCCTGATCTGTTCCGAAAGATCATTATTTTCGACTTGCTTTTGTTAACTTTTAGGTTCCAAATTTGGCAATATTGATGCAACTTATTGTATTGTATTATATACCCAGGGTTTCCGAGTACATGAGGAGTCTAATATTGAGGTTAGAAAACGTAATTCCACCTGGCAAGTATGATGTCACTGCACTGCAGACTTAAGGAGCACCTTAGAAAACTGGGAATAGAGGGAGACGGACACTGCAGATTCTGCAGGGACTTCGCAGAAACACCAGCGCACCTTCTTATGGAATGCGAAGCACTGATCCACAAAAGAAGGAATCACCTTGGTGCCTACCTCCTATCAGAAACGGATTTGCCTTCGCTGGATCCACTGAAGATACTCCGGTTTGCTGTAGCAGCTGGACTGGCGGAAGTGCTCTAGACCGAGTATATCATCGGCTAGAACCTTAGTAAGGGGGGCACAATAGATCTTTTATAGGTCGCAGTGCACTTGCACATCTCAACAATATAAATCTAATCTAATCTAATGATGTCAGGTCATCAAGGAAGATCAAGAAGAGAAGTGGGCCTAGCAGGCATCTCTGTTTTACAGCCAAACTTGACATTCGTTGATGGCACATAGAGAATCGCTGTGGACGGTTAATCCTTGTCATCATAGAGAAAGTAGATTCGCAAGTCGCTGTGCTACAGCCAAAAACTGTGGCAGTCGCCAATATGGAAGTTTTATGCCCAAAGTTTGCAAAAATGTGACTTTCTCTAAATCAATGTTTCTTCTGGGGCATTGGAAACTTCAATTAGTAACTTATCGTTTTCTACGAATCTTATTTTCATTTCGCCAAAGATGACATGATATCCAGTGCTTCATAAAATATTGCTTTGAAATGTTTTTCATTTTGTTCCACATCTTCTGATTTTTCACCGGTTTTACCATATATGTACATGGTAATCCAACAAGAGGTGTCATTTTAAATTTCGCGCCATTTTTGAACTTTTAAAATTCCACTATCATTGCAATGACTTTTGATAAGTAAAAACTAGGAGGTTATTAAATATGGATAGATACACACTCACACAACGTGTCGAAATCAGAGATTGAAAAAAACTTTAACGTACAGTAGTTTAGTGTTCTGTTTCGTATTTTCATTTCAACAGTACGAAAACACGTACATAACCTGTAGAACACAAACACTAATCTTAACCCATTATGTTTGTGTATCAAAACAGAAACGAAGTTCCGTACGTGATCTGATCAATGTAAGATTCGCAAACACTAACATAGTGAACTGTACTGTACAGTCGAGGCGGAACATATTATTTTCCGTTACCAACCTCAAAGTTTATACTTTATGTTAAAATAAAAATATCACTTGTCATCAATTTGTAATTTGTAAACGTTGTCGCTTCTGTAGGAGGTAAGGGGATCCACTACCGAGATTACGACAACCACAGGGTCTTTTAAACTCTCTTCGTGTGCCTGAAGTAATTGATCAGGCTGAATAGTTTCTAACACTTTTTTCATGAACACCATACAAAATCGAAAATCTTTAGATCGAACAATTTTGAGCAATTATAGTCACCATCTACGGAGGGACTAACAAAAGTTCGCTTAGCTGGTGTCAATTTAGTAGTTTTTGAGAGAAAAAAAAAAGATGCATTTCTGTAGCTTATAATCTAACAATATATATTTCCAAATTTCAGAACAATAGGAAAAAATGGAGACGAGAATACCAACGAAGATAGAAGTCCTTCAAATGCTACGTCTCCTAAAAGTATGCATCGCGCTACCGCAGCAAATCAGAACTACGAAATAGCCGCCTGCCGTCCGTTAAATTCAAATTTATGTAAATGTAGTATCTTAGCATACTCGTATAATGTTTTTGGTTTAAGTAATAAGCTATTATTATATTATTACTCTTTTAATTTTATAAATCAAATGGATTTTATTTTTCTCTATGAAACTTTTTAGTAGAAGAAGATTTTCAAAAGTTGGAAAGCAAATTTTTAAATTATAATTTCAAATGTCTACCAGCAATATGAAACTTCAATTCTGGGCGTGCTACCGGAGGATGCTACTTCGGAATTAAAAAAAGAGTTGCAACAAATTTCTAATACGGCTTCAAATCAGCTGACAATGGAATAGTGTATGTTGAATTACAAAGGCAGTTACAACAGCTAATCATTGTTCCAATTTATCTTAATTGCAACGGCGACAGATGGCAAAGGGAATTCAATTTGCTCGAAGAATTTGTATACCCTACACAAAATAATAACCTTCTGGTCATCGGTGATTTAAACGCCCGGACTGGCTCTCTAGAAGGTGTAATCAATGGTGCTAAAGGAGCACGACGGAGGCCCAAGGATCCGGTAATTAATGCTTGTGGAAGAAAGATTCTTGACCTAATGGACTCAATGGGACTTAAGTTATTTAATGGGTGCAGTAAATCTGACTTCAATGGGGAATTTACCTACATAAAATCGGGATGTGCATCCACCATCGACTACTGCTTCACCGGAGGAGACTGGTGCTCTTTAATTACGGACTTTGAGGTGAAGGCTCTGCTATATTCCGATCATCTCCCTATTGTTACAACGATAGAGCTAGAAAGGGTTGAAGTTAATCAAGTAGAGGATCTTAAACTACTACCCAAGCTCATATGGAAAACAGAGGCAATCACGTACAGGAACAATCTGAACAGCCAGCTTCGTAATCGAGGCACTGTTGCTGAGTTATCGATGGGTGATTTAGAAGACTTCATCAAAATGTCGGGTCCATCTCCGAGGCAAGCTACTAACTCCAAGAAGAGACAAGATAATAATCACCCATGGTTTGATGCAAATTGCTTTAAAGAGACAAAGCGTACATTCGCCTATCTCTGGCAGTTCAGAAGATATAACGACTCTTTTTTTTCAAAGAATTGTACGGCAGATCAAAATCTTAATACGAGGAATTATGTGGGTAGAAGAGACGGGACCACTTTTAAAACGAAGCAAGAAAACTTCAGCAGATTTCTGTAAATCTACAAGGAAACTTAACGGCACTCTTCTAAAATTCAGCAACCAGCTCACAGTTCAAGTCTTACAATCCCACTTTGAAAACCTTTTGAACCCGCCTTTCAGCCGACGCCCAATTCTGTATGCAAGGCCATTTCTGGGCAATGATGTGTTAGATAGTCCAATTTTAAATGAGGAAGTTTAAATTACCTATTGCGGCCTAAGGATTCTAAAGCCCCCGGACATGATGGAATTCCTGCTGAGTTCTATAAATAAAGCTCAAATGAATTTGTCGCGGCCCTTACAACAGTATTTAACACCGTATTAGATTCTGGAAATGTACCGGAGAGCTTTAAACAAGCAATTATATTCCCAATCTTTAAGAAAGGCAACCCGGCAGACCCCTCTAACTATCGCGGAATCACACTTTTGAATGCTTCAGCAAAGCTTTTTACGAGTATTTTACAAACTCGCTCAATGCGCTGGATTCAAGAAAACAGACTTCTTGGAGAATTT
Source organism: Brachypalpus laphriformis (assembly GCA_945910035.1). Taxonomy (NCBI): domain Eukaryota; kingdom Metazoa; phylum Arthropoda; class Insecta; order Diptera; family Syrphidae; genus Brachypalpus; species Brachypalpus laphriformis. Next base: position 109,589,539 of record OX246756.1, read on the forward strand.
TAAGCTAGTTTTCGACCTGGATACTCCACAGTAGACCACATATTTGTACTGCGAAATATTGCCGAGAACTTTGTTGAAAGGAAAAACAAAACGCCTTCTTCGTTGATTTCAGAGCAGCAATTGACACCATAGACCGCCAAAAACTCTTTTACAAACTCTACCAATATGCAATGTCGCAGAAATTTGGAAAGGTAATGGAGAATTTATACACCAACACTAAAGCAGTAGGATGGAACGGAGATGGTTTATCGGAATGGTTTCCTACAGAGGCCGGAGTCAGGCAAGGCTGCAATGTAAAACCAGCGCTATTTGCTCTCTTTTCGAAGGCATTATCGATTGCTTACCAGGTGGTATTATGTTTGCAGATACACATATCAAAACTCTCCTTCATGCCGACGATCTTGTGCTATTATCGAGTTCTCCAGACAAGTTGCAGCTCATGATTAATCGGCTATAAGATAACAATGTACTCTGGAACTTAAAAATAAATTTAAATAAATCGAAAATCATGATCTTCTGTATAGGTGGAGGCAGATGGGCAAGGACGGAAAGGTGGTTGTATAATCGTGTACCAATCGAGGTCGTGGAACAGTATAGGTACTTGGGAATTATCATCTCTAGTAATCTTAGCATGGAACCTTACTTGAAGGAAAAGCTTTTGGTGTCTAAGAGAGCATTGAGCTCAACATGGAGGAACTGTTTTCAAAACCGGGACATATCTCACAGTGCTAAGTATCGCGTCTTCGAAGCAGTGTCTAGGTCCATACTTTTCTACGGATCACAAATATGAGCTCATATGAGATTCGAAACAGTGGAAAAGCTGCAACGGTTTTATTTGCGGAGAGTATTTCGAATACCCACAACTGCTCCTAACTGCATGCTATTGCTAGAAACAGTACTAGCACCTTAACACAGTTAAATTAAATGAGGAGCGACTACCAACGAATGTTGTTAAATTCGCAATAACTAATCGAGTACTGTGGTATAAGGAAAACTTGGATTTGGCTGAAAGTTATGGATATAGTTTGGACTTGGAAAGAGATTCGCAGAGTAGTTGGAAGAGAAATCTCTATGATTTATTATCACATTTAGATATACATATGTATTCGCCAAAAGTATATCGGGGATGCGGAAGCATGGACCCACAGAGAAATATACAGCACTTTAAACTTCAGCCTATGTGCGCTGAACTACTTTAATGACGGCAATTGTACAAGTTTTATATCTGTTATTTTTAGCGCAAGGGGTGAGTTGCTGCCACTAAACTTCGTGTCGCAGAGAGATAATCTACCTGATGTATGTTCCTTATGCAATCTGTCACAAAGGGAAAACATTTCCTGGGAGTCTGTCCAATAATTCGCGATGTAAGAAGGTCCTACTTTGGGAATGGAACTTTGTCAATTGATGAAGTTCTAGAACAACTGAATGGTTACGACTGGAAAGCACTGGAATTATACTGAAAAATAGCGTTAGCATACAGAAAAAAAATGTTTGAGGAAGTTTTTTAGTAATTTAAAATGATTAACAATAATAATGTATATTACTTATAGTTAGGGTGCTTCCACACCAAACAGAACAGAAGCAAACAAAACAAAAACGACTGTTCTTAAACCACACCAAATGAAGCAAAACTAAAGCACTGCTTTGACTTGCTTAATTTGGTGTGGCTTATTACTAGTCATGCTTTATTAGCTTGAATAAAAAATAACAATTTCTCAACGTCACATGTAAATGAATGAACGAAGCATAAATACTGATAGTCGTCGTTCGCATGCTTCAAGTGTTTTTGTTTTTTGTTTTTGTTTGACTGAGTTAATGTAGGCGCTCTGATTTGATTGCATGTGTTTCGATCCTTTTTATGCCTTAACTATTTTCTCGTGTTTTTGCCTTACTCGATTTTTTTGCTTAAAATGATTTTCTGCTTATTTCAACGTACGTTGCTCCATTAGAACACGTGTAATTTTTAACATAAGCAATAGAACAAAACCGTTTTCGTTTGTCTGCTTTGTTTAGCGTTATTCAATGGGGGCTCAAGTATTTAAGAGTGTGTATTTAAATTTCAGAAAACATAAAAAACTGTTTTGTTTGTCTAACTCAGTTGTGTTCTATTCAGTGTGGAAGCAACCTTAGAGAAAAACAAAAGATGACATAACTTGGCAGACGGCTTTATGCTATGTCACATTTATAGATATTGTACCCAAACATTGTTTTTATATTTGAAATGAAAATAAATCTAAATAAATGAATGAAATGAATGAAATAGAGACGAGAAAAAGAAAAATTGGTGACGTAAGCTCGGTTGAAGTTCCACAGCCAACACAGGAAGAAATTTGTTTTGCCATTCTCTTTTGATTTCGACGTCAACTCACGCCAGTCAAAATTCTGCATGAATGCCAAAATGCATACGGAATAAATGTACCATCTCTTGTTACTATTTCAAAGTGGTTTTGAAGATTCCAGACCATGGCCATTTTTCTGTGGAGGACGAATCTCGTGAAAGTCGGCCCAATTCCTCGACCGACGATACAAATGTAGCCCTGGTGAAGGCTAAATTTGACGAAGATGCCAGGATGATACAAGAGATGATAGCGGATGAACTGGGCTTGAATGCCATGGCTGTGTCAAGAGTTTTAGATTATCACCTGAAATCAGCGTTGCCGCTATGCTACTTTAGTCGCAATTTGACCCTTTTTTGACATAAAGAGACTATAATCCGACTTTTCAAAAAACACTTCTTTTTGACCCTTTTTACTTTTTTTGAGACTTTTTGAGACTTTTTCGTATAAAAAATATCTTTCCAACAAAAATTCAATTTAGTTGCTCATCACAATCGTTCACAACAAAAAGGAAATGGATTCATCACTAAGTATATTACAAAAAAAGTCGCCAATTCTTTATGTTAGTAATATCATAATATTATGCACACATGTGTACGTTCATTCAACGAAATTCCAGTATGAGATACGTGCTTTCTTATTTATTATTAAATTTTTTTTTTTTTTTTTTGTCAAATACACGCTTTTATGTAGGTTTCTAAGTTCATTTCCATGGATATAAAGTTCTCATGTGGTTACATTTACACGCATACCTCGGTTAACGGCCTAGATATGTACGTTCCACAAAATCAGGCCGTAAAGCGAAATGCCGTATAACGAGTCATTCTGTTTCATACAAACCCATACAAAATCCATTAGATATGTTCCAAATCTTCAAAAAAATAAACAAAAAAATGTTATCTACATTACATTATGTTTTGCAAACTATATCGATTTTTACATTTTTCAAACCAACCTTGACTTTCTAAGAAAATTTCACCTTTTGACGCGTCATCAACATCCTCCAATTTAAGATTTTTAAAAATACTCTTAGCCTTTTCATGGATAATCATTTGACTCATTGGCGTGTTTCTTTTGTTGTTGTCTTCGATCCATAGGATGAGCAATTTTTCCATTTCCTCCATAATATCACATCTTTGTCGACTTAATTTTGTACAAATGCTTAAAGATGCAGCTGAATGTACATGCGACTTGATTTCGTCTTTATTATCACGTATTGTTTGAACAGTGGATTTTGCAAGATCTAATGCTGAACAAATTTGGAAAATCTTCTCACTTGCTTCAATGCGACACATGCTACAACACATCTTCTGACTTAGAAACTACATACGTCTTAAACCAAAGAGGAGGAAACCAGTGTCTAGGAAATTCAAATTCAACGATGCCGACATCGACTTTGTTGTGCATTAATGCGTTGTATAATTTGGAGATACATATGTACATACTATTTTGGTATGGGACACACAAAGATCCAAAATCAAGAAAACAACAAACAAGAAAAAATTCGTAACATAAAGTATACAATTTATACAAGGTACATAATGTACATAATGTATATTCTTGCATTGTAAGAACATTTTATTTTGTTTTTTTGCTCTCTGTAACGAAAAACATTGGCCGTAGAACGGAAACAAAGTAGTAAAAAAATGCCGTATAGCGAAGTATGAGTGTTCTTTTTTTTCTCGACTTTTTTGGTCCGTGACCCTTTTTTGAGACGTTTTCAAATTTTTCAGCGGCAACCCTGCCTGAAATATTCGAAGAAGTCAACTCGATGGGTTCCAAAAATGTTGAATGTAGAGCAAAAAGAGGTTCGTGTTTGTTTTACTCAATACTTCCTGGATGAGTTTGAAAATGGGGAGTGAAGCTGCTTCAATAAGATCGTTACAGGTGATGAATCTTGGTTTTACAAGTACGACACGAAAACCAAATAGCAGTCCATATTATAGAGCCCAGAAAGTGCAAATCCTCCAGTAAAGGCCAAACAACAAAAGTCACCGACAAAAGTTATGATGCCGATGTACTTCACCAGGGCGAAAATGGTCGCCGTCGTTTCGTTTAAAACTGGTCAGACAGTCACTGCTAATTGGCATACTAAAACTTGCTTACCACAAGTTTTCCAAAATTTATTAGCACACCGACAAAAAGCGGAGATGCGCCGCTACTTTTTGCACCACGACAATGTGCCTGCGCACATTGCTGAATAAACCAACAACTTTCTTGCACTCTCGGGCATCAATGAAATTCGTCCAGCACCTTATTCTCCGGATCTAGCACCGTGTGACTTTAGGCTGTTTCCGAAAATAAAAATAGATTTGAAGGGAAAATCTTCACAGCTAATGAGGAGATTATTAATGCAGTCATTGTCGAAATCGAAAAGCTCCAAAAGAGGAATTTCAAAGCTGTTTTGAAAGATGGATCTATCGGCTGAAGAAATGTATTGAAATAAATGTGAATTATGTAGAGAAATTAAAAAAAGATGAAGATTAAATATCTAAAGTTAAAATTATGTTTGTACTTTATTATTCAATCAACTAAGCGAACTTTGGTTAATCCCTACGTATATCCCTACTTTTTGATATTTTTTCCAGTGTCTGGATTATTTTCCCATAATTCTCAAATTACCGCTTTAATGCCTTTTTTGACCCTGTAGTTCTTAGGTACTTTAAAATCTTATTTTATTTCTGATATTTTCATATTTATGAAATAATTAATGATTATTAGATAAAACTGCTACCACTTTTGCGTTTACTTTTCGAAAAATTTAGTGTGTTAACAATTTTTTTTTCTATAATTTTATATGAAAGTATTAAAAGGTGATTCGATCATTCCTTAAAAGGCTTTCAAATCCCTACACAGTTCTTAATTAATACAGTTTAAACTACGATATCTACTGAAAAATTTGCCAAAATGGTTGTCGGATAAGGATTCTTAGGAAACCTCATAAGTCATAACTAAGTACCTATTAACTTTACGAAATAATTACTTTAAATATTGGTTTACATTGTGGTGTTAGAGTACAAAATAATCAATCGAAATGAAGAAAATAAATCCACTAATTTCGAAAATATTTTTAAAAAACACACAAGTAGGCGAATACGATTTTTTTTTTAGAGATATGTTGCAGCACAGAAAAAAAGGGATATTTAGAGAATAATAAATAAATTCGTAGTAAAAGCTGATATGTATATAAATGATACATCATACATTTAAGGGTTAAATTTCGTTATTACTGCTCAGGCTCAGGCTAATGGCTCTCGCGTGCCACCTCAGAGCCAGAGCCAGAAACTTTGTTGTTTTTTTTTCAGATCTCTAATAGCTGCGCCAACCTCTACTTCTTCATCGACTGGAAGTGCCCTATCACTCTCTCTGTTTGATTCCCGCTAACGAGCTGCTGCAAATACTGCTTAAACACGCCCACACTTCGGTGACCAGGTAACCCTCGCTGTTTCGAGGAGCCTGCGTTTTGGTTTTAAAGCTAACTGCCAGTTGCTTGACTTTTCGATAAAAGTTCTGGGTGTTGTTGCGATTTGCTTGAGCTGGGATGCTGGTCTTCTTCTTTCTGCGCAGGGTTTTCTTCTATTCCCTTGTGCTTGTTTTGTGCTGCAGCGTTAGTTTGTGGGCATCTTCAGTCAGTATCTTCAATTGGGTGCACACGGGATCTTTCTCGATGGCGGCTGATAGTCCAACGGTGAGAAAATTATCTCTTTTCTGTCTTATCCGGTACTCAAGCGAAACCAAAAAGATCCGTTTAACCTACATAAAGAGAGCCTTTGTTGATTCTTAAGGAGAGTCTATACTCTCGATCATATAAGCAATTTCTTCGGCTTTGTTAGCCAGCGCTCCTGCTGTAGATACTATTGTCACAGTGCCTTAATTGAGCTCTCTCTACGTCTTCATACGCTATTGGGACACAAGCTCATCAGTACTTACCAAAGGCATGTTCGCTGTTTCGAGAACACATTTCAATATTATAATGTAAAATTGTTTCGACTTATTTGTATTTATGACCCCTTTTTCCGGTTATTTATCGGCAACCCTGCCCAGCTGGTTATCTGTATTAGCGCACACATAAGTGAATTTTGATGGCATTCACATTTGATTTGCTATATTTTTCTTATAAGAATTTTTATATTGTTTTTTCTGAATAAACTACTAGCATTTACATAGGTATGTGACTTTTAAAATCGCAGCCCAAGGCAGAAAAGTCTTTCAATACCCCTAGTACGCCTTCTCATTACTACAAAGGTGTACATCATAAAAACTTCTATTGAATAAATAAACTTCATTTATTTTAAAAATTCCACCACAATACTCATAAAATGATAAAATTATCATGACTTGACTTTTTCTTCGTCATCGCTTTCAATGTGTATCCTTTCCACTAATTCATTGAATGTGACCGTTGCACGGGGTCGCATCGATTCATTGGAAGTATCACTTTCATATCCGTCGAAATTTGCTGACACAGTTCCATTCAAATTCGAATTGAGCTTTTCAATTTGACGACGTCTCCCATCGTCCGTGGACTCTTGTGTGGTCGTACCTAATATTTTAACCGATTCTCTCTTCGAATAAAATGACGGCTCGTACAGGGTATCACTTAAAATTTCAGCCTGCTTTTGGATATCAATTTCTGCGCCTTGTTTCAAATTGAAATTTTGATTTGTAGGACCTCGGGATGACAAATTGTTGCCTGGTTCATCCATGCTCCGTGCATGCCTCTGATATAGCGGTCTCCAAAGAATAAATCCTAAAGTACATAGTTATGGGAAATGAATGTAAGGACACAGTTATTGACAAACCAATGCAGATGACGATGATAACAGCTAATACACACAATCCAGCTATATAGCCAGTCACATTCTGCACACGGTCCAACTCAACATCTTCGGCTACCGCAAGGACTTCTTCGAATGTTTGAGCTAAAATATGCATGTCACTACTGCCTTCGGATAACTTCCTAAAATCATTATAGTATCAAGTAATGTCTATGCTACTGATTGAATTATGCTTACTGCTTAATGTCGGTGCTGGTAATCGGGCCATCTCCTTCGAAGGCATAGGTCCAGACTTTTTGAACAAATTCTGCATTCCCCGCCCTGGGCATACGAACGCTATCAGTTGAAGATACAGTTGCATACTTAACAGCGACAAAATTTATTCCTGTATTGCTCCTCGCATCCTTCATTAAGTCGTCAATGCTGTTGACATTTTCATTAACGAAAGTAAGAAGAGTAAAATGTCTAGCTGCCAAGACCTTAACGATCATAGTAAATTTGGAACTCAAGCCATCGCTAGCTCCATCTTTGTCAGTGGCATACACAACCAAGTGTATTTCGTTAAGACCTTTCATCGCATTTTTGAACGGATACACTTCACCGCTGTTTGGATCTATTTGAAAGTGCTCATTTGGCTGAATTGAATATCGAATTTTTGCATTCAGCCCCTCGTCTTTGTCCAGGGCCACAACTTGAATAACATGCTCAGAAAAAATTTGCATGGAAATCTCATCACTAGGAAATCCTACAACTAAGCGTTTTTGGTTAGGAAAGACAAATTCTGGAGGATTATCATTTGTGTCTACGAGCATGATGTACAGCATTGTGACATCTTTTGCAAATATGATGTCATCTGTGAGAACCAAAGATTTATTTCCTGCAAAAGCTCTTAAATCCTTCAAATCCCTTTCTGATCGTCTTAGAGAATTGAAATTACTCATTCCTTCACTGGTGCAATCCAATTTCAATTTAACCTCTAATTGCGGTCGAACCATGTTTAAGAAAATCGCATCTTCCCTGTCCGTTGATATCATTGTTAACATTTTCGTAGTTGGGTCAATTTTAACGTATTCTGAAATGAATAAAGAAAAAATCATTTGCATCAGTCATGCTCCACAGCTGTACTTACCTTTGTCATTGGGCTCCATGCTAAAAACGTAAAACTCGCAATCCCCGAGCTGCACGTTTAAAATATCTTCATGTTCGATTTCTTCCTCGAGATATTTTATCAAAAGGGAATTGGATACGGAGACATGATCCTCGCATTGTATTAGGGCTTCAATGTCCAGTCTGCCCTGAGCTTGACCTTGACTGTGGGTGATTACATTTTCCGCAATTATATTGAAATAGTATCGCCCCGGGCTGGTTAAAGCAATAAGAGATATCTCTCCAGATGTGCTGTCAATGTTTATTCGTGACCTTAAATGTTCTAGTCAAAAGACAACATATTTCAAAACTCATATTTAACTTGTGTATTCATTTAAACACACCGTTGTTGACTAGTAGAGAATAGCTTACACCAGCATCAGATTCCTTTATTGTTGCATGAACGGATTGCAGGGATCCCACATAGGTAGGTTTTGCAAAAAAGCTATAAAACGTGTTTTGAAATTCTGGAATAAATGTTGGTGGTGCTGGAGTAGGGCAACCGCCTTGAAAAATAAAAACAATAATTTAGTTATTTATTTTCATACGATATTATATTGAGATGGGGTCACATGAAAATAAGGATGTTTTTTTTTTGCTTTGATAGAACTTACGATAGGGATAACTGTCAGAAAGAGTTGACATTTTTGTTTTGACATTTGTGTTCAATATAGTCTGCCAAATTATCATGAATAGACTCACGCTTGAACAATGCTTCCAATTATAACAATTTACTTTGAAAATCGGTTGTGTATTCGCAAACTTATAGACGACTTCGTGGTCCGTCCGTCTGAGAAAGCAATCGTCAAACTGTGGATGGATGTTGTACCACCGCACTCTAAATGACGTAATAATACCGCAATAATACCAAGGCGTCAAAGAAATGGGCATATCGAAGAGAATATCGCCGCTGTAAACAAAAGTGTGGAAGACGATCCGAATTTATCGATTCGTCGTCGCTCGTAGTAATTAAGACTCTGTTCTTTTACTACGTGGAACAGTTACGGAGCTCGGGTTACGGTCAATGGAGATCGTTACCAGACCATCATCAATGAACATATTTTAAAAATATAGATTACATTGGACTTACATCTTTATCCAGTAGAACTCCACATAGAATATATTCTTAAAACTCTGCTTAAGTATGGAGTCAGCCGACTTCCACATATATGAACATACTATCCAAACAAATCGTAGAGAGTAAATGGTTTAAGCATTGGTGTACGATGGGTGAAAGTCTCCTTCTATCACTTATCTTGCCGCGCTGGCGATGCTAAGTAAATCATAGTGATGTCAAGGGGCGATTGCAAAAGGGCTACCCATACTGTAAGGTATCTGACTGAAGGATGGAAGCTAAAGAGTGCTCCTAATTCCAGTGATGGTGTGAGCATAGAGTAAACCGTGCCTAAGGATGAAAGGTTGGAGGACAAACCAGCAGGAACCTTCTACAAGTAGAGTAGCAAGGAAGAAATTTGCCTTTAAGAGATCACGATCTCAAGATGATCCTCCGACTGCTACAAAGAAGATTAGGGCCTCCGTTTCGGCACCCAATCCTCTCATGAGGTGATGAAGGACCAACTGATCATGGCGATCACAGATCGTGGCCACGAGGAGTGCAAGATTAGCCGAGAGCACTGAAAGATTTTGGAGTGCAAGTTACATATTAGCCCCTCCCCTTTTCAAATTGGATCCTGCTAAACCAATTCCTTCTTTTAGGGAAATGAGCCGGCACTCTGAGGGCTACAAGCTTATTGCCTGCGACGACGACAGTGCAACAAACAACAAACACCATCGCAATATGGTAATATTGCAAAACTGTATCATTATGGTAATACTTGCAAGGAAAGGCACTACCCCGCCAGGCACTACCACTGCTGTGCATGGTACTGATCCTGGACCGAGCAGAAATGTTCGGGTCAGAGCTATACGGATTCCGGGGGCTAGCAAAATAATGAAACAGTTTAGACGCAATTTGAGGGTCACGAGTTGGAACGTTGGAAGCATGACCGGCCGAAGTTACGAGCTGGAAAAGATGATGAATAGAAGGCGGGTGGACATCTTGTGTGTCCAAGAGACGAAATGGAAAAACACCGGAAATCGGGCGCGTTTCTTGGACGTTAGAACTAAAGATTACAAGATGTTCTACTACGGAAGGGAAAAGGCTAAGAACGGAATCGGTATCATCCTTGCGGCAGAGCTACTTGGAAACGTCTTGAGCATTTCGAAGTCCAGCGACCGTTTGATGTCTCTCAAACGAGTAATACAAGGAGAGGTGTGGAATATTGTCAGTGCATATGCTCCCCAAAATGGGTGCAATCAGAGAGATAAAGATGCATTTTGGCTAGATTTCCACAATCTCCTTAAGAACATCCCAAAGGAAGAGTTTCTGTTTGTTGGAGGAGATTTGAATGGACATGTCGGGAAATCAAACGAAGACTATGAAGACTGCCATGGAGGACTAGGATATGGCACCAGGAACCTTCCTGGTGAAGACATCCTAAGCATGTGCAAATAACACGGTCTTATCGTGTTAAATACCATGTTCATCAAACAAAGCCGACACCTGATCACTTACAGCAGTGGTGGAGATGAAACTCAGATTGACTACCATTTGGTAGCAAGTTTCATGAAGCCTCGGGTAAAAGATTGCAAAGTGATCCTGGGAGAGGCAATCGTTCGGCAACACCGTCTCCTGCTAACAGAAATTTTTATGAAAACACCAACGAAAAGCAAACAAACAAGGGTCTCTGAGAAAATCAAGTGGTACAATCTGGACAAAGAAAAAGGCGAGGCTTTTGTTTTCGTAATGAAAAATTACCTCTCTCACACCATCAACGGAGCTGAGGATGAAGAGTGCAGAGCACAAAATATGTGGGATTCCCTACAGCGAACTTGCTTAAAGAAGGCCAAATCACTGCTAGGAGCTTCAAAAGGCCACCATCAACACGCAAAAGAAACATGGTGGTGGAGTGATGAAGCTAAGAAAGTGATAAATGAGAAGAAAGCGGCTTTCAAAGCTTGGTCAAAGTGCCCCTCTTATAATAGTGACGAAAAAGTTCGCCTCGAAATGGAATACAGATGTTGCAAGAGAAAAGCGAAGAAGAAGTGCGCCCAGCTTCAAGCAGAGAGTACGGAGGGCCTGTATCGGGAGCTGGAGAAAATATCTTCCCCGGTTGCTGATGCAAACCAGGCTATCCAGGAGCTGCAAAGACACAATATAAACAAGAGCGCCACTGTCTTCAAAATAGCCGCACAAAGAAGGAGGAATGCTCAGGAGATTCGTTCACCAAAGTTCATTAGAAATGCTCATGGCCAGCTTCTTGTGGATGACGACTAAATTCTGCAGAGGTGACGGCAGTATTGTGAAGAGCTCTTAAATGAACAGTTTCCCCGGCTATACTCTCCAAGAGCCACCCCTAATTGTGAAGAAATACCCGACATTACAGTCGAAGAAGTTAGTGAGGCGGTCAAATACTCCAAAAAACGAAAAGCGGTTGGGCCAGATGAGATGCCCTCTGAGTTCTGGAAAAAGATAGGAAACGTCGGGTTCAGATGGCTCAGAATTCTCATCTCCAAATTCGTGAGAGGTGATCCAATGCCGAATGAATGGAGGGAAAGTTACCTTCTCCCTGTATACAAAGGGAAGGGTGATACGCGAAACTGTGATAGCTACCGTTCGATCAAGCTGATGTCACACACCATGAAGATCGTTGAGCGGGTATTAGGTGGCCGACTGCGAAAAATAATACGGCTATCTGATGATCAGTACGGGTTTGTCTCGGGTAAATCAACCACAGATGCAATCCAAAGTATAAGGATCATAATGGAGAAACATCGTGATTCCTTAAGGGATTTGCATATTGTATTGGTTGACTTTGAAAAGGCATTCGACAGACAACCACGAGATCTGATGTGGGTGGCGCTAAGACATGGAGGGGTTCCAGAAACCTATGTACAGATGATCATGGACATGTACGAAGGAGCAAAGACAAGAGTAAGATGCCCCGCTGGAGTGACCTAAGAGTTCCCAATCAAAGTCGGGGTACACCAGGGAAGCGTTTTAAGTCCTTTGCTCTTTATTACAGTCCTTGATTATCTGCTTGAAGGTAAAGTGATGGACCCCAAGGTACATCAGTTATTCTTTGCTGACGATGGAGCCATCATAAGTGAGGATCCTACATCCCTGCAACGAGCACTTGATGTGTGGGTGGACGTTCTGGAGGGAAATGGGTATCGCATTAGTTCAAAAAAGACAGAGTACTTGTGCTGCCCGTTCTCTGATCCACTCAGGCCTATTCCAGACATTTATTTGAATGGAACAGTGCTTCCCAAGTGCGAAAAGTTCAAATATCTGGGATCTATGATCAATAGCAAAGCATCTTGTGATGACGACATCAATCATCGTGTAGGCGTAGGGTGGATGAAGTGGCGAGAAAATTCCGCTATCTTCTGTGACAGAAAAATACCCCCTAAGTTGAAAGGAAGGCTCTACACCGCAGTTGTACGTCCAGCGCTCACATAAGGTTCACAATGTTGGACGATGTACAAAAAGTATGAGAGTAAATTAACGGCAGCTGAGATGAAGATGCTTCGCATGACAGCAGGAGTGACAAAGCTTGATCGAATAAGAAGTTCGAAGATCCGTGGAAGCTTTCACATCAAGGAAACCATCGTACAAAAATTAGAGCGCGACCGGCTCAGCTAGTATTGCCACGTTCAAAGAAGAGATCATTTGAACCCTGTTAAAAAGGCAATATCTATGCGCGTTCTAAAGACATCGCGATGTAGGAAAGGCAGGCCTATAAACGCCTGGATCAGACAAATGCGACGACATCGGCATTTCATTGGCCTCAGTAACCGAGTGATCCAAAATCGGCAGGCCTGCCGATATTTTCTGAGGTCAAATAGGCGAACCCCACAGGCGGATCAGTAGAAATACGGTGAAGTGGGAGGGTTGTGATCCCTTGTTTTCGGATCATAACCTCGCTGATAAAAAGAAAGAAGAAGATTGAGGTTAGATACTATCTTAAGACAATCCGCATCAAAATCTACGAGCAAGATGACAGGCAAGTACACGGCTCAGACCCCACTGCTTCCTCATCTTTTACAAAGAGGCAGGACGCCGACGACCCTTCTCCTGGTTCAGAGGATACAACTGTGATCGAGTAGTCTGGTGTAATCGCTATCTCTGATAATGCGAATAATCTAGATAAATCTCCATCACAGTAAGGTGGCTTCTGCCAACCTTATTCTCTGCTTACAAAAAAGTGGGAACAATATCGTCCTTATCCAGAAGCCGTGGATTAGCAATAATCGAATTTCCGGATTAACAACAAGGAGCTAGAAACGCTTGCAAGCTAACTGAGAAGGTAAACTGAGAACCTACATCTTAACAAAGAATAACATTAACATCTATCTCCTTAGGAATCTCTGTGGATCTCTTCGTCGTAACTGTCCTACGCCGATATCGGACCCCTCCCATCCACAAATATAAGGCGGGCAATTAGAGCTGCAGAAAGGACGAAACCCATCTTCTTTGCGACGCAAATACCCACCACACTATCTGGGGCAACAGCGGCATTAATGAAAGAGGTGCGAATATGTGTACGTTCTTTTTGGAAACTAACCTCATAATTTCTAATAAAAGTAACGAACCTACGTTCATTACCAGAAGTATACAGGAAGTGTTAGATATTACAGTAGTTACTAACTTTCCCAATATATCAGTAGAAAACTGGACAGTATCCAAAAAGGATTCCTTCTCTGACCACTCCTATATTTTCTACAATTTAACCGTTCCCACCACAAGTAAGGCACCGTTTCGGAACCCCAAAAAGACAAATTGGAACGAATTTAATAAATATCTCAGTAGAGCTCTTGGCAACATGAGCATCAGTCCGCTTAGCTCAGTTGTCGAAATCGACCTTATAACGGAAAAAGTAACTGAAGCCATAAATAAGTCTGTTTCTAAGTCGTGCCCCATTGGAGACCAAAAGCTAAAAACCGTCTAAGCTGAACATACAGAGAAAAACTAGCCGTAGACTCTTCAATCGAGCAAAACAATTAAAAGACGCTCGAGACTGGGACAGTTATAAAAAGAGCCTTAATGACTACAAAAGGTAAAGAAGTTCCTACAACTCTTCTGCTCAAATATCGAAAGTACTAGTGAAGCTGGAAGGGTTAGGAAGATCCTATCTAAGTATCCTGTAATACCCAGCTACATCAGACATCAGGATGGAACCGAGACGACCTCTAGTGGAGACTCACTAAACCTACTCCTAGATATTCACTTCCCCGGAAACACAGCAGCAGACAACTTCAACCAAGAAACATTCAGATTAGAAGCGTCACAAATTTCAGAGGAAGTCGTAAACGATCTTATCGCGATAACGTGGGCGATAAAAAGTTTCCTTCCATACAAATCGGCAGCACCAGATGGAGTTATCCTAGCGGAGATGCAACATGCATATGACATCCTTCTACCTTGGTTGATTAAACTATTCCTATCCTGCCTAAATAATTGCTACATACTTAAAGAGAGTAATAGTAGTTTGTATACCGAAGACCGGAAAAGCATCGCACACCACCCCAAAGGATTTTAGACCCATAAGCCTGTCTTTGCATCTACTAAAAACTCTGGAGGTTAGTGGATATATACATACGTGGCAAGATTAACGTAAAAATGCTTTCTCTACCGCAGCATGTTTACAGTAAGGGTAAGTCCGTAGAAACCACCCTGCACTCTCTCATTGCTTCTGTTGAGAAATCGCTGCCTAACAAAGAATTCTCGGTGGTGGCCTTCCTCGATATAGAGGGGGCTTTTAATAACATCAACCGGTGGCCATAATGGAAGCCCTAAGTAAACTGAATATTAATGCTAGGCTAAGTCACTGGATCAACCAAATGGTGTTAAGCAGAGTGATCAATTCAGAACTTGATTGCTGCAAAGCAAGAAGATCAGTTCAAAGCGGAGCACCGCAAGGAGGAGTGATATCTCCACAGTTATGGCTTCTTACCGTTAACGAAATACTCGTCACCTTAGAAAAGGAAGGATACAAAGTTACTGCTTATGCGGGCGACATTGCTATAGCGATCAGTGGTAAACATCCCACAACCTAACGAGACCTCACAAAATCAGCCCTGGCAAAATTAGTCAAGTGGGCTAACAGATGCGGACTTAAAGTCAACCCGGCTAAAACTGAGCTAGTGCTATTAACAAAAAGGTACAGAATTCCGGACATCACACCACCTAAAATTAAATAAATACACCTTAGTTTCTCTAGGCCTCAGACTGGATAGGAAACTAAGCTGGAAAATGCATGCCGTCTACGGCACTATACGCATGTAAAGGGGCCTTGGGCTATAAATGGGGCGTCCGTCCGCAAATAATGCACTGGCTGTATACAGCGGTAGTAAGACGTATACTCATGTATGAAATCTTAGTCTGGTGGACTGCACTTGAAAAGGTCAGTTACCTTACTGCCATAAGTACGATTCAGAAATCAGCATGTGTCTGCGTTACCTGTGCTCTCTCCACGACTCCTACGGCGGCGCTGGAAACAATGTTACATATGATTCCGCTTAATAATTATGGGAAGGATGTAGCAATAAAATCGGCTTTGCGACTAAACGAATTATCACAGTAGATCAGTAATAATACAGCGCATGCCAAAATTCTAAGCTTATTCAGCAACGCAGTAGAAATCACAGATTACTTAACACCGCTCCAAAACTTGAATATTAAATACAACACAAACATTCCCTGTCGACGGAATTGGGCGGAGAATGTTATCTTAAATAAATCCGCGTTGGAGATATACACTAATGGTAGACCCATTACTCAAACAGAGGATGGCGTAGGGGCAGACATGTTCTCAGCGACCCTAGATATGCAAAAGTCTTTAATGTTAAGGCTATTCGTGAAGCGGCTGAATGGCTGTCGATGAGATCGGTATCGAACTCGGACATCGTCATTTACACCGACAGCCAGCTAGCTTTAAACGCATTCCAATCACGAATAATAAGATCCAAATTGCTAGAGCAATGTCGCACATCCCTAAATAGGATATTGAATTATTGCAATCTCACTCTGTGCTGGGTTCCTGGTCATTCAGGACACTTTAGGTAACTACAGAGCAGACGAATTAGCTAAAAATGGCATGAAAAATGAGCTCTCTACTGAGGAAGGGGGGCTGCATCTACCCATAGAAACGGTAAGATACAAAACCTTTATAGCGGCACTGAATTAGGCCAATGAGAGATGGCGCAATATTCACACATGTAATCATGCGAGACAAACATGGCCACAATTAAATAAAAGAAAAACAAAACACCTGCTACTGATCAGCAGACCACGCATAAGTATCTTAGTTGGACTGTTTACTGCTCATTGCACACTGGGCAGGCACGCCATGAGACTTGGAATTCCGGCCAATGACTTTTGTCGCAGCTGTATGGACGACGAAGAAAAGGACTCGCCCTTCATTTGTTCTGCGGCTGCCCAGCAATATCCTCAGCTAGAAAACAAACCCTTGGGAAATACTTCTTTGATGAACTTACAGATATCGCCGACTCGAATATCAACGGCATCTGGAAATGAATCCAAAAACTTAAATGGTTCCAAGTAACCGATTCACATGGTAGCACAATGGACCTTAGTTGGTCTAAGTGAATCCTAACTATTACGGAGGATAGCCACCCAACCTAACCTAAGGATGGGTGAGCTAGCCAGTGCCAGGTGAGCAGATTGGCCATTACCTGAAGATAAATGGAAAATATACCATATATTCAGAATACGCTGGAATATCTCAAAGATCAAACAAGTAAAAATTTGCAGGCTGCACAAACTAGTGTATAGGGAATCTACAGACATCTAAACCGCCAAAAGTTGATAATAGCATGGATATTTAATGCACGTGCAGGACTCCTAATGTTAAATGAAAACTAGTTCCGGAAATATGGATGTAGGTATTGCATTCTCTGTAACCTGCAAGAAGAGGAGAATATTACCCACTTAATAGGACAATGTACAATCTTGAAATCCATCCGGCAAAAGTTCTTTGGAAAACATCAAATAAGGTAAAATATCTACATTACTTACTCACTGGAAAGTCCTACATAAGTATGTTAGCGAGGCCTCTTGTATCGCAAAGGCTTAGTTGACATTTCCAGCTCCTAAGTTTTTCCGTAGGATTACTGATCTACATACATAAGTACCAATTTCTCTAACAAACGACGTTATGTCATGTTGTAATGTTTTTGTTAATTTTTGTTCCATTAATGAAGAGGAGAACTAACTACAATATAATGTGGTTAAAGGTGATACTAATTGCATGGAACGCTTTATAGTTTACGTACGAGTATGAACATAACATTTCAATTGAAGTTCTATTCAACGAAGGATTAACTACATATGTAAAAGTAAAAAAAAAACCAATGCACCAAAATGTACACGAAGTCGCAGTTCAGATACTTTTAAATTCAGGTCGAATCTACATGATAATTTTGAGATGAAGTACAGATACACGAAACTATAGTTGATGCACAATGCACGAACTAGTTGAACATTTACATCAAAACTCTCGAGGAGGGATTTTTCCAAGAGAGAAAGAGTTTTCTTCTCTGGGCTGCACTATCCGTCGTTGGTTGGATGCCTAAACTAGACAGAGATCACACCACTATTATATTACGCTTTGAATTACACACGTATTGGTGCAAGCACGAGATTATCACTCCGTTGTCTATGATATACCGCTCTCTTTCAGCTACAACCCATAGCAGAGAGTACATAAGACACAAATGTGATGTTGGAGAATTGACCGTGGAAGAAAACATCCAGCAATACCTCAGTGGTAGAGCGTTGGTGGATAAAACCACAATTATCGAATGCGATGTAAATCGAAACAACGTAAATCGAAATAACGTAAGTCGAGGCGACGTAAATCAAGGAATCCCTCTACTTACCTTTAATATAATACTTGAAAGAACTGTACGAAACTCACTAGCCAACACGGGAGATACAATCTTTTACAAGTCTGTACGACAATAGTATTGACATAGTCGGAAGAACTCAGCAGCCCATAAGTGGGTCGTTTGTGAGTATTGAGATCGAGGCAACAAAGATTGGTTTAGCGGTCAATGAAAGCAAAACAAAATATATACAAACTCGTATATGCTGTCTTCAAAAAAGGACACCCAACATCGGCATCTTGGACACAGCGCCACAATTGACAGGTATAGTTTTGAGGTAGTAAAGGACTTTTCCACCTATGCTCTATGGGGAACTACGCAAATGACACCAACGGGGAGATTAAACGAAGAATTACTCTTGCCAATCGGTGTTTTATGGATTAAGAAGGAAATTGAGAAACAAAGCCGTATCTCGCTGATTACTATAGAGCGAGTGGACCCCATTATCCCACGAATAAAGTCTTCGAATCCACCCCGGATGGACGGCGCAGTAGAGAACGACCTTACGGTGGGTGGCGCAAACAAGTGGAAGGGGACCTCAACCAACTTGGCGTGCGCAACTGGAGGCAGCTGGCTCGTAGCCGGGCTAGTTGGAGAGGTTTGTTGGTTGAGGTCCAGTTCCACCCCGGAATGGAGCGCTACCTAAGTAAGTAAGTAAAGTATATTTCTTTAAGTTACGTGATGAAAGGAATAATTATTCTCTTTCGTGTGTTAATGGGGTCACAATTGTTTTGAGAATTACTCCAAAGTATTTTCCAATTTAAACTTAAACATTTTACGTCAATCTAACTTTTATTTGCTTAATAAAGTACTAACTTATATAGGCGCAAAATTATAGTCACCGTATTTTAAGTAGTTTAACTGCATACTAAGTAGTATCATCTTAACTTTAAAACCAGCGCCTAATTTTGTATCTAATTATAAACACTTTTAAACCTACGTTTAACTAGTATCAGCTTTCGAACGAATCCGCAATAAATTTAGTCAAACAAACCCAAAAATGACAGAAGTTTATAAGTCGATATTAAAAGATATTATGGACTCTCGTTTGTTTTAAATTTAGTACGGGGTTATAAAGATAAAGTGGGTATAATATCGAGTATAATTAAGATAACACAAATTTTGACTTTGGTAGGTACTAAAATAATTTTAAAAGGCACTTTATCTGATTATAATCTTGCGCCATAGTAATTAACTACCTAAAAAATAAATAAATAGTAATTAAATAAAGTGTGTTGCAATTTAAAAATTGACAAAAATAATGACCTTAAAATACAATACAAAAGTTGGAGTGAATATTTCCATTCAAATTGTGCGAAGCTAGAAAAGAGAGATAGAGAGAGAGAGAGAGTTGAGCATTACTAAAAGAGTAAGCTGGGCCACACTCACAAGTGCTAAAACTGTCGTGGTCAGCGATGGAGATCTATTTTGGCAAATCAATTGCCCATCGACTTCACTCTCTCTTTACCACCCAATCTAATCGATGTACCAATAAGCTCTTCTGATTCAAACACTCCAACTGCTTCCTACTCTGCTGCTTCTGATGCTGTTTCTATCAACCTATTTTTTGCTGCTGCCTTTCCCAAAGACCTACTTTATTTATACAAACCCAGCTATAGCTCTTGATATTGTTTTTAATAAGATTAAAAATCTATAATAAAAACTAAAGACTGTTGCTCGTGAAAAAATCAGATCTCTTGAACAAAGTAATGCCGCTCTTACGGTCACGGTGAATATCTTGGAGTCTAACTTAAACGTATTGGAACAGTTGACATTGTAGGTATGCCGAATTTAAGTAATGCCTAATGCCAGAGAGAAGGTCATCAAACTAATAATGGAAGGCGTGGGAGTGCAATTAGATCCAAACGACATTGAACCCTGTTACGTCAAGAACAACAAAAGTAAGAGCAATGACCTAAATATTTCCGCTGCTACTCCATACATTATGTGTGTGAAGTTCACTTCTCTCTTGCGGAAGAAACTGATCATGCAAAGGCTACGTGTAAACAAAATCAAATTATTTGCTAATAACAACAAACGCCGCATATACATTAATGATTGTCTCACTGCGTACACAAGATCTTTTCTACAGAAAATTGGTAAATAACCCCTTAGAAGGCCACTTTATTTAATGATTATTTCTCCAAAATAACTGAAAACATCATCAATACTCCTCATTTGAGGTCATGTCAATGTGCTGACATTATTATCCAAGAAAGATCCAATACCGAACGTTTTTTATTTCAGGTTAATTTCAGGTTAAAGGTAATAAAAAGTACCAGAACTAGAACATGCAGAATCAGTACAAGAACAGCCAAAAGAACTCCCATTACAACCCAGTAACTATATAGCCGAACTAGAAGAGATGATAAAACAACTTGTGACCCAAATAAGTAACAAGATGAACATACTCACGTTATTATTAAACAAAATCAATGGACAGAGTTAAAAAACTTACATTAGTAGTATGGAACTCAAATGGACTTACACAACAACTAATGAAACTTAAGCAATTTATTAAAACTAACAAAGTAGATATTATGCTAATATCTAAAACACATCTTACAAACAAAAGCTACATTAGAATCCCAGGATACAATATGTACCACATCAATCACCCAGACGGAAAAGCACATGGTGGCTCTGCAATTATCATCAACCGAAACATCAAATGTACTGAACTGGACAAACATGAAAAAGACTTTATCCAAGCAACCACAGTATTAGTTGAAGTTATATCCCCCTAGTGATCTCAGCACTTTACTGCCCACCAAGACACGTAATTAGCAAAGAACAATTTCCAACAGTACTTCAAGACACTAGGACAAAGATTTCTCACAGGAGGTGACTTCAACTGCAAACACACTGACTGGGGATCCCGAATAATGAACAAAAAAGAAACAATTCTATTCGCATTCAAAATTAACAAATCCAACTTCCTAAGCACTGGAGAACCAACATACTGGCCTACGGACAGGAAAAAGATACATACCTGACCTTATAGACTTCTGTATCCTTACAAAATAAAATCAGATGACCTGACAGTAAAATCTTGCCTAGAATTATCATCTGACCGTTCTCCAGTTTTAATCTGCTACAGAACATAGACAAAGTCGACAAAATTGTGCAACAAATACACTGACTGGGACACTTTTAGAGAAATTATAAATATACAATTGAGGAACCATTACTCTTTAAAGACGTCAAATGAACTGGATGAGTGCATAGTTCATCTCAACGAAGTAACCCTTGAAGCAGCTGACAGATCTACTCATACTATAACTACTAATAAAGAAGACACCCATACGCCTCCGCAAATACTATTGAAAATAAAAGTAAATAGGAAACTCAGGAAAAGATGGCAAACAACCAGAACTTGCGAGGATAAAGCAAAACTTAACAAAACTATAAAGGAACTAAAAGGACTTCTAATAGATAATAGGAACAACAAGCTCAACAACTACTTAAGGAATTCGACAGCAACGAAAGCAACAAACTACTCTTTATGGAAGGCAACAAAAGAGATTAAAAACTTAAAAACACACTTTCCCCACTAATGACCAAAAACGATGAATGGGCTCGAATTGACAAAGAAAAAGCGACTGTAACGGGTGGGCCATCTAGTGGTTTCTTTTTAAATCATAGGTTATTTTGACACTGACAGCTTTTTCCTGCTCGAAATCTTGACAGAAAGTCAGTATCATACCTCCGCAGAATGAAATGAGTCGTTTTACGCTTGAACAACATTGGGAAATATTGAAAACTTATTTCCAAAGTGAGTGCTGTGTAGCCCAAACAGTGCGTTTTTTGAAAATAAGTTTTGGCCGAAATAAAGGAGCCACCGCGCCTGCTGTACGCAAGTTTGTGCAAAAAGTTCGTGCTATTGGACAACACTGATGGTCCCCGTCGTCGTGCGGTGCGCACAATTCACGAACATCAACTCGTCATCGATCTCAAAATTGCCACATCTGGGGCTCAGAAGACCTGCACGTTATTGTCGAGAAGCCAATGCATCCACAGAGAGTGACAGTTTGGTGCAGATTGTGGAGTGGTGGCATCATTGGACCATTTTTCTTCGAAAATGAGGCTGGGAACAACGTTTCGGTCAACGGTGGACGTTACAGAGCCATGTTAGGGACTTTTTTTTTTTTACTGAATTTGAAAACATGGATTTGGACGATCTCTGGTTCATGCAGGATGGCGCGCCATGCCACAATCGGTCTTTTGCGCACCAAATCCCCAAATCGTGTTATCAGCAGTCTTGGCGATGTCAATTGGCCGAAATCGGAGCTGCGAACCGTGAAGGACCGATGTTGTGCAAACAATCCGGAAACGATTCAAGCACTTAAGGCCAATATCCAAGCAATCCGTGATCTACAGCCCGAAACCATCAACAAGGTCTTGGAAAATTGGAGTGATAGAATGCGCTACTGCTAGGCCAGCCGAGGCAGCCACTTGAACGACGTCGTATTCCATAATTAATGGGAATGTTTGCTCTTACTAATAAAGCCATAATACATGGAAAAAATTTTGATCATTTTATTGCAGTTTTGAAAAGAAACTTGTAGTTGGCCCACCCTGTATTAGCTGAACACTTCAAAAATACATTCACTAACGACAAAAACAATATCGACATCATCTTAGCCTCGAACTCTACATAACAAAACGCAAGTATAAAAAAAAAATTACAATAAAAAAAATAAAAAATTACAATTACGAAGGCAAGTGAAAGTCCTGGATGTAACCTTATTTCCGGAAAAATATTTAAGGAGCTTCTCCAAATCTCATAAGTCTACCTCCGGAATCTCTTCAATACGATTGTTACATTAAAATACTTTGCGAAAGTCTGGAAAGTAGCCAAAATAATAGCCGTGCCACAACCCGGAAAGGATGCTACCCAAACCGCGAACTATAGGCCAATAAGTCTATTGCCTATACTATCCAAGCTATTTAAAAAGATACTTATAGACCGACTACAACCAATAATTCGCGAAAATAATATAATTCCTAGTCACCAGTTTGGATTCAGACGTAAGCACTCAACTGTACAACAAATACACAACAAATCAACAAGATTTCGAAAGATTTGGACGAGATGAGATATAGCGCTACAACTTACCTTGATATATCAAAGGCCTTTGAAAAAATTTGGCAGAAAGGGCTTCTATGTATATAAGTTGCAATGGCTACTACCAGCTGACTTTTACCCTGACGTACAATTCAGGGACGAGCATTCAACTCTCTATAAAGCTGAAGCGGGAGTACCACAGGGGAGCGTCCTGTGACCTCTGTTTTATATTGTGTTTACATCTGACATTCCAACACCTCTGGCAAGATACTCAATGATCGCGACTTTCGCAGATGATACGCTAAAATTCTCCTAGCACAAAACATGGAACGGGCAACCCGTGAACTCAAAAGACAACTATTCAATTCAATTCAATTCAATTTATTTATAAAAAGGTGTACATTAAGACACAGTCTTTTATAGTACAGCGAGAAAAGTATTCATGTTAAATTTATATTAATCTTAAGGTTAATAATACTACATAATTCATAATAATGATTAATAAATAAAGAAATATACGTAAAGAAGAAAACAAAAAAAAAAGAGAAAAACAGTGAAATGACAAAATAAAGTTAAAGGAGAGACATTAGAAGTGAATGAAAATATATGTTGTGTTATATTACTATTTCTATTTTTAATGCTGCGATGTGTTATATCTTAAGAGTGTAGTCTTAAAGTTTTTGCCGTTGGATACATTTTTAATATGCGACGGCAAGGAGTTCCATAACCGGATAGCATGAATGAAAAATAGTCGCGAAGAATATAGATATTTGTAGTGGTGTGTATTGATGTTGAGAGTTCTAATGGAGCGCGAAAAATCAAGCTTGGAGTAAAGGTATGGCGGTGATTGTGTTCTGATAGTTTTGTGCATAAATAAGCAAATTCTAATATCCATATGGTGCTGTAGTGTACATCCTAGAAAATCTTTTGAATGCGTAAAGATTCGATCATACCTACGCAGCTGGTGAACATACCTGATAGCATCATTGAGAGCTACTTGCAGCTTATGAAAGGAAAGCGAATCAAGGCTACTATAGACTACTTCAGCGTATGCTATTATATGCATAATAAGTGTTTACACAACCCTTCTACGTGTTCAACTAGACGAATTTACAAACTGGCTCAAAAACTAGGGTATACAAATTAACAAAAATAAGACGGAACTAATCATATACAGAACTAGAAAAATAACAAACTCACCAAACTTAAAAATGAACGGCAAAGTATAAACTTTAGCGAAGGAAGCCAAATACTTAGGAATGTACATAGACCAAAAGCTAACTTGGAAACAACATATAATCAAGAAACGAAATCAAATCAAAAACAAATTTAGACAACTCTACTGGATGCTAGGAAGAAATTCTGTACTATAAATAGACAACAGGCTGCTTATATACAAGACAATTATGAAAGCAATATGGACATACGGACTCCAAGTATGGGGTACAGCGAGTACATCAAACATACAAATTATCCAGAGACAACAATCAATATTTTTAAGAACAATAGTCAATGCAGCATGGTATGTTTCCAATGACGACATCCACAAAGACCTCAAAATACCGACAATAATGCAGAAAATACAAAGGACGAGTATAAAACACCAAATCCGACTCTGTTAACTCATCAGAACAACGAAATAAATTCAATCGCTTTAGACCATCAGACCTTAGTATAAGATATTAAACAATAAATGCTAATGCCGTCCATATCCTGTTTAATAAATGTAAATAACTTGTAAAACAATGTTTGTATTTTAGGTACTTGTAAATAATTTGTAATGCTATATCTGTTAAGGCAATGGCCTTCATAAAATTATAATGTCACTCAAAACGTCTAATTCATTATCTAATGATATGATTTCCAGTAAAATTAAAAAAAAAAAAAAAATATTTCGTACTATGTTTCTGATGTCTTCAGTTATGTCTTTAATCTAAGTATATAATAAAGAGTTTTTCCAGATGCGCTTAATTTAGCAATTCTAATTCCGTTGCACAAAAAATGGGATACTACGAGTCTTAACAATTACCGTCCTATTTCACCAGTGTTATCTAAAGTATTCGAAAAAGGTATTAAATCTAGAATGTTATCCTTTTTTAACAAAGTAACTTCTTTAGTGATTCCCAATTTGGAATCAGAAAAGGTAGATCGACTGAAGATGCTGTTTTAAGATTGTGTGGCGAACTCTATAATAGCTTGAACTCTTTCCTCCCTGTTCATTAATATAATTAAAACTTTCGATATGGTGGACCATGTTTTGCTACTCCAAAAATTATATAGGGGCGTTTTTCGAGAATTTGCTTATGATTGATTTGCGTCCAATCTAAGTAACCGCAAACAAAAAGTTAAAGTAAATTGTAACTTTTGTTCAAATTTCTTTTTTTTATTAATTTTTATTAATTGCATAAATAATAGTATTTTTACTATTTTTTTTTTCCTATAATGCTGACCCCATCAACATCAATATTAACTCGAAATGGTTTAAAATCTGGTATAATACATTCGCCTCTTCTCTGGTGACAATTGAATGTTCCTGTTTCATTTAATATATAGCACTTTTTAAATTAATACTTTTTGCTAGCAGTTATATTAAACATGTTAGCCTTAAGTTGTCATATGAGATAGTATAATATAAGTATTAAAAAATAAAAAAAATAAATCGACGGAGTGACATCGCCTCGGCGACAATTGTTTCTTAGGCTACGTAAAGTAAGTTTATCGCTGAGACGATATCATCTGACGCTTATAGTTTTTATAGAAAAAGCTCGATCCAATCGCTCTGTCTATTTTATGTTAAATTTAGTTCAGCTCCTACTTTTTTTATATTACTTATTAAGAACCATTTAAGGTCATTCTGGTCGGAAAACTGTGAAAATTTGATTTTGTTTGCCATATTTGTTAAGTGCTTTCAAGAATACGCTGTTAAACTTTCATTGCAAAATTCTCAATAATTCATAAGTAATAGCCTTTTGAATGCCGTTCTTCTCGAAGCCACAATTTTTCAACTGGAAATGGAATTTTTACTCGACGTTTCAGGCATTGTGTTGTGCTTTTCAGGTTTTATTTTTAAATCATTTTATTTTTATGTATAATATGTATAATATGTATGTATAATTAATTTTTCAAACCAAAATATTGTCAGTGCATATGCTCCCTAAATTGGGTACGATCAGAGGGATAGTGTATGTATGGTTTTGTTGTTAATAAATTTATTTGATTTACCCGCAACAATTTGGTTTGTCTGCAGGTAAATAATTAATTTCTTGTGACTTTATACATTTAAATAAAGGTTCTTAAAATAAAGTATTGTAAAATTGTTAGAAAATTTAAAAACGGACACTTCTGATTTTAGTTTATAATAAGGAAAAAGGGAAAACAGAAAACAATAAATATTAAGATATGAAATGAGTTTTCAGAATTTTTTTCTGTTTACATAAATCTTTTACATTTTCAAGTTTTCCGGTAGCCCATTCAGTATTTTTGGAAATTTGTAATTTAGCTGTCTAAATTTTGGCTAAATTTTCACAATCTCCTTGAGAGCATCCCAAAGAAAGAGTTTCTGTTTGTTGGAGGAGATTTGAATGGACATGCCGGGAAGTCAACCGAAGATTATGAAAAATGCCATGGAGGACTGTGATACGGCACCAATAACCTTTTTGGTGAAGACATCCTAAGCATGTGCAAATCACATGGTCTTATCGTGTTAAATACCAAGTTCATCAAACAAAGACGACACCTAATCACTTACAGCAGTAGTGGAGATGAAACCCAGATTAACTACCATTTGGTAGCCAGTTTCATGAGTCCTCGGGTAAAAGATTGCAAAGTGAACCTGGGAGAGGCGATCGCCAAGCAGCACCGTCTCTTGCTAACAGAAATTTGTCTGAAGACACATAAGAAAAGCAAACAAACAAGGGTGTCTGAGAAAATGAAGTGGTACAAAGAAAAAGGCAAGGGAGGGTCTGTATCGGGAGCTGGAGAAAATATCTTCCCCGGTTGCTGATGCAAATCCGGCTACCCAGGAGCTGTGACGACACAATATGAACAAGAACGCAACCATCTTCAAAAAAGCCGCACAAAGAAGGATGAATGCTCAGGAGATTCGTCCCCCAAAGTTCATTAACAATGCTCATAGCCAGCTCCTTGTGGATGAGGACAAAATTCGGTAGACGTCGCGGCAGTATTGTGAACGACTTTTGAGTGAACAGTTTACACGGCTATACTTTCCAAGAGCCATCCCTAACTGTAAAGAAATACCCGACATTACAGTTGAAGAAGTTAGTGAGGTCGTCAAATATTCCAAAAAATTATAAGCAGTTGGGCCAGACGAGATGCCCTCTGAGTTCTGGAAAAAGATGGGAGACATCGGGTTCAGATGGCTCAGAATTCTCATCTCTAAATTTATGAGAGGTAGTTCAATGCCTAATCAATGGAGGGGAAGCTACCTTCTCCCTGTGTACAAAGGGAAAGGAAGAGATCATTTGAATCCTGTTAAAAAAGCAATATCAATAAACGTTCCAAAGACATCGCGAGGCAGGAGAGGCAGGCAACGACACCAGCATTTGATTGGCCTCAGTAACCCAGTGATCCAAAATCAGGAGGTCTGCCGATATTTTCTGAGATCGAATAGGCGAACCCCACAAGTGGATCAGTAGAAATGCAGTGAAGTGGGAAGGTTATGATCTCTTGTTTTCGGATCATAGCGTTGCCAATATAGAAAGAAGAAGAAGAATTTTTCAAACCAGAATGACCCCTCAAGAACAAGATTGATTTAATAAAATGCGTTGAATGTAATGATATTAACTTACCATTACTTCCGGGCAGATCAAGAAAAATAATAGTCGAGCCGGATATTGAAGCGTCTTCCTTATTTTGGCATTCCAATAAAAATGTTATATAAAACTTTTGCTGTATGATCTTATGTGGTAATTCTGCAGCCAAAATCAGTTTTATAACGTTTTTTGGAGCAATGACGGTATAGTCAAAGCCTTTTGAGTCATCTGTATGTACACACAAATTTAGAACAAAAATCGAATATTAATTAGATAAATGTGAAATTATTGTACCTCCTGACAGTTTACACGTAAAATCAGCTGCGTTGTACCCTTTTACGAACTCAATGTCGCCGATTTCCAATTCTTGCATGCGTCCGTCTTCTAGAATCTTTCCATTTTGAATAGTTTTTTTGAAAATGTTGGACAAACTGTGGCTTTGTGGCAGATTTATCACAACAGATGTGTAGCCCTTTAGCGCATTATTACTAGCGCTAACCACAAGTACAATTGAACTGCGCTCTTTGGCATCTTCAGACAACTCAGATTTGAGTGAAATTTCAATTTGGTTTTCGAAAGTGGTGTATTTAAAGTAATCTGAATATTCTCCATTTAGCTCAATCAAGGTGTAAGTTTTCCAAGTAGACTTTTTAAGAACAAGTGTTTGTACATTTAGTACGCTTTCTTGGGTCAATTCCCCAATATAGCTAGGCTGTTCAAACTCAGGTATTGCTTCGCGAGCAATGTTCACAACAACGACGGTGGAGGATACTAGTTTTTCTTTCAGGCTTACCGCCTTGATTTCCACCCACATAGCATTGGTATCATAATGCTCACTGAGATTAAAATTATCCTTAAGAGATAAAGCTAATATATTTTCGTTCTGCTGGAGGCTAAAATATTCAGCATCTCTCCCTAGAAGGGAAAATTCGATTTCGTTGTTGTATGAATCTCTATCAAGGACTACGTTTTCTGCGATTAATTCAGCTTCATTGTTAACCTGTGCTTCGTATATGTTTTTCTCGAATTTTAAGACTGCAAATAAGGAACTTTATACTTTAAAAATTGAACTCATATTATGAAATCGCTTACCATTTCCTGCTTTAGGTGTTCCTATCAAGACAAGACAGATAGCTTTTACTCCAGTCGTAGATTCTTTGGCTTCAACTTCTAAACGCAGATAGCTCCTATCCTGTAACTCGATTTCGCCAATACTTTCGTTAAGTTTGATAAATATCTGGTTGCCTTGTATTGTAAATGAGAATAGCCTTTCGTCGGTTTGTAAAAGCTTAACTTCAACATCATCTGTTGTATTTGCATTTGTGAGTAGAATAATTGGATCCAAGGTAAGATACCCATCGGAACTTATTGACCCTATATATGCTGGTTTTTCAAACAACAAAGTCGTATGAATCACGTCGATGATTATGTTCGTTGACGCAATTTCTTCTGAATTGACCTTTGCTACTAATGCTAAGGACACGAACTTAATATTCGTCCATAGATCAGCACTTAGACCTGGCTTTACGAATAATTGTACAATGTTCTCATTATGTTCTATGTCAAACAAATCAGCGCTTTGTCCTTGTAAGCTTAACTTCGAATGTTCCATTTGGCTTTCATCCATGAGCACTTTGAAGTCCTCAATCTGCAGAGTACTTGACTTGACGTTAAGTGTTCCTTCATAAATTCCTTTCTCAAAACGCGAATCTATAATATAAAAAAGACGACATTAAATACAACATTAAGGAAGTATTTAGAAAATATTAGAGACTTCTTAACGGCTTACTTCATCTATACCGCCTCTAACTTTGAAAGTTTGCAAAACGTGATTGTGATACCAAAACTTCATTCAAGCCTTTGGTGTCATCGTGATATCACTCGAAGACCTACGTATAACTTCGACCGAATATGGGATCTCAAGTACCGATTTGTAGAATTCTACTAAATCATATCCCCTTGAGCTGGAACCTTGTTCGGGTGGTATTTATTCCGCAAGCGGGGAAGCGTGTACACGAATCCGCGAAGAATTTCAGACACATCAGCTTGTCCTATTCCGAGTGCGTTGGAACGAATTCTAGACACTCATGTACGACGTTTCTCATAACTTCCTATCAATCAAAATCTCAGTACGCCTACACTAAGAAAGGAGCTTTCAATAATCTAGAAGGCAGGACTATCAAACAGACCCTGGAAACTATGAATGTCGAGCTTAGCATAAATTGGCTTTGCAATATGCTCGGCACTAGAAACATAAACGCCAAAATAGTTCAATACGAAAGTCCGTTACCAGGGGGACACCCCAGGGAGGCGTCATATCACCATTTCTCAGGGTTTTAGTTATCGATGGGATACTTAAAGAACTAAGCAACACAGGAATAAGCGTTACTGTTTATGAAGATGACGTGGTCATTTTAATCCAGGGCAAATTCCTGGACACATTAAGTGAAATGATGGAATCAGCTCTTTTTTTTTTTTTTTTTTTTTCGGATGGGAAACACTCGACTGGAGCACTCAGACACAACTAGTCCATTGTACTGCCAGAGAGCAAACCCTGATTTACTCATTTTACTGGAATTTCCTTGACTTTCTAAGAAAGCCAAGCAAGCACTTCAGTGATGAGGAGCTTACAGTACCAGCACTCACCACATCCGCACCGAAGATCTGCCACCTGATACGAGCAAAGGCCGGCCACTCACAGAGATAATGTTCCGCGGAGTCGTCGTTCTCTCCACAAGCGTCGCAGATTGTAGTGTCACTTAAGCCTAACACGTTAAGGTGCTTGGCAAAAGCGAAGTGGCCTGTCAAGACGCCGATAAGTTGTCTACAGTCTTTTCTGCTGAGAGACAGCAAGAATGCCGCTGATTTCTTACAGACGTCCGGGAGCATGCGTTTAGTCAACCTGCAATCTGGAGAGTCATGCCACACACATTTGTGCTCGTGAGAGACGAATCAGCTCTTAATAGTCTCCGAAATTGGGCTAAAGATTGTGGGCTGCACGTCAACCCGGATAAAACAGAATTGTTACTCTTCAGCGGGAAATACAAGATACCACACTTCAAACTGCCAAAGCAAGCAGTGGTGGAGTTTTCCGTTTCGTATAGCGCTAGATATGTAGGTATAATGCTAAACAGAAAAGAGTCCGAAAGGCTTATAATGCTCTCTTTATCTGTAAGTGGACTGCGGGGAAAAAATGGGGTCTGAAGCCTGCAATGATGCACTGGCTATATATCATGATAGTCAGACCAATTCTTACGTATGGGGCTCTTGTGTGGTGGAAGACAACGAATACGGAAAACATACGGGTTATATTGGCCATGGTACAAAGAACAGCCTGCATTGCCATCACGGATGCTCTACGCACAACGCCTACGGCTGCAATCGATATCTTTCTGTATCTTGACCTACAAATCAAATTTCATGCGGGTAACAGTGCGCTTCACCTAACTAATGTTGGTGTTAAGAGTTATCTTTGCAAAATAGGTTATATGCACACTTCATATTTCCTTACCTATTGTAACTATTATCATTAACCGTCTGTTGTCATTCCTGCCAGACATTGTAAAACACCACCGCGTGCGGAGTGTAACGTACAAACATATGCGTCATCATTCCCAAAAATATGTACCCTAATAATACAACAGATATTGTAAACTACTATAGAGACCTATCCAAATATGCATCCTAATAAAACAACAGATATGACGGACATGAACGTCAGATGCTGATAACATTTCGCGGATAACACGAACTGCATGCACGCTGCATGTTTCATTCCAATTCTCATTCCATTCCCACACCTTTTTTTGTTGAATGTAAAATAGTATTTAAGATAGAATATTTTAAGAATAAAGAGACTTGTTATTAGATAAGCACAAGAGACGGTGGTTCCTTTTATTACGACGAACTCAATCTGGTGTACTGGTTTACGTGCCTGTGCATCACACTCCAATCATCGACAAGTTTATGTGCTTGGCGAATTTTCTATAGAGAACCAAAAGAGGTTCTCCCGAACAGTTGGTCTTTTCAAAACTAGTAATGTAGCACATTGTTCCATTCTTAAGAAATCAGACCGGAGAGGGCACGGAGTCAGGTATATGCTCGAGAGATATTAACATACAGGTGGCCCTGAGACTTCTGAATACATGCAATGTGTTCCAAGCAGATATTCTAGCTATTCTTAAAGCTGCTTACTTGAGATGGGATCAATATCCGATAAGATTATCGTCATCTACATTGACAGTCAGGCTGCGCTAAAGACCCTAGAGTCTTGTGTCACTAAATCTGAAATCGTTAGGAATTGCCGCACAAGGCTTAAGACATTATGTACGCAAAACCGTGTTAGATTATGTTGAGTACCTGGACACTGCGATATAGAAAGCAACGAAAAGGCCGACGCGATGGCCAGAAAAGGAGTAGAGCACCTGCAGAGGGACATAATTCGTAGCATTAAGCCACCAAGGTGTGTGGCTAGGGGAATTATTCGTGATATAAACATCAGCATGGCTAGTGTAAGATGGTCCAAGTTAGACAGTCGAACTTAGATGGTCCAACTTAGATAGTCCAACTTAGATGGCCATAAGGTATCCAATGCCTTCTGCCCTGCCAAGGCATTGCCAAGACATGGCTAAAGTACCTATCTTGGAAGACACTTTGATAACTTAGAAGAGGTAAGGTCTCTGAACCACAATAAGGATATTTTCGAATTCTGCAGGGAAATTAATTGTATGCGAGAATTAGTTTAGGTCTTTTGCCGTGAAGGTTCCCTAGTAATTACGATGGGCCCACCTTGGTGCCTAGTATTTTATGATAACCTCATAACCCTATTCAGCCTAACCTAACCTAACTTATACTAAGGAACGATCGACCGAGACGGCGCCACACAAATTTGTGCGAACGATTGAAAAAGCCATTCACTACAAACAATACCCTATAATAAGTACGCTCCCGCTAGGCTCTTACCACTACATATGTATAAAAAAGAATTACTGTATTCTCTTAGCGGCGTTCGTCAGTCTCGTGATGTACCTCGATACCGGCGGATGTCGGCTAATTAAAGTTAACCAATTTTAAATGTATAAGTTAACCCTGAATTATAATAAATGCCATATTTGAAGTAACACGGCTTTTTATTACCTAAACATAAGAGAGGCGACGAGGATAAACCTTAAAAGAAAAATTCCCTCGAAAAATTATTTAGCACCGCGTGCGGAGTGTAACGTGCATCATGACTGGGGAAGAAAAAATTGCAGTAATACCAATGCCTTCGAAAAATAGTGGATTTGACCAATATATTCCAGGAAATAATTTTAAAGTGTGGGAAAAAAGATTTCGTCAATTTTTATTAAGGGAAAAAATAGCCGAAGAAGATAAAACCATGTGGTTGATCACCGTGATTGGGTCAGAGCCATGCGAAGTTCTTATGAATTTAACAAGCCCTAAGGAGGCCGAAACGGTAGCGTTTGAAGAACTAATGAAAATCTTGAGTAAGCACTATGGACCAAAAACCAACAAACGTTCTGAACGTTTTAAATTTTATAAAGCGCTTCAAGATAATGGCGAAACTATAAGTGAGTATATAGTGCGCATAAGAATGTTATCACAAACTTGCGAATTCGGTGCATTTTTGGACGAAGCCTTAGCGGATAAGCTAATAACCGGTTTGCGGAATGAGAAGATCCAACAGGCATTGCTGAACAAGGAGACAAAAGAGAGTGAACCTTCTTTTGAGAAGTACTGTGAACTGGCCCTAAACATGGAGTTAACAGAGCAATCAACCCGGTGTATGAAGTCATCCACAATGTCTGTGGTAGGGGCTATTCACAAATCGAATACAGAAAACAGTTCATCATGGGAAAGAAAGTCAGCAAAACAACGAGACTCGAATCAAAGAAATCAACATGGTCGCAGCGGTAGTCGTGCAAATGAAGTGCACAGGAATAATCGTCAACGCAGTGGTAATCGAGGTAGTACAAATTGGAGTGGCAGAAGTGGTTGCAGGCGGTGTGGTAGAAGTCATAATGAAGACACTTGCCCTGCAAAATACTGGAGATGTTTTCAATGCGGGAAGGACGGGCACACGAGCAGAGTTTGTCAACAAAAAAATCAACAGCTGGGAAGCATACACGCAATTGGCTGTGTTAATCAACCGCTACAAGTGGAAGTTGAAATTTCTAGGCGCAGGATTGGGTGTGAAGTGGACACTGGAGCAGCAGTTTCTGTGATGAGTGAGATAGAGTATCGTTCTAAGTTTGCAAATTTTTGTTTGGTTAAGTCAAATCATACATTGACATCTGTTTTAGGTAAACCAATTTGTGAAGTAGGAACCCTGCAAGATATCGAAGTGCGATTTGGAAACCACTGTCAGCGTTTAGATATAGTGGTTGTGCAAGGTGAACAGCCAAAGAACATGCTAATGGGAAGGACATGGTTGGACGTGTTGTTACCTCACTGGAGGAACGTTTTTCGGCAGGCAAAGGTCATTGCTAATGTAAAAGACTGGAATGAGGAAATTGTAAGTAAATATCCTTCAGTAGTATCTCCAGAGGGGAACCATTGGATTAGGGGGTTTGAAGCGGACATTGTATTAAAAAAAGAGGCAAAGCCAATTTTTCATGTAGCATATGCGGTACCATTTAAATTAAGGGAGAAGGTAGAAGCCGAAATCGAGCGGTTAGTAAAACAGGGCACTTTAGTTCCCGTTAAACACAGTCGTTGGGCAAGTCCTGTGGTTATTGTCCCAAAGCCAAACGGAGAAATTAGGATGTGTGTTGATTTTAAAGTTACCCTTAACAAAGTAATTGAGACTCAGCACCACCCTTTACCGAATCCCGAAGATATCTTCGCGAGCTTACCGAATTGCAATGTTTTCTGCGTTTTGGATTTATCGGGAGCATACCAACAATTGCGAGTTAGTGCCGAGTCACGTGAATATTTGGTAGTTAATACCCATAAAGGCTTATTCGGGTTTTTGTGTTTACCTTTTGGACTTGCCGATGCCCCAAATCAATTTCAGGCGGTCATGGACCGAATATTAGCTGATTTGCCCCTCGTTTTTGTATTTATTGATGACATAGTCATCGGAGCGGCTACATTTGAAGAATGCAAGGAAAAATTATTTTTGGTAATGGACAGGCTTAAAGCGCATAATGTCTGTATCAATTTGGAAAAGTGTCAGTTTTTCCAAAATGAAGTTTGGTATTTAGGACATGTCATTTCCCAAAATCAAATTAAGCCGAACCCGGAAAAGCTTAAAGCCATTCAAGATGCTCCCCCACCCCGAGACGTGCAACAGCTTCAGTCCTATTTAGGTCTTATAAATTATTACCGAAAGTTTGTTCCGGAGTTGTCCTCGGAATTACACGTTTTGTATAAATTGTTGCGAAAAGGTTCGAGGTTTGTTTGGTCCAACGAATGCCAACAAGTTTTTGAGCTAATGGTCAGTCATCAAGTTTTAGAATTGTACGATTCAAATAAGCTCAACGTTATTTCCACCGATGCGAGTCCATATGGCGTAGGTGCAGTGCTGTCGCATGTAGTGGGAGACAGTTTAAGACCTGTGTTCTATGTCTCCAGTTCGCTTTCCGAGGCGGAAAAAAACTACTCACAGTTACACAGAGAAGCCCTGGCCATCATTTTTGCCCTTAAAAAGTTTCACAAGTAT
Organism: Brachypalpus laphriformis; assembly: GCA_945910035.1. Classification (NCBI taxonomy): domain Eukaryota; kingdom Metazoa; phylum Arthropoda; class Insecta; order Diptera; family Syrphidae; genus Brachypalpus; species Brachypalpus laphriformis. Next base: position 109,625,271 of record OX246756.1, read on the forward strand.
ATCTATGGGCATAAGTTTCATATAATAACAGACCATCAGCCTTAAAAGAAGTATTCAATCCGAGAACAGGGACTCTAGCAGTCGCGGCTGCGAGGTTACAAAGATGGTCTATCTTCTTATCTATGTATGATTACGAAATCTCTTACCGTCGTGGTCGAGAAAATTGTGAAGCAGATTTTCTTTCAAGAATGCCTTTAACAACAGGCACCGAGATTAATCAAATTGGCATTTTTCATTTTCAGTCGGAAAGTATGGTCGATTTAGAGCTTGTCAAAATAGAAACAAAAAATTGCAAACTTTTATCTAAAGTTCATGAATACTTGGGGTCGGGTTGGCCAAAAGGTAGATTAGTCTCTGAGTCTTTATCGCGTTTTCGGAAGGTTGAGCCAAGTTTGAGTACGGATCAGGGGATGATATTTTATGGAAATCGGGTGGTCATTCCGGACAAACTACGGCCTAAAATATTAAAAATGCTGCACGAAAACCATTGGGGTATCGTAAAAATGAAAATGATTGCACGATCATATGTTTGGTGGCCTCTTATTGATGCAGATATTAAAGTGTTTGTTGAAAATTGTGAAATTTGTCAGAAGACTGCAAATGTACCAAAAGAGGTAGTCAACTCCAAGTGGCCTGCAACATCGTACCCATTTGAACGCATTCATTTGGATTTCATGCATTTTTCCGGAAAAAATATTTTAGTTTTAGTAGATACGTACTCAAAATTTTGTGATATTCGAGTTTTACCTTCATGGAATGCGCAAAAATTGGTTGAGCAACTAATGCAAACATTCATTATTTTTGGGTTTCCAACCGAAATCGTCTCGGATAACGGCCCACCTTTTAATGCTTCTCATTTTCAATTTTTTTGTCGAAAAAATAGTATAAAGTGTTCTAAAAGTCCGATATATCACCCGCAATCCAATGGTTCCGCGGAGCGAATGGTACAAACCGTTAAAAAAGTATTTTACAAACTCTTATTAGAACGTCCAGACATGTCTTTGTCAGAAAAAATAGATAAGTTTTTGATAAATTGGAGAAATACTCCGTCTACGGTGACTTTGAAATCGCCCTCCGAAATGATTTTTAACTTTAAGCCAAAAGTACTTTTAGATAATTTAAATATAAAGAAAAAGGTTGATGTATAGATAAGAATTGTAGCCAACCTTTCAAAGAGGGAGAAATTGTTTGGTATAGAAATCATGAAGTCAGTTTTGTACATTATTTACCAGTCAAATTAATGAAAGTTGTCAATCTTTTTACCTATTTAATAAGTATAAATGGGAACATAAGGTTAGTCCATCGTAATCAAATTAAGAAATCGCGATTAGATTTAAGAATTAACGTTCCAAAAAATAAGTATCAAGAGCCAAAATATGATTTAGAAAAAGAAGCCTTGCAGGACCCGGCAGATGTAATTTTAGAAAAAAAGGAAGATCCAAAAACTATTTGGTTTCTTCAAAGAAAAAGAGAAAGAGGTCAAATTCCGAAAACGTCGAGGTCCGGCGATCGGAGAGGCTTAAGAAACAAAAAATGTAATCTTAAATAAAAAATATTGTAAATAATTTGAAAAAGAAAAAGAAAAAAGGTATTGTTACGAACTTGGTTAAAAAGGGGGAAGGTGTTATATACCCTATAATAAGTACGCTCCCGCTAGGCTCTTACCACTACATATGTATAAAAAAGAATTACTGTATTCTCTTAGCGGCGTTCGTCGGCGGATGTCGGCTTATTAAAGTTAACCAATTTTAAATGTATAAGTTAACCCTGAATTATAATAAATGCCATATTTGAAGTAACACGGCTTTTTATTACCTAAACATAAGACTTAACCACCTTCTTAGACGACGAATGTGCTTTCAATAACGTTCGTATTGAACCGATTCAAGAATATCTAATCCAATTAGGTCTGGAAGAGTTTATTTGCCACTCGATAGCGACTATGCTAAAAACTAGAATCATTCAACATTAAATAACAGTAGTTCTACCAAATCTGTAGATAGAAGAACAGCTCAAGGAGGGGTTAAATCACCTCTCTAGGGCTTATGGTGATCAACAAATTCCTCCAAGACTCGATAGAGATGGAGTCAATGTTGTTGCGTATGCGGATGACGTGATAATGCTAGTATCTGGGATGTTTTCTTCAATGATCAGTGAGATTTTGGAAGGTGCCTTGGATAAGATAAGCATACGGGCTAGTAGTTGCGCAAGACTGAACTGATGCTCTTCACCGTGAAAACCAAAATACCGACCTTCATGCCTCCACGGCTAAACAACCAATTACTCTTTTCATCTTCCAGTGCCAATTATTTAGGGTGGTACTTCACACAAAGCTCAACTAGGAGCTTAATATAGAGCAGCGGGTAAAAAAAACCCTGCTTTCTAAGCCTGCAGCAAAGCCTTTAGTAAGAAGTGCGAACTTCTCCCGAAGGTGGTCTTATGGATGTAAAACGCAGAAGTACGCCCTATCCTTTCCAATGGATCACTAGTTTAGTGGGCTGCGCGAAGAAAAGACTACAACAGCAAACAAATTAACAAAGTGCAAAGAACTGCGGCTTTAGGCACAGCGAGGGTCAGGCGAACATGTCCAACCGAAGCCTTGAATGTATTGCACCTTAAACCACTTAACATCATACCACTTAAACTTCATATTCAATATATCTCAGGATGTAATACGGTTACATTAAAAGAAGCGGGGTGCTGGTATACTAACGTGTATGATAACAGCAACATTTTGAATATGCTTCCAAGGGATCTGATAACGATTCTTACCGACTGTGGGATAGGTGCAGGGATTTTCCCTGATACACGCATTATATTAAAATCATACCGGCTTCCGGATTCGTTAAGGCGGAAGTACTTGCTATTCGAAAGGCTTTTTTTTTTTAATAATTTGCCCGCCCTCAAGGGGTGCCCTTAATGTTTTTTAACACAGTGCAGGCTTTAGAAAGAATAGATAGAGAGAGAGAGAAAGATTTGGTGCAGTGGTTTGAAACTCAGTTGTGTTTGCCCCAGAGAAACTCCGGGGTGGCTAGATAACTTGGGACATGTTTTGTTATTTTTTATCTTTGCTTCGTATTCACCGTATTTTTTTCGCGACCACCGACGCCATAGGCATATCAATCATCCAACAGAGCGAACAATTTTTCCAGCCATATGATCATGTTATTGCCAGTGTTATGCCCTTTCAGTAGTGTTCACACAAGCTTTTGCAATTAATCGGGCTGACTTTATATAGTTCATGAGAAATAAATAAATCAGAAAGGAACACAAAATTTACAAAACAGAAACCCTGCAGATATTGCTAGAATTATGGCGATTAGTACAAGGAATTGCCCCAATGGGATCCACGCGTCCAGACTAGACATTATATTCTATGCACATAGTAGCAGCTGCAATATTTCTAACGGAAAAGGAACAATCCTCCATTTAGTTTGCAAGTGTCTGGTTCCACGTAGGATCAGGCAGCGCATATTAGGCAAACCTAATAGAAACATCGGAGAATTGTCGGCTTTCTTAATGTCACAGAATAAATTTAAAGACTTTTACTCTGATTACAATTATCTCCAAGTTTAACATCCGTTAAGGTCATGCAAGTTGTGGCATTAAAGAGAGCTAAAGCACCAATTAGGTTTTAGCATACATAGTTTGTTATCACTGACACTTCTACCTACCTTCCTATGACTTACAGGCTGGCATACGTGTGTATACTGGAATGAATTCTTATAATAACTTTTTCATTGTTAATAGCCCAGAAACACTTAATTAGGATTATTTGTAACAAAAATCGCTTTACTTAGAGCTGGCCCTTATTTAAAGAACTGCTTATTTTACCAATGAGACACCTTTACATTTTTAACGTACTAAAAGAATTTTTCAAGCGAAGCGGTAATATTCCTAGTAGAACTACACAGCTTTATAATCTTCGTATAAATACATTGCATCTTGTCACCGTGCCACTCACGTACAAAACCCATTTTTGTCACTCCTTCAGTGTTATAGCCCCTTTAATGTTCAATAAGCTACCATTTTCTGTACGGACAACCATACATTTTAATTCGTTTTTAAAAAAAAGTTAAAGACTGGTTATTCACTATCAATTATGAAGTCCTTGAATCATTACTTACAAGTTAAATGCTATCCTAATCATCAGCACAAGTCAATGTCTAATTTAATGTCAGTTATTAATTAATTGTAATATAATTTTTTTCCAATTGTTAAACTATTTTCGATTTGTATTCCTATCATTTTTAATTGCTCTATTTGCTTATCAATGAATTTTTATATGATTTTTATTTATGAAGTCCAAGAACAATAATTTTGCAAAAACCGATGTTTCCCCACATCAAATCCATATTATTTGCTAATTAAATCTCTGTGTCATTCCACACTTACTTTCTAAGTTACGGAGTGATTACTATTATTATCCGCTATATTCTGAAGTAAATTGTACTTAGCTTTAAGTTGAATGAAAAATGGAATAAATAAAAAAAATATAAATAAAAAAAAATGATGTGTCACAGAAAATATCACACACGTTCCATGCGAATGTGAGGTTAAAATCCAAAGGCGCGTGAAATACCCAGATAATTACGTCCTTAGTAACCCGTAGGAATAATAAGGTTTCATCAGCTAAAATAAAATATTAAAATTTTACAGGAAAGTTAAATGCGTTAGAGGGATGAGTATCTTAAGCCTTTTTAAAGGTTCCCAAGTGATTGCAATAGACCCATTTAATAATTAACCTAACCTAACCTGCTTAAGAACGTAATATGCATCAAACGAGAATAACCGCACTAAAAAACTGGTCGATAAATGTTTCCAAATTGCATTTAGGTATTCCTTGAATAAAACTGTTCGTCGGACTCCTAAATCTACGAGTTTTTGAGTCGTTCGCAAGAAATCAACGATGTAAGCGACGACTTGATCAAGTGCAAGTAGCGCCCCATCAACTACATCCACGAAATCAGGATTAAACATAGCGGATTAGGTTTATCATCGCGGTGTAGGAAAGAATAAGCAAATTATGTTTGCTACCAGTAGTTAACAACCAACATTACATAAAAAAAACATTAAACAATTCAAATTAGAATCACCCTTTTTCTGCGGGAATGAAATCGAAACGGCTGTTCGTCCGGTCTCTGTCAATCTATTATTAGACGCTTCGATGTCTAATGTGAGCCGATCCTTTCCTTTTAGAGATTCCATATCGAGCGCATTACTTAAGGTTACATACACAACATTTTCAATATTTCTAATATTGAAAATATCGTCATCATCCGAAAGCTTCTTGAAACTGACGTCCGAAGAATACGTTGCGATTTCCAATACGATTTCCAAGTCAGGAAGCTGTAAGTCTTCTGTTAAGCTTCCATATATAACTGTTTTGCTAAACCGTGGGATTGGAGGTAAACTGTTGGAGTCGTCCGCTATAATTACTACCTGTACTGGTGGTGAACTTCTCGGAGGATTTCCAGTGTCCTAATAAATAAAAAAAAAACAATATTGCATTATAAAGTACATATTACAGCAGACATATGACTTACCGTAGCAATAATAGAAAATTCAATTTTTTCGTTCAAAGACAAAAGTATCGACATGAGTTCCAACGACGCGAAGGACGTCTTCAGGTTATTTCTTCCCTGCGTCCCAACCAATATGTTATAAGTTTCTGAATCGGTGGATGTGAATTTAACTTGATAACCCGATAAGTCGTCATCTGTTGCAGATATTTCCTAAATAATTTTTATTTAAATTTAATTAAAAACATGAAAAAAGTAAAAACGGTCGAAATCTAATAAAGTCTCTATTCGTACCAAAGACGAAAACCTCGGGTGCTTCACTGTGGATGAAACGGAGTGTTCAGGGACATGATCTACGTTCGAAAACTAGCAGATGGTTTTCGAAAGGAATTCATCAATAATACCATGAATGTCAACATCGCGTATTAGTCAAACAGAATCTTCAAGTTACTTTTCAGTAAACTGAGGTGCGAAACGGAGAAGGGCTGAAGTATAGGTATTAGATACTATACACTTACACTCATTGTACTTCTATTTATAATAATTCTACTCCGATTAATCGCAGCCATCGTTTCATTAGAAATGACTTAACACTGCCAGTAGATACACTTTATTTGCAGCGATTTCAGTGAGCGTTACTTTAAGATTTCATCATTTGTGATGAGTAATTCACCCGCAGGCGGTTGGTTGCTTCGTAACCGAAGGTTTTTTACGTGGTAGGGAAGTTAACCCGACGGCACAACTCCCAACCTGGAGGACCAGGTCCTTTTTTTGCTACCTTTAAGACGAGGGGGCGGATACACGGATGTCAGTAACCCACTTCGGGGATATAAGTGCTGCCGTTGGCCCATTAAGGGTTCATCCGCCACCATCCCTTTTTCAATACCCTGACGTAGTATTGAAAATCCTTACAGACCTCAGCTCCAAATATGACGAAGTAGCTCCCGTAAGGTATCCGCTGGTCAGTAGACGTCACCGTTGATTCCATCGAGAGAATTCATCCGCCGCACGTCCTCCTTCTGAGGAGCTCTTGCTAGACTTCTGAGACGCATATTTCAGCCAATCAGGTCAACAAGAGATGCCTCGTCCGGTTAGACATATGCGCGCTGAAGTTCACCCAGATGTGTTTACGCAGGTCTGAGTGTTCAGCTACATATACATCGTCAGACTCAGCATACGCTCATCGTTAGTTCACTATCAGATAGCTATCCAGCGGGCACCACGAAAAGGTGATGATGCAATTTTGCCACGGGGCGACTTTGCGACGGGGCAAAACTTTGTCGTAGCTAGTACGCGGCTCCCACGCCCGTATAGAGACGAGTTATACAGAGCCATGTCTTGTCTAACACTCGCTGCTCCATCAAAGTCGGTAGGAATATCACCGAACCGTTCGATGTCAGGAAAGATCTTAAGCAAGGTGACGCGCTATCATGCGATCTCTTTAACATGGTACTTGAGAGAATTCTACGAAACTCACAAGCCAATACCGGAGGTACAATCTTTTACAAGTCTGTACAACTACTCGCTTATGCCGATGACATTGACATAATCGGAAGAACTCAGCGGGCAGTCAATGGGGCATTTACGAGTATTGAGACCGAGGCAGCAAAGACGGGTCTAGCGGTCAATGAAAGCAAAACAAAATATATGCTGTCTACAAAAAAGGACACTCAACATCGGCGTCTTGGACAGATATAATTTTGATGTAGTAAAGGATTTTGTCTACCTAGCTCTATGGTGAGCTCCGCAAATAACATCAGTAGGGAGATCACATGAAGAATTACTCTTGCCAATCGTTGTTTTTTATAAGCTGAGACGGCAATTGAGTAGCAAAGGCCTATCTCGAACTACTAAGGTAACTCTTTATAAGACACCAATCATCCTAGTCCTGCTGTATGGCGCAGAGGCATGGGCTTTGACAAAACCAGATGAGGATGCCCTTGGTTTTTTCGTGAGAAAGTTTCTTCGAGCGGTCTTTGGTCCCGTCTGCATAGACGGCGAGTGGAGGAGAAGGTACAATGCCGAACTATACGGTGTGTTTAAGGACATCGACTTAGCCAGAAGAGTTCAGATACAGCGACTAAGATGGGCCATTGAGAGCGGATGGAGCCCAACGTTAGCGCCAAGAAAGTCTTCGAATCCACCCCGGATAAACGGCGCAGTAGAGGACGACCTCGTGGTAGGTGGTGCAAACAAGTAGAGGGGGACCTCAACCAACTTGGCGTGCGCAACTGGAGGCAGCTGGCTCGTAGCCGGGCTATTTGGAGAGGTTTGTTGGTTGAGGACCAGTTCCACCCTGGACTGTAGCGCTAGCTAAATAAGTAAGTAAGCAAGTAATTCATCCGGAAATTGGTTTATACATTTGGTAAGATTCCCTTAGGGTATTGAGAAAAAGTGTTCCAAGACGAAACTCAAAGCTCATTTTTACACGCATTTTTACACTTAATTTAAGGCTTGGGGCTGAAGTCAAAACTATAAATTGGAAGAATTTTTTCGCCACATTCACTTTTTTTGTTCTATCTTTTTCTTTTGGGAATTAATTTTTTCCAGTGCTTAGTTTATACACGTACTTGCTGAGAACGGACTGGCCTCACCACACAGAGTGCCTGAGAGCAAGATATCTGGCACAGAAGCTATTTCGGGGGATCTATTCGAGATAGTTATGGCTTGGCATTTAGCTGGGTTTAAGACTAGTCCATTATTTATTGCCCAATTATTAATCGCAACTAGCTCTCTCAACTTATCAGCCGGCTGTGACGAATAAAGTTGAACATCATCAGCGTAGAGGTGGATTGACACATGATTGCAAATCGACGGTAAGTCATTAATTTACAAGCAGAACAGGATGGGACCCAAAATTGAACTTCACCGCATTTCTACTGATCCGCCTGTGGGGTTCGCCTGCCTTTCCTACATCGCGATATCTTTATATATATATTTAGTTTATATATTTTATTTTAATAAAATAAACCTACTAAAATACTAAAATGTTTAATACTGAGTTTCGGCCGGTTAATTCGATGTCATTATACTCGTATATTTGAAGAAATTGTGGAAAAACTCGTCTTCAAGCAACTCGAAGACTACTTCGGAAGGAATCGTCTAATAATCGAATTACAATCCGGTTTTAGAACATTCCACTCATGCGAAAATACCTTAAATTACGTTTTAACAAACTGGAAAGAGTGCATAGCAAACAAAATGTTTATACAGTGTGTTGTTTGACCTTAAAAGAGGCGATTGATATGGGAATCCTTCTAAAAAATTGTAAACCGAGTTGGTTCGCCTCATATCTTTCGATTTGATCCCAAACGATCAAAGTGAAACTAGGAGTACCACAAGGGTCGGTGCTAGGAACTCTTTTGTTCATTATATATATTAATGATATCCAATATATATAGATTATGTAAACAAATTAAAAAAAAACTGTTTTTTTTTTTTAAGAACTTAACTTTATACGGTTTTTCATATTATTTTTGTTATTTTTATATGGTTTTATAATGTACTTGTTAAATCTTAATCTTTCCATTGTTACGTTTTTATGTTATGAAAGTCGAATAAGCAGGCTCCAATTGTTGCAGAAAAGAGCCATGAGCACTATTTTCAACTGCAATAGATGTACATCGATAAATTTTATGTCGAGTTCGTTGGAGTGGTTACCGTCAAACAAAGAATTGTTATTAATATGTCAATGTTTGTCTTTTTAACTAAGTAAGTTCACTTAAACATTACATGTTAGTGAAATTCAACCCTATAGTCTCAGAAATATGATCGACTTTAGATTATCAATTTGTCTAACGAACAAAGAACTTAATAAGAAATCTTATTAAGAAAGGTTTTGAACTATTTAACCAAATAACAAATTTAACAATGTTTTAGAATTGTGTTATAGAATTCATAAAAACAATATTTTTACTAAGTAATTTCAAAAATATAAAAATTGTGAGCAATGCCAAATAAACAATTCTATCTATTTAAGTAGGTGTGGCGTTGAGTAAGTAAATATTGCTACTAGAGAAGAGAAGACAATTTGCGAAAGTGGGCGTCTCTTTCGGCGGACATAAAAAAAGGTCAGATAAGCCTGCATGAAATTGTGTCTTCCTATTTCTTGATTTAAGATCCAAAAGGGATGACATCTTCCTGTCAATGGTCTCGCGAACCATTACGGCGGTCAACGGGTGAGCGCGCTGTGCACCGATAGGGGCACAGATGGACTCTCTGAGATTCGACAACGGCATCGACTTAGGATAGGCACATGGAACGTCTCATCGCTCACAGGGAAGGATCTTGAGCTTTTTGGGGAGGCTGTTAAAAGTCGACTAGATATAATTGGCGTCTCTTCAACAAAGCAGAGAGGTTCTAAAACTGTGAACCTTTCGGGTGGGTGGAAGCTCTTCCTGTCAGGAGTCGCACACTCAATGTCTGCTCGAGCGGGAGTGGGGATACTCACAAGTCCCAGGTTGACAGACAGAGTATTGAAGTGGATACCATTAGGAGGGAGAGTTGCGATTTTAAAGCTCAAGCTTGAAGGATCAACTCTGGCATTGGTGCAGGTGTATGCACCGAACCTTCAGTCAGAGTACGCAGCTTTCTTAGGTGAAGTTGATGTTGCCCTTGAAAAGGTTGCAGATATGGATTCTTTTGTCCTGATGGGTGACTTCAATGCTCATGTGGGTGTAGATGTTATGACATGGGGGAGTGTGATTGGGAGGAACGGTGATCCTGATCAAAACGCGAACGGAGAGAGGTTGTTGGATTTTTGTTGTGAAAATGGCTTATCCATCATAAACACTATCTTTCCGCACAAAGTCATTCACAATACATGTGGTACCGTTAGAGTCTTCAGCAGAAGTCGCTGATCGATTTCTTTGTGATACCATCGTGACTGAAGAGAATGGTTTGTGATGTTCGCGTATTGAGAGGGGCCGAACTGTCAACTGATCATCACTTAGTGCTGTGCAAATTGTATCTTAGCGAGAGAGTGTCTCCCCTACCAAAGCGTAAACCAAGGATGGTTACACGCATACGATGGGAGAGGTTACAGGACGATGAGATACGGGAGACATTTGCGCGGCAAATATCTGAGAGGTTTGAACGAATTCCAACTGTTCCATCAAATGTAGAGGAAGAATGGCAACTGTTTTCAACGGCGGTTATTGCCTCTGCGGGAGATGTTTGTGGAGTGAAGCAGTTTGGTGTGGCTGCTGGAGTTGAGAAAAGAACTGCTTGGTTTAAAACGCCTGGAGTTCAAAAAGCCATCAGAGAGAAGAAGAGAGCCTTTAAGGTGTGCATTCACTTGGGGAACTCCGATTCTCGAAATCGGTACACTGAGGCGCAAAGAACTTGCAAATTAGCTGTGAAAACAGCGAAAGAACAGTCTTGGAAGGAGTTTGGCGAGAAATTGGAGCGTGACCACAGGTCTGTAAATAAGATGTTCTGGCAGACCGTCCGCCGACTCAGAGGAAAAAAGTTGAATATCGTTGAAGAAGTCAAATCCAAAGACGGTAGACTTCTTTCCAATGAGGAGGACATCTTACGCAGATGGAGCGAGCACTTTTCAGAATTGCTCAATCCCGAACAGGACACCGAAGATGACAGACCTATGGTCGAGAGTTGGGCGGAAAGTAGTCCTACGGTAGAGGAAGTAACTTTGGCGATCAAAGCGTTAAAAGTTGGCAAATCTGCTGGTGTGGATGAAATTCGGCCAGAAATGCTCAAGGCTTTGGGTAAAGAGGGAGTTCAATGGCTCTCGCGTGTCATTAAAGTGGCCTGGGAATGCGGTGAAACACCTGGTGATTGGCAAATGGGGGTGATAGTTCCTCTTTTTAAAAAAGGGGACAAAAGAGATTGCGCCAATTACAGGGGTATATCTCTTTTAAGTCTCCCTGGAAAAGTCTTCGCTAAGGTGCTAGAAAAGCGTTCCAGAGCTGTGGTTGAGGACAGTTTGGGGGATGAGCAGTGCGGTTTTCGTCCCGGTAGAAGCACAACCGACCAGTTGTTCACTCTCAGAATGGTTCTTGAGAAGGCCAGGGAATATGCCAAACCTGTCTACACGTGTTTTGTGGATTTGGAAAAAGCATATGATAGGGTTCCTCGAGGCAAACTCTGGAGTGTTCTGCAGGAGTATGGGATTGCTGGTTCCCTGTTAAGGGCGATTCAGTCCTTATATACAAACTGTAGAAACTGTGTTCGGATAAACGGTGTTAAATCAATACCCTTCACTGTGGGCATTGGACCCCGCCAGGGGTGCGTTTTGTCACCTCTCCTCTTCATTGTGTCTATGGATTGGATGTTACAGCGCAGCCGTGGCGGGGAATGTTTCAAAGTGGGAGACCTAAGGATGTCTTGTGCCCTAAATGAACACTTGACGAATTTAACTGATTTATCGTTTGAAAACATTTCTCTTATTTTTTCTTGAAGAATATTATATATGCTGTCCTCAAGTTCCGAAAAAATACCTATTTTTCCCTTTTTTATGAATCTTCTTAGTATATCTCCTAATCTTTCAAAATCATGTTCTGCTATATAGATAATTCGTTTACCGTGTAAGATTTCGATGTCCTTTATTTTGTTATTTGTCAATATAAGTTGCGTCTTATATTTATTTACGATATCTTCTATAATAGGAATATGATCCATTAGCTCTTCGTCTGCTGAATGTACCGTTTCATTGGTCTCATCTTCTTCTACATTAAATACAAATTCTGATATTGAATCACTTACATTACCTTTAAGCGAAAAATTTTCTGTTTGAGTGGGGTTTTCTCCCTCCTTAAGTTTAACGTCCTCGTTAATTTCTATCCTGCTTAAAAAATCGGCTACCCTGTTTTCTTTTCCTTTAAGGTATTCAATTTCAAACTGATATTCTCCTAGTTTAAGGAGCCATCGTTGATGCCTAGGCGATAGGTCTTTTCCTCTGTACTTTGCATGAAGATACTTTATTGGCTGGTGGTCTGTAAATATTTTAAACTTATTACCGTAAAGGTAGGGTCTGAAGTAATTGGTTGACCACATAATCGCTAAAAATTCTTTGTCCGTAGCGGAGTAATTTATTTCATGATTATTGAGAGTACGTGATGCATAGCATATAGGATGTCCTTCTTGCGATAGAACCGCACCAATCGCATAATTTGATGCATCAGTTGTTAACGTAAATTGCTTTTGAAAATTGGGGTATCTTAATATTGGGTGACTGCTTATTAGTCCTTTCAGTTTTTCAAATGCTTCAATGTAATTGGGATCGTTTGTATTTATTTTAGAGTTTTTCTTCAGATATTTCGTAATAGGTTGAGCTACCTTAGCATAATCTCGGATAAATTTTCTGTAGTATCCAGTTATGCCTAAGAAGCTCTTGATTTGCTTTTGGGTCTTCGGAAGTTCTAATTTTTCAATACAAGCTATCTTATCGGGATTAGGTTTCAAACCTTCCTTCGTTAGGACGTGTCCTAAAAACTCTGTTTCTTTTCTCATAAAATTACATTTGTCTACTTGAATCTTTAGTTTCTTGGATTCTAGAACTTTGAATATATCAGTTATGGCTTTGACGTGTTCTGTTAATGTCGTACTAAAAATTAAGATATCATCAAGGTAGACTATACATGTTTTATTTATATGATCCCTTAGAACCTCATTCATAAACCTTTGGAATGTCGCTGGGGCATTCTTCAAGCCAAATGGCATTCTAACAAACTCATATAGTCCATGTGGTGTTACGAAAGCCGTTTTTTTTTCGGTCTTCTTCTTTTATTAGAATTTGATGATAGCCTTTCGCGAGGTCTATCGTGGTAAAGTATAGCGCTTTCCCAAGTTTGTCTAAGATTGAGTCTATATTGGGCAACGGAAACTTGTCGTCAACGGTAACGTCATTTAGTTTCCTATAATCAATTACGATTCTAATTTTTTTCTTTCCCGAGTTATCTTTCTTTTTAGGAACCACTATCAGAGGACTTGAATATTTTGAATTACTTTTCTTTATAATTCCCTGCTCCTCCATTTCCTTAATCTGTCGCCTAACCTCCTCCTCGTATTGCGGGGGGTATCTATATAATTTTGCATTAACTTGTCGATCGGTTGTTGTTACGATTTCATGTTCTATTTCCGGAGTACTGGTTAGTTTGTCTCCTTCTTTGAAGAACAGACTATCGAATCTCTTAATTAGTTTTTCTATTTCAACGCGTTCCTCATTATTAAGGTGGTCTAAATTAATATTTTTCGTATTTCTATCAACGGGTTCTAACGAACATATTTCGTTCAGCGCATATGGTGTATTAATAAACTTTAAACATTGATTATTTAAATTAACAATTCCTTCGTCTAGATTAATTAAAGTATTTAGATTCTTTAATAAATCCATACCAATAATAAATTGATAACCTCTATTAGAAAGTCTTTTAACTTTCCATCTGATTAATGCGTTTAGTGAGGCTTTGAATTCTTCGGGTGGTGGTGTATGTATTTCATACGAAAGTGTGTCTCTACCCGTCACTGTAGTGAAATGTATTGGTTCAATGGGTAATTTCTTAAATTCTGTTAACCTATCGTCTACTATACTTAAAGTTGATCCTGTATCTATAAGTGCTGTATAACTGTTTGAGCAAATAGTTATTTTAATTAATGGTAGATCATCCGAGGCTAATTCATAAAAAACGCGGGACTTTGTTTATTCTGATTTCTGCTTTCATAGTTAACTACTTCATAAGGCATTACCATTCTATGCTCAGTTTTCTCCTGTTGAGGGCTATGTTGGCCTGGAGATAACCTGAGGTGTCCTGAATTTTGGTTCTGACCCTGCGAGTTGTTTATTTGTTTACAGCTGTTATTTCTCTGGATGTTATCAACCTCCATGTTTTCAGCTGGTGGATTCGGCCTGTCATTCTGCCTATATTGTCCTGAGAAGTTTCTTTGCTGTCCCTGATAATTATTCTGCCTATATTGTCCTGAATAATTTCTTTGCTGTCCCTGATAATTATTTTGCCTATAATGCCCTGAATGATTTCTTTGTTGCTCTTCCGTATAGTTAGTTTTTCTCGGCTTCTCTGGTAAAACAAATGCTTTTGATTTAGCAACTTTTCTAAATTCTGGCCTAATGCACGAATCTTCGAACCTTCTCTTGCGCATCATTGATATTATTGTATTTAAATTGTGTTCCTCATATATCCTATCTAATAATGTGCCCTGTGCCATTTCTTTTGCGGTATTCACCAATATTATGTCAACATTACTAAGATCAATGCAATTATCTTCTTTATAGTACACAATTAATTCATCTGTTTTATACTTAATGTTTTGTAACTCTACAACTAGTTCACTCACCGTATTCACTTTAAGACTAGTGATCTTCTTGTAAATTTCGTGTGGCTCGGTGTCCGGCTTGTACCTAAGCTTCAAGGTCTCCTTGATGGTAGTCCAGTTGTCCGTCTGTGGTATGTTGATCACTGCATTTTTAGCTTCACCTTGTATTTTCTCGTAAAAGACAGTCCTCACTAAGATCTTTTTCTGTTCCGGGTCTTCTATTTGATTGAGATAGTATTCGACACAGCTGAGGAAGGAATTTATAGTAACATCCCCCTGTCCAGTAAATACAGGCATATATCGAATTTGTTTTAGAAATCTTTCCCTCTCCTCGCGATGTTCTCGTTGTTGGAGTTGTACATATGCTGCTCGTAATTGTTCCAACTGCTGTGTTCTGAGTTCCAGTTCCGCGACTAGTTGATTATGGTTTTCCATGTTTCTGTTATTATCGTGTATCTGGTGTCTTTTCATAAATTTTTTCCACTTCACTTGCGTTTTTCTTTTATTTGTCGATTTTTTTTTTTTTTTGCTCTTTTTTTTTTTTTTTTTTTTTTTTTCAGGTACGTGTTTATTAATTAAGATTGATTAGAAACACTTATTTTTATTAATTTCACACGACGTAAATTCGTTTCACAGGATTCCTATTTTATAAGAATCCTACCGACTGCGCCACTAACACAACACTTATTCTTTTCATACTAAAAAAAACACAAACAACTTTAGTTTACGAAAATTCTTTATTTCTTAAGACAGCACGATAAAACAACATGAATACAACTCGAAGACTAAACTGGAAGAAGACTCCTCATTCGTATCATGCACTTCTATTTATTCATTACAATTCTGCATGCATTTTAATCGTAGACATAGCGTCAGCGATTTTACAATTAATTTAGTTCAAATAAAAATTCTGAGAAATCATAATTCAATTTATTGTTTGCTCAGCTCATTGGGCAATGACCGGGTAAAGGTGTCATATGGATCGTTCACTGGCTTATACGTAACTAGCGCGCTGTGCACCGATAGGGGCACAGACGGACTCTCTGAGATTCGACAACGGCATCGACTTAGGATAGGCACATGGAACGTCTCATCGCTCACAGGGAAGGATCTTGAGCTTTTTGGGGAGGCTGTTAAAAGTCGACTAGATATAATTGGCGTCTCTTCAACAAAGCAGAGAGGTTCTAAAACTGTGAACCTTTCGGGTGGGTGGAAGCTCTTCCTGTCAGGAGTCGCACACTCAATGTCTGCTCGAGCGGGAGTGGGGATACTCACAAGTCCCAGGTTGACAGACAGAGTATTGGAGTGGATACCATTAGGAGGGAGAGTTGCGATTTTAAAGCTCAAGCTTGAAAGATCAACTCTGGCATTGGTGCAGGTGTATGCACCGAACCTTCAGTCAGAGTACGCAGCTTTCTTAGGTGAAGTTGATGTTGCCCTTGAAAAGGTTGCAGATATGGATTCTTTTGTCCTGATGGGTGACTTCAATGCTCATGTGGGTGTAGATGTTATGACATGGGGGAGTGTGATTGGGAGGAACGGTGATCCTGATCAAAACGCGAACGGAGAGAGGTTGTTGGATTTTTGTTGTGAAAATGGCTTATCCATCATGAACACTATCTTTCCGCACAAAGTCATTCACAATACACGTGGTACCGTCAGAGTCTTCAGCAGAAGTCGCTGATCGATTTCTTTGTGGTACCATCGTGGCTGAAGAGAATGGTTTGTGATGTTCGCGTATTGAGAAGGGCCGAACTGTCAACTGATCATCACTTAGTGCTGTGCAAATTGTATCTAAACGAGAGAGTGCCTCCCCTACCAAAGCGTAAACCAAGGATGGTTTCAGGAAGATAAGATACGGGAGACATTTGCGCGGCAAATATCTGAGAGGTTTGAACGAATTCCAACTGTTCCATCAAATGTAGAGGAAGAATGGCAACTGTTTTCAACAGCGGTTATTGCCTCTGCGGGAGATGTTTGTGGAGTGAAGAAGTTTGGTGTGGCTGCTGGAGGTGAGAAAAGAACTGCTTGGTTTAAAACGCCTGGAGTTCAAGAAGCCATCAGAGAGAAGAAGAGAGCCTTTAAGGTGTGGATTCACTTGGGGAACTCCGATTCTCGAAATCGGTACACTGAGGCGCAAAGAACTTGCAAATTAGCCGTGAAAACAGCGAAAGAACAGTCTTGGAAGGAGTTTGGCGAGAAATTGGAACGTGACCACAGGTCTGCAAATAAGATGTTCTGGCAGACCATCCACCGACTCAGAGGAAAAAAGTTGAATATCGTTGAAGAAGTCAAATCCAAAGACGGTAGACTTCTTTCCAATGAGGAGGACATCTTACGCAGATGGAGCGAGCACTTTTCAGAATTGCTCAATCCCGAACAGGACACCGAAGATGACAGACCTATGGTCGAGAGTTGGGCGGAAAGTAGTCCTACGGTAGAGGAAGTAACTTTGGCGATCAAAGCGTTAAAAGTTGGCAAATCTGCTGGTGTGGATGAAATTCGGCCAGAAATGCTCAAGGCTTTGGGTAAGGCTCAATGGCTCTCGCGTGTCATTAAAGTGGCCTGGGAATGCGGTGAAACACCTGGTGAATGGCAAATGGGGGTGATAGTTCCTCTTTTTAAAAAAGGGGACAAAAGAGATTGCGCCAACTATAGGGGTATATCTCTTTTAAGTCTCCCTGGAAAAGTCTTCGCTAAGGTGCTAGAAAAGCGTTCCAGAGCTGTGGTTGAGGACAGTTTGGGGGATGAGCAGTGCGGTTTTCGTCCCGGTAGAAGCACAACCGACCAGTTGTTCACTCTCAGAATGGTTCTTGAGAAGGCCTGGGAGTATGCCAAACCTGTCTACACGTGTTTTGTGGATTTGGAAAAAGCATATGATAGGGTTCCTCGAGGCAAACTCTGGAGTGTTCTGCAGGAGTATGGGATTGCTGGTTCCCTGTTAAGGGCGATTCAGTCCTTGTATACAAATTGTAGAAGCTGTGTTCGGATAAACGGTGTTAAATCAATACCCTTCACTGTGGGCATTAGACTCCGCCAGGGGTGCGTTTTGTCACCTCTCCTCTTCATTGTATCTATGGATTGGATGTTACAGCGCAGCCGTGGCGGGGAATGTTTCAAAGTGGGAGACCTAAGGATTAGTCATCTGCTCTTTGCGGATGATTTGGTCATCCTTGGGTCCTCTCAAACTGAACTTCAGCGCGCACTCGAATGGTTTGTAGCCGTTTGTGATGATGCTGGAATGAAGATCAACGTGAACAAATCGGAAGTAATGGTCATATCCAAAAACCCATTCAGTGCACTCTGCATGTTAGTGGAGTCCCACTGAAGCAGGTGGATAAGTTTAAGTACCTCGGGTCTTATTCACGAGTGATGGGAGGAGCAATGCCGAGTTATCCTGTAGAATTGGTCAGGCTGGATTAATTTTGAGAGAGCTTGGCCAATCTGTTATAAGGAAGGCCGAACTTAGTGTTCAAGCTAAGCTATCGGTTTTTAACTCGGTGTATGTTCCAACTCTCACCTATGGTCATGAAATTTGGGTAGTGACCGAAAAAAAAGATCGCGGATACAAGCTGCCGAAATGAGGTTCTTTCGTGGTGTTGTTGGAATAACTCGTAGGGATCGAGTGCGCAACACCAGAGTTTGCGAGCCGCTCAGTGTTGAACAGCTACTTCTCCGAACGGAACGATATATGCTTCGATGGTTTGGTCACGTAGTGCGTATGCCCCCAGACCGGCTTCCAAGACGCGCCATGGTTGCCGTGCCATCAGGTAGGCGACTTCGCGGAAGGCCTAGAAATAGATGGTTGGATCAAGTCCGACATCTCTCCTGGAGCCGCTTAGGGATTCCTCCTGTTGAATTGGAGTCAATGGCGGAGGATCGAGAAGGATGGAGAGTCCACCTGAGCATCCTACCCCCGCGACCCTTATGAAGGAATGGCGGGCCATTGAAAATGAATGAATGAATGAATGAAGGGATGACATACACACAGATGACTAGTGCTGTCTATCTTTTATACATAGCTACATTTGTATATCACTTAAACTCAATAGCGTCTACCCAGCGTCTTCATAGGAAATATTATGGCATTGGCAATTGAAATGTCAAAAAAAATTTATAATCGCTTATTTCAGTATTTTCAAATGTCAGTTAATATTGCCATTGCTATAGCGTCTCCATTAGCAAGAAGATAAACAATGGCAATGAAAGCGCCAATAAATTGCCACAAGTATTGCCTGTGGAGCCACTGGTTACCTTTACTTAGATATTAATTCCCAAACAGTCACAAACAGCACATCACCTTAAATATGTGGTGGGGAGACCGTATGTAAGAGCCAGTTATGCACTTTATTTATTTTATATAGGTAGTATCATTACATATACATGTATATACAATGGTAGTATGCAGTTTTTTTATAGTTACCTCAAACGCCGTTAACTCGAAACCTTTGTATAAAGGAGTTGGTATCACAAATGTGTAGCGGTCTTTAGAAAATTCTGGTGGAAAATAGTTACCTTCCTTCAGTGGCTGATAAAAAAGCTGAGGAAAGAAGAAATAATAAATGCAATAGTCTGAGTTGTTAAGTTTATAAATATTACTAGCGTTCGTCTTGTTCCTCCAGAACACTCGAAATTGACACTTAAATATATTTGCACAGCTGTTTGCTCTTTGATATATTTTTCAAAATTTTCCGTTGTAAATATAATCAAGTCAATGCGACCATCATCATCCTCAAGCCTCGCATCAATGTAAAGTTTGTCGAAATTATTGTTAGTTGTTGAAACGATTGAAACAATTCCTACATCAGTAAAGGTCTTTATTACTCCATCGAATATTAAGTCCAATGGTTCTGAATTGATGACGTCTTGAATGCGATCTGAACTGCTACAGCCTGTAAATTTTATCGATTTTATTAGATACTAGGTGAACCAAGGGCTCCGTCCGGTTTTAAAAAATGTGTGCTTGACACATTCAATTGCTAGGTAAATTGGATTCAGGATAACATACGAAAAGGACTTATGGCTTTGAATATATGGCGATAGGTGTGTTTGAATTTAATGTCTAATGTATCTTGTAAAATGAGGCTTATGGAACATATAAAATCGAAATGAGTATGAAGAGGAGAAAACATCACTTATCCGTCACTGACGGTTTCGCGAATAAGGAAAATCGCCCACAACTCATAAATGAACTATTGCCCAAAAAACCGCCTTATTCGCGGTTTTTCATTCTAGTTTGGGCTATTTTTAATTTTGCTTAAATGTTACGTTTTGTGGGAAACACAAAAGTTAAGTTTAGTAAGTGAGCTATAAGCTTGCAAGGATGAAAATGGCAATAAAGTAGTAGAATGGCAGGTCGTGGTGAAGATATGGAAGACATACTTCTGCAGACTGCTAAACGGTGATGATAACCAATGGCGATGATAGTCAAGATTCCCGTCAACCCGATCTAAACTTTTCCAACAAAGTTGCTGAAGCCGACAACCTTGCCGCCAATTTTTTAAGACAGGAGGAGATGAGTTGGTAAGGAGCATGTACCAGCTAATCTGCAAAATCTGGTCGGACGAAAGTATGTCCGATCAATGGAACTTCAGCATCGTTTGCCCGATCCTAAAGAAAAGAGACCCTCTGAACGGCGCGAACTACAGAGGTATAAGTCTTCTCAACATCGCTTACAAGATCCTGTCTGCCGTATTATGTGAACGCCTAAAACCGATCGTCAACAATCTGATAGGTCCTTATCATTGCGGTTTCGGGCCCGAAATGTCCACCAATGACTAAATATTCACACTACGGCAGATCTTGAAAAAACCCATGAACATAAAATCGATACGCATCACTACTTCATCGAAAGCTGCCTATGATAGCGTGTATAGAGACAAGTTATACAGAGTCCTGTCTAGTCAAGGTAGACAACATTCTTTACTACCTCAAAATTATACCTATCTATTGTGATGTTCTGTCCAAGACGCCGATGTTGGGTGTCGTTTTTTGTAGACAGCGTGCATATATTTTGTTTTGCTTCATTGACCACTAAACTGATATTTGCTGCCTCGATCTCAATACTCGCAAATACCCCACTGACGCCCCGATTAGTTCTTCCGACTATGTCAATATCATCGGCGTAAGCGGTTATAAAAGATTGTACTTCACGTGTTGCCTTATGAGTTTCGTATAATTCTCTCAAGAACTATGTTAAAGAGATCGCATGATTGCGCCTCACCTTGTCTAAGACTTTCCTTGACATCGAACGTTTCGGTGGTATTCTTTCCGACTTTGATAGAGCAGCGAGAGGTCTCCATTGTCATTCTGCAGATCAAACGAAGAATTACTCTTATCGATGTTTCTATGGGCTTAGAAGGCAATTGAGCAACAAGCCCTATATAATTTTTTTTTTATGACTTTACAATTGGTAACCTGCGAAGCCGCATGGCTTATCTGCAGGAGATTATTCGCTAGATTTTACTTTTGAATATAATTTCAATCATCAAAGTGAATTTTGATATACTTTAAATATGAGAAATGAAGAATTTATGAAAAAGATTAATATTTAATTCAAGTTGCGAATTTACTCGAATTACTAAGGTAAGTCTTTATAAGACACTAATCATCTCAGTCCTGTTGTATGGCGCAGAGGCATGGACTTTGTCAAAATCGAATGAGGATTCCCTTGGCTACTTTGAGAGGAAAGTTCTTCGAGTGATCTTTGGTCCCATCTGCATGGACGGCGAGTGGAGGAGAAGGTATAATGCAGAACCATATGGCTTATACAAGGACATCAACTTAGCCAGAAGAGTTCACAAACAGCGACTAAGATCACTATGACATGTAGAGCGGATGGAGCCCAGCTTTACAGCCAAGAAAGTCTTCGAATCCAACCCGTATGGACGGCGCAGTAGAGCACGATCTCGCGGTATGATTTTTTTCTCTTTTTTCGCGAGTGATGGGGGAGACGAAACGAAAGACGAAACTGAGCCCGGTACCGTCGTCTTGGCATTTCATCAAACAAACAGAATTACTTGCTCACAATCCTATTGGTGATACATCACTCTGTCGCATTGCTCGTTCGAGATGTCTTGGCTGTATCGTAATATGCTTTGCATAATCACTCACAGCACTCCATATCTCCTACGATTGGATTATGTTCTCGCGGTAGGTGGCGCAAACAAGTGGAGGGGACCTTAACCAACTTGGCTTGCGCAACTGGAGGCAGCTGGCTCGTAACAGGAATGGCTGAAAAGGTCTGTTAGGTGATGCTCTGGTCCACCCCGGACTGTAGCGCCACCTAAGTAAGAAAGTAAGTAAGTGAACTGTAAAAGTAATTGTGTCTTAAAATATCTTTTTAGTTGATGTACCTATACATCCATCGTGATGAAATCTTCGAGGGCTAAAAAGATCTCACCCTTTTGTCCACTGGGCTTAGCTCATGCAACTTCATTGCTCCGCTATGGGTATGTATATCAACAACTGTCAAGCAGGTGCCTAGAGGTAAAGTTTTTAAATATGCATATATTTATGTAACATAT
Source organism: Brachypalpus laphriformis (assembly GCA_945910035.1). Taxonomy (NCBI): domain Eukaryota; kingdom Metazoa; phylum Arthropoda; class Insecta; order Diptera; family Syrphidae; genus Brachypalpus; species Brachypalpus laphriformis. The sequence continues at coordinate 109,647,610 of OX246756.1, forward strand.
ACATATAACTTACATAATTATAAGATCTCTCGCAAGGACAGACTTTCTCGTCGTGGAGGACTTGCGATTGACGTTCGTTCAAATTTGAAGGCTCATTTTGTGACGAGTTACAATGCTGATGAAGAGTATGCTTTTGTTGAGCTACTTGTCTCATTGGATTTGTTTATAGGCCGCAGTCTTCTCGATCTCTTAATTCCCTTACTAACGCACTACGTAAGCTTACCCCCTCCTACCATAATGTTATCATTGATAGCGATTTCCTAGCTTCTAATGGTCTTATTTTATCATTTCAGAACTCTGTCGATTTATTGGGACTTAGTGAATTTAACAACCAGCATACCTCTTTTCTCCTTATTATTCTCCTTATTTTTCGATTAAATGTCTCTCCCTAGTATAACTGAGCATGATCTCATTATGTTCGATCCTGCTCCATCCCCGATAGCAAACATTTTTTTACTTTCATAACTATAACATGAGCAATAATTTTGCACTCCAACAAGAAGCGTCTCTTATCAATTGGGACTCTGTCCATTCTATGCCCAATGTTTACGAGCATGTCTCTTTTGTATCAGGTGCCTTGGCACATCTCCATCAGTCTTTTGTGCCATTTGTAAAGAGATCAATAATTAATCAAAACTGACCCATGGTTCACGCAACGTATTCAGTACCTGATTTCACTTCGTAATGAGGTCTACTCAAGGTGGATTCGCTATAGAAGCTCATCTTTTTGGGATCAATTTCGAATTCTCAGAAATCAAACCACCTTGGCGATCACAAAAGCTAAAAGAAAACATAACGCTTATAACTTTAATTTAAAAATACCTAGCAAAGCTTTATGGAGAAGCCGCAGATGGTGCTTGACTACCTTGCGGAAAAAGAAGGCGGTCCTGTACCCTGGTTCGACTCAGCTGAGGTCGTAAGAGGGTATAGGGTAATCAAATGCGAGGACAGGTTCTCGAAGGATTTCCTTGGTGAGTGTGTCGCTAAGATAAGCGACGCATGGAGCGGCTTGAAGATCAAGCTTATCCCAGCCAGAGACATCCCTCGAAGACCGAAGGCTCGCATCTGGCTGCCTACTATGCCAATAGACAGTGAAAACCTGATTCGGGGTCTTAAGGGCCAAAATCCTGCGGTTCCAATGGATGATTGGGCAGTTATTAAGACGGAGCAGCCGCAGAAAAACAGCATGACTTTTCTGCTCCTCATAAACGAGGATAGTTTGGAGGTGCTCGAGGAGTTGGACTACCGTCTAAGGTTTGGCATAAGAAATGCCAAACTTAAAATATACATTTCTTCAGGCCCGGACGAAGACACAGACGATGTCAACGATGCCAATACTCTGTTGGAGGGCATGAAGATCGTCCCAGATACCCCAAATGCCCAAATCTGCGGCACTCGCAGTGTGCCACAGATAATCTGCGTGTCTTTATCAATGAAGAAAACATCGATATCGGCATCATCCAGGATCCCTGGGTAAAGGGATCTACCATCAGGGGACTTCAGGACAACCACTACAAACTCTACTACAACCACAATAACTGCAACGGTAAGCCTAGAACTTGCATCTTAGCTAAGAAGCATATAAAAGCTTTTCTATGTCCTAACCTTAGCTCTTCCGATTTAACGGTGGTTAAACTGGAAACTGCAAATGGTGAGGCCTTTTTCGTTGCATCTGTTTACATGGACCGGGATCGGCAAGCCCCGCCGGAGGAAGTCCAATACCTAACATCAACTACTAACACCAGTAAGGCCAACCTCTTGATGGGGTGCGACGCCAATGCCAGACATACGCTTTTGGGTAGCGCGGAGACAAATGACAGAGGCGAGTTTATTTTCGATTTCATCATTACCTATAACCTATCAATTTGCAATACTGGCAATTCTCCAACTTTTGTTTTTCCTAGTGCGGATAACTTCAATGGGTGGGAGGCGGTTATTGACATTACTCTAGTATCTAACAACGAAACCATCAGGGTTGAAAACTGGAGAGTGTCGGATTTACAATCTTTTTCTGATCATAACTGGATACTCTGCAACGTCTGCCTCGAGATTAAGACCCCAAAACCGTATAGAAACCCAAAACGCATAAACTGGACAAAGTTTAATCGTATAATTAAGTCAAAACTGGGTAGCACATCAACGTATAAAGTCGACTCGACCACAGAACTGGATTCAAAGGTTGAAATCTTTGAGAAAGCAATTAACGTTGCATTTAAAGTCTCGTGTCCAATCAGTTATTGTAAAAAGAAAGTCCCAACATGGTGGAATGAAGATCTATCAAAGCTTAGGAAAGTTACCAGAGCGGTCTTCAATATCTGCTACAATCGCAACTTCTGGCAGCCCTACAAGGACTGCCTAAAAATATATAAGGAGTCCATCAGAATGGCCAAAAAACAGGACTGGAAAGATTACTGACAGTCTATGGAGTCCCTAAAAGAATCCGCGAGGCTCAGCAAAATGTTGTCCAAAGGGCATAGCAACCCGTCTTTTCTTAAAAAGACGGATGGAAGCTGGACGGATTCTTCTGCGGCATCTCTGGAACTCCTGATGAGTACTCACTTCCCAGGTTGCAGTGAGATTAGAGTAGAACAAGCTAGTTCCAACTGTACGCCACTGGCAGCTTGGGCTAGCATCACAAACATTATTACGGAGGATAAAGTCTCCTGGGCTATAAATAGCTTCTCTCCCTATAAGTCACCTGGCCCTGACAGCATCATGCCTATTATGATGCAGAAATTGCAGGACATAGCAATTCCCTGGCTATTACCGATTTATAGGAGTTTCTTAAACCTAAACCATGTTCCCCGAACATGGAGACGTGTCAAAGTGGTTTTCATCCCCAAGGCGGGCCGGCGAGGACATGAATCCGCGAAGGATTTTAGACCCATAAGCCTGTCCTCCTTTGTTTTGAAAACTTTAGAACGTATCCTAGACTTCCATATCCGCGATAACCTGAGTTCTCCACTGTCGAAATCCCAGCATGCGTATCTCAAAGGGCGGTCCACAGAAACTGCTCTTCATGAGGTCGTGCGTACAGTGGAAAAAACTCTTCACTACAAAGAATATACTCTCGCCACATTTCTTGATATAGAAGGAGCCTTCAACAACATTTTCACTGAATCTATTCAGGAATCTCTCACCGAGCTAGGTGTAGAAGGCTTTATTAGCCAATGGATAGTTTCTATGCTCAGTACTCGTATAATCCATGCAACACTAGGCAACAGTAGTACAACTAAGACGGTAAACAGAGGAACTCCACAAGGCGGAGTCATCTCCCCCCTGCTCTGGTTAATGGCGATTAATAAAATCTTGGTGCGACTTGATAAGGAGGGTTTTAAGGTGGTTGCGTATGCGGATGATGTGGTTATACTAGTATCAGGAAAGTTCCTCTCCACGATAAGTCAACTAATGGAGAGGGCTCTGGATAAGGTACACTCATGGACTACGAGCTGTGCCCTCGGAGTAAATCCGGAGAAGACTGAAATGATGCTGTTTACCACTAAAACCAAGGTACCGGCATTCACCCCGTGCATAATCTATAATAAAATACTGAAAATTACATATATTATATTTATTTATGAGTTATACTCATTTACTAGGTTCTCTTGATAGAAAAAAGCACCCACAATGTACTTATGCAGTGTCATCCAGCTGCCTTCAATTTCTCCATTAAGTACATTGATGATCTCGTCCTCATCCAGCAACACCTTACCGAAAACTCTTTGTCAAAAGGGCTTGAGAATTGGGCATTTTCCAACGAAGTGAAACACATTCTCTTCCTTATGTATATTACATAAAGTGCAGTTGCTACGTTATCCTTCCCGAAATTTGTTTGCATTTAGCCCTAATAAACCAGCACGGGCCTTAAAGATCCACATTATCATTTGTCTGCCACATGAGTCATCAAAGTATGTGTGACCTATTGAGTGATTAAATTTCATATAACTTCCATGTAAGTTCATTTGTGCCCCCCTTAAATTTGTTTGGATCTGTTTCTTTCTTAGAGCCTCTAATATTTTTCCGATATTGGTTTTCCAAGCGTCTTCGTAAAAGTGCAAATCGTCCAACTTATTCTATCACTTTCTCCCATGTTTTTCCATTCTTTAAACCAGTATATATTTTTCTGTACTATCTGTTTTGAGAGTATGTGTGGCAACCGAGTGACTTCGTATTTAAAGTGTTTTTTGAATATATTCCATGTGGAGTCTGAGTGTGTACAATTGTAAATCTGGGACCCCTGTCTCTAGGCTTAGTGTATAATTTGGGGTGAAATCGGGTAGACCAAATATCCTCTTAATAAAATATCGCTGCATTTTACCAACTGCGTCGAAATTTGAAAAGCCCCAAACTTGAGACGCATAGCAAAATATCGCTCTCGGCACAGCGTTGAAAAGGTTGAATTTCGCTGAATGTTTTACCTCCTTCTTGCCGATGAAGTTTTTCCAGGCGCTGCTTAAGCAATTTTTCGCCTTTTCTCTTTCTTTAAGTTGCCCCATTAATGAAAATCCTGGCGTTATAACCATTCCGAGATATTTGTACTCCGTAACTATTTCTATCTCTGTCCCGTTGAGATATCACTTTTCGTTCTTTGCTCTTCTGCCCTTGCTGATAACCATAATTTTGGATTTATCTAGGTTCACTATGAAATTCCATACATTACAGTAATCTTCCAGCTTTCTTATCATTCCTTGTAGCACGAATATCATATCTTCAGCTAATATCATAATATCGTCAGCATACATTAACAGTCGAACAAGAAAACCATTCAGGCGAAGTCTAACCCCAAGCAATCGTGCAAATAACAGTGAGCTAAGTAAACATCCTTGCTTTACTCCCATATTGGTATTTAAATAACCAGACGCTTTTTCACCATCCCATATTGCAGAAACTGTGTTTGTGTACAAACTTTTAATAAGTGCTAGAAACTTTGATGATACTCCGATGTTGCTTAGCTTGTAAAATAAAGATGTTCTGTCGATACCATCAAAAGCTGCCTTAAAATCTACAAAAAAGCCGTAAACTTTTTTTTTTCATTATTTTTTATGTCGATTATGTTGCACAGGCTATAAATGTTGTCTACAGTAGAATAATTTTCTCTGAACCCCGCTTGGAACTCGTTCAAAATTCTGTGCTTCTTTTCCCATTTAGATAGTCTGTCGTGCATAGTTCTCACTAATATCTTTGTTACACAGTTTATGAAAGAAATTCCTCTATAGTTTTCCACTTAATTTGCATTTCCTTTCTTGAATATCGGAAAAATTATTGTTTTTAAAAAACTTTGATCCACTATTCCTATGTTAAGCATAATTGTGAATCCTTTAGCCAGCAGCTTTATGTAATTAATTGGTGCATTTATAAACAATTCATAACGCAGCCGATTTTCCCCAGGAGCTTTATTTTCTTTTACCTTTTTTAGCATGTTCTAAATCTCACATGTTGTTATCTCCATATATAGATCGACATTCGATAGAAGGGAATTTAACAACTTTTCAAAGTAGTGCATGAATTCTTCTATGCGTAGGTATATCTGAACCGTTTCTAAAACTTATTAAATCTTTTACCTCCACAACTTCATTCATTTCCCCATACTGCTCTGCCATGTTTTGTAATTTGTTTCGGTAAATATTGTAATATTCTTGCTGGGGTTCGTTTAAATAAAACTGTTCTTTGTGTATTTTAATCGTTTATTTATTATCAAACACCAACTTTACGTTAACACAATATTCAATCACTTTATTCTTTATTTATTTCAAATTAAACTGTCGCAACAGATTTACTTTCACAATGTCGCTTGTTTTCACCACTGGTAGAATATCTCTTGTAATCGCTGTATTCACCTTATTACAACTGTACCGACGATGGTTGTGGTATGGGTATTTATACAAAATTGCAAGGGGTTCTAGAACATGCTAGATGTTTCTCGGGGTGAATTGATGATCCTGGAATAATTGGGATATTGTGTGGAACAATTGTGAATCATCCGGTTAGGTGGGAATATTTGCTGCTAGCAGGTTACAGTTTGGAACACAGTGTTATTAGTTTGGTACACAAACCATGCAGTAGTGTGCGTCTATTTTACAATATTTTCATCTTGTTTGTTATATGTAATTTTTGGTAGAAAATTCCGCCTTTGTTGTATTTAAGCTTAGATTCATTTTTATTGGCATATGATCTGAATAGATTTGCGCCTCTACTGTAAAACTATGTACTCGGTTCGCTATCTCTCCAGAAATTACGCAGATATCATTTACAGATTCTCCCACCATTGACATAAATTTCAGTTTTCCATGTTCGTTTCTAAACGTTCTGCTATTTAAAATTACCAGCCTGTAGTTGTTGCAGAGATTAATAAACTCTTTCCCCTTGCGATTCAATATTTTATCCTTTGATGACCTTTCCATAAGTATTTTATGATTTCCAAGTATATAGTACGAGTAATTGTCCAGAATCGTTTCTTCTCCAATTCGTATGATCATATCACTTATAAGAACTATATTTTTGTTTTCGTTTCGTGATATTTCAAGCCTTAGCTCACTGACTTGCTCATTCCAAGTTCGCTGTCTTAAGTATATTGGGAATACTTCGAACTTTTCTTCACCACAAATTACTTCAAGTATGCCCCATCGGTTTTTTACTTCGTATTCCACCTTCACATTTTTTTCTCTTAAGGAACTCTTGACGCCGAACAGTCCACCAATCGTTCGTCCACGTACGTTATTACGGTATGCTGGTTGCCAATGCAATCTGAATCGTCCGAACAATTTTTCGTATCGGTCCATGTCTTTTTCCTCTACATGTGTTTCTGGTAATAAGAATATATCTTTGGCTTTTACGAAATTATAAAATTCAGGAAAAAAATTTTTCCCTGCAAGTCCATGCACATTGTACGAAATTATACTAATAAAATTGTTTTTTTTCATTCCATTTGTCTTAGAACCTAATTTGTTAATTTTCATTTCATTCTGAAATACTTCTTCTTCTTCTTCTTCTTCTTCCTTTTATCAGCGAGGTTATGATCCGAAAATAAGGGATCATAACCCTTCAACTTCACCGCATGCCGATTTTGGATCACTCGGTATTTCATTCTGAAATACGACTGATTTAAAAGGATTTTAGCACGTAACAAAGTCAATATTAGTGTTTTCCTATTTATAGTCGACGTAAAACCCACTTTATAGTTATCACCTCGTGCTAACTTTAAAACCACCAAAAGCACCTTTTAACTTTTAGAGTGGGCTTTTAACCATGTGTCATCCGGCATTTTTTTTTTTCAGCAGAAATGCAGTGAAGTGGGAGGGTTATGATCCCTTGTTTTCGGATCATAACCTCGCCGAAATAGGAAGAAAGAGGTGCGACAGTAGATCACACTGCAGGGGAGTGTGACATAACATATATTAACTCAGGTGGTATAATAACTACCCGACTGCGAAATACATGGCGTAGAACAGTTGAAAAGGAATCTGGGGAATAGTTGTAGGGAGCTCAAATACATTAACATAAACTGTATCTGATGGCACGTAGGTCTAGAGGATTTCCTAAGACATAAGTATGTCAGTAAAGTATAGGGCCAACCCCTAAAAAAAACTTGCCAAGGGGCCACATTTTTAGTCACGCCACTGCTGTATCGACCAAATCGAGCGAATAGACAATAAGAGCCTTGTTCCCAGCCCTAGTCTCGAGACGACAAGGACCGCCGATGTCGAAAGGATTGGTTTTAAAAACTGGGCGCAGCTAAACCAAAATCGACGAGGATAGAAGACTTCCGTGTTTTGGCAAAGATTCTTTACGTGTAGGATACAAGTAGGAAAGCAGACATATTCCCTTCATATCAACATCGTATTTCTAGTTTAAAATGTACAGAACTCAATAAGAATGTTCGCACTTATCCAGCAGCGGATACGCGAAGTTTTCTCTGCCAGACAAATATCAGTTCTATCCAGCATCGGCTACTAAATATACCACGCTACTACCCTTCAGTTTGTTCCAAACTCAGTAACAAATGATGATGACAACAATGATATCATTAAGAGCAAAAGATAGCATGAGCGGTGAAATCGTTTAAACCCTATAAATCTGCAGGACCAGACAACACCACTCCAGCCATGCTTCAACATGCTCTAGCAAGAATTACACCTTATCTTAACCCTAGAAAGATAATCTACGTCTGCCAGACGTATAGCGCGCAAAAAAATGTAATATCCTTTGGCAATGGAGTTTAAGTTTCTTGTTTTTATTGTTTAAATTAATTTTTATTTTTACTGAACCATAACTTCATTTCTCTTAATATGAATTTCATTAATAAATAAAACATTAATATTTTATAAAAAGCTCATGGGTTTCCATTAATACATTAAAAAAGTGCCATACGTCTCTGAGACGTATGATTATCTTTTACGTCATAAAAAATATGATTATCTTTCTAGGGTTAAAGTAATTTACCGCAGCTGTATAAAGTTAGGTTACGTACCGAACAATTGGAGAGAGGTAAAAGTGGTCTTCATCTCTAAGGCGGGTAGACCAACCCATAATTCCGCAAAAGATTTAAGACCAATTAGCCTCACCTCGTTTATTTTAAAAAAAATTGAAAGATTAATTGATCTACACCTGAGAGCCTTCTCAATGAATACAATTTATGTAACACTCAACACGCCTACATAAAAGGCAAGTTGGTAGCAACTGCACTACACGCTGTTGTCTCATTCATAGAGCCTTCACTTTAAAGAATATACTCTAGCCGCATTTTTACACATCGAAGGGGCGTTTAACAACGTTAATACGACATTGATTAACGCGGCACTAGTTGAACTAGGAGTAAAAACAGAGATAGTCAACTGGATTGACGAAATGCTTAAGAGCAGAATAATCAACTCCGAATTACGTGAGACCATCGTGAGGAAAACAGTTACAAGAGGAACCCGGCAAGGAGGAGTAGTTTCTCCTTTGCACTGGCTCCTTGTCGTTAACAATATTCTGAAGATTCTCAAAACCAAAGGAGTAAAAGCAGTTGCATACGCAAACGACATAGTTATCATGACCAATGGGAAATACTGGCTGGTCAAACGGTAGTGCATGTGATCATATGAAAACACAAGCGTTTTCAGTTAGCTGAGGCCTACCAACTCCTACTCGCAACCTCCACGCGGTGACAGCCGGGTGCCTAGTACATTAACCCAAGAAATGGGTAACCAACCCCATTTGGAGGATTCTTGGCGGCAGCAGATGAGAGAGGGGGGGAAGAGTGTTTTCTCACTAGAGCACTTCTTCCTGTTCCAGGCGGCAGCGGACGAATTCCCTAGACGGAGTCAACGGTGGCGTCTATAGTTCCAGTTAGTTTGAACTTAGTGAATACCTTGCGCGAGCTGCTTCGACGTATTCGGATCACAGGTCGGTAAAATATCTACACCGTTTTGGACATGACAACTCACCATCCTGCCCGGAATGCCCAGGTGAAGATGAAGATACGGAGCACGCAGTGTTTTACTGCACACGTTTCACGGCATGGAGAATTACTCTGCCAAGTCCGTCACTACTCCTCGACCATATGTTACAGTCGGAAGAGAATTGGATGGCAATATGTTCCTTCGTAACAACTCTACAAAAAGAGCTGCGGAGAATAGAAGAGCTAAGAAGAGCAGCTGAAGCAGCGGAAGAAGCTGACACAAGAAGCATAGCATAAATTGCTAACCAGCCCCGCGAAGTAATACCTAACGGCAGTCCCGCGGGGAGAGTGGTTGAAGTGTGTAGGGTGTGTGTTTAGTACGTAGGCGTATTCCTGAAATCGATTACTCAGGTTTGCGAATCGTGCATGCTAGTAGCACTCGGGCTATTAATATCTATGAAGATTACACATCCCTGGCGCAATCCAAAAAAAAAAAAAAAAAAAAAAAAACAGGTCGGTAAGGAATTTCCAATGTTGGTCAGGATGGACGTTGGTGGCGGAGGAGCCCTTAATAGGCCAACGGCAGCGCTCGTAATGGACTACTGGCACCGGTGTGTCCGGCTCCTCGTCCTAGGGGAATTACTAAAGGAACTGGCCCTCCAGGTTGGGGGTTGTGCCGTCGGGGTAACTTCCCTACCACATAAAAAACCTGTTGGTTCCAAAACAACCAAAAAGCCTCGGATAAGGACGACTCAGCTGATGACGACCCCAACAAACGAAAGAAGGACAACGGCCTTCGGATCTGTACGTGGAATGTTCTGTCCCTTTACAGGCCACGTGCAGACGAACAACTAGCAGAGGCCCTAGACTGCTATAAAGCTGATATTACCGCCGTCCAGGAAGTGCGATGCGACGGGCCCAGCAAAAAGAGGATGAAAACTGTAATATCTACTACGGTGATTGTTACAGAGGCAACAGGCAGCGCTTATTCGGATGCGGATTTGTTATACGCCAAGACTTAGGCAAGAAGTTTTAAGCTTCCAACACGTGAGCGAGCTTATTATGATTATCCGGATCAAGACTAAATTCGCTAACATAAGCCTAATATGGGTTCATTCCCCCACAGAAGAAAAGGACCCTGTCACCAAAGACTGTTTCTACGAGCTCCTCGACAAAACATATGAGCAATGTCCTAAATACGACGTTAAAATCGTATTGGGCCGTATTTGCCGCCAGCATCAAGTGCCGAAGACCAGTGGCAACGCTGCCAACATGCCATCAGAAACGGCGCGAATGATGTGCTGGGTCTCGCTCGCCCACAACCGCTAAACCCCTGGTTTGACGAAGAATGCCGGCAAGTGCATGCAGCAAAACAAGAAGCATACAAAGAGGCGCTGCAAAGGAAAACGAGAGCTGCCCGTGGGCTCCACGAGCAAAAGGGACGTGAAGAACATCGGCTTCCCCACAAGAAGAAAAAAGAGCATGAGAAGCGTGCGATCGAGAATATTGAGAGCTTATACTGCAGGAACAATATGCGGAAGTTTTACCAAAAGGTAAAAAGAACGTGTTAGGGAAGCAATACTCGTACAGAAACCTATAGAGATGAAAACGGAAACCTCGTAGTACAATCACAGTCGGTGCTGAGAATATAGTACTTCTGCAGACTGTATAACGGCGACGAAGACCAACATCCCGCTGTCAGGCAGAATGAACCATTCAACATAGACGATGATAGTTAACATTTCTGTCCACCTGACCAAAACGAAGTGAGGATAGCAATATCCAAGCTCAAATCCAAAAAGGCTGCTGGACCTGATGGCTTATCGGCCGAACTTTTCAAAGCAGCTGGTGATAAATTGGTAGAGAGCATACACCAACTCACCTCTAAGATTTGGTCAGACGAGTGATTGCCTGATGAATGGTATCTCAGTATCGTTTGCCCGATCCACAAGAAAGGAGACCCTCTCAACCACAAAATCTTTTCTGCGATATTGTGTGAACGCCTGAAACCTTTTATCAACAGCCTGATTGGACCCTATCAATGCAGTTTCAGGCCAGAAAAGTCCACCATCGATCAAATCTTCACACTTCGGCAGATCCTGGAAAAAACCCAAGAATTCCAAATCGATACTCACCATCTCTTTATCGATTTCAAGGCCGCCTATGACAGCATCTATAGAGAACAGCTTTATAAAGCCATGTCTAGTTTTGACATCCCTGCCAAACTTGTTCGTCTATGCAGGATGATAATGGAGAACGCTCGCTGCTCCATCAAGGTCGGTAATGACATCACAGAGACATTTGATGTCAAAAAAGGTTTTAGACAGGGTGACGCGCTGTCATGTGACTTCTTTAATATTGTACTTGAACGGATTGTGCGGAACTCACAAGCTAACACCGGAGGCACAATCTATCACAAGTCTGTACAACTGCTTGCATACGCCGACGATATAGACATTATTGGAAGAACTCAGCGGGTTGTCACCGGTGTGTTTACAAGCAATGAGGGGGAAGCGGCCAAAATAGGTTTAGCGATAAACGAGGGCAAAACCAAGTATATGCTGTCAACAAGAAGCTACAATCAACACCGACGAATTGGACAGCGCGTCACAGTGCGCAGCTATAACTTCGAGGAAGTAAGGGACTTTATCTACCTTGGCTCTGCTATAAACTCGAAAAACAAGATCAGCGCAGAAATCAAGCGAAGAATAACTCTTGCCAATCGCTGTTTTTTTTGGCTTATAAGGCAATTCAACAGTAAAGGCCTATCTCGAACAACTAAGGAGACTCTGTAAAAGACCCTGTTCATCCCAGTTCTACTTTACGGCGCTGAAACGTGGACTTTATTAAAAGAGGATGAAGATATCCTTGGTCGCTTCGAGAGAAAAATTCTTCGTAAGATATTCGCTTCCGTTTGCGTTGACGGGTTTTGTAGGAGAAGATTCAATCACGAACTATATAAGCTGTACAGCGACATCGACCTAGTCAAAAAACTACGTATTAGACGTCTGAGATGGCTAGGACATGTAGAGCGAATGGATACCAACGCTCCGGCCCGCAGAGTCTTCGAATCTGACCCGAAGGGATGACGCAGTAAAGGACCTCGTCGCCGTAGGTGGCGCGCACAGGTTCAAGGGGACCCCGACCAACTTGGAGTGCGGAACTGGCGGCAATTAGCTAAAGGCCGAGTTAAATGGAGAGGCTTGTTAGTTGAGGCCCAGGTTCACCCCGAACTGTAGCACCACCTTAGTGAGTAAGTAGTTAAGTAATGGGAAATACTTACCTACAATCAGCAACCACATGGAATCTGCACTAAAAGAATTGTCGTCCTGTGCAGAACAAAACGGTCTTAGTATAAATCTGACTAAAACTAAACTGGTTCTGTTTACCAAATTTTTCTATTGGCAAAATAGAAGAATTTGATACACATAAACTGAGTGGAATTTCTCTAAATCTCTTCACAACAGCTGAATATCTCGGAACCATCCTTGATTCGAAGCTCACCAGGAAAAAGAACGCGGTAGAAAGAATGAAGAAAGCGCTTTGTGCATTCTAGGCATGCAATAACACCTTTGGTAAACAATGGGCTCTTCGCCCGTTCATGATTTACTGGATGTACACAGCGATTGTCAGACCCATCCTTACCTACGGAATTATTGTATGGTGGAACGCAACAGACAAAACCAGCTATCTTAAAGCACTCACAAAGGTACAAAGATTAGCATGCATAAGCATAACAGGAGACCAACACCACAAGCGGGTTTAGAGATGATGCTAAATATCCCTCCCCTAGATGAGAACATACGATGCACAGCTTGCGATTCGTCTCAAACAATCGGGCACATGGAAGCAAAACTCCTATGGACATGGGTCTATACTCAACAGGTATAGCAAAAACCGATCTCAATAGAACAACAGATTAAATCATATCCTATATAAATTTCGACAAGAACTACTCCACTTTTATTCCCGAAAGACAAAAGTGGGACTACAACACATTAATTAATGTACAGGATATCCAACTGTACACTGTCGGATTTAAAATGGATATCGGAACTGGCTCTGGAGTTTTCTGCGAGTCACTTGAAATCGACGACTCATACAAACTCTTGGATGACTGTAGCATATTTCAAGCTGAGGTCTTCGCCATTGACTGGGCTACACAGACTATACATAGTAAAAACGTAAATCCTTCCAAGATTAACATATTCGTGGATAGTCGAGCGGCAATCAAAGCACTAGACAGCCAGGAAGTTAGATCACAAACAGTTTCCAGATGCCGTAACACGTTGAACAGAATATGCAACAGCCATGACGTAACTCTCTGCTGGGTTTCCGGACATAGCAATATAAAAGGAAACGAGACAGCGGATGAACTAGCCAAAAAAGGATCAGCATTGGATTTTCAACACACTCGGATGTCAGCTAAAACTCAAATTGGTGAACTAAAAAGGAAAAGCAAGAGAACTGATTAACTCCGCTTGGTACGCCAGAAGCGACTGTGTCATATCTCGCAGCTTATGAACGACAGTGGATGAAAGCAGAACAAAAAGCATTTTGGCAATGAATAAAAAAGGGATTCGGATCTTGACAGGTGTGCTAACTGGACACTGTACGATAGGGGTAGTGGCTGCTAGATTAGGCATCAACAGACCCGACCACTGCAAGAGCTGTCAAAATATAGAGGAGACAGAAACCATCAAACACCTGCTATGCGATTGCCCAAATCTTCAAACCCGCCACCTCCGTCATATGGGAAACAGGTTTTTTGACGAGCTAGGGGATCTCATACAAGTCCCACTAAGGGAACGTGATAAAGAGCACAGGCTGGTTCACAACAAAACCGACCGCAAGATAATAATTTAAGTACAGCTTCCACACTACAAAGGGAAACACAATGGACCGAATGGCCCACGTGATAAGCACTTAGGTGCACTTCCCTCCAACCTAACCTAACCTAGCAGTGTGGTGGGAAGATATATGGAAGTGGTTGAGGGCCATAATTCAATTCAATTCCGTGATTTAGAATAATAGGAGTAGGATATCGCTATGACTGTCCATCAATTTTGGTTTATCTATCATATTCTACCTACCGTGTAGGTTGTTTCATTAGGAAAACAATAATGAATAGAGCAGAAGATATGAAGCAGTGAATCGAAATCTATACGGCAATCAATGAAACGTATACACGACATTCGTGTAGTCTATCCCATGTCGAATAAACGTGAACGCTCTCATTGAGTTCTGTACACCTTTTACCGGATACACAGCGTCGTGTATCTGTTATCGAATATGCCTGGAAACTACTATCTGTGTATCCGTGTAAAAAAGGCCTTAGAATTTATATATGATGACCTCTGCGGTGTTGCGTATGACATCAGTCTATTTAATTCTTTTCTATATTTTTTATTTTTCTTTTTCAATTCACTTCTAAGGCTTCTTAGATTGGAAGGGAAAACGTGTTGGAATCTTCCAAACAAAATAAAATAAAATAAAAAAAAAAAACATTGAGCTGTACCCATGATAAAAAAACAGTGATATCATTGATAAAGAATTTATACACATGTACATACATCACACAATTCCTTATAGTTTCTAATTGAAATTGCAGATCAAATCACTTAAAAAGTCACAATTACCAATTGAATCATCCGATAAAACATTATTTAGCTTCAAGATTGCCAGGATTAATACGCAAAGCGGTTTCACGTGCAACAACATCTTCTTCTCGAACCAAAATATTAGCCGCGTAGTTTTTGCCGATAAATAAACCTGATTTAAAATAGTAATTGGTTCCGCTGTGCAATCAGTATTTTTACGGACGTGGAAAGACTAAACATCTTCACAATAACTTCATTTCATTGGACCCTCACCTTTGTCTTTGAAGTGCCTCATATCTTTTTCCAATCGATCTCGATTTTATCAGTATTTATCTTTAAAAAAAGGAAAGTCAAAGTATTTTGCATTGTTCCTACTTTAGGTGTATTTTACGGTAATACGTGAATCAGTGACGTAGAATATTCAGAGGAAGAAAGCTAATGTTATGTGTACCATCAACAGTGTGTATAAGATGCAAGGAAAACCTATATGACTGCTTATGCTAAATAAACATTTTATCTTTATTTTTCTAAATCGATTAGGTACTTATAATAAAAAAAAAGATTGTATAATTATCTATAGAGTTCCTTATCAAACACAACTTCCCTTTATTGATTCGGTTGCTTGCTACACTTAAAAAAGTACCATATACGAAACAGCCAAGCCGACACCTTCAAACTTAAGATTCGGAAAAGAGTCGTGCGGATGTTGTGGTTGACGATACGTTTTCAGATTGACGTTCCGTCGTTGATGTGTAAATATGTTTCAAGTATAAATTAAAATAGTCAGTGTAGTTCATTGGTG
Source organism: Brachypalpus laphriformis (assembly GCA_945910035.1). NCBI lineage: Eukaryota > Metazoa > Arthropoda > Insecta > Diptera > Syrphidae > Brachypalpus > Brachypalpus laphriformis. The sequence continues at coordinate 109,663,391 of OX246756.1, forward strand.
TTGATATACGATTCTTGCGAACTGGCAATCGTGGTGACAAAGACATCATACTGGCCCACTGACCATCGCAAAGGTCATCGTACCGTAGGAGACCGACTTCGTGACCACCCAAATCGCCAGGACCTCGACACATCGGCTGACCATCCCAAAGTTTTGGACCAGATTCCCGAATCCAACGGGCTAGATACAGCGCTCGACAGTCACAATGCCACGGGTTCTTATCTAGCTTGACGGCTATTAGTTTGCGCAGTCCATCTAACGATCCATGGGGTAGAAATTGTAATTTATTCGAATCGATACGCCTGTGAAGCGCAGACATTTTGATTAATAAACAAACAAATTAAATGAAAATTTCAAGAACTTACAACTTTTCCAAATTAACTAGTGGATGGAAGACTGTCGCCTGAAAACTTTTCAATATATTATTGTTCAGCATTAGGTTTTTGAGATTTGTTAGGCCTTGAAAATCATTCTCCTCAAGTGTTGTTAAGTTGTTCGAAAAAAATGTTAGACGTGTTAGGGACAGCGTGTGCAGAAATAAGCCATCCGGTATACTTGAAAGGGAATTTTGACCCAGAAATAGTTCCCTTAAATTGACTAGCTCTGCAAAAGCCTGAGAATCGATCTGTGAATTAAGCAAATAATACAACATTATACATTACATTATACATATTATGCTAGAAACTTATTTTGGTAATTAGAACTTAATTTCTTTTGAAATATTTTTTTTACAGCACTGTCAGATTTGTGTCGTGACAATGAAGATGAAAGAAGTTCAGCGTACCGCAGGTGCGACAGCACGTCCGTCTGCAGAATCACCAAAGACCTTACAGGTGATCGCAGCTCCAAACAAAACCCAGTAAAAAGCCTAGACGGTTCCTTGCTCATTCTGGATGAGGATGGTTTTGAACCGTTATTCGCTAACGATATGCTCCCAAATCAGACTGAGGTGTCCGAGGTGAGAAATGCCCGAATACGCACCACAACTCCCAGTAAAGATAAGGTCACTACCGCGATCAAAGCACTTAAAACCAACAAGGCGGTATAACTTGACGGTATTCCCACGAAATTCTTACGACTTATCTTCACTTATAGAGAGAGCTTTCGGAACGAGTATGAAAAGGGAATTTACTTTTAATTTTTTTTTTTTTTTTTCGGAGGATGGGTGAAAAATAAAAAAGATTCTTACTAAAAAAACACCACCCTTCGATATAAATTTGTTAGATATCGCAACTAAGTATTATAAAAACTTATCGGGCAATTTTTCTATCAGGAAAAGGGAATGATCGTTGAGCTTTCTAAGAAAGGAAATTTAATGGAGTGCGAAATCTGACTGGTATCTGAGTGCTACGAGTGCTAAAATCATCTTGGATCGAATCAGAGAACATCTTGAAGACACACTCGATGCCGAACAAACAGATTTCCGCTCTGAATCCTCCTATATCTGCCACATTAACACTCTGCAGAGCATCATAGAACAGTACGTTAAATATCAATCGTCAACTCACATGTTGTTCATCGATTTCGAGAAGGCGTTCGATAGTTTTAACACGGAGTTTATTTGGCGTGTCTTAAGCAGAAGAAGCATTCCCTATAAATTAATTTATATTATCAAAGGCGCATGCGATGGGTCCAAATGTCACGTTCTGCACAATGAAAGGTTGTCTCAGGAATTTGAGATCCAAAGTGGGGTAAGACAAGGCTGTATTCTTTCACCAATACTATTCCTATTGGTGATTAGCGATGTGCGTCGTGTAAATTTGTCGACGGGAAACGGTGGAATTCGATGGGCTCCTAAATCTCAACTGAAACATCTTAACTACACTGACGATGTTAACTTAACTACTCCACCAGGCATCGTCGGGCTGAAAATGAATAAGGCAAAAACTAAAATTATCAGCATTGGAACAAACTCGTCGGCTCAAATATGCAATGCTGGACAACCGGTTGAAAGAATAGAGGATTTCCAGTATCTTGGGAGTATTATCTCGACCGATGGTGATATCGGATTGGATATATACAAGAGTATCACCAGTCCGCAAAGTCCGCGTTCGGGATGTTGTCCAATATATATCACAGTATTGCAATCAGTTTGAACACCAAGCTAAGACTGTTCCACTCCAACGTTGAATCCATGCTGTTATATGTATGGATGCAGGACGTGGAAAGCAACCATTACTATCACTAGAAAGCTGCAAACGTTCGTTAAGAAGTGTTTGCACAACATCTTAAGGATTTTATGGCCCAAACGTATCTCTAACGAACACCTCTACCAGAGAACTGGTCAGGGACCCAAGCATCCAACGGTCGAAGTGGCAGTGGATTGGTCCGAAAAAGTGACAGTTCCATATCTAACCCAACTTGCTTGGCAGACACCTTGACGTGGTGCGAGAGCTTAAGCAATGGAACCCTTTAGCTCAGAATGGCGGAATACCTGGCGATCCGAGGAGAATATGGCGCAGATCAGTCGAGAAAAAAGCACGGCAGGTGAGCTGAAACGCATTGCCAGAAACTGTATACGATGGCGCGTATGCGTAGTAGAAGCCCTAAGACCCAGAAGGGGATATAGGACATAAGAAGAAGTAAGTAAGTAATGCAAGCAGTAGTGGAGTATTCAAATAAAGCCAAATATATAAGCATGACTTTACATGCTAAACTGAGCTGGAAAGCGCTTGTTAAAAAAAAGAGAGATGAACTAAACATGCGTTACAATAAAATGTTGGGAGATATTCATTCCTGTCTAACCACAATTATTATGATATTGCACAAGCCAGACAAATTCACAAAAAATCCAAACCATCCTAAATAAACTGAGAAACATAGTTAATGCACCTTGGTACATACGAAACGCTTATCTGAATAGAGATCTAAGTATTGAAATGGTTGAGGATTTTTTTTTATTCAACACTTGAATAATATTACAATCTAGTTACCTGGACTAATAAGCAATTTTAATCTAGCCTAATTTGCTAAATAAAACATTTATCCCAGAAATTCACCCAGTAGCGTTTCTTGGTATCTGGTGTACTGTGGTTTTTTTTTTTTACACGAGCTCGAATAGTTTAGTTCGTTTTGAGTCTGCGTACAATGCCGTGTTATCCAGGAGCTGTGGTGCTTTGATACTTACATGCTGATGAAGACTTCTTTCATATCTTCTAGCATTTTGTTTTACTACATCAGTGACAAGATCCCAAAGCTGGATGCCATAGGCCCATACCGGTTTTAAAATTTGCTGATATAGTAAAACCTTGTTATCCATTGAAAGGACTGAATTTCTACTTATAAGCCAAAACATCTACATACCTGTATTTAATTCCTAATTCCTTTTTCTTTTCTTGATGTGCTCTTTCCAACGATGCCAAGAAGCCTCTCGAGCCATGCCAAGGTAGTTCGCTGTGTTCGCATATGGTATTATTTGCAAACCGTATTTGTGTTATGAAAGCCCTACTCTGTCTTGAATATTGCTGCCTCTATCCTGTTGCAAATGATGCGTTAAAAAGTTGTTCTGGCTATATCAAGCTGTACCATGCTAGATATATACCTGCAGTGTAGGCCAATTACAAGTTTCTTTTTAAAAATGCAATAAAATGAACAAAATGAATTTTTTTCCATGTATTATGGCTTTATTAGTAAGAGCAAACATTCCCATTGATTAAGGAACACAACGCCGTTCAAGTGGCTGCCTCGGCTGGCCTCGCAGTAGCGCATTCTATCACTCCAATTTTCCAAGACCTTGTTGATGGTTTCGGGCTGTAACTCACGGATTGCTTGGATGATATTGGCCTTAAGTGTTTGAATCGTTTCCGGATTGTAACATCGGTCCTTCACGGTTCCCCACAAAATAAAGTCCAAAGGGGTCAAATCGTAGCTCCGAGGCGGCCAATTGATATCGCCAAGACGGCTGATAGCACGATTTGGGAATTTGGTGCGCAAAAGACCGATTGTGGCATGGGCTGTGTAGCATGGCGCGCCATCCTGCATGAACCAGAGGTCGTCCAAATCCATGTCCTCAATTTCAGTAAAAAAAACAGTCGTTAACATGGCTCTGTAACGCCCACCGTTGACCGAAACGTTATTCCCGTTGGTCCAATGATGCCACCACTCCACGATCCGCGCCAAACTGTCACTCTCTGTGGAAGCATTGGCTTCTCGACAATAACGTGCGGGTTTTCCAAGCCCCAGATGCGGCAATTTTGTTTGTTAACGTAGCCGCCGAGATGAAAATGTGCTTCCTCAGAAAAGACGATTTTTCGCTCAAAATCGTTGTCCAATTCAAGCTGCTCTAAGGCCCAAACTGCGAAGCGATAACGAAGCGGATGGTCGTGCGCTTTCAATTGCTGAATCAATTGGACCTTGTAAGCGAATAATCCCAGATTTTTGTGCAGAATTCTCCTCAGGCTAGTGTGTGAAATGTTGAGCTGTTGAGATCGATGACGAGTTGATGTTCGTGAATTGAGTCTCACACTCTCGGCTACAGCAGCCACATTCTCGTCTATGCGCACCGTACGACGACGGGGACCATGAGTGTTGTCCACTAGCATACCAGTCTCATGAACTTTTTGCACAAACTTGCGTACAGCAGGCGCGGTTGGTGCTTTGGGGTCAAATACTCTTCCCAGCAGACCGGATGCCTTCCATCTCCTTGAATGCTTTACCTTTCAGTGAGCGCTAAAGCGCTCTATTTGAAAATAGTGATCTGAAGGACCAAAGCCTGAAGAGCATAGGGTATTCGAGATCCTAAAGGCTGGGGTTTTTACCTGGTGACCAAAGGGATGTGCAGTGGAAAATTGCCATGGTGCAAAACCTGTTGTACAGTACTAGGTGCTTTTGAAGAATTCAGTGTCTAGTTGATATAATTGGTCAAAATACATGCTATTACATGAAAACTTAAAGTTTTTGCTTAGCCTAGGCCTACCAACTCCTAATTTTCCCCTCCACTTTGGTGACCGCTGGCCGCCTAGGACCTTAATCGACAATTGCATAATCAACCACTTTGGAAGGTCTTGGGGGTAGCCTTGCGCGAGCAGCTTCGACATATTCGGATCACAGGTAGGTAAGCTTAATTAATAAGCGAGCGTATTATGACAATCCAGATCAAGGGTAAATTCGCCAACATACTAGTAAGTCTAATATGTGCTTATGGCCTCACGAAAGAAAAGGACCCTGCCACCAAAGATTGTTTCTACGAGTTCCGCGACAATGTATATTAGCGATGTCCTAGATACGACGTTAAAATCGTATTGGGCGAGCGACGCGCACATGTTCAAGGGAACCTCAACCAACTTGGAGTACGCAACTGGAAGCAATTAGCTAAAGACCGAGCTAAATGGAGAGGCTTGTTGGTTGAGGCCTAGGTTCGCCCCTACCTGAAGCGCCACTAAAGTAAGTAAGTGATAGACATAATTGGCCACAGTTAAACTCCTGTTCCAAGAGCTCTCAATCGATGGAACCGGTGTTAACCCATTCGATTCAATATCACTTTTCTTTGACGCACTTCGAGCATTGTAAGTATGTAGTAGGGCTCAACTTCGGTCGTTTTTAGATGAAATTATTAAACAGAATCCAATTGTCATTGCCTGTTCGGATTCCAAAAATTCAATTATGGTTCGACTTCATTGCTAGTAGAGAAGATATAGAATCTTTGTATGCATAATCTCCACTCATATAATGGGGTGTCCATCTTCCTCACTTTTGGGTATTAGAGGTATTCCCGATAAACTAATTGCTATTATCAAAGCTACATATGAAGGCTCCAAATGTCACGTTCTGCACAGGGGAAGGTTGTCTGAGGAATTTGAGATCCAAAGTGGGGTAAGACAAGGCTGTATGCTTTCACCAATATCATTCCTATTGGTGATTAGCGATGTGCTTCATGCAGCTTTGTCGACGGGAAATCTTAACTGAAACATCTTGACTACGCTGACGATGTATGCTTACTCTCCCACAGAGTTATGGAACTCCAGCAAATGACAGCAGATGTGGAGAGGGAGGCAGGCGTCATCGGGGTGAAAATTAATAAGGCAAAAACTAAAATTATCAGCCTTGGAACAAACTCATCGGCTCAAATATGCATTGCTGGACAACCAGTAAAGAGAGTAGAGGATTTCCAGTATCTTGGGATTATTGTCTCGACCGATGGGGGAACCCAACTGGATATAGCCAACAGGATCGTCAAAGCAAAGTCCGCATTCGGGATGTTGTCCAAAATATGGCGAAGCAATGCAATCAGTGTGAGCACCAAGATAAGACTGTTCCGCTCCAACGTTGAATCCGTGCTGTTATATGGTCGCAGCACGTGGAGAGTGACCACTACTATCACCAGAAAGCTGCAAACGTTCGTTAATAGGTGCCTGCGCAATATCTTAAGGGTTTTCTGGCCCAATGGTATCTCTAACGAACACGTTTACGAGAGAACGGGTCAGGAACCAGGAGGCACAACCATCCAACCCCGGAAGTGGCAGTGGATTGGTCACACGTTCCGTAAGGGTGACAGTTCCATAGTGAACCATGCTATGCAATGGAACCCTTTAACTCAGGATGGCAGAAGACCTGGCGGTTCGAGGGGAACATGGCGCAGAACAGTCGAGAAGGAGGCACGGCAGTTAGGGAAAAGTTGGGGAGAACTAAGACACATTGCCAGAAACCGAACACGATGGCGCGTAGGCGTAGTAGAGACCCTAGGACCCACAAGGGGATACTGGACGTAAAAAAAAAATGCACCTTCCTCACTTTTGGGTATATCCAAGACAAGTCTTAATGCCCTGAACTTCAGAAATGGATCTTGATCAACAATATTGTCAATGACCTGACCATCAACTGTGCTCGTATGTCCACTTTCGGGCTCATCTACGATGGACATGTTTCCGGATTTGAATTTGGTGCACTACATTTGCGCACTACTAGAAAGAAGCTAGAACCAAATTTGTATAGATCTCAGTAGCTTCATGCTCATGCTTCTACTCATAGAGATTGCCATACTTCAATAAAACCTTGACATCACTAGTTATTTACTCTCGTTCGTAGATTCGTGCTCATGCAGTTTAGATTTTCAATTTGTATTCCAAATAGATATCCTTTCAAAATGCTCTTCAGTGTCTGTATGGGTTAATGGAATACACAGAAATACATTCCATTCTTCGTAACAACCCAAATAAGTGACACCAATTGCTAAGAAATGTTTACCATACAACTTTTTGGGCTAGTCATCCGAGCACCAAAAGAGGGCCAAATCAGAAATAATAAACCAACTTTCATACAAATTTCCGTTTCAAAACTGACGTCTATGCAAAAAGTACACACTGCGAAATTCTGATTGTTTCACAGAAAGAGCAATCTAAATCGATCTAAGTTTAGACTGTCTATATCGCCCTTAGCTTTCCTTATAAAGTATCTATAGCACTAAAAATCGCAGATAAGATTACGATAATATATTATATGCTATTAAGCATGGTACTCACCCAAGTTATTCTGTTCATCGTTAGATCTAACGTCAATAATTGTGGTAAATATTCAAATGTCTTTCTAGAAACATGACTTAAATGGTTGCTATGCAATATTAATGTCTTCAAGCTTTTAACTCCATGGAAAAAGTCATCGGATATATTCGCTGAAAAAAAACAAACAAAAGTTTACTTTTATAAAATGTCGGTTAACAGACAACTATTGTGTAATAAAGCCTTCTTACGGGTATTCTCGCGGCGGGAAATGTGTTAACTTCTGCTAAAAAGTTTTGGTATAGAGTACCGGGAACAGGATAGCAATGGTGTAAGGAATAGTGTATTTGCCTCTGACCCGATGTGTACGGGTAAGTTCGAGCGAGTCTAATAACAACCAACAGGGACCCAGGCATAGCGAGAAACAAATACTTCATAAGTCCATCGCATATGGAAAAGCTCCAGTTATTCGAGAGAAAATGTATTCGAGCATGTATGCGGATGTACAGAAGCGCACATTCCGACTTTCGGCATTACGTTTCTAAAAGAAGGCTTTTGGATGCTTCCAGTGTATCCAGAATCGACAATTTCATCCTGGATCTTGTGAGGAATCATTTCGCAGGGTCAGCAAACGTTACAGAGAACGAACTTGTGTCGCGCCTATTTTACCCTAACCCTGGGTATTTCAGAAATGCTATGGAGAGTGGATATATGGTATACCAGCTGGGGCATCTTTGCATCTGGATGCACACGGCCATTTATCGGACTCAACGAACATGCCAAATATCTATCATGTTGCTAGACGGGCAACAGATAAACGTATTCTAAATAGACCTATTGACTCGGGTGATCGAAATGCCGTCGTAAGATACTGCGTAAGCATACCTGAAAATGATATAACTAACACCGACCGGTTTAATCGGGAGAAATACTGGTGGATCAACTGGGTTGAAGTTGATGTGTAGGTTAAGTAGGACTGGGCCCTGGTATGTGATTTTTGGTCCGCCGGTAGAAAGGAGAATGGCATTTGTCATTCGCTGATCCTTTGTATAGACGGGCTGGAGATCGCATATCAGGGCCCAGTTCTGTCGTAGGTTAAGTTAAGTTAAGCTAGTTTAGGTTAGGTTTGACCTAGGATAAGTTAGTTTTATTTGTTTTACCCTCTAGCTTAGTTGTATAGAAATAATAAACATTTGTACAATGTTTTTCCACATTTCTCCTTAAACAAAAAAAATAAATAAAAATATGCATTAGAAAAAATAAAATACAATAAAAATATACCAAGTGTATAAAAATCATAGTGTAAGTATTGAGAACCTGAAAAGGTCAGATACTTCAAGTTATAATTATTGCTGTAGTTTAATTTAAACAATAAAATATGTAATAGTGTATAAGTGGATAATTAAACAAACAAAAAACAAAAAAAAAAACAAAGAAACAAATACCTTCAAAGTTTCTGGAACCACGACATAAAAAAAAAGGTTTTAGGATTTTAAATATTGTTTATTAATTTATAATAGTTTTCGCTTATTGAATAAAATTGCATCGAAAATGTAAGAAAATTGCAAAATATCTACATTCACCCCCTTCGGGTAGGGGTTAGAATATACCCGAGGTAGGCATGCCTGTCGTAAGAGGCGACTAAAATCCACCCTCCGTATACCGAGTATGGCGTATACAAAAAACATGCAATGAACAAAACAAAAGATTTAAATACCCCAGGTGGCAGTCCAGGTAAACTGGAAAATCCACCCTCTTCGGAGGTCGGCTCTACGGATTCTGGGGAGAGCCATTTATTGCACCTTATAAATCCCTTCTCAAAAAGTACAAGGGTATCTCGATCTCCACCAACAAGATCGAACGTCTCCGGAAAAAGAAGTCCGCCGGAAGCGCAAACGCGTGAAAAACGGGACTCAGCGAAATCTAAAAGCATTGAGGAGGAAAACGACGTACTCCGTACCAAGCTTAGCGAAATGGAGCTACTCTATCGTGAGCTCAAGAAAGAGGTAGATTTACTCAGGCAAGAAAATAATGCCCTAAAAAACACGTACCTACAAAAAGAAAATACAGTTAGCTCACATCGCTCACCTAGTCGCGAATACCAGACGGATGAAGAAGAGCTAACACGCGAAACGAATTGGGTCGAAAAGAAACGACCAAGCAAAAAACGAAAAGCTGGTTCCTCACCGGAAGTCGAGCCACAAAAAGATGAAAAGCGCAAGGAGATGCAAGAAAAGCAACAACAACCAAAATTACGTCCTCCGCCACCGATAAACGTCGTTGGAATTACGGACTATAATAAGTTGCATTGCCTCCTTAAAGGAACTCTGGCTTCGAAGTTTAAGGTGACATCTCTGCGAAACAATACGTGGAAAATCAATGTCGATGATGCCGACGGTTACCGATCAGTATCTAAAAAATTGAATGCCGAAAAGATTCAGTGGTATACTTATGAAAATAAGTTAGAAAGACCACTGCGTGTTGTAGCAAGGGGACTCCACCCCTCGTGCACTAAAGAAGATGTAATACACGACCTTCAAGACAAAGGCTTTAAAATTCTTGATGCCGTCAATATTATCAAGAAGGAGAAGCAACAGTCGGAGGGAGATCATGAAAAATTGGTAAAGCGCGGTCTTCCACTATTCATGCTTAGTTTTGATAAAGACGAAAATAAAGATATTATATATGGTATCAAGACTATTCTAAACATCGTGGTCAAAATCGAACCCATGCGTAAGACCTCCAGATCGATCCCGCAGTGTAAGCGCTGTCAAGGCTTCAATCACACGCAGACTTACTGCCAGAAAGAGCCGCGATGCGTCAAATGCGCAGGTAAACATCTCTCGGAAGAGTGTCACCTAAACAAGCAAACCCCAGCCACTTGTATAAATTGCAAAGGAAAACATCCTGCGAACTATCGAGGTTGCGAAGTGGCGAAAGAGCTTCAAAAACGCCGCGATACGCTAAAAAATTCGATGCGTCCGAATATGAAACCAATCAAGAACAGACCCAAAATAGCTACGAAAAAAGCAGCGAAAGATAGAAAGTCCGTCAATATTAACTTAAGATCGGTTAATGATAAAAAATCCGAAAGTAATAGAGATAAGGTAACAGAAGCAAAATCTCCGAATATTGGCGTGCAGTCTTATGCTCAAGCGGCGAAGGCAGTTAAGGGTACGTACACGACCGACAACTCACGGGAGATCAAAGCAAGAAACCGTCCAAACTTTAATGTAAAAACTCCTTCTCAAGTTGCGACATTGAAAAATAGTGATAGAGGTAGTTCAGAAGATCATGTATCCAATGTTTTTTCCCTAATTCTTGCGAAACTTGAAGAGCAATGCAAAACAAATAAACTAATTTTCGAGAGACTAGTTGCACTAGAAAACAACATTCATAACACGCGTACTTCAACCAGAATATGAAAGAAACGCTTAAAATTCTTACTTGGAACGCTAACGGGCTCATACAAAGACTCGACGAGTTAGAAATATTTATGCGAGAGAAAGATATTGATATATGCTTGGTCTGTGAAACTCATCTGAAAAAGCAATCGAATATTAAGATAAGGGGATATAGCGGATATCACGCCTTTCACCCATCGGAAAGAGCCAGAGGCGGATCATCTTTGTTTATAAAAGAAAATATCGAACACTCAGCGGAAATAAAAATTGAATTAGAAGCAATGCAAGTAAGCACGGTACGCGTTAGAAATAGACATTTTGCTTTCAACATTTCGTCTATATATTGTCCACTGCGATGTAAACTTGAAGAAAGTGATTTCACAAACATCTTCAACTTCCTTAAACCAAATTTTATTATTGGTGGTGACTTCAACGCGAAACACCCCTTCTGGGGCTCAAGATACGCCTCTCAGAAAGGTAGAAAGCTTTATAATGCGGGTATGCAATTCAGTTGTGATTTTTACTCGACGGGTAAACCAACATATTGGCCAACTGATAGAAATAAGATACCAGATCTGATTGATTTCTTTGTTGTTAAAGGAATATCTAGCAACTGTATAAAAGTTGAAGAAAGCTTTGATCTCTCCTCTGATCATTCTCCAATCATTATGACGATAAGCGAAGCTTTGATTAAAAAAGTAGGACCGGCCAGATTAACTGGCGCGAAAACTAATTGGGACGGCTTTAAAAAAGATATTGAAGCAAATATTGAGCTGAGCGTATCACTTAAAACGCCCTATGAACTTGAAGTTGAAGTAGATCGCTTCGTCGAAATCTTACAGGATGCCGCGTGGAAGAATACTCCCAACCTAAGGAGAACCCCGGCCAGTTACATTAAAATTTATCCGCAGGAAATAAAAGAGATGATTAAGGAGAAGAGAAAAGCGCGTAAAAGATGGCAACAAACTCGGGCTCCGCAACATAAAGCACATCTTAACCGTTTGTGCAACTCACTAAAAAGATCTATTAAAGACCTTAAGAATAATGAAATACAAACTTACCTAGAAAGCTTAACGGCAGAAAAAGATTCTAACTATTCGCTTTGGAAGGCTATAAAAGGTATTAAAAAACCTCAAATTCAAGCCGCGCCAATTAGGAAAAATCAAGACGAATGGGCCAGGCATGATAAAGAGAAAGCGCAAGTTTTTGCCGCCCACCTGGAAGAAACTTTCAAACCGTTTGATGGACAAGCTCTTATTGAAAATATAAATACGTCGTATATAGACAATAGCGTAATAAGAAATGCAACGCTTACCGAACTTAAGGAAGAAATAAAGAAACTTAAACCTAAGAAAGCTCCTGGATACGACCTAATTACGGGAGAGGTTCTTAAAGCACTACCAAGAAAAGCTCTAATTAAGCTTCTGTTCATTATAAACGCCGCGATTAGACTAGAATATGTTCCCAGTCAATGGAAAGTCGCCGAAGTTATAATGGTCCTTAAGCCTGGAAAACCGCCGAATGAAAAAACCTCTTATAGACCGATTTCGCTTCTTCCAATTATATCCAAAGTGTTCGAGAGAATATTGGTTAGGCGAATACAGCCGGTTATAGAAGAAGGGCATCTCATCCCTGATCATCAATTCGGATTTAGAAGTAAGCATTCTACAGTTGAACAAGTACATCGAATAACACATGTAATCGAAAAATCACTTGAAGAAAAAAAGATTTGTTCAAGCGTATTCCTTGACGTTTCTCAAGCCTTTGACAAGGTCTGGCACGAAGGCTTAAAGTTTAAATTACGACAAGTTCTGCCAGAGCACCTATTTAATATTTTGAAGAACTACCTTACGAATAGGCTATTCCGCGTCAAATGTGGAAACGAATATTCAGATTTTAAGGAAATAATGGCTGGGGTGCCGCAAGGAAGCGTTCTTGGTCCAGTCTTATATCTATTATACACTCGTGATATACCGCAAGTAGAAGGCACTGAGCTAGCTACATTTGCCGACGACACTGCTATCTTGACAGTAGGTAAAACGGTCGAAGATACTACAGAAAAACTGCAAGAAGCTTTGAATAGAGTAAATGAATGGACAAAGATTTGGCGAATCGCACTCAACGAGACCAAATCTGTTCATGTAAATTTTACTTATAAAAAAATAAATAATTTGCCGATCTTTTCAAACTCGGTTCAAATCCCGTTTGCAAACGAGGCTAAGTATCTTGGAATGACACTTGATACAAAGCTGAAATGGAAAACGCACGTTAAGAAAAAACGCAAAGAACTAGATAACAAATATCGAGAAATGTATTGGTTACTTGGAAAATATTCCAAGCTTAATATATATAACAAACTGCTTTTATATAAGCAAGTGCTAAAGCCTGTATGGACATATGGTATACAACAACTGGTAATATTAAAATTTTACAAACTTTTGAAAACAAAGTGCTAAGAGGTATTGTAAATGCGCCATGGTATATCAGAAATAGCGATATCCACAGAGACCTTGGCATTAAAACAATCGAAGACGAAATTCAAACCTACGCGAGAAAGCATAGAAGTCGACTAGAAAGTCACGTAAATATTACAGTCCTCCAACTTTTGGAAGAAAGAAATTTACTGCGCCGTCTACAAAGAACCAAACCTTTAGACCTAGCGCGATAAGTAACCGCGTCTAAACTGCGGAGCTGGCAGGAACTTCTAATGGGAAGGTACCTGCAAAACGTCATTATTTCGCGAAACGAAAACTACTTGATAAGTCGAATACTTAGTTGTAGTAAAAATAAAAACAAGTCTGTTTTGAAGGGAGGTTTTTTAGTGGGTAAGAATCCCACACTACTATGAGCACGCGCTGTCGATCCTCATAGTGTCTTGTTGAAGATTTTCACCTACCCTCGGAAAAAAAAAAAAAAAAAAAAAAAAAAAAAATTCACGCGAATCTTTGAGTTCGGGGAACACCTTGAACACAGAGTGCTCCTTTACAAAATGCAGGAAAACTCCCAACGAGTATTAGGTGAAAGTGCGGAGGTGGATTGAATAATTCGCGGCCTACCATAGAAATAGTTTTAATTCTAAACTGCTACTCCCCGCTTTTATTTTTCGGTACATATACACATGCTCATGTACAGCAAAACATAGTTTAAAAAAAAATGGGGAAAAAAAATGTCATTTAGAGCATCTTAAAAACAAAAAAAAAATGCTTTTGCAACTTATCCATAATGATAGGGTGGGAATTTTAAGGGAACCTGCGGTATCGAAAACAACCATTTAAAATTGCGTCCCCGAATTCCCGGATGAGAGAGCACTGAAGATGACCCACGCTGCGGAAGACCATCAACTTTAACTATAGAGGAAAACATCGAAAAATGTGTAGTTTGATCATGAAAGACCACAAATGGAAGATATGGAAGATAGCTGAGTTCGTCAGCATCTCATATGAATAGACCAAAAACATTACTCAAAACTGTGGCTCTCCAAGCATTCTGCAATATCACTGCTTTCAGTTGAACCAAATCGCAATCATCGAACGAAATTTCGCGAGTGTTTGAAGATGTTCCAAACCGATCCAGAGAATTTGTTGGCCATATTTATGACGGCAGCTGAAACATTGGTTCAGCACTATACACACACTAGACCAAACACAAGTCAAAATTGTGGAGAAGATCTAGATCACCAGCCCCGAAGAAAGCTAAATAAATTTTCGGCGAATAAGATAAAGGGTATAATTAATAAAATCCGGCATTCCTAAATATAAAGCAATTGAAAGAATAGTAACCATTTTTAGCATTTGCTTACTTTTGTACAAGGTGGCGCAAAATTATTCATCCAATTTTGTTTTTGAATTACTTTTTTACTTAATAAAAAAAAAAAGATTTTGAGTGATGGAAATCTTTATTTGGAGTATAGCGGTCCATTGCTTGTCTGTTTGTATACTGCAGCTGTCTAGTTCACAACGTCAAATATGATTGACGTACGGCGCCATTTGCAAAAATTATAACATCTTCCGATAGGGTGATTAATTTTGCGCCACCTTGTATAAGAAAAAACTAACTAGCAAATGATATGTTCCAAAATAGCGTTTGCTCAAATTGGTACGAATAAAGGACATAAAACTAAGCATTTTTGACATATTTTTTTTTTAACTTAAAGGTAATGATCATGGTTGAGTACCATGTCAGGGAACAAACAATAACCTCAGATTACTACTGTGGCCTCTTGTGTCAGTTATGGGTTAAAATTAAAAAAAAAGCGTCTAGGAAAACTTCGCGTCAAACCATGTCTGAAATCCATAACTGTGGGTTTAAATTATATATTCCCTAACATTAAAAAAAAGTATTTGGAAGGACAAATGTTTTCACCGAATAAAGAGTTCAATGCTGCAGTAAACGTATTTTTTGAGTACATTGAGCAGACTATTTTCAAACTGGTGTAATGGCTTTAGAGACCAGATGGGAAAAATATAACTTTTTATGAGCGTATATAGCTCACTCAAGGGATTATGAATACCATTTAAATGCTTTTACACAGTGCGGGCGTTGGAGAGGATAGAGAAGAACTGGTGTAGTGGTTTTAAACTTTGATGATTATGTTTCAAAAAAACTCTAGGGGTGACGTCCAGATAACTAGGAAGAAGTGTATGGATCTTAAAGAAAACTATATCCAAAAACAGGAATAATTTGTAAACTACCGAGTTTTTTTTCTTGGTCAATCGTCGAACTTTTTGATCCAACCTTATACATATTTCAAAGTTGGCGTCTCAACTAGTTGGGGAGCTTTGTTGTAAGATATGTATTTGACTATAATTCTACTCTGTGACTAGATCATTTAATTTTATTATTATTTTATTTATTTTTGCCAACAACTGCCTACTCAGTAACCGAACTCATAAGGCTTACATATGTAGTGCAATGCTTTTGTTAGTTACTGACTTAATCCTTTTTCTCGATGTCTTGCCAGGAAATCAAGCCAGTTAAGGTATACTGGGTGTACATGTATGTCACTGTCACAGTCAACGATCTGAGTGAATGTTCTACAATTTTAAA
Organism: Brachypalpus laphriformis; assembly: GCA_945910035.1. NCBI lineage: Eukaryota > Metazoa > Arthropoda > Insecta > Diptera > Syrphidae > Brachypalpus > Brachypalpus laphriformis. The sequence continues at coordinate 109,679,274 of OX246756.1, forward strand.
ATGAATTCCAAACTACTTACTAGCTACTTGAAAGTAGAATAGTCGGACTCTAACCAAAAACGGTGAGATCCATCAACCTATACGGTACCACTGAGACACCACGCAAATTTCTAGTCTTTGATTGCCTTAAAGACTTCTATATGCCAACAAGGATGAGTTGTTTCTTAGTACTTAGTTTAGTCTACAAGTGTGATAGTTACCTATTATAAAGAGATCTTACATATCGTGTTCCACGAAAGGTCAAGTATTTTGAGATGATCCAAATATTTTAGGCTGCCGGATTTTAAAATTGAAATCTCATTCTTTGACATATCCAACTCTTCCAACACAAATTGATCCCTCAACATTCCAGTGGGAAAATTCTTGATTCGGTTGTCAGACAAATTGATGACCGTTAATCGCTGAACATGATTGAATAAACTCTCGTGTACATCAGATAAAACATTCTTGCTAATATCCAGTAAGTTCAAATTCCGAAGCTTCCAAAGTGTCCTATGATCCAAATCGTCCAACTGATTGCTTTGAATTCGCCTAGAGCGTTACCGTCAAACTAAAAGTTGTGTGATGAAAAATTCAACTTACAGCTGCACTAAGCTATCCAAATCCTGAAATAAGTCGTAAGGTATAAAATCCAACAAGTTATTCGACAGATCCAATTCCTGCAACAACGTCAAACCTCTAAATGTATCTTTGTGTAAAGTTGAAAGTTCATTTCGAGATAGATCTCTAAAAAATAGATTTATTTGAGTGTATACGGACAAAATGTAACTAACAACTTACATGGAAACCATATTCATCGGAATAACTTGTGTAGCTGGTACGGATTTCAAATTTGTGTTCCAGCAAGTAAAGCTTTTTGTATCAGGATTGCAACGACAAATGCCAGACGTACAATGGTTCCATTCGATTCTACTTCCAGGAGTAAGTCTCCAAACGGGTTGCTCCACCGACCGCAGCCGACTCTCTATCTGTCGGATGCGCTTTTGAAGATCATTTTCCAGAGAAAAAGTGGACACATCTGAAATGTGGTAGTTTCTTCTTTCTGGTGAATCTGTTTCGCTTTTCGCCTCCTTAGCGATAACAAATAACTGCGCGATTATTTGCAATGCTTCACAGGGAGTTATAGTACAATTGACTGAGCCAGAAAAAATTGCTGGAAGAACATGACGCTTCCAAAATGCATCGAACTTGTCACTAAAACCTGGAGACACTAAAAAGAATACTAAATACAGCGTTACGAACCGCATTCTGAATAAAATGTTCTATGTATGGTGGACTATTTCCAACTAAAGTTTTATTTATGCGACGTTCATCTGAACGAGATCTAAATGCACGGCTTGAAGAAATCTCCTATTGAGTAAACTAATTTAATCTTAGATGAGGCAGATGAAATTGTTTGAATAAATAACTAACAGCGAGAGCATTGCAGTAGCATGCATAACTAGGTATTCATTAGAAATGAAATTAAGTTAAGTGCCTACTTGAACCTAGCAATAAATTTAAATATTTAAAAAAAAAAATGAATCTTGCAATATAAACAGATCATAAATAATAGATGTCGTGTGCGCCACAGTTTGAGAAATTGATAAGTGGGTCGAAATCTACATAAAGTGCAACTTATTTGAAGAAGGCCTACCGAAAAGTTGGTGAAGAAACGACAAGCATTAAGTTGGGTGACGCACTAGTAGAAATATCTAGATATTGGGAAATTACGCAAAGGAGAGCCTATAAGGCATAAATCCCACATATGTTGTGTCTAGTTTCAAACAGAAGGTGAAACTATCAAAGGATGAAGTAACGACAAGAAATCGTAAAACCGAACTGGTGGTAAAGTCAACAACCTACCATAAGAACCGATGTAACATTGTATCACGGTATGAATGGGACTATAAATATATATCGGCATTCGGAAGTGAAACAATATTTCATCGATCTTTCAAACAACGATATGTCGTAGAAGGTTAGGTTAGGTTATGTTGGCTGTCCACACGGGAGTGTAGACACACTTAGACCAGCGAAGGTCCTTTGTGATACCAGGATCAAACCATTAGGCCACTCAGGGACTAACAAAACCAACCGGAGCTTTTGACAAAGCGATGGATGCTCATGACGTCCAAGGACGCCAGATCGCAGAGGTCGTCAAGGAAGGGGGACCCTAGATGGAGCATTCTTTTATGCGACAGGGCTGGACATGTGCATAGGAGGTGAAGGATGGTTTCCTCCTCCTCCTCGTCCCTACAGCTTCTGCAGAAGTCATTGGAGAAGAGGCCAAGTCTTTTGGCGTGCTGGCCTATAAGACAGTGTCCAGTGAGAACACCGACAACGCAGCTGATTTGTGTACGCTTTAACTTGATCAGATCGGCACTACGTTTTTGATCCAGCTTAGGCCAGATCTGTCTCGAAATGTGACACGTTGAGCCGTTTCCCCATAAAAGGTTGGTCGCGCTAATAGCGTTCAGCTTTAGTAGATACTTACATGTAGCGAGGGGCATACCCAGGGCTTGCCTTTCAGGCAAAATCCTTAGAGTGGTACCCTGTCTGGCGACGTCGTCAGCCCTGCAGTTACCTGGAATGTCTCTATGGCCCGGCACCCAGCATAGGTGAATGTTGAACTGCTCTGTCATCTCCATAAGAGATAGACGACAGTTTAAGGCAGCCTTAGAAGTGAAGGAGAACGATTCCAGGGACTTGATTGCCGCTTGGCTGTCAGTGAAAATGCTAATATCCCTGACAGATAATACATTACATTTCAGCCAGGACAGAACTTCTTTAATCGCCATGATTTCCGCCTAGAAAACGCTACAATGATCGGGGAGGCGGAAAGAGATGCTCAGATTGAGCTGTTCGGAGAAAACACCACAACCCACCCCACCTTCCGTCTTAGATCCATCTGTAAAGAAGTGAACCGAACTAGCATCGACAGGGGGGGAGGTGTCCCATACATCCCGGTTAGGGATGCTCGTACTGAAGTTACGGTCAAATCTCAGTTTCGGCGGGGTGTAGTCCGTGTTTTCGTGTTTGAAGTTGAGAAGATCAAGGATCGAGGAGTGGCCAAAGCGATAGCTAGACCACTGAGAGGAGGCTTTCAAGCGGATGGCCGCACAAGCTGCCATCTGTTTGCCGAAAATATCTAAGGGTAGCAGGTTGAACAAGATGTCCAGTGCCGCGGAGGGAGTAGTTCTAAGTGCACCACTGATGCAGATGCATGCAGATCTTTGCACCTTAGCTAGTTGAGTGAGGTGGACAGCCCTTTCAAGAGCAGGCCACCATACGATCACGCCATATAGTAGTATAGGCCTGATAACGGACACGTATAGCCAATGGGTGATTTGAGGTTTAATACCCCAGCTCCTACCTATAGCCTTTTTACAGGAATAGAGAGCTACATTAGCCTTCTTGACGCGCTCTAGTAGATTGGCCTTCCAGTTTAATTTCCTATCCAAAATAAGACCCAAATATTTTGCGTTTTCAGAGAAGGTGAGACTGGTGCCATTTATCAAGGGAGGGTCTATGAGGGGAACTTTATATTTCCTCGTGAAGAGAACGAGTTCCGTTTTATGGGGGTTAACCCCCAATCCACAATTGGAGGCCCATTTGGTGAGCCGAAGGAGAGCATATTGGAGGATATCCCTGAGAGTGTCCGGGTGTTTACCGGAGGAAGCAATAGCAATGTCATCAGCATAGGCGATCACTCTACAACCTGACGTATCCAGGTCCAACAGTAGTTCATTAACTACCAGGTTCCACAGAAGAGGTGATAAGACTCCACCTTGAGGTGTACCGCAGCGAGCAATTCTTCTGGCCGATGCTCCGCCCAGCTGCGTGTTAATAATCCTGCATGTAAGCAATTGATTGATCAACACTCCGAGCGAGGTATCCACTTTCAGATTTACAAGTGCGTCGGTAATTGCCTTTGGTGTGACATTGTTAAAAGCTCCCTCAATGTCAAGGAAAGCCACCATGGTGTATTCTTTGATGCTCAATGATTTTTCGATGATGCGCACAAGCGAATGTAAGGCAGTCTCAACCGATTTGCCTTTGCAGTAAGCATGTTGGGACGGCGAGAGCAGAGCTGGGCTAATACTTTGCCGAAGATGGATATCTATTAGCCTTTCTAACGTTTTGAGCAGAAAGGACGATAGACTGATAGGTCGGAGATCCTTTGGTTCCACGTGCGAGCTCTTTCCTGCCTTAGGTATGAATATGACTTCAACCTCGGTCCATAGTTTGGGAATATAGACCAGATTTAGACAGCCCGACAAGATGACTTTGAGCCATGGAAGCACAATGTCCTCGCATTGCTGAATTTCAGCTGGAATAACACCGTCAGGTCCTGGGGACTTGAAGGGTTTGAAACTGCGCATGGCCCAACGGATCTTTTCTGTAGTTATCAAGACTAGCGAGTTGCTGCAAGGTTGAGGGGCGGGATTTCCCTCTCGCGATATAGCAACAGGGGAGCTACCAGGAAAGTGGGTATCCAGTAAGATGTCAATGGATTCCTCCGCAGAGGAGGTCCAGTAACCATCCGGATGCAAAAGGAAGCTGGGTGTAGCAGGGCTTTTAGAGAGGATTTTCCGCAACCTGGAAGCTTCCGAGGACTCTTCAATGCTGTCGCAGAAAAGTCTCCAGGAGCGTCGTTGCTCCTTCCTCAGTGAGATTTTGTATTTTCTGAGAGACAGTTTATAGGAGTCCCAGTCGGCCGTCTCACGGGAGCTTTTAGCAGTATTAAAAAGGAGCCTACTGTCTTTCCTAAGAGTACTGAGATTTGCATTCCACCAGGGAGGTTTCATTCTACCTCGAGATTTGCGGAGTGGGCAGGCCTCGGCCATGGCACCATTTAGTGCCGATGTTAGGGTGTTGACTAAATCGTCGAGGTCTTCAGTGCAAGAAGGTTCAGTAGGCAGATGGGAGGGAATAAGCGTTAATAAACGTTTCCTATAGAGGGACCAGTTGGTTTTTCTATAATTTCTAAAAGCCTTCTGGTCAGGCAGATAGTCATCAAGACTAAATTGGTCGTAGAAGCAATTGATATAACTTTAACTGATATATAGCGTAGATGTATTAACCAAGCTACAAAGAGTGGCATTACGTAAGAATAAGAGCTGTATGTGTAGAGGAAAAGGTGCTAGCATGGCGTTTTTAAAGGAGAAGCATTAGCAGTGCTCGATTGAGGATATGTAGAGCATATATCCTTCCAAAGATCTGTAGGTCGATTTGTAACCGATGAGTAAAATCCCAATTCGAGTACTTAGTAGTTTCTTTTTCGAAGATATTAATGGGTTAGAGGTTTTAAATATCATCTACTCTCTTAACAATTCGAGATCCTGATACAATGACCTTCGTAATGTAACTCTCAACAATATTGCAATTGGCATCTTAGAACATCTGTTCAATTTAGGTATTTTTAGTAGAGTTTTTCCTAATCTTCTTCTTCTGAAACCTGCTAACATATTACCACAATTAAAAACCAATTCATTTGTTTGTTTTTTTTATAATATTTCTATTATAATACACTAAACGGGTTATGAATATCCTTTAAATGGGTTTACGCAATGCGAGCGTTCGAAAAGATAGATGGAGATAGAAATAGAGTCAGGTGTGCGTTTCAGGAAATCGCCAGGAAGGCGAGCTATCTGAACGATAGCTGGAGAGATTTTTTTTATTTCTTGTTTTTGCTTCTGATTCACAGCATTTTTTCCGATCACCTGGTGTTACAGACATATCAAATCCAACAGAGCAAACAATTTTTCCAGCCATATGGCCAACCTTCTGCCAGTGTTATGCTTTCGCAGGTGCCATTAAATGACGCCAAGCGAAATAAGGCCGAGTTTCATAATTGGGCTTTATTTCACCATTGAAAGCGAAATAAGGCCGAATTTCGTAATTCTGTGTTATTTCCCTTTCAAATGCGAATTAATTCTGAATATTGTTTGCGAAATAAAGCAAAATTTCAGAGAGAAGGCAAAAGATTAAGCAAAGCCAATTTTACCGACAGTGGATTCAATTTAATTAAACTCCGCTTTCCGGAGTAGTTTAGTCGCTCATGCTACTTCGTTGCTCCATAAAGAGTATGCCAACAACTGTTAGGCAGACGCCTGTGCTAAGCCTATTCGAGAACAGTTTTTGTGCCGGCAAACAGCGGGTAAGTGGCGCGCTTCGTGCCATTCATTTATTTAAACTCCGCTTTCCGGAGTGGTTTAGTCGGTCACCCGACTTCGTCGCACCGCTAAGGGTGTGTCAACAATTTGCTCAATTAATCACATGCCTGCTGTTATTGGCTGTATTGATGGCATTCTTATCAAGATTAATACACCCAAAAATCATGAAGACCGTTTCATCGATCGTCACGGGAATCATTCCATGTTGGTTTGTGGACCGGATCTACAATTTTATTACTGCAATTCCAAATGGACTGGCAAAGTGCACGATGCTCGTGTTCTAAGGGACAGTATACTCCATAAAAAAGTGGAAAATGTTTGGCGCCCACACCAAAGATCAGTGCTTTTGGGTGATTCGGCTTACCCTCTTAGAGAATGGCTAATTACGCCTAAGTTTAGGCGAGCGAAGTTTTAATGAAGAGGCATCCACAAACGACGGAGTAGCGATACCATCAACATCAGGTGTTTTAAGGCAACAAGAACTTGTAAACTCATATGATAAAACCAAAATTTATATACATATACATACAAAGTTATGTATTCACATTTTCTCCTCTAAACAAATAATTCGCTAAAGCTCATCATGCTTACCAAATTCATCTACAACGACCTATTTTAGACTGTCCTTCTTCAAGCATTCTATTTCGAATTTTAATTTTTCTTCTCGTAAATGGAATATATTTTCCTTATCAAATTTGATTTTTGGTTCTGAAAATATATACGAGTATGTAACATTTAACCCTTGTGTTGGTTGCGCATTATGTTTTTTGAATTATGGTTTCCGAAGGTGGACGCCGTGACGCAAGTGGTAAGTGCGTCGGACCACTGCGCGTGAGGTTCCAAGTTCGAGTCCCAGGAAACACCAACAAGTTTTTTCAAGTCTGACAAACATCCGTGTGTATTGTTGTCACGAGAAAGCTTCTCAAAATAAATTGCCCCTCGGATACGGCACTAAGCTGTAGGTCCCTTTCATTCGTGTGAAATATATAGCGCACACAACACGAGTGGTTGTAAGAAGCTAGGCCCAGGAACCTAATGAGCGTCAAATCTTTATTTGCTTTTTAAAGGTGAGAACATTTGTCACCGTAATGTTCTTGTTTCCTTTGGTATGCGATCAACATCGGCCCAATTTAAAAATGCAGTGTTGCAGCAACATTAAAACAACAAGTTCAAAAAAGCAACATTTTGGCAGTGTTGCTCAAATCAAGAGTTTTTGTTGCAACATCTGAGCAACCAAACGTCAAACGTTTTGCTTTGAGCTCTTGTTTGTTTTTTCCAAGTGAGAAATGGATGAGAGGTAAACCTTTAACAATTTTAATGTTCTTTTATATATATTATATGTAAATATTTTTACTATAATCTCCATTTTTTCCTTTTGTACATACCATTACACCACAATCGTTCATAAATGTCAAAATAAATTGCGCAGGACAACAGCAACAGTGCAGTAGCAAGGCAACAGCAACAGAAAGCTTGTTCTGTTGCCGCAACACTGAACAGTTTTTTGACGTTTTTGAATTCACCCATCATCTTCGCTTTGTCTATCAATCACTTCTTCCGCGGTCCGCAAGGAGTCTCCCCCAACGGCCTCCATTGACTCCGTCACTAGTAACCCAATCACATCCGTAGCGTCTTTAGATAAGATTTCAAGAACCTTCTTGCCGACTTCCGTTAAAATATATTTCTTGCCTCCGCCCGACCCAGTTCTTTTTGCATACTGTTAGCTTTCATCTACTTAAGTTCAGTACAGTAATTCCTTAATAATTTTACTAAAAAGTACAGCGCATTTTTTTAAGGTTTGGCCAAGAAACGTCATGGATATATCCCCACGGCTTATCATGAAATACATCAATTCAGCAATATCTGCACTAATAATTCGTATGTCGACCATAAGGGAATTATTAGAACCCGACAATATTTTTATGAAAGGCAATTTTATTAACTCATTCACTATTAGAGCTAATAACTTAAATTATTAGTATTAGACTAATAGTTTTATTTTTCTTAAAATGTATTGCTCTCTCTCGGTTATAGCCGCCGATGGTTGTATAAATATCTCTAGCGGAAGAAGGTTGAGAATGGCCTCGAGTCCTGCTGTAGGTGTCGTTCTCATTGCACTGGTTGTGCCAATGCATGCTAGTCTTTGAACTGTTGTAATGGCGGTTAGGTTGTTAGTTTTGCGGGCGGACTGCCACCACACAAAGCTGCCATAAGTTAGTATGGGCTTAACTATAGCTGTATACATCCATAGGATGATTTTGGGGTTCGGTCCCCAGGTTTTCCCGAATATTTTGTTACACGAGTAGAAAGCTATCGTGGCTTTTTTGACTCTATAGTTAATGTTCAGTTTTCTATTTAGCACCGGCCGAGGTATCTCGCACTGCTTGAGATACTTAGAGGGTACCCCATACAGAAGGTGTTATGAATTGTGGAGTTATTCTTTTGTTAGTGAATACTACTAACTCCATTTTCTGGGGGTTGACCACTAGTCCCCATTTCTTCATCCCAGAGTAAGTGGTTTTTAGTGCCCCTTCAATTTGCTCGCTCAGCGTCGAAAGAAATTTTCCTGTTGCTAGCAGCACAATATCGTTCGCATAATCTATGATTTTGATGCAGCTGTTTCTGAGTTTAAGAATATAGCCCGTAAGAATACGTGGTCTGTGGTTGGAAAAACATCATTTTTGTTCTGTTCTATAAGAAAGTTCTGAATTAATAAATATTTATATTATGATATCTCCCTTATATTAAAAGACTTTTCTTAACGAAGACAATTCAAATTCTACCTGCTTTATTTCTAAATTAAAAAATTCAATAACATTTAACAATTGAACAATTGAAGGTACATAATTCTACAAATTGCATATAAATTGTTAGTTCATATATAACATGTAACGGTTGCACTTTTAAATTTGTTTTTCCATACAGACTTTTGTTTTTATTTTACATTCAACAATAATAAATAGAAATTGATGTACTCTAGTCACTGGAATTGAAATGTTATGGAAAACTTGCTTAAATTTAGCTACATCAAGAACAAACGAAATTGTTAAGAACACAAATTAAAAAACTATCCTAAGCTAAGCTATGAATACAGATTAATACAGCTGTTGCCTCTAGTCAACTTCCAGCTTTCTAAAACTCCCAACAACACCAGCGTCTATATCACCAATGTCATTGCCAGCAAAATTGACTGCTTCCTTTGTAACCTCTATGTGCATGTCGTCCAAAGCTAGAATAGCTGCTCTCTTTTGTAAGAGTTTTTCTTTAAATTGTTTGATCATTTCCGATAGCGGAACTACGCCTCCATATTCTTGAGGTAGAATTGCAGGATTAATTTTGGTTTTCAGTGCATCCACTGATTTATGAACCTATGAATAAATGAAAAAAAAAAAACAAATTACTTGTTGAATTAAATCCTTAAAAATGTTGTTAAATTTGTTTTGTTAAATTATGAAAATTTAAAAAAATGGAATTTGAGTACTTATAGAGTGATCATAGATCAATCTAAGAGCTTGACGCTGAAAATGGTCTAGTGAACCCGGGCACGTTACGGAAACCAACACCCAAACATGGCAGTTATATTCCAGTTTCGGGAAAAATGTAAGCTTTATAAGTAGCCAAGTCCGAAGAAGTGAAAACACGCCTGAGAAATCCGAGGCATCTAGCACAGCCTTCCGCAGCTTCAGTAACCTGCTGATTCAGCAAAAGTTTGCACTAGGTTAGGTTAGAGTGGCTGTCTGAGCCGCGATACAAGCACACTTAGACCAGAAGAGGTTTATCGTAATCCCACTGGATCACACTGATTGGGTGCTCAATAACTAATTAAAAAAAAAAAACAGCCGGATATTTTATTGCACCAAGTATTCTTCTGACATCTGTGCTTACCAGGCCTTAGAAGTCTTCGAAGAGAAGTGCTTCAAGGTGGAGTAGTCTTCTTAGGGATAAAGATGGCTTCTTCCTCCTTTTCATCCATGCAGCTTATGCAGAAATCGTTTGAAAAGAGATACAATCTTTTGGTATATATGCCAATTAGCCAGTGGCCTGCGAGGACATCGATAATGGCGCTGACATCTGATCGTTTTAGAGAGATCAAACCATTCGAATGTTTCTAATTCAACCTAGGCCTGATCTGTCTGTATGTTTGACACGTCATGCCAACCTGCCATCTGCGATTGATCTTGCTGATAGCGGGCAGCTTAAGTTAATACTGACACGTAGTGCGAGGCATACTCACATCCTGCCTATCTGGTAAAATATTTAGGGAAGTACCAAGATGTTTCTGTTGCCTGGCACCAGCAAAGGTGAATCTTGAATTGCTCTGCCATCTCCATGAGAGAGAAGCGGCAATCTAGAGCGAGCTTTGAAGTAAATGAAAAATATTAGATGGACTTTACTGACTCTTGGATATCTGTGGAACTGTTAATATCACTGACAGATATTACCTCGCATTACAGTTTAGCCAGAACATGGCTTTCTTCTTTGCCAACATTTCCATTTAGAAGACGCTACAGTGATCTTCTAGGCGGAAAGAGATACTTAAGTTGAACTTTTTGGAGAAGATACCACCACATAACGTGATGCGCGTTCAAATAAACAGGCAAACAGATAAAATGTACAGTTTTATTATATGTATATGTATAATATGACAAGATAAGATTGCGCCCATAAGTAGGATAGGAACTCTTAAGCTCCATTTAAGTTTTCCCTAAATTGTCCCAACTTAAAAATAGTTTCATAAAGCCCCTGTTTCTTATTTTATTTTGTAGTTATTTATTTTAATACTTTGACCATCTTATAGGAACCCTTTACAGCGATAAGAAGTATTCTAAATATTGGCCTAGGATAAAAGCTATCACTGTGCTAGGTTTCATTAAAATCCCTGCAGTAATTTCCACGTGATGCGTGCACAGACAGACGGACAAAATCCTCCAAATATATTTTATCTTAATTAAGTTCGAAGCACAAACATTTGATCGTCTATGGTGTTCTTATGCTCGTATGTATGGATTTTGGAATCATACCTAGCGAATACACTTTTCAGTGTCAAACACGAAAACGAATATTCCTAATTTAAATAAATATCATCAGGTGTACCGCAAAGAGCTTTCTTGGTTCGCGATGGGTAGTAAATGAATGGATGAATCGCGCTCAAACTAAAGAGTTTGGATGAGGTGGCAGTGGTGCAGTCGATAGTGTGTTTGCTCGTTAACCGATGTGTGCAGGTTCAAGCCCCGAGGAAATAAAGGAAAACGAATTACATCGAAGTTTTTCGAACCACTGCACCAAAGAAAGGTTCCTGCCTGGTAAAGCAATGGACTAGAGAAAATTTGGGTTTCCTTTTTTGAAAAAAAAAAGTAGAGGGTTTGGATAATTCTCCAGCATTTACTGACGACGTTATTCTGTATGCAAGTGGTTCAAAAATGCAAGACATTCGAGGTGAACTTCAAAATAATATTGATAAGCTCTAAACATTCGGCTACGAATGGAAGCTTAAGAGCAACCACGCGAAATGTGAAACTATACTATTCACACCCCAGTAAGACGCGGTAATTCAGATTTGAGACGCAACTGTAAAAAATTGCAAATCACGAGTTCTAATAGTTTTCGCATTGAATCAAAGACTGTTGTGAAATATCTAGGTGTCCATTTGGACAAATTTTTGTACCACTCGTATACTGAACGCATAATACATAGTTAAAAAAGGCAAGGGCGGAATTTATGTCTCTTAAACGCCTTTTCTACTCCAATATATTTCCATACATCCAGCTCATATTTTACCAAGCCTTTGTTCGCCCAATCCTGATTTATGCGAGTCCAGTATGGTGGAACATAAGTCCATCATATATGCAAAAGCTCCGGTTATTTGAGAGAAAATGTATTCGAGCATGTATTCGGATCTACAGAAGCGCACATTCCGACTTTTGGCATCATGTCTCTAACAAAAGGGTACTGAAGGCTTGCGGTGTATCCAGAATCGACAATTTCATTCTGAATCTTGTGAGGAATCATTTTGCACGGTCAGCAAAAATGACAGAGAACGAAATTGAGTCGGGCCTATTTGACCCTCACACTGTTATTTGAGAAATACTATTGAGAGTGGATTCCGTTTCCATTCTTCAGCTGCCTTGACGTGGCGACGCGGCTTAAGAGTCAATGACCCTAAGGATCTGAAAGGATCCCAGGTGAGACATCGAACTAAAGGTTGAAAACGTCTTGACTGTGACGTAAAACTTGCTATACAGTATGATGGAGAAAATAAATGAGATGTCCACTCTAGGTGGTACTCGTGAAAACGATAATCCACCCGTGGTCTGTTCGACTACGGCCGGGACGAGGATTCTGGAGGTCCCAACCACCATACTTTTACCCCCCGCCTCTGGCGTTAAATCGGAAGTAGTAGCGACGCTTGCTTTAGAAGACTCCTGCAGCTCAGTCTCCGACTCGTTTGGTAGACTGGGCTGGAATGACAAAGAAAGTGGCGGAAAGGCTGTCTCAATAGACGGGTAGCTGATGGAAGTGGTGTAGGTGACGGTTTGACTCGGGAAACCAAAAAGGATGAACAAGCTCATGAAGCGGCGCACTCCGATAAGCTCCTGACTAAGAGTCAACTGAAATGGATAAAAAGGAAGGCGGTGATGGCGCGGTGCAAAGAGGCTGCAGAGTCAAAGCAGTCATCCTCCAGTACCGACAGTTATGAGTCCTAGGTCGGCAAAAAGTACTCCAACTGGAGCCGATCAATCCCTCAGACCCAACGCTGGCTCCTTTTCGGTCGGTTCGAACAGGTCCAATCTGACGAAGCAAGTTCCGCCTGCTTTCCTTGGTGGAAGCGTGTGCGCATCTGATGCGTGCTCTTCTGCTGGGCACACTCTTACCGGTGGCATTATCTGCGCACAAAATGTGGTGGATGCTGATGCTGTTACCCCTAAAGGTCCCAGCACTAGCGGACAGAAAATGGCGGGCGCAGGCAAAGCTACGGGTAGAGGCGCTCGTCTCGGCGGAAGCGTTGGCTCATCTGGTGCGCGCCCTACTACTAATAAAACACCGACTATATCTTTGATATTTTCGCAGATAAATCTCCATCACTCAAAGACTGCTACCGCTCTCTTAAGTAGCAGACTTTCCGTGGTGCGTACAAAACCCCAACATAACATCTATCCAGGAGCCATACGTGCGGAACAACGCATATGTGGTTTTGGAGGTGCTCGTGGAGTAGCGGTGCTATGTGACGAGCGATTTGAAAGACCGAGACCTTGTCTAATTGTACCGCATTTCTTCTCAGTAACCAAGCTTGGACAATTCTGTAGACAGGACCTGGTTGCTGCAGCTGTAAGCTACAAAACGACCGGAAGTTGGAAAACCTTCGCCGTTGCGTCGGCTTACTTCCCTTATGATTCGGTAATGCCTCTACCACCGAAGGCGGTTGCCGAACTCATGAAGTACTGTGACACTCGGGAGATCGGACTAGTCATGTGTTGCCACGCTAATGCTCAGAACACAGTCTGGGGCAGCAGGAAATGTAACATACGAGGAAACCATCTCCTAGACTTTATACTATCGTCTGGCATGGTAATTAACAATGTAGGATACCAGCCAACTTTTGTTACGGCAAGGAGGCAGAAGGTAATTGATTTGACTTTATCTAATAGGTATTTCAAGTCAATTACTAACTGGAGGGTACTGCCGGAGGTGTCCTTGCCAGACCATAGATACATCGCTTCCCAAATCGAATGCGAGGCCATAACTTTGCAGGATAGGAGGAATCAGAGGAAAACCAACTGGGTGCGGTTTAGGGAAGAGCTAGACAGATCTGTCAATACTGCAACTAAACTCAGAACGAAACGAAAGGTTGAGGATGCTGTTTAAATCCTGACTAGCGTCCTTACCAACTGTTTTGAACTGACGTGCCCATTGACCAAAACCCCCTGCAGAACTCCGGTTCCCTGGTGGAGTCCATAACTGCAGCGACTTAGGCAAGAATCCAGAAAACATATAAATAGATCACTCAAGACAAATTTAGAAGGTGACTGGGATCATTTTAGATCGAAGCAAAAATACTATAAGAAGTTAATTCGGTTGTCGAAAAGTGCTTCTTATAGAAATTTTTGTGAAAAAATCGAGACACTGGGTGAAACCAGCAGGTCGGTTAAGGTCCTCAAATGTGGCAAGCCGACCAAACCGGTGTCACTGAGAAAGTCTGATGGCAAGTCTACTGAGAGTAAGTAAGTAAGTAAAGCTGGTATATTGCATCAGTTTCAAATCGCCTGGCACCGATGGAATATATCCAGCTATGGTACAACAGGGAATAGATCAGCTATTGCTAACTCTGAAAAGAATTTTCACCGCTGGCTTGGCGCTGGCATATATTCCTATAACTTGGCGGACAGTCAGAGTAGCTTTCATACCGAAAATTGGTAATGAACTATTCGCTCCTCAAGAGTTTCAGACCTATAAGTTTGACATCCTTCTTACTGAAAAGTATGGAGAGACTGGTAGAATTTCACGTGCGTAAAGTTGCTTTGAAGCTGCATCCACTATCGGAGATGCAGCATGCCTATCAGCGTGTGAAATTCTGCGACACGGCGCTTCAAAATTTAGTGCCCAGAATTGAATGCGCTGGATAGGAAAGAATACGCGATGGGTATCTTCATCGACATTGAGGGTACTTTTGACAATGCGACTTTTGACTGCATGTGCGACTCGGCCAGACAACACGGGGTAGATGAATTTTACGAGAAGGCGGATTTTGACCGGTCTGACTCAGCCAGTGCTAAAAGGCGTCACCATTCGCATTTCCAATGAAGACAAATATCTGGGAGTGATTTTAGATAAGAAACTTCATTGGTCTAACCACTTCGAGTCGAAAACATCCAAGACGCTCTCAGTCTTCTGGCAGTGTAAGGGTGCTTTTGGCAAGACTTGGGGCTTGTCACCGAATAACTTTTTTTACTTAGATCCTTTAACCCCTCGGGGGGCATAGGGCGTCAACCACGTCTGCGCGCCATCTTGTTCGAAGTTCTGCAACGCGTTTGAGCTGCCTCCAACTCATTCCCAAAGAGCTCGATTCCTCCTCAACTGTTCTGCGCCACGTTTGCCTAGGGCGTCCCGCTATTCTGCCTGCCTGGGTGAGCGGATTCCACTGCATGGCGCATTTCGCAATGGAGTTGTCTTCGCGCCGTAGGGTGTGTCCAATCCATTGCCACTTTCTTCTTAGTATAGTAATGCTTATAGGTTCTTGGCCCGTTCTCACATGTCACCGAATAAGGTTCTCTGGATCTACACAGCTATGATAAGACCATTCCTCGCATATGCGTCGGTTGTCTGGTGGAAGGGGCTCTCGCGTAAATATCTGGTTGGCTTTTGCGCAAAACTCCAAAAAACGGCTTGTCTCGGCTGCTCGGGAGCTTTCCCGAGTACGCCTGGCTCTGCTCTAGACGCTTTGCTGAACTTACCTCCCCTTGATACTTATATCATGGGTTGCACTATCAAAGCCATCCATCGTTTTAGGCGGAGCGGTTTTTGGTATACTCCACACTGGAACTTTGATGAACTTGCGCGACACTTATCTTACGACTCCTGTCTTATGGATATGCCGTCTGATGCAATGACACCAGAACTCCAGCTGATGCGCAAATTCAGAGTCGACTTTCCTTGTGCTCAGGGCTGGTTTCGGCCAGAGTCTAAGCCGGGAATGGAATGTAGTCGCATTTTCACGGATGGTTCCAAAACCAGTCAAGGGTCTGGCGCTGGTGTCTTCGTGGAAGTCGACAACATCAGACTTCTTTTCTCGTTTGGCAAATATGCGTCTATTTTCCAAGCGGAAACTTATCCAATCCTAATGGCCACGAACTATGTTGTGAATATGTTGTGATGAACAGGTGGAAGGGACCTAGCATTTGTGTCTGTTGTGACAGTCAGGCTGGGCTTAAGGCCTCGCTTAACCATTTAACCACTTCTAAAATAGTTCGTGAAACAAAAAACTCTTTGAACTCGGTCGCAAGGCCGAATTCTCTGTCTCTTATCTGAGTCCAAGGCCACACTGGGATCTTGGGGAACGAGATCTCCAATGAGATTGCTAGACAAGGCTCAGAGGAGGCTTTCTCAGGTCCCGAACCCGCATTGGATCTCCCTGCGTCCTCGGTTAGGGCTTCCATTGGCGATTGGGTCTCTCACGAGCACAATGGTGTGTGGCATGGCTCTCCAGGATGCAGGTTGACTAAACTCATGCTCCCGGACGTCTGTAAGAAATCAGCGGCCTTCTTGCTGTCTCTCAGCAAAAGAGACTGTAGACAACTTATTGGCGTCTTGACAGGCCACTTTGCTTTTGCCAAGCACCTTAACGTGTCGGGCTTAAGTGACACTACAATCTGCGACGCTTGTGGAGAGAACGACGACACCGCGGAACATTATCTCTGTGAGTTTCCGGCCTTTGCTCGTGTCAGGTGGCAGATCCTCGGCGCGGATGTGGTGAGTACTGGTAGTGTAAGCTCCTCATCACTAAAGTGCTTGCTTGGCTTTCTTAGAAAGACAAGGAAAGTCCAATAAAATGGGTAAATCAGGGTTTGCTCTCTGGTAGTACAATGTACCAGTTGTGTCTGAGTGCTCCAGTCGAGCGTCCCGACAACAAAAAAAATAAAAAATGAGAGTGGATATATAGCACCTAAGACATTCTAGCATCTGGATGCGCATGGCTATTTATCGGACTCAAGTGTCAATTACCTATCATGTTTCTAGAAGGGCAACACATAAAAGTATTCTCTATAGGCCTATTGACTCTGGTGATCGAAATGCCGCCCTAAGATATTGCGTAAGCAAACCTGAAAGGGATATAACTAATCGGGAGAAATACTGGTGGCTCAACTGGGTTGAAGCTAATGTGTAGGTTAAGTGGGACTGGACCATGGTATGTGATTTTTGGTCCGCCGGTAAAAAAGGTAAATGACATCTGTCATCCTAAGCCTTTGTATAGACGGACTGGAGATCGCATATCAGGGCCCAATTCTGTTGTAGGGTAAATCAGGATAAGATAGTTTTATTTGTTTTGCCATCTAGTTTAGTTTGAAGAAAAGTAATAATAAAACATTTGTACAAGGTCATTTGTTTCCTTAAAACAAAAAACTAAAAATATGCATTCAAAAAAATAAAATAAAACAAAAAAATAACGATAACATACCAAGTGTATCAAAATCATAATATTGAGAACCTGTCAGGTCAGATACTTTAAGTTATAATTATTGCTGTAGTTTTTGAGTTTATTTAAACAATAAAATATGTAATAGTGTATAAGTAAGTAAAAAGACAAACAGAAAAAAAAATAAAATAAAATAAAACAAAATCTGTTCATGTCAATTTTACTTATAAAAAAATCGATTAGAATTCCGTTTGGGGACGAGGCTAAGTGCGAGTATGTCGGAATGACGCAAAGCTGGAGTGGAAGCCAAACATAAAAAAAAAAAACCTGAGGAAGTCGGAAATAAATTTGAAGAAATGTACTGGGTATTTGGAAGATATTCCAAGCTTAGCACAGAAAAGAAACTGCTTTTACATAAGCAGTTCTCTAGCGCTAAGGCCTGTGTAGACCGAAGTAGCAAAAACATTTTTTTAAATCTTTCGAGAATATAGTGTTAAGAGGAGTCTTCAATACATCATGTTATGTTTTTTTTTTTAGGTTAAATGGGGCGGAAGGAACGTCTGCACCTTAGAAGTACCTGCCCGTTTTATATTGGATATGCAACTTAGAATAGATACTCCCTTTGTGAAGCAAGAATTCATGTAATCATAAATCATTCCTGAATTTCGGATGGTCAAGTTATTGCTCTTCTAAGTGAGTGGGGCACCTAATCATCAGTATATATTTTATTTCAGTTTGTACAAGAAATTAGCGTCTAATTACTACCTCCATTGACTAGGCTCAAAATCACTACACCCTATGAAAAGTTATTATAAAAACCTTGCTACGAACACTAATTTATTCTAAATATTACTTACCATTGTCCGTTTCTTTAATTTCTCACTGAGCATCGAAACACCAAATTCAATAATCTTGTTTGCGTAGTGTGGAATGTTTATGAAATGTGTTTCCTTATGTCTCATTGGTGTAGAGTTCTGCGTAAAAAGAAAAATAATATTAAATCAGTTGAAATACAATTAAATTTTACTTACCTGTATGCACTTTATTATACTTCTCAAGTCGGTCAATGACCACAGACTTACGAATCCCATATTCATTCCAGATTCGTCATTAATGTAAACGTATCCAGCCACTTGTGATTCTTCGTCGTCCAACAGTGCTTCACAAATGAGTGAGTGTATACGAGCCATTTGAACTGATGTGTACTTGTAAGGATCGAATCTGCCGCCTACAGAGAAAATGACTTGTCGCCCGAATTCATCGCGCTCCGGAAGTGGTACCAAGTATCCATTTTCAAAAATTTCATTAAGTGCGGGATCTTCAATGTCTAACTTTGAAAACCACTGTGGGAAAAGTTGCCTAATCGTCAGGTAGCGTTCCAACATTTCACACGCTGCAGGTACGGAGAACTTTTTGGTTCTCAAGAATCTGAGTAGAAATATGGAGTCCGTCCGGCATTTCTTGATGTGAGGGTGTTTTGAAATCCATTCGCGAAATTGTGCCAAAGCTTGTCGTCTTATATTGTCATCCTCGTGTAGTTCCTCCTTTGCAACGGCTCTCAATTCAGGACTCAATTTACACACATACGGGTCATATTCTTCTGGTGTGGTTGATAAGTTTGTGGCATGAATCACTTCAGTTTCCAACACTGAAAGTAGTAAAAATAGAATCAAACTCAATCAATGGATTCTACTATTGATTAAGTAGGTACATAAATAGTATCGTAATTATCTATACTGAGAACAAACTTTTGTCATATTAACTGAAAATAAGGGATTTAACGACATGCAAACTGTACTTGTAATAGAGCGTTAGACACTGAGACATGTTAAATATTTCAAAGCAATTATAGGAAGGAGGAATTTACAATATGAATAAAACAATAATATTATCATATCATTATACGGCCTATATGAGTATAATGAGATCCACTTAACCAGAAGAGTTCACTTACAGCAACTAATATGGCTGGGTCATTTAGAGCGGATGGAGCGCAACGTTCCAGCTAAGAAAGTCTTCGAATAAACCCCCGATGGACGGCGCAGTAGAGGACTACCTCGCGGTGCAAGCAATTAGATGGGGACCCCAACCAACTTGCGGTGCACAACTGGAGGCAGCTGGCTCGTAACCGGGTCTGTAGGTTGAGGCCCAGGTTCACCCCGGACTGTAGCGCCGCCTAAGTAAGTAAGTAAGTTTATCCGACTATTATATTGCGCCAATTTTTTTTTTGGGGAGAGGAAATTCAATGAAGTTCAACTTTCCTATATATCCTTGAAATGATATAAAGATAGTATTCGTTTGGAATACAGAACCTTAACCATTTTTTCATTTTATTCAATGTGTTTGGAAAATCAATCCTTATCTACTTAAAAAGCATCTCTGAGATGCATTTTTTTTAAAAACCTAATAATCTAGTTTTTGTTCAAAGCGTAGTTCCAAAACATCGCTATTATGTGTGCTGAATGAAGCAAAGAAGTCTGTAGGCAACAAGGAAATTACATTTATAAATTTACTGGACTTTTCAAAAGCAGACAACATAAACCATTCCATTTTGTGCAAATAATTTTCCGACTCAATCACTTCAATGATGTCCCACAGGAGTTCGTTTTGTGTCCCATACTATTTTCACTGTGTGTGAATGAAATTCTTTATATAATAGAATGCTCCACAATCTATATATATGATGGCAATGTGCAGCTACTCATAAGCTGACGGTCTCAGTCACCGGAGTACTTAACAATATAAATGAATCTAGATCTTCAAAGAATTCTATTGTGGAATAACCCGTGCTGGAATCTAAATAAATTTTAGTCCTCGATTATTTAGAGAAGAATATCAGATACATTTGGATCTTTTTCACTTTTAGCCATATCCATACTTGGACTGATGCATAATTGTTACGATCGTTGAAGTTGCAGTGTCCTTTGTATTTTGTGGGTTACCCAGTGGTCGCAGAAAGCTCACATTGATCTACAACAATAAAAGCTTGTTATGTGTATGAGTACAATATCAAAAGGATTATTTTTGAGTGCTCTCTCAGCAAGTATTTCTTTCAGTAAGGAATATGCACGATATAATGCAAATAGATGAACCTGAATATTTGTATGGTAAACGAGGGTTGTCCGATAATTTTTAGAATGTGGTTCAACCGATTCTTCGACATTTCCAAATAATCATAATCATAAAATTCGACATTTTTTATGGCAAGAAACATTGACACGCCAAAAGGTGCTAAGTGGTTTCGTTTATACATACAGTGTGTTTTAATTAACAATTTAGTGAAAAAATGTAAGTTTCTCCTGTAAGAAAACCTTGATTTTTTATAACTTTAAATGTGGTCTGCTTCAGCAACAATGCATATAGTAGATCGACTTCGTTCGGCTTGTAATGATGAAGTATTGTACTATACAATGGTACAATTTATAATTGGTTTGTAGACTTCAAACGCGGTCATGCTAGCGTCAGTTATGAATTTCGTGAATGTAGTCCTTCTAGTGGTATTGTTCCAGAAAACATTCATGCCGCACGCACCATTAAAAGCAACCTTAGCTATTCGTAAGACACGAATTCTATCAATACTGCATGAACATCTAGTGTATTCCAAACAAGATGACCGATGATAAAAAAAGTATCATGTCAAATGGTACAAAGAAATACTCCAGAAATTCGCTTATTTATTTATTTTTTTTTTTTTTTTGGTAAATCGGGTCATGTTGCCTATTATGGCTTTAGAGGATCGAAGAACTTCCAATGCCGATTGGCATATAACAAACGGTATGGTTTGTATGGTCAAACGGTAGTGCATGCGATTACATGAAAACACAAAGTTCTCACTTAGCCTAGACCTACTAACTTCTACTGTGCACCTTCACTTTGGTGACCGCTGGAGCCCTAGTACGTTAGACGAAGAGTGGGTAACCAACCTCTACGGAAGATTCTTGGCGGCAGCAGCTGAGAGAGGGGGAAGATTTCTTTCTCACTAGAGCACTTCTTCTTTTTCCAGACGGCAGCGGACGAATTCCCTAGATGAAGTCAACGGTGGCGTCTACAGTTCCAGTTAAGTAGAACTTAGTGAACACCTTGCGCGAGCTGCTTCGACGTATTCGTACCGCAGACTGGTAAGAAATTTCCAAGGTTAATTAAGACCTTGGAATAAGGATGGTGGCGGAGAATCAATTAATGGGCCAACTGCAGCGCTCACACTCCCATAGTGGTCTACTGACGGGGGTGTACATGGCCCTTCGTTCTAGAGGTATAACAAAAGGAACAGACCCTCAAGGTTGTGGGTTATGCCATCAGGATAACTTCCCTACCACGTAAAAAATTATGGTTCCAAAACAACCAAAAGCTTCGGAAAAGAATAACTCAACTGTTGACGACCTAAGCAAACGAAATAAGGACAATGACCTTCGGATATGTACGTGGCATTTTTGGACCCTTAACAGACCACGTGCAGTCGAACAATTAGCAGAGGCTCTAGACTACTACAAAGCAGATCCAGGAAGTGCGAAGGGGTGGGCCGGACAAAAAGAGGATGAAAAACTACGGTGATTGCTACAGAGACAACAAGCAGCGCTTATACGGATGCGGATTTGCTATATGCGGCAGACTTAAGCAAGAAGTCTTAAGCTTCCGGCGCGTTAGTGTGCGTATTATGACAATCCGAATGAAGTCTAAGTTCGCCAACATAAGCCCAATTCATCATCTACGAGTATCATTTCCTTCATAAAAGCCACATTTGTGTTGTCTGTCGAAAATTTGGACCGAACTTCACTAGGCTCGTCCTCCACAGAAAAATGTCCAGTCTCACTTAGAAACAGTAACAAAGGATGGCGCACTTACTCCATTATGCTATGCAAATTACCATTTGTTTAAAATCCGTACCGTCTTGAGTTGACGTCGGAATCCGAAGAGAATGGCAAAATGAACTTATTGCTGTGTTAGTGTTGGAATTTCACCTGACATTACAGCACTAATTTTACGTTTTCTTGTCTCCATTCAAAATTTGGAAATTTTGTGAAATTTGAACCAATCGCTAAACTATAGTGTATCGCTAAATTATAAGGAATCGATCACCAACCATTTTTTTTACAAAAAGTAATAAATTGACATTAACTAAGCAAACTATTGTTGGCCCCTCCGTATATGTTGAGGCGTATTCTCTTGTAGTTTTAAATAACCATCTATCTGTTATAAGGAAGAACAAACATAGTGTTCAAGTTATACTATCGGTTTTTAATTCGGTAATGTTCTAACTCTCTAGTGATCGAAGAAATAAAATCGCGGATGCAAGCTGCCGAAATGAAGTTCCTTCGCGTAGTTGCTAGAATAACTCGTAGGGATCGAGTGCACAACGCCAAATACGCGAAAAGATCAATGTTGAGCCGCTACTTATCCAAACGGATGCATGGATATGCTTCCACGGTTTGGTCACGTAGTGCATATGCCCCCAAATCTGCTTTCAAGACGTAGTATGAGTAGGCCTAGAAATAGATGGTTGGATCAAGTCCGACATTTCTTCTGGAGCCATCTTGACATTCCCCCTGATGAGTTGGAGTCTATGGCGGAGGATCGAAAAGGAAGAAAAGACCACCTGAGCATCCTACCCCCGCGACCCTCATGAAAGATTAATCGGCCATTGAAAATGTATGTTTGTAAGTATTTTTGTTTAAATATTAACTAATACCTAGAGATCAATCCCTGCCAATGTTATGATTCCGCAGTGGAATTGACATCCCAATTGATTAAACTTATTTTATATATTTCATGAGAAATAAATGAATGACAATTGACACCAGGATTTGAACCGATTTATTTATTAGCCATATGCGCACAATACACAGGCGTTGCAATTTGGGCGTGCAAAATGAATTGTTTTGCACCTTCGAAAACTAAAACTAATTTTAAAAAGTTGAAAAACTAATAGTCAGAAGATTGGAAAGTACAAATAAAAATCATACATACATGTGTACACATGTATCTTCACCTCACCCTATTACATAATAAAGCACTTTTTATTTTATTATAATATTTGGCTTGCAATGAATTTCACTTTTATTTGCTGGTGCAGATACTATATCAAAGAGAGGGAATTCCCACATTCTGACCTTCCATCATCAATTTATAGCTAAGGTAGAACTAAAACTATTTTAGTTAATTGTCCTAATTGCCGATAATTTGTATGTATTAATGTATGTATATAAGGAAATTTGAATATGAGTTGTCATTGCAATTAACTAGGTTTTTTTCAATGCAAAATGGTAACATATTTTTCAAAACATGAAAAAAAAATAGATTACACCCATATTCAAATTATTGTCAAGTATTATAAACCACACGTTTAAGTTTAATTATGACTTCAAATACTGCTTCAAACTCGTTTGTTCTACTGTCTTTTTATAAACTTATAAATTATTACATCAATTTGATTTAATAGTGGAACATATTGTCGAATATTGCATACAACTATAAGTTCTCAATTTGTCTATAAAAAATTAGTAATCTCATTAAAATGCGCTACATTTTGAAATACCTGCACAATAAGTACTGTCCATTTATTTCAATTTATCAGCCGGGTGGTTTCTCCCAATTAATTTGGCAGTAATGTGTGCTACATGCACATCCAACAATAGCTAAGCGACTTATTTATGCCACAATGGTAACTAAGACTATTTTGTCGGTACAGCTTATGTTGAGCAATAGATTCAGGTCTGTGTTGCTGAACCAAATATATTGCAAAGAAAATAAATATAAATAAATAAATAAAAACGTTAAATCGTTGCTTAACACAAAGACCTTTACCGCGGGTGAAGACAAACATTCAATAGCAAACAACTAAATACACGTTACCTCTATGCACAGGCCAAACATAAATAATGAACGTGATGTTAATTAGCAAATCCATCACTGTGAATTGATTTTGAGGTCCAAGCTAAATTATATTCATCGCACTCTTTAGGCGATTTTTATCAAAAACTTTTAATGCAAATTTAGATGGCCGAACAACAGTTTTGACCATTAACAATAATTACTCTGTTGTAACATGAAATTATATAGCAGCATAGCTTGGTGCTTGACACTCACCGAATCAGTTCAAGGTTAAGAAAAGCCAAACATATTATTAATCTGTGCGTTTCGTCGTCTGCAGACTCACGATTTTCTAATTTATAAAAAAAAAATTGTCTATTATGACCTAAGCGTGATCATGGTCTTACAAGGTGAGTAATATAAAACTTGTTTCCTAAGCCGTGTGTCCTTGTACTCAGCTATCGTAAATCTTCTTTTATCAGGCAAACCTTAAAACTACATGTAAATAAAAACCCACACTAGCGGATAGTGTGACGCATTATCTCTATGATAAAGCAGAGATGGTCTGTCATTTTTGATTTAAATATAAGGTATATTTTGCTTAGATAGAATCTACGATAGGGATAGCTGTCGAACAGAGCTGTCATTTTGTCCGCTTTTTTGATATTTATGTTCAGCACAGTCTGGCAAATCATCATGAGAACACTCACGCTTGAACATCGCTACCAAATTTACTTTGAATATCAGTTGTCCATTCGCGAGACCTATAGATTACTACGTTATCTGTCAATCTGACTGAATGATCCTTCGAACTGTGAATACATTTCATGCAAAATACTCTCTTATTAATGCAATAACACCAACTGGTCAAAGGAATGTGCGTATGAAGAGAATATTGCGGCTGTAAATGAAAGTGTACAAGAAGATCTAAATTTATCGATTCATCATCGGTGGCAGCAATTAGGGCTTCATATTGACCTACACTTGTATAAGAGCATTGATCTCTAGAAGAATTGCAAGATGACCCTTTCTTTTATCTTAAAATTATGTGTATTCAACAATGAGGCTAATTCTTGGCTTAAAGGGTTTGTTAACAAACCAACATCCAGAAGAAACATAACGCATTACAGTCAATCAGTGATCCGGACGAAATGTGGTTTCACCAGGATGGCGCTACGTGGCATACAACGACCAAAACCATCGACTTACTGAAAACACAATTCTCCATAAATTGATTTCGAAAAATGGACCTATCGATTGGCCTTCAATGTCGTGTGATTTGACACTTCTCGATTATTTCTTATGGGGCTATGTTAAGTAACTCCTTTATGCTTATAAACCCGCAACAACTGATGCCTTAGAAGTCTACATTGGTCGTATTATTCGTGACATACGACCATACCATTGCTTAAATAGTGACCCAAAATTGGTAGCATAGAATGCGTTTCGCAAACAGCCATGGTGGGTATATGGCCGAAATCATATCTACCATATCTTTTCATATTGGGTTGTTTAATAAGTTTTTTAACATTAAAGTTAAATATACATATCTGGTATAAAAAGTTTTCTTTAATCCATTAGATATTGTCCATCATAGTCTATTACTTTCATTCAACATTCTGGAAGAGATATAATGACCCTTTTGTAGAACTTACCCAACTTTTCGGTAATAAGGTTTTCAGGTGCGGTTTGATCTCATCTTTGGAACTAATTTGCTTTGAAGAAACATTTGTTTTAGAGAAAACGGAAAGTTGGTAGTCAGAATGCGCAAGGTCTTAAGAGTACGGTGGGTGCTGCATAACTTCCCAGCCAAACGACTTCGGCTTTTGTTTTGCCACAAAACCTACGTGTGGGTTGACGTTGTAGAAAACAACGCCCTTCGTGTTCACTAACTCTGGCCCCTTTTCTTCCACTGCTTGCTTCAAATTATCGAGCTGAGAGCAATATTTAATGGCATTTATGGTCTAAATACGAGGAAGCAACTCGAGGTACAGGACACCTCACTAATCCCACCAAACACTCGACATGACCTTATTGCGATGCAAGGCTATTTTACCGACTGATTGCGATGATTTACCAAGAGCGCACTATGACTTCTTACGTCGAAAATTTATGTAAATCACCCACTTTCCATCTCCCGTGACCAGACTTTTCTGGAAAGCATCAAGCGAGTTCTATCCCAAGAAAGACTCATAAATCATTATGTGATCCAAAATGTTTCTTTTACTGAGTTCATCTTCTTCTTCTTTCTTTTCGGCAAGGTTATGATCCGAAAACAAGGGATCATAATCCTTCCACTTCACCGCATTTCTACTGATCCGCCTGTGGGTTTCGCCTATTTGACCTCAGAAAATATCGGCAGGCCTCCCGATTTTGGATCACTCGGTTACTGAGGCCAATGAAATGCCGATGTCGTCGCAGTTGTGTGATCCAGGCGTTTAAAGGCCTGCCTCTCCTGCCTCGCGATGTCTTTGAAACCTTCATTGATATTGCCTTTTTAACAAGGTTCAAATTATTTCTTCTTTGAACGTGGCAATACCAGCTGAGCCGGTCGCGCTGACTGAGTTCATGAGGAACCCAAACGTCCACCTTCTTCGATATTGCAAGCCTTTTGAATCGCTGCGAAACAATTGTATGAACGATTTCGCGTGTTGTCAAATGCTTTTCAATCCTAATTACAGACAAGATTTGATCGTCATCTGTGTTGAATGGACGTCCTGAGCGTACAGTATCAGGAAGGTCTATATTTTCAGAATGAAAGCATGCAAATCAACGACGATAAGTGTCAGCGCTTATAGCAGAATATCCGTGCACATTATCAATATACGCACGTATACTTCTGAATCGAGAAACGCCATCTACGAGAAAAAACCGCAGAACTTATTGAGCAACCCACTATTAATGTCACGAACACAACAAAATTGTTTGATTTAAAGTAAATTTTTCGCGTATTTTATTAAATTTAAAGTTCTAGTGGGCTTAGAAAATACCATCTGTAGATATTATGTACACACTTTGTGGGGTCTATCTTCATTAGTTTGAAGTGATTTTTAAATATACCTATAGTTGCAAAAATTATATAGTCACTTAATAAACAATGGACAACAAATTGTTCAAAAATGACGTTAAAAACAAAGATTATCGATACAAAAATGTTTCCTTTCGTTGCTAAAAGACGTCCGATGGAAATGCTCAAATTCACAACGAATGCACAAATGGTGGAAGATAAAAACAGTTGATATTGGAATACCTAAGACCATTGTATATACATACATCTGAGATGCATTGTGTGCTAAGACTTAATGCGTTTTTAAATTCTCCTCTCGGTTTATTTTCTCTACACACTTTCCCCGAATCTGAATTAATTTATTTTTAACTTATGATATTAATGCGGTTACTATATCTACAAAATTATAATTGGTGGTGAAGAAATTAAAATGTTTTATTATTTTGCACCAAACACGTACTTAAAGGTGAACGGTTGCATACCCATGCCATTTTTGTTTGCCTGTATAAAGCAAACAATATGTTGTTGTTGACATTTTAAATTTATATTCAACGGCCGTAAGACACCTTGAAAAAGTTTCTCAACTCTGCGGAATTTTAACAATGAACAGCTTCAAAATGTCTTGCAATTCAAATAATAAGGGACATGACTTTTGTGTACTGTTATATTTAATACTCATGAGGCGAAGCCCACAGGCGGATCAGCAAAAATGCGGTGAAGTGGGAGGGTTATTATCCCTTATTTTTGGATCATACCCTCGCTGATAAAAGAAAGAAGAAGAAGTTATATTTAATACTCACTTTATACGATAACGACTCGTATATGCTTTAAACCGATTGACGGAAATTCGATCGCAAATATTTTGAAATAAATATAAGGGGGCGCATGGTCTTTCTTATTTTTGTTTCGATTTACTTATAGCGAAAAAAATATTTTCAAAATATCATATTTAGTTACTTAGTCCGATGTTACTAAGTTGATGTACATCAAAGTTATCATTCGATTCATGCCAAATTTTATTTCGAAATGACATGTTTACTTGTGACTTTTAAAACGAGTTATTCTCCATGTTGTTTAACTATTTCTAAGACAACACTTTACATGAGTACGTCTATTAAGTAGTGTATTTTCAAATAACAATATTAACGTTAAATAACGTTAAAAATGAAAATACAGAAAATATTTACAATTTGTATATAACGGTTCATTTGATACCAAAAAAACAAATATTTGGCGCAACAGCTCTTTAAAGTGCCAGGGCCTAGCTTCTCGCAACCACTCATGTTGTGTGCGTTATATTTTTTTCCACGAATGGAAGGGACCTACAGTTTAATGCCGAATCCGAACGGCGATTTGAGAAGCTTATTCGTGACAACAAATACTCTCGGATGTTTGTCAGACGCTCGCGAGAGGTGGGACCGTGAAAAAACTTTTTGGTGTTTTTTTTTTTGGGATTCGAACTTGGAACCTCATGCGTTGTGATCCGACACACTAACCACTTACGCCACGACTCCCACGATTTGATACCACATCCCTCATACATTCCTAAGTGGCCATTGTGTTTCAAATTTATTTTTATGTTATGACAATTTAGTACTTTCATTTGATTTCTTTGATTCGTACAAGATTTTATTGAAATGTCTTCTTTTTCTAAAAAGACCCTAAAATGTAGGTGTAATGTTTTTAACTTTTCGTATTTGACCAACTTAACTCACTTCTTTTGTCTAGTTTATATAAGGTTAGTGCAAATGACATGTCCGTTTTCATAACATTGGTGACGTTTTAATACGTAAAAACGAACAGAACGAGGCATTTGTTATAAGTCAGATTAAAGTGGCAACCCTGATATTAAAAATTTAATTTCACTGTTTTTATTGATCACTGTCAACGTTTCTGTGAGCAGCCAACTTGAGATAATGGATAGGAACTAAATGGAGATACTTTTTTTACGAGTTTAAACTTGAACACAATGCAGCAGAAGCAACCAGAAACATCAACACGGAATTTGGAGAAAGCATAACTAATGAACGAACTACTAAAGCGGCCCATACAGCATTCAATTCGATTGTAAACTGAGTTGTCAACTGAATTGATACTTGACCACACACTACATCAACTGAATTTGAAGACTTTCCTTCAACTGTCAAAAGTATAATTTGTTTTCTGCAAAAAAAAAATAAAAATAAAAATTACGCTTCCATACATTCTATTCGAATTTAAAGTAATGTTTTTTTTCTCTATTTATTTTCTTAACACCCAAGACAATTAAAATCATTCATTACCACAGCTTAAATAAACTGGCACTAAGATTTGACAGCAAATCAACCAATTCGGCCACACACGATTCAACTCAGTTGTAAGACTTTTCATTCAACTTGGGAAAATCAAAATCTTTTGATTTTTCTCCAACCAACTTACCAACCGTCAAATCGATCAAAAGACTACTCCACGCACGGGTTAATTTTAATTTGATTTGACTCAGTGTGTATGGTGCGCTTAAGGGTTGGGTTGAAAAATTACGTTCAAGAGATGTGATCCTTGAAAATGAGCTTCATGGTCATCCTGAAGCGGCCATAGACAATGACGAAGCAAGAGTGTTGGTAGAATCCAATCAACGTAAAACTGTAAAGCAATTTGTAAAGTGAAAAGGCAGGAGGAATGGGTTCCACACGAAATGACAGAACAAAACAAGACGCGTCGACTGAAAGTTCGCTTTGAAAGAAACTCCTTTTTTCATAAACTTATTACTTGTGATGAAAAGTGAATCATTTATGATAATCGTCGGCGATCTGCGATTCTCAAATTGTTTAAATCAATTCTATAAATAACATTTCGAAAATTGGTTGAAAATATATATGTACATATGAAGTTGTATAGAAACTATTGTACATACATTTTCTGGTCCACTAATCATTCACGAGGTTCACGGGGGTAGGATGCTCAGGTACACTCTCCGTCATTCTCGATCTTCCACTATTGACTCCAACTCATCAGGAGGAACCCTTATACGGCTCCAGAAAAGATGTTGGACTTGATCCAACCATCTATTTCTAGGCATACCGAGGGATCATGGCACGTCTTGGAACCCTGTCTAGAGGCACACACACTACGCCACCAAACCATAGAAATAGCTGCTCAACAATGATCTCCTCGCGTATTCTGGTGTTGCGCACTCGATCCATACGAGTTATTCCAGCAACACTGCGAAGAAATCTCATTTCAACTATACCCGCGATCTGTATTTATAACTATAAGACAGTTATTTTCTAATTTTTCTAAGATCGCAACTACCGAACAATATTCTTCGATTTAAAGAACAGCAGTTGAATCTGTACAAATATGATAAAGACAGAGAGAAAAAAAATAAGAAAACATGGTAGCAAAATATATAAAAACACTTATAGGTATAATCAGATAACGTTTAGCAATCGGGCAAAAGCTTACAGATTTTTTTTTTATCTCGATGTAAGAAACATCATAGCCAATCCGACATTACCTGAATACTGTTTGCTTTTTATCTCCATTTTAGTTCTATATAAAACACATACAGCTGATGATACCATTTCCCTTATGATTTAAGCACGCGTTTTAGAATATGCTTGGAGTAGTGACATTAGGTAGGTAGGTAGATGGGTGCCTTGTGACAAAAAGTCACTGCTCTGTGCCCGGTCATTTAACCCTGGAAACGCTGTAAAGAGAGTCTGCTGTCAAAAGCACCCAGAAAGTAAACCTTCTTCTGGTTATTCGGTTCTTCTAGTAAATTCTGTCAGGAATTCTTATAGTAAATCTCCTTTCAAATGCTAGCATCGGGTTCATGTGATCAGTTTCCATCAATCCAGTGGTAGTCCCCCATCGGGACAAATGGAGGCATGGGCGTGAAGGCTCGATGATCACAATCGGCCTTCTCTCAGTCTCAGCCGCCAGACTGCTGCAGTATAATAGGTATACCAAGCGGAATGAAACTAAGCATGGTATCCATTGCCGCTGTTGGTGTTGTTCTCATTGATCCCATGATTCCGATGCACGCCGCCCTCTGGATTTTGGTGAGGTTTGAAAGCTGGTATTGCTTCTCAAGTACCGTCCACCATACTAGTGAACCATGTGTGAGAATGAGTCTAACAATCGCCGTGTATATCCAGTACACCACAGCTGGTTTGAAGCCACATGTATTACTGAATGCCTTTTTACAGGAATAGAAAGCTACGCTTGCTTTTTTGATGCGTTCAGCAATATTTTCCTTCCAGTTCAATTTGGAATCTAGAATTACGCCTAGATATCGAGCTGAACTTGAGATACTTAGTTCAATGCCACCGATATTTGGGGGTCTGAAGGTAGGAATTGATCTCTTCTTAGTGAAAAGAACTACCTCCGTCTTTGAGGGGCTCACTCCCAGCCCTTTGCGGCTGACCCAGTTATCCACTAGTTGAAGTGCGAAGTTGAGCATTTCACTTAGGACTGGAGAAAAATTTCCCCAACATTAAAACTCTATACTGATATGTCCCTACTTTCTTTGACTTTTTAGACATTGCATATAAATATTTTTTATTTTTTTTTTTCTGAAAAAATAAACCATTTGACAGAAGTGTCAATAAAACATTTGTTAGAAACCAATAAAAAAAATATTTCTTTGTGGCAGTTGTTTCAAGCAGTGTGCAGAGTTGTGCAAATATATGGGATGCAAGTTTGGGGCCATTCATTTTTTTCATTCATTTTCAATGGCCCGCTAATCCTTCATGAGGGTCGCGGGGGTAGGATGCTCAGGTGGACTCTCCATCCTTCTCGATCCTCCGCCATTGACTCCAATTTATCAGGAGGAATCAATAAACGGCTCCAGGAGAGATGTCGGACTTCATCCAACCATCTATTTCTAGGCCTACCGCGAAGTCGCCTACCTGATTGCACGGCAACCATGGCGCGTCTTGGAAGCCGGTCTGGGGGCATACGCACTACTTGACCAAACCATCGAAGCATAGATCGTTCCGTTCGGAGAAGTAGCTGCTCAACGTTGAGCGCCTCGCGTACTCTGGTGTTGCGCACTAGATCCCTACGAGTTATTCCAACAACACCACGAAGGAACCTCATTTCGGCAGCTTGTATCCGCGATCTTATTCTTTCGGTCACTACCCAAATTTCATGACCATAGGTGAGAGTTGGAACATACACCGAGTTAAAAACCGATAGCTTAGCTTGAACACTAAGTTCGGCCTTCCTTATAACAGATTGGCCAAGCTCTCTCAAAATTGATCCAGCTTGACCAATTCTACAGGATAACTCGGCATTGCTCCTCCCATCACTCGTGAATAGAACCCCGAGGTACTTAAACTTCTCCACCTGCTTCAGTGGGACTCCACTAACATGCAGAGTGCACTGAATGGGTTTTTTGGAAACGACCATTACTTCCGATTTGTTCACGTTGATCTTCATTCCAGCATCATCACAAACGGCTACAAACCTTTCGAGTGCGCGCTGAAGTTCGGTTTGAGAGGACCCAAGGATGACCAAATCATCCGCAAAGAGCAGATGACTAATCCTTAGGTCTCCCACTTTGAAACATTCCCCGCCGCGGCTGCGCTGCAACATCCAATCCATATATACAATGAAGAGGAGAGGTGACAAAACGCACCCCTGGCGGAGTCCAACGCCCAGTATTGGTAACACCGTATTGGTATTGATTTAACACCGTTTATCCGAACACAGCTTCTACAGTTTGTATTTAAAGACTGAATCGCCCTTAACAGGGAACCAGCAATCCCATACTCCTGCAGAACACTCCAGAGTTTGCCTCGAGGAACCCTATCATATGCTTTTTCCAAATCCACAAAACACGTGTAGACAGGTTTGGCATATTCCCAGGCCTTCTCAAGAACCATTCTGAGAGTGAACAACTGGTCGGTTGTGCTTCTACCGGGACGAAAACCGCACTGCTCATCCCCCCTCTCTCGCGAGCGTCTGACAAACATCCGAGAGTATTGTTGTCACGAAAAAGCCGTTCAAATCGCCGTTCGGATTCGGCATTAAACTTGTAGGTCCCTTCCATTCGTGTGAAAAATATAACGCACACAACATGAGTGGTTGCGAGAAGCTAGGCCCTGGCACTTTAAAGAGCTGTTGCGCCAAATATTTATTTATTTATTTATTCATCCCCCAAACTGTCCTCAAAGTTTGGGGCCATACACTCTTTAAAGAAGTTGAGAAGGGTATTTTGTAAAAAGAATACCAAGGTTGCCTAATTTCTCAGCCAACTACGCACTTAGGTTAAAAACCGGAACGGAAGATAGTCATCTATATACGATAGACTTGCATATGAGGTGCATTGGACGGACGCTTCTTCAGTACGAACGTAGTCGACTGCCACATCAACTAATGCAAAAAGGCTTTGGATTACAAATTGAACAAGCTAGGTTTGGATTTCAATCTTAACTGGGGCAACGAAAAGATGACACAAACAGAATGGAATAGTATAAGAGGGTATAACTGTTAGGGAAATTGAAGTTAGGTAACCACCAGGAACGGATACAAGAAGGGAAGAAAACTATGAAGTTCTGTTAAAAAGGATACCGAGTACTATTTATACGACAATAATCATAATAAAATAATGTGGATATTTAAAGCCCGATGTGATCTGATTGAATTAAATGAAACTATTTTTAAAGCAAACTGGTAAAAAAACAATAGTTCCCTTTGCAACCTTAAAGAAAGAAAAAAGAAAAAAAGAATACACCATTTCAAACTTAAAGAATAAAGGTTCCAATATTTTGAGAAAATACAGCTATGTATTAGAAGAGGAAATTGCGAAATTACTAATTGGAGTACTGAGAAGTTGGAAAAACCTAGCAAATTACATTTCCGAAAATGGTAGTGCAATATTTAAAGCTGTAAATAGTTGCAAATGAAAATAAAGTAGAGTAAAATCTAATCTCCGACAGACGACATTTCTTGTCATATACGTATGTTCATAAACTTTGAATTGTAAATTAAAAAATTTAAGATTGTAAACAATTTTGTTTTATTCTGAAATAAAAACTTTTTAGTACTACTACCATTAAATGTGTATTTGCATTTAATTTTCTATTTAGAAAAAATAAATGCAAATGGTGGGCGTAACCCCACGCAATATGTGGACCGATTATCAATCGGTCGATCAATCAATATCTACATATTTTGTTAACCCTTCCTTTTATGATTTTTTCTTCTTTTCTTTTTATTTCTTTTCAAAGTGTTATTGACTTTTTTATTTGAATTTCATCCTCCTGGTCCAAAATTTGATTCTTTTGAAATGCCCATAAAAAGTGAGCGTTTATCCTGCAACATAATGTTGACAAAATGTAGACAAGTTCTTAGTAAAAATATAAAAAAAAATATTTTTAAGAAGAAACAGAGGTTGATCAAAGGTGGATCTTACTTTAATTGCTTCAGATTTGCACTTACACCTCAATTGCTTCGGGCTCTCAGAAGCCCATACATGAAATTTAATCTTCCCAGCTTGATATTTTAGGCCCAAAAAAATGTATCATAGACACGGACGGACTTAGCCCAATTGGCTCGGTAGTTGGTACTGGTCATTTATACAAGTATAATATATACCTATACATGTAAAATACTTCATGCGGTCTATCTTCATTATTTCTCTCTGCTATAAACTAGGTGTCATACTTTATATACCCCTGTGGGATGGATTGTGCCCTAAAGAAGTTCAGGGTCACGGGCACATCAGTCCATCCGAGTGAGATTGAAGTACGCATTTCTCTTTAAATGTCTCTCGGTTAAGTTAAATTTGGAAAATAAATAAAGCGTTGAACAACGGATTCAAATCGTTCTAGAATGAACCATAAACTGACGTTCGTTTCACTCTAATGAAATCTACACATTTCAGCTACGTTCAGAGAGCAAGCAGAAATTCAATTTAAAATAAGTGCTTTGTCTACGAAAAGCTCTATTGGCAGGTAGGAGTATTCTTATAAGAAATAAAAATTTCCACTTCTACTGGGATTATTTTTGATAAGTATAGTATGTAGGATTATTAAACGAGTAAGTGTGTGCGCATTGTTCCACTCTACAAATATTTACTATAAGTAAAAAAAAGAATAGTACTATGTATTATTGAGAACAAGTAGACTCCATAAATCACTCAAAACCATTGCGACCTTGTTTCGATATTGACCACAATACTGTCCGGAAGTATGAATATATTTCGTATGCAAGTCATCAAATAAATGTGAACTTGAATATTGCAGGCAAGCCATTACAAGCATCGTAAATAGATAATGTAAATAATTACACTATATCGATACATAGATATGTACTCAAATTTCAATATGTGGGATGCGAATATGATTTATGTATTGTTTTTCCTTCTGAAGCCCGTATGATTATTAAATTTTAAATTTTCGTGATAGTAATGATTAATTACTTTTTTTTTTTTTTAAAAAAAGCCCGGTTTGTTTAGCTCATGTTTGATTACCTAACTTCTGTTCCGTCTTAGTCATTAGTTAGGGGTTTCATTTCAGTGAACGCGTATCCTCGATTGGATTTGTGCTGTCACAAATAGCAAAGAAAATAACAGCAGTAGCTTTTTCGTCCTTTCCGGTCTCTTAAGTTCGTTTATCCGCAAGGGTAGGAACGCGCTGTATGGCTTTAGTATTACATTGAGTCTCACCAAACCACTTAAATTGCATTTCGTTTACATTGAATTGGACAAAATAAGATTTTCATTCGCGGCGAATTCTACAGCAAATTGTAAATTGCAGGCGGCACATCATTCGTGAGAAATAGGGAATCTAGGTAAATAGATAAATTGCATTTTTTGTGTCCAAATTAGTATCTGAGGAAAGAAACACGAATGTCAAAAGGAATTATATCGCGCGTCGGTTCAAAGGTAAAACTTACGAACTAACAAGATTGACTTCAAGAGTTAATAAGCTTTAAATATATTTTTGGGCCTGAAAAATCGAATTTTGCAGACATTGAAAAGGTATTTACACTGAACGTGTATTTTCCCTCAAAGTAAATTGTTTCAGGTTTGTTACGTCTACTTTGCTTTAAAATGGGCAACATACCGGAGTGTACGGGGTTAAAGTCCACGGAAGAAGTTCATTTGTAATCTTTCCCGGAAACAGGAATCATTTCGTAGTCTGATGTATGATCATACCTATAGTACAAAGTTCTAGGAGATTCCTTTCCAAATTTTAGACATTTTATCTTCAACTACGATACCTTACTGCCATATTTGTTCCTGTTTCGGTTTTTTATTATCGAACCCGCAGTTCCCACAAGCCATAAAAATCGGTATATTTAAGCCGCATATGGTTAATTTCCTTTATTTTTCCCCAGGGGCTCCAGATGGCGATGCTTTAAATATATCAACTGAATCAGACATTTTAAAAACAACTGGATATTTTTTTCCTGTTTTTATTGCGGAATGCATTGAGTCACATTACTTTTGCGAATGATTCTAAGAACTTCAACGCTACCTTTTGTTAGCCTAATGTAGAAAAATGTTGAAGTTTCAAGCTGGCAGTCCAGACCTTAACCCCATTGAGACCTTGTAGGGCTTTCTGGCTTGTCTTGGCGAGAAATACAACACTATTGGCGAATCAAAAGACGGCATTCGCTCTGTCGAAGGCGGTGAAAAATGTTATTAAGCCCATAGAAAACCAGATATGCGAAGTTACTCTGTGATCAAAAAATAATGTGAAATTGCTTATAACGTTTAAAATTTTCATTTATTCTTCTAAATCTATTTCATCGACTTTAAAATACTCCCCT
This sequence comes from Brachypalpus laphriformis, assembly GCA_945910035.1. Lineage (NCBI taxonomy): Eukaryota > Metazoa > Arthropoda > Insecta > Diptera > Syrphidae > Brachypalpus > Brachypalpus laphriformis. The sequence continues at coordinate 109,716,139 of OX246756.1, forward strand.
CCCGATGCAATACACTTATGCCAATGGTGCTTGCAATCATCGAAACAATTTTAAAGTCGATTTCTGGAATGGCCTTCAAAGCGCGCAGCGATTCGGTTTTTGTCTCCTCAAACGTGTCGAAACGGTGTCCCCGGAGCGGTCTCTTGAGCTTAGGGAATAGCCAGAAGTCACACGGTGCTAAATCTTGGGAAAAAGGTGGTTGCGGAATGATATGAGTTGAATTTTTGGCGAAATTCAGTGTGAGATGGTGCATTATCGTGGTGCAAAACCAAGATTTGTCTCCCCATAATTCTGGCCTGATCCAAATGAAATGTTAACCGTATCAACTAGGTCTCTAATTGTCAATCGATGATTTCATTGACGTGTTGTTTATCAGTTGATGTTGATGGCCGTCCATGGCGATCATTGTCTTCAACGCTTTCTCTACCTTTTTTGAATTTTTTGTACAACTTCTAAACATTTTTTGTTACATAGCCTGGTCGCCGAAGGTCCTCTGCAACATTCTCACGTTTCTACAGCAGAAATTTTATTCTGCAAAGAAAATTGAATGCAACTTCTTTACTCAACAAAATTAGAAATTTTAAAAATCGCCAAATTCAATCGCTTTTTGTTGTTCACAAAACAAGTGTGTAACTATTGAACAAATGCAGATTTTGACATGAAATTTGATACAGATGTCAGTGACAGTACTACCAATCTAAACAAAATATTTGCCGGAATCGAAGAGCTCGCGTATTTTAAAATGAAAGTTTCACCTTATTTTTTGATCGCACATTTTGCAAGATTTGAACTTTTGAGCCATCTTGTTACTCTCACTTGTTAGAGTCATCACTTTCCGCATACAAGCGAAGTACATCCTTAGGGTAAAAAATATGCAGCGGTGGTAACACAGTCTCTAGATGGATCATATATTTATGTCCGTGTATTTTCTCCACTTCCTCAAACTGATGAACTGGCGTGGTATGACACATGATTGATCTCATTACTGCCTTAAAGAGTCTGTATTTCGTGCCTGTTGAAATGTTCTTTCTACTAAGGGATCCACTTCAATTACAATTTATGGCCGTTTTTGCATCTTTGAGCTTTTCTTCAAAATGCTTTTTTCGCGTAAGAGACGGTGTTATAATAACTTCCAGATACTTATACTCATTAACTTTCTCCAGCTACTCTCTGATGTCCCTCTTCCACTCTAACATACCGTCCACTTCCGTTTCTAAATACCATAGTTTTCAAGTTGTTGGTATTTAATTTTAAGTTCCAGATGGCACAGTATTTTTGTTACTTATTTGCTATGATTTGTATCATACTCGTAGTTGGGGTCTCTATTAAAATGGCAATATTATCGACGTACTTAAGTAACTTTATTCCTTGCTCACGGCAAAAATGTTGTACAATCATCCGGAAAGATTGAGAAAGGTAAAGGACGCAGAACCAAAGTCGTTGTGTCGAGAGATTCTGCACACTCAAAATTTATATAATTGTGAATATCTAAAACGGATTTATAGTAATTTCTATTATTTTTCTTTTATTTTTGTTTTTTTTTTGTTTCTGTAAGGAAACCCCAGGAATCTTACTCTGGTGCACAATGTTACCGTTTTAGCGATTTTGTCGCTATATAATATAATAATAAATAAAATCTAGTTGAAATTATTTACCACTACGTAGGTATGATTGATTGCAGCCAATGACTGATTATTAAGTAGGCGACGGAGTTTTTCGTTGAAGAATTTGTTGGTACCGTTAAATGTAGTCAACTTATGCGCTAGCACGTTAAATGTAGTCAACTTATTTCATAAGATGTTTGAAATTGGTGTTGTTTGTAGTTACAGTCGTATTTAAATAGGCTTATATCGCTTTACATTGACTACGAACGTAACCAGAAATGGAACCAAAAACTTAGCGCTCTAGATAAGGGAGCAAAACCTTTTTGGAACGTTGTAAAAATAGTTAAAAGCAAAACCAAACAATTGCCTTGTCTCCGAAACTCTGATCATATTTACCAAAGTGATCTAGAAAAGTCCAGTGCGCTTGCATATTCGTTTTTAAAAAATCACGATGTTTCTCTAAGCCTTGGAGATTCAGTTACTACTGCTTTAGTGGATAATGCTATTACTCAGTTCAATTCAGTCACTCACGAAACCTCTGAAAACATGTTCGTTGACACGGAAGATGTTGAATTTGAAATTGTTAATCTAAAGCCAAGAAAAGCAAGCGGACTAGACTGCATTAAAAATATATATTTGAAAGAGTTGCCGAGGGCTGGCATAATTTTCATTACATTCATCATTAATGCATGCCTTAAAATGCAGTATTTCCCAAACGTTTGGAAAACAGCAAAAGTAATACCAATTCCAAAGGCTGGAAAGCCGCCTAATAACCTTTCCAGCTATAGACCTATTAGCCTACTAAGTAGTATTAGCAAGATTTTTGAGCGAATTTTAAAAGAAAAAATGATAAAGTTCATTACTCAAAAAGAATTATTCCCGAATGAGCAATTTGGGTTTAGGCGCTATCATAGCACCAGCCATCAAGTGCTCAGAATTTGCAACCACGTAAAAGAAAATCGTGATAAGGGAAACTCTACCGGGATGATTCTTTTAGATATTGAAAAAGCATTCGACTCAGTATGGCATAACGGTCTAGTTTATAAAATGATTAAGTTCAAATTTCCTCCGTACCTATGTAAAATTGTGCAAAGTTTTTTGTCGAAGCGTTATTTCAGAGTCTTTGTGAACAACTGTCCGTCTAATCGTTTTTATATTAGTGCAGGTGTCCCCCAGGGATCAGTTCTTGGCCCTATTTTATATAATCTTTACACTGCAGATTTTCCTAACCTTCCTAATTGTATGGCAGCTATCTATGCTGATGACACGGCTGTATTTGCATCGCATGAATTTGCTCTCAATATTGAGAGAAATCTGAATAATGCAATGGAAATACTGCTCCATTATTATACGAAATGGAAAATAAAAGTTAACATGGAAAAAATGCAAGCCATCTTTTTCACACGGAAAAGAAAAGCTTGTTATATTCCAAATCACCCATTGCAGGTTAATGGTGTCGCGATTAACTGGGCGTCATCAGTAAGATACCTAGGGGTTCATCTTGATACGAAATTAACATTCAACGAACATATAAAAAATACATTGAATAAGGTTAACATTGCTATAAAAATGTTATACCCGTTTATTAACATAAAGTCAAAGCTATCGAACCAGAATAAAATTATTATAGCAAAGGTAGTTTTTCAGGCAATTTTACTCTACGGATGTCAAGCCTGGGGGAGCTGTGCTAATTCGCATATTAAAAAGCTGCAGATTGCACAAAATAAAGTTTTAAAAATGATGTTGAATTTGCCAAGGCATCATTCTACTTTCGACCTGCATAAAAAAGGGAATATTGAATTGATCTATGATAGAATTGCAAAACTTAAAAACAGGTTTATTGCTCGTTGTGTCCTTGCTGACAACATTCTGGTAAACCAATTATTTCATTGAAATGATATACTGGCATTTTATTAAATTATGTTAAGTTTATTATGTACAAAAAATTTCTATATTTAATGTATGTATGCATTCATGATTATCTATGTGTATATATTTAATTATTTGTATTTATTTATTTGTCTATTTATTTATATATTTATCCATGTATTTATTTATCTATTTATTTTATTAATTTATTAATTTAATTTATTTATTTATTTATTTATTTCATTTATTAGTTTATTTATTTATATATTTATTTATTTATTTATTTATTTATTTATTTGTTTATTTATTTATTTATATATTATATATTTATTTATTTATTTACTTCCTCATCTATGTATCTATCTTTATATGTTTTTTTTTTTTTTTTTTTGTATCTATGTATGCATATAAAAGTCTACATTTAGCTATATTAACTACTTATTTGTTGATTTATTATTACATATTTACTATTTCTTTCTTTTTTGGCTTTAAATGAAGGTTTTTATCGAGTTTTCCTTCAACAATTTTTTCTTTTTCCATTATTTGCTCATCTGAGTATAGCATTTCAGTAGTAAGAACATAAGTGTCAGATCTCTGTATGTAAAATGTGCGGTAACAACCAATATTGTATTTTATCTCGAAATAAACAAACTATCTATCTATCTATCTAAAGTGATCAACAGGAGCTACTATAACTACAATCTACCACACGATGTCATAATTAAAATTGGAAAGCCAAGAAAATCGCAAACTGATTCAAGATCTGCACCCGAGGCCTGTACTTAAACTTGGAAGTAACAGCCAGCCAAGAAATAAATGAATTCATCTTTGAGTTGGAAATTAATTTTAAATTTCTTCTTCTTTCGAAAATATAAATATATTTTTTTTTTGTTATCTTGAATTTGTTAATTGTTTTGTTTTTCATTTATTTTATTCAATAATAATTTACTTTCAAAAATAAATGTATATTTCTTAAGAACTTACTTTCAGCTTGATATTTTAGCGATTTCTAGCGGATTTTTGCGAAACAAAAATGAACATATCTAGCGGATTTTAAATTGTGGCCTAGCGATTTTTTTTTCTCTCTCAACGGCAACACTGCTGGTGCAGTGGTTGCAAAAGCGTCAGTGTTATTCGTTTTCCTTTTCTGTTTGGTTGGCTGTTGGTTTCTGTTCTCATCTGCGCCTTGAACCTACATCGGTTAGCAAGCAAACACACTACTGATTTACTGTGCAGAATTGATCTTTAGCGCGATAAAACATTTCTTAACAATCTCACCTTACCTGTTCCCCACTCTGCACTCTAAAATAATTCTTCACTCTCTGCGGTTAAAAACACTTTAGTAGGACGGCAAGATTGAGTTGCATAGAAGCTCGCAGTCTACAAATATATTTTCATTTATTAAGTTTCTACAATTTCGTCCAAAAGGAGTGCAAGGAATATGTTATGCTTTAAAGGAGTGCATAATATAATATTTTGAGAGTATCGATCCTCTGAAAGAACTGCTGGGTACCCTAAAGGATATCGTATGGTCGCCTTACTTGATAGCTATCACTGACAAATTTAATCTTCACTTGCGTTGATAGCCGATTATAAAACTGTGTAGTAGCAATTACAAGTTAAATGGTAATATTCGTGGGTTAGTGGCAATTTCTTTGCTGTTGCTGCCCATCTAGTCGAGCCAACTGTAATGCCAGTAAGTAAAGCACAGGTCGGTGTTGATACTAATCTTACCCTAAGTTAATAATAACTGAGCTTTCAATTGCGGCACCATAGTAGTTTAGTTTTTTTAGGTCAAATTAGCCATCTAGAATAATAATATTCACTTCTGCCTCCTGTGTAAGAAGCCCCTGCTCAGAAAGCGAACTGACATTGAACCACCTCGATCGAATTTCTAACTTTATAGCTAAAATATTTATTCCCATAATACCACAAGTCGTTATTGTGGGAGATTTCAACTTTTATAATTCTAGTTGCCTTCGTTAATCTAGACTATCAACAGATGAAAGTCGTTTCTTAGAGATCTTTACTGAGGCGAACACCTTTTATCAGCTTGAACACAAGGCACCGTGCATTCTTGACGTTAACGGTCACCGCCAGCACTCTATAGACCTGCTTTTAATCTCGCTTCCAGACAAATAATCAATCGCAGTTTCATCTTCTCCAGGGAAGTCGGATTAATATGAGTATCTAGTGTCAGCGAAATTTTCATACACCCATAAAAATAAGTATCCAAGGAAGAACCCCTATGCTTCCTTCTTCCATTCATGTACATGATAAATGCCGCTGCTGACATGATTACAAACAAAATGTTGCTTGGAGTGTACTCCTATATTTCAAATAATCTGTAAGTCTTATACTCAGGTTTTTGCGTTAAGAGGGCAATCATCCACTAAGGATAACGAGACTACAAAAGACTGCAACGTCATACCAAAGCATAACAAGCACCTACAAGATACTGTGGTGTCCTAAAGGCTGGTTGTTTGTTAACAGAATAAAAGGATCTGCCTAATTAACCATCATAGCTGTTATCTACTGTGATAAGAATATCGCGAACTCGTAAGAGAAGGCTTATCTACTAGCTTATTCTTATTGGGTGTTACCGACATCTAAGGAATATTACTTTTGAATTTGGTGTTTCGAGGTCCAAAGGTTTGACCGGGCCTAGCATTAATGATTCAGCATATTCGTTTTTATGATTAGATGAAAACAGTTAGGACAGATACAGAAGTTGCTGACAGGCTCCTAAATTAATAAAACATTAACAAAATCGAAATTTTACAATTTCTGTGCAAAGTACTCAGTTGTATAATTTATTAAAACACGAACTTCACAGAAGATAAAAGCATTAAAATGAATAATTATTATGCGATGTATTTCGGTAGCACTTTATGAGGGAAACTATGATACCTTATCTGAAACATCTTGACTACACTGATGCTGTTTGACTACTTTCACACAGAATAATGTATCTCCAGCTAATGATATTAGTGTTACTACAAACCGACACTTTAATGCAGTGGAATCGAGTAAATTTTGTTAGGTAAGAGGAGAAACAATTTATAAGACTAAGCATTTTTTGTTTTAATATTTGGTTGTCCAGAAAATGATTGCAGTTTTTTGTTTTCAAAATCAAATGCATATATCTCCGGTTAAAAATACTTTATTGATCGAAATAAGAACCGTTACAATCTACACATTTTTTCCAACGAGAAGCAAGTTTATTTATTCCGGTAGCATAAAACTCCGGATTTCTGGAGACGACAAACTCCTTGAAGGTGTCGTGAATATAAACATGATTGCTGAAGATTTTCCCCTGCAAGAAGTGGTCAAGATGTGGCAATCGGTTGGTAACAGGACCAGTGAGGGTTTGGCATGGCAGTGTTTCATAGCCCGTCAATTGTGCATCGTGTGGTGGAGCATTGTCGTGGACGAAGATTGGGCGTTTCCTTTTGATCAATTTTAGACGTAGACGTAACAATTCCTGGTTATTATTTATTTCTATATCAAGACCGTATTTCTCCTCCGTGATGGCTTTGCTTTGATTCACAAAACTAAAGTGCATTATTCGGTTGTCTAACGGTAGTGCATGCGATCATATGAAAACACAAGCGTTTTCACTCAGCTAAGGCCTACCAACTCCTACTCTCAACCTCCACGCGGTGACAGCCGGGTGCCTAGTACCTTAATCCAAGAAATGGGTAACCAACCCCGTTTGGCGGATTCTTGGTGGCAGCAGATGAGAGAGGGGGGGAAGAGTGCTTTTCTCACTAGAGCACTTCTTCCTGTTCCAGGCGGCAGCGGACGAATTCCCTAGACGGAGTCAACGGTGGCGTCTATAGTTCCAGTTAGGTTGAACTTAGTGAATACCTTGCGCGAGCTGCTTCGACGTATTCGGATCACAGGTCGGTAAGGAATTTCCAATGTTGGTCAGGACATTGGAATAGAGATGGTGGCGGAGGAGCCCTTAATGGGCCAACGGCAGCGCTCATACTTCCGTAGTGGACTACTGGCACCGGTGTACCCGGCCCCTCGTCCTAGGGGAATAATTAAGGAACTGGCCCTCCAGGTTGGGGGTTGTGCCGTCGGGGTAACTTCCCTACCACGTAAAAAACGCATGGTTCCGAAACAACCAAAAGCCTCGGATAAGGATGACCCAACTAATGACGACCCCAGCAAACGAAATAAGGACAACGACCTTCGGATCTGTACGTGGAACGTTCTGTCCCTTTACAGACCACGTGCAGCCGAACAACTAGCAGAGGCCCTAGACTGCTATAAAGCAGATATTACCGCCATCCAGGAAGTGCGATGGGATGGGCCAGGCAAAAAGAAGATGAAAAACTGTGACATCTACTACGGTGATTGCTACAGAGGCAACAGGCAACGCTTATTGGGATGCGGATTTGTCATACGCGGCAGACTTAGGCAAGAAGTCTTAAGCTTCCGACACGTGAGCGAGCGTATTATGACTATCCGGATCAAGGCTAAATTCGCTAACATAAGCCTAATATGTGTTCATGCCCCCACAGAAGAAAAGGACCCTGCCTCCAAAGAGTGTTTCTACGAGCTCCTCGACAAAACATACGAGCAATGTCCTAAATACGACGTTAAGATCGTATTGGGCGATTTTAACGCCAAAATAGGAAAGGAGGACGTCTTCGGTAGAGCAGTCGGTAAGCATAGCCTACACGACACCACGTCTGATAACGGACTAAGGCTAATTGATTTCGCTGTGGAGCGAAATGTCACCATAGCAAGCACATGGTTTCCTCATCTCGACATTCATAAGCAGACATGGCGGTCCAATGATCATGTCACGATCAACCAAATTGATCATATTGCGATCGACGCAAGGCATGCCTCCAGTATTCTGGATGTCCGGACCTTCCGAGCGGCCAACATAGACTCGGATCATTACCTTGTTGTAGCCAAGGTACGAATGCGGATATCCCAATCTGAGCAACAAAGAAGAATTACTGTGAGAAAATTTAACGTCGAAAAGCTACAATCGCAAGAGACCGCCAGACTCTTCGCTGAACGCGTATCCCGAAATCTCTCAATCACCCCTTTGCCGCCAGCATCAAGTACCGAAGACCAGTGGCAACGCTGCCAACATGCCATCAGAAACGCCGCGACTGATGTGCTGGGTTTCGCTCGACCACCACCGCGAAACCCCTGGTTTGACGAAGAATGCCGGCGAGTGCATGCAGCAAAACAAGAGGCATACAAAGCGGCGCTGCAAAGGAAGACGAGAGCTGCTCGTGAGCTCTATGAGCAAAAGAGACGGGAAGAACATCGGCTTCTCCAAAAGAAGAAGAAAGAACATGAGAAGCGCGCGTTTGAGAATATCGAGAGTCTATACTCCAGGAACAATGTACGGAAGTTTTACCAAAAGGTAAAAAGAACGTGTCAGAGAAGTAATACCCGTACAGAAACCTGTAGAGATGAGAATGGAAACCTCGTAGTAGAATCACAGTCGGTGCTGAGAATATGGAAAAACTACTTCTGCAGACTGTATAACGGCGACGAAGACCAACATCCCGCTGTCAGGCAGAATGAACCATTCAACATGGACGATGATAGTCAAAATTTCCGTCCACCTGACCAAAACGAAGTGAGGATAGCAATATCCAAGCTAAAATTGAACAAGGCTGCTGGACCTGACGGTTTACCGGCCGAACTTTTCAAGGCAGCTGGGGATGAATTGGTAGAGTGCATACACCAACTCATTTCTAATATTTGGTCAGAGGAGTGTATGCCTGATGAATGGAATCTCAGCATCGTTTGTCCGATCCACAAGAAAGGAGACCCCCTCAACTGCGCCAATTATAGAGGCATCAGTCTCCTCAACATCGCGTACAAGATCTTTTCTGCGATATTGTGTGAACGCCTGAAACCTTTTATCAACAGCCTGATTGGACCCTATCAGTGCGGTTTCAGGCCAGGAAAGTCCACCATCGATCAAATCTTCACACTTCGGCAGATCCTGGAGAAAACCCAAGAATTCCAAATCGATACTCACCACCTCTTTATCGATTTCAAGGCCGCCTATGACAGCATCTATAGAGAAGAGCTTTATAGAGCCATGTCTAGTTTTGACATCCCTGCCAAGCTTGTCCGCCTGTGCAGGCTGACGATGGAGAACGCTCGCTGCTCCATCAAGGTCGGTAATGACCTCGCCGAGACCTTTGATGTCAAAAAAGGCTTTAGACAAGGTGACGCGCTGTCATGTGACTTCTTCAATATTGTACTTGAACGGATTGTGCGGAACTCACAAGCCAACACCGGAGGCACAATCTATTACAAGTCTGTACAACTGCTTGCATACGCCGACGATATAGACATTATCGGAAGATCTCAGCGGGCTGTCACCGGTGCTTTTGCAAGCATTGAGGCGGAAGCGGCCAAAATGGGTTTGGCGATAAACGAGGGCAAAACCAAGTATATGCTGTCAACTAGAAGGGATAACCAACATCGACGAATTGGACAAAACGTCACCGTGGGCAGCTATAACTTCGAGGTAGTAAGGGACTTTGTCTACCTTGGCTCTGCTATAAATTCAGCAAACAAAATCAGCGCAGAAATCAATCGAAGAATAACTCTTGCCAATCGCTGTTTTTTTGGGCTTATAAGGCAATTCAACAGTAAAGCCCTCTCTCGAGCAACTAAGGAGACTCTATATAAGACCTTGATCATCCCAGTCCTGCTTTACGGCGCTGAAACATGGACTTTATTAAAAGAGGATGAAGATATCCTTGGTCGCTTCGAGAGAAAAATTCTTCGTAAGATTTTCGGTCCCGTTTGCGTTGACGGGTTTTGGAGGAGAAGATTCAATCACGAACTATACGAGCTGTACAGCGACATCGACCTAGTCAAAAAACTGCGTATTGGACGTCTGAGATGGCTAGGACATGTAGAGCGAATGGACACCAACGCTCCGGCCCGCAGAGTCTTCGAATCTAACCCCGAGGGACGACGCAGTAGAGGGAATTATCGCCGTAGGTGGCGCGCACAAGTTCAAGGGGACCTCGACCAACTTGGAGTGCGCAACTGGAGGCAATTAGCTAAAGACCGAGCTAAATGGAGAGGCTTGTTGGTTGAGGCCCAGGTTCACCCCGAACTGTAGCGCCACCTAAGTAAGTAAGTAAGTAAGTGCATTATTCCAGATGTTGACCACCAATCAGTCACCGTTATCTTTTTTTCGTAGAGCTTCGGCTTAGAGTGATATTTTGGCATTTTCATCTCGATCCAATCACTGCGCCGAACGGCGTCGGTTTTTGTACAGAATCCGATTTTCATCGCACGTCACAATTCCATAGGGAAATGGTCGGTTTATGCAATGCAAATGTGAGTAGAAGCCGTCTCGTATCGACTATTCAACTCATGTGGCACCCCTTTGTCGAACTTTTTTGTTTTTCCAAGTCATTCAAGGTGTTCAAAACAGCTGTCCGCTCCGAAATTTTCGAAACCACCATTGTACTGTGCACTCATTAGCTGTATGTACCTGTGCCAAATACGCTATTCATACTCCGAGTCAGCTCAGCTGCCTTATGACCCATTTTCAACTCGTACAAGAAATATGCCCGAATTGATTTTTTGTTGATCACTAATTCGATGCCTGATAAAAACGTAATTTAATTTAAAAAAAAAACATATTTTTTCGCAAATTTAAAATCTGTCATCATGCATTATTAGGACACTGGAAAAAAATCGTTCAGTGCGCTTTAACTGATTGAACAAAGAAATTGATTAAAAGTGGTTTATGTTGGCTTTCAAAGCCTGAAATGCAGCTTTAAAGATGAAGTAGATTTCCGCCTTCATGTATACAACAGCAAATTTAGAATTATTGTTTTCCTGAAATGTAGCAAATCTACTATACACATATACGAGTATAGTAGGACGGTAGCCGTGGAATGTAACTACCATTCTCACTCGAAAATTGCAAACCTTCGTAAATAAATGTCTACGCCTCATCTTTAAGGTTTTTGGTCCCAATCGTATCTCAGTCGATTGTCCACACCTTACGACGACAACTCCATTACGCCATGCAGTGGAATCCACTCACCCAGTCAGGTAAAAGAGCGGGTCGTCCTAAGGAAACATGTCGCAGAACAGTTGAAAGAGTTAGAGACAGCTCAAACGCAATGCATCACTTCGAAAAAGATGACGCACTGGCGTTGTTGACGTCCTATCCTATGGTCCCCATGGGGTGAATGAACTTAAGTAAATAAGTATCGTAAATGCATTAAAAAAATTAGCTGGAATTATTAAAAGTTTCGGGAAAGCACATCAATGTTTTTTTTTTTTTTTGCAAATCAACTACCTTTTTTCAACAATGATGCTAAATCAAATAGCTGTCAAAACAAGAAATTTCTTCGAAACCCAGAAAACACCAATTAACGTCTGACAAAATATCCAAGAGTATTGTTGTCATGAGAAAGCTTCTCGAAAAGTTTTCCATTCGTGCGAAACGGACACAATTTGAATGGTTGAAAAGTTACGCCCTTTATGCGCAATGCGCCATATTTATTTTTCCAATTTAAATTTCGATAAAAATTACTAAAATATTTGTTCTCTTCAAATCAAGGCAGACTTTCCCATATTTCCGAAATTACATTTTTTCATATGTACATATATATTTATTGGCCATTAAAATATAATATTATTTTCTTATATAAATGAGTGTGCTTATTATTATTATTTGTGTACTAATGTAATTATTTAATTTTTTTTTATTCCGTTAATGTACCTATTTATTACTTATGTACAGCAAAACCTCAATTGTACGGTATATTGTTTATTATATGTGTTTATTTATGTACATATTTAAAATATAGTATATAACACGTATTATAATACATACTAATATACATGCACGCATGTGAGAACGGTTTAAAAAAGTCTGTGATATGTGTTTGTTAGAATTGTTGTAAGGTAGGAACATCTATGACGTCAACATCATTTTGTTGGTCAAGGAAATTTAATAAATCATTCGCGGCTCTTAAGGCATCCTGAGCATATACCACCTTGATCAAAACGTTCCCGGAATAAAAACCGTGTGGCGCTCCCATCGTTCCGATTTGATTTCTGTTTTCTTTGTTAAGTTGGTACATCTGTTGTTGATATTCCCTCTAAATCTTAGCGTCATAGCTTGACATTTGCAAAAGTTACGTAGCCAAGAGTACATCTATCTCTGTGTGTGTTGGCGATTTTTTACCAGACCAAAATTGTGGGCAGAAAACTCGTGGATTTTGCACCATGATAACGCACCGTCGCACAGTGCCATCATTATTCGTAATTTTTTGACGAGAAATGCAACAAATACCATCCAACAGCCACCGAATTCACCTGATTTGGCTCCCTGTGACTTTTTTCTGTTCAATCGAGTTAAAAAACCATTACGGGGAACGCGTTTCAGCAGCCGAGAGGAAGTAATGCAAAAATCGCAGGAAGCACTGATGGACATACCGAAAACCGAATATAAAAAATGTTTCGAAGATTGGATCAAGCGCTGGCATAAGTGTGTTGCAGTCGATGGGGATTACTTTGAAGGGGACAATATAGATTTAGATGAATAAACTTATTTAATTTTCTGAATAAATTCCGGGAACTTTTTGATCAAGGTGGTATATGTACTTATATTACTTTGTCATCTTCTGCAGAAATTTCTTCAATATCCGAATCTTTGTCTGAATCCTCGTCCACTTCTTCCAAAATTCCTTTAAACTGCAATCTTCTTCAAGAAGTGATCGCATCATTGTTTTTCGAGGACGTCTTTTTAATGCTTCTATGAAGCCCTGATCCATTGGCTGCACCAGGGACGTGTCGTTTGGTGGTAAGTACTGCTCGAACGTGTTTCCGTCTAATTTGTAATGAATCTTCATCAAGATGTGATGGAGCTTTGTCCAGTAGCAACATAGCTTTTTTACGGTAGATTCTTAGACTCCAAATGTAATTTCACCACAGGCACAAACTTATCAAAAGACCATTTTTTTAAAAAAATGTTCTCATTCATCCAAGCTTAGTCTGATTGTAATAACACACACGAAAATTTCGCAATACTGTTCTTTTAAATGATATAGAGTCGGTTGGGTTCCATATCCCGCATTTAAGATCCCGTTTTTTATAATCCCGCTTTATATAATCCCGCATTTAAAATCCCGTTTTCTTAATCCTGCTTCTTATAGTCCCGTTTTTTGAAATCCTGCTTTTCCAATGAATAGTAGTTGTCTTAAAAAAATCGTCGAGAACAGTTTTGTGCCGACAAACAGCGGGCAAGTGGCGAGCTTCGCACGATTCATTTATTTAAACTCCGCTGAGACGCTCACGCGACTTCGTTGCTTCGCTAAGGGTATATCAACAACTGTCAGGCAGGCACCTGGGGCTAAGTCTATTCGAGAACAGTTTTGTGCCGGCAAGCAATGAGTAAGTGGCGCACTTCGCACGATTCATTTATTTAAACTCCGCTTTCCGGAGTGGTTAAGCCGCTCACGCGACTTCGTCGGTTCGCTGAGGATTTGTTAACAACTGTCGGTCAGTTTGACTAAATTCAATAAAGCAATAAAAATAACAAAAAAAATGTTTTAAATGATTACATTCAAATAGAAAGGCGAGATTCTGAAAAACAGGATTTCAAACGGGGGATTATAGACGACAGGATTTTAATACATTTTTTCTGGATTTTGTCAAACGGGATTAAAAAAAAGCAGGATATCAAGACGCTCCCTCTAGGATTTTCAAATTTTCCAATGCAAACAAACTTTTATTTATGCGTTCCACTGGCATTCGAGCGAGGAATTAATGTTACTCTTTCTTGCTAGATTTGTGTCCCGCAACCGATTTTCTCTAGGTGCACTACAAGTGCTCTAGATGGTAATGATTTCCAAAATAGACCCGTCTGCATTTTAAATTTGTTCAGGAGTGAATTCGATACGTTCAATCAACCGCTTAAATTCAGTGAAATACATAACCGCTGCATTCTTATCAGAAATTAATTTTTCGCCACAAATCTCCAATTGTTGGGGATACCATGACGAAATTTAAATTGGTTCCACCACCCTTGAGAAGCTTGAAAAGGTTTATCAATTATCTGTTCTGTGTGAAACCACTGTGCCTTTCCAATAACCAGCGGCCCCGATACTGCATGACCCTTGATTTGTTTTTGTTTTAACCTGTTGTGCGCAACATTATCTAATGCGTCAAATGTGCACGATTTTGTCGTTTTTCGCGATGTTAAAGTATCGGATTTTGAAGCAAACTTTAAAATTGTATACTTTTGATATAAGATATGGGCAAGGTAGCCATACTTTTGCCTTTGTTATGCATCTTAAAGCCGATTATGCGAAAAAATAATATTTTCGAAAACGAGAGGTTTACTTATTAAGCAGGTTTCGGAAATTCGCTATGTTCGAGTAGGTATTGATCGATTTTATTCGAAATATTAATGGCAATATACCATATGTCATATTCTCTAAAACAATTTCGTTTAATTTTATATGTGGCTTAATGGCCCGTGGACAAAAGCTAGAAAATGGCATACTAAGTTTTTCTGAAGAGTGGTTGTTTCAAAGCATTTTCTAAGCCATTTTGGCTCAAAATGAATATCTAATATAAATATAACATTTTTGCCTTCTAATCAAATTATATAAGAGTTTTATATTAACGACGTTTCTAGAACTCCAAATCTGAATAAAGTCTTACCGAACAGGATATGGCACAAAGGCGAAAGGACGTGTGACCGAGACGTCCAATTTATTTTATGATACTTTTTTAAGTTATACTTCTGTAACTAGATTTATAAATTCGTCAAATAGTGTACCTTAATTATTATTGAAGCTGATAATCGATTGTATTGACCAATGTATTCTATTTTAGTGTTGGCTGAAGTATATACTTATGAATAGTATTAGTGGGTGGTTTGAACTTTAAGTGAGCGAGTACTGAGTAGAAAGTAAAGTATACAATCATGGTACACGTAGGGAATATTCCTACATGTATGTATGCATTTTCACCTCCAAAATGGCACCATAGCGAGAAAAGGACAGATTAGGTATTATTTATATTCTATCAAAAAATTTCTTGACCATTTTTTTATTTTTATTTTTAATTGTCGTTGTTATTTAATGTGATAGTTCCATACAGCGACTAAATGAGACCTTACCGCTTACCCTTACTCAATTCAATTGTATTTCCACTCTAATGGCATAAACAGATTGACACAGCAATGGGCTGAGCGATAAACTAGGGCAATAGAGGGACGACGCAGTAGAGGGCGTCGTCCCCGTGGGTGGCACGCACAAGTTAGAGGGCACCTCGACAAACTTAAAGTGCACAACTGGAGGCAATTAGCTAAAGAGAGAGGCTTGTTGGTTGAGGTTCAGGTTCACTCCGAACTGTAGCGCCACTTAAGTAATTAAATGAGATTGATAGCTACTTCACCACCAACTTTGACAGCCACACCGCACGTTTCAGTTCAGAACCAATGATTTATATAGGGGAGGAACACATTAGCACAGCAATTTGAACTTCAAGTTCAACGTTAGATCTTAATCCTAATTCGATGTTGCTGTGCAAATGCTACCAACCTTGCGGAGACACTTTTAGTTCAGTTCAGATCCTTAGAATATAATTTTTTGAGGAACAGAAAAAGTTAATGTGTTAAGTATTTTTGAGGAACAGAAAAATGTTAATGTGTTAAGTATAATTGAACTAGATGGTGAGCAATTTTCGCATAAACTAAGTAAGAACCGCAATTTTAATGATGATCTCATATTTCCTATTTTATCTTTTCTCCCAAAAATATGTCTTGGCGCTTCCTCATGCAAATGCTGAGGGAGAGAGAATTGTTTCTAATGTCACAGATATAAGAACAAAGGACCACGAAAATCATAATTTCATTTGCATTATTCGCCCTTCTTTGCAAAATGCAAATCTAAACTACGTTTTGTTTGAATGTAAAGAATGTCATTTAAAAAAATGAATGCAGGCAATGGTATGTACATATATGTATATTCTTTATTCCACTAATTTCCCAATTTGAAATATATAGACATTTGTAACAAAAATAGCAATATTAGTACTTAAAAAAACAAAACAAATTTAATTTAAACAAATATACCTAATAATAATATTTTTCTTGTGCTCCAATAGCATATATTCCCTTCTTAAATATAAACTTTGTACTAATTTATTGTTTTGTAACGCAAAAATGTTTTCAATAAACCTCTTTAAATGGAGCAATATCAGCGATTTTATACTTTTCTTTGGGTTTTTCCTCTTACTTTTCCGAAAGATCATGTACTCTTTCAATATCTCATCTGTTTATTGATCACTGCTCTTGGATCAAATTTTATTATTGGTGGTGATTTTAATGCAAAACACACCTTCTGGGGTTCAAGATGTATTTCACAAAAAGCCAGAGTACTTTACAACGCTTGCATGCAACACAGCTATGACTTCCACTCGACTTGTAAACCAACATATTAGCCTACTGATACCAAAAAATACCCGATCTGATAGATTTCTTTGTTTTAAAAGGGATACCAGACAACTGTATTCAAATTGATGAACGTTTTAATCGCTCCTCCGATCATTCTCATATCCTAACTAAAAAAAGGTGTACCTGCTAAACTAACTAGCAGAAAAAACTAGTTGGGGAGGCTTTAAAAAAGACATTGAATAACATATCGCCACTAAGGACACCTTCTGAACTCGAAATCGAAGTTGATCTCTTTGTTGAAGTTCTGCAGCGCGCCGCGTTGAAACATACTCCCTATCAATGAAAAACGCCGGACAATTATGTCCAAAAATATCCACCGAAAATAAAAGAAATGGTAAGAGAGAAGAGAAGAGGTCGTAAAAAATAGCAACAATCTCGTGCTCCGCAACATAAAGCGCATTTAAATCGCTTGTGTAACTTGCTAAAAAACGCAATTATTGATTTTAAAAATCAGACAATACAAACCAAGCTTGAAAGCTTAACAGCGGAAAAAGATTATTCGCTCTGGAAAGTTATAAAAGGCATTAAAAAACCGAAAATACAAGCGGCCCCAATCAGGAAAAATGACAACGAATGGGCTAAAGATGATAAAGACAAAGCAGAAGTCGTTGCCGCCCATTTAGAAGAAACATTTAAACCACTTAATAGACAAGCGCTTGTTGAAATTGATAATGCCTCGGATATAGCACATCACAATTACACAGTGAGTGCACGGCTACAGAACTTCAACAAGAAATAGAGAAACTGAAACCCAAGAAAGCTCCTAGATATGACTTAATCACAGAAGGGCTTCTTAAATCGTTACCTAGAAAAGCGTAAGTTAAATTTCTCTACATTATAAACGCAGCGATAAGACTAGAATACGTTCGGATTCAATAAAAAGTCGCGAAAGTCATAATGATTCTGAATCCAGGAAAACCGCCGAATGATATAAAATCGTATAGACCTATTTCGCTGTTGTCGTTATGTCCAAAGTATTTGAAAGAATATTACTTACGCGTTTACAGCCGGTCATAGAAGACAAATGTCTTATACCCAATCACCAGTTTGGGTTTAGAACTAAGTACTCAACAATAGACCAAGTGCATAGAATAGCTGGTATATGTAATTGAAAAAGCTTTCGAAGAAAAAAATATTTGATAGAGTGTATTGATGTTTTTCAAAGCCTTTCACAAGGTCTGGTATGAAGGGTTGAAAATATAAATTACGACAAATTCTGCCGGAATACTTATATAATATTCTGGAAAATACCTAGCGAATAGACTTTTACTAGTCAAACACGGAAATGATTATTCGGAATATAAAGAAATAAACGCTGGGGTACCGCAAGGAAGCGTCTTGGACCGCTTTTGTACCTACTATATACTCGTGATACACATCAAGAAGAAGGTACCGTATTAGCTACATTTGCCGACGACACTGTCATCCTGGCAACGGGTAAAACGATCGAAGAAACGACTGAAAAATTGCAAGAAGCAATTGAATAAAGAAAATGAATGGACAAAGATTTGGCGACTAGCACTGAACAAAACCAAATCTGTTTATGTCAATTTTACTTAGAAGAAAACGAATAATTTGCCTGTTTTTTGCAAACACTGTTAGAATTCCGTTTGCAAACGAAGCTAAATATCTCGGTATAAAATTTGATGCAAAGTTCAAGTGGAAATCGCACGTCAAGAAAAAACATAAAGAACTCGAAACCAAATACAGAGACATGTACTGGTTACTTGAAAAACATTCCAAGCTCAATATAGAGAACAAGCCGCTTTTATACAAGCAAGTGCTAAAACCGATGTGGACATATGGAATTTCAACTCTCTTTTGCAAACTTTTGAAAATAAAGTGCCAAGATCAATAGTTAATGCACCGTGGTTGATTAGAAATAGCGATATCCACAGAGAATAAGGAATTACAACAGTCAAAGATGAAATCAGAAACTTCGCGCGTAAGCATAAAGACAGATTACAATGACACGTTAACAATGAACTCCTTCAAATTCTAGATGAGAGGAATCTACTGCGTCATCTACGAAGGACTAAACCTTTCGACTTAACACGATAACAAAAAAACCGCGTCTAATTTGCGGAACAAGCAGGAACTTTCAATGGAAAGGGACCTGCTAAACGATTTTAATACGTGAAAGAAAAACTGCTTGATAAGCCAAAAATTTAGTTGCAGAAATCAAAAAGGAATTTATCATGGTGGGAAGTTTTTTTGGTGAGTAAAAATCTCACACTACTATGAGCAACCGCTGTCGGTCTCATAGTGTCTTCATGAAGACCCTCGAAAAAAAATATAAATTTAGGGGGATATGTAAGAGGAATTTTAAGTCGATCTATATATTGGTATACATATACCATAATATCAAGTAATCCATATTAGCCGTATTTTATTATCACTCATGCTCCATATGGATCATTGATTTCTATGCAATACATCAACAATACGAGATCTTGCTTTCTATCAGGATCAATTTCATGATGTAGAAATTTTTTTTTATTCATTGGTAGGTTACATAACCACACTACAAGACACAAGGAAAGTAGTTTCGTTGATCCAGATCCGGATCGTTTTATTTTCGTCGTGTGATCTATATGGATCTTGGGTGATAATAAAATACGGCTATTATAGAGCAACTCTCAATTTTGTCTGTCCATTTATCTATACACCTCGAACTGGAGCTCAATCAGCCAAACTGGTCTATTCATTTCAATTAAGGTTTACTTACTTACAATTGTTTAAAAACTTTATTTTACGGTTTTTGAAAACTATAATTTGTTCACTATTTCTTAGCTAATCTATTAATTTTTGGTTTGTTCTCCTTAGAAAGGTTACGTTAGAAACTATTAGTCTACGGAAAAGAACTTAGAACTTACTACTGCAAATAATACACTGAAAACAAGTCACCGCTTATCTTGAATACTGTGAGGCTACATTTCGATTACATAGTGAAAGTAATAACAATAGAACGAGTGAGGTTACCTTAATTAGTACTTTCTTATATCCTTGCAACTAAAGGAAATATTGTCAACGAGTGGGAGCGTTAAGCGCCTTGTTGCGGAATGAGTCTGCGTAATGCACCCTATGAGCAGCATACGTCCTTGAAAATAAAGTTCAACACCCTACTAGAGAACACAGGTCATATCACTTATGACAAGTACTTACATGACGCTCAGTCATCTCAGTATGGAACGTACTTGAAACATAATCTTAAAGAACGAACTTAATTCTTAAGTTGCAATGCAATGGATATGATAAGCATGCATTTCAGAAAAAAGATGGGAATTACGAGTAGTTAACCATAATAGCCGAGTTTTGTTTTCCCGTGAACTGAACTAGTTCATCTCAAAATAAAAAAACGCTCCTGGTTCACCTAGAAAGCAGAAGCTACACACTGACGTTTAATATGGATTCAAAATGGCGGAAAAATAGCAATCGAAGTGGGAAAAGTGTTTAATATTTTTATATTTGTTTAATAATTAAGTGTTTTTAGATACTTATGTCAGAAAGTGAGGATACAACAAATAACTATGATTTACTGCTGCCATTCAGCAGAGCTGCCAAGCTTTACATATAATTTTTTTTTTTTGTGAAAAGCCATCTAGTGGTGAGATATAGGATAGAAATTCTGGTTCACGAAAATTGAACCAGCTCAAGTGCTGGTTCAATTGTTGTTTTTGCATCCTGTGTAAAAATATGAACTGAACCAGTTCACGGGGAAAACAAAACGCGGCTAATATTCCACGTAGAGAAGAGCTTCCCCTTTTTTGTGCGATCTATGTACATATGTAATTTAAAGGAGAGAGAGGATGTGTTTAATTTCACCGCAATATGTCCGATTCTCAAAAAGTTTTGTCATCGTTGTTTTTTTTCATTGAGACTTACGCTCTAAGTATGGATGAAACAATCGACAGTTTGAACGGGGAAAAAAGCTGGAACGTTTTATTGCACTGTGGATGTGCTTCGCTACAGAAAACACCTCAATGAAGGACATTTTAAAGTTATTTGGATTCCTTTTAATTACTCTAGTATCGAGTAAATAAATGGTTGGTTGGTTTAGGATCGGCCCTCGATTAGGATGTACTTAGACCAGAGAGTAGGTCCATTGTACTACCGATGTGTAAGGCGGGTGGGTCACCCGAGTAAATAAATAGTAGGAAAAGATATTTTTGTCAATCTGGTAGACGGCATTAGGCCAAGCCAAATAAGACTTAAGAATAACTAGTTTTAAATAAATTTTTTATAATGACATAAAAGTCATTAACAACTAAAACTAAAAAACCATAAGACAGAATAAATCAGCTTTTTACCCTTTTAAGCAATTTTCAGACTATCCACCATTAGAGTCAGCGATTTTCTGAAACATACGAGTATATCACTGTCTTCATTAAAAACCTGTTAAATCAATTTTTTATCGCGTTTCTGCACTCTTTCAGAAGACAATTCGCCAATAATAACAATCAAACTATACAAAACATCAACCGAAAATGGGTAAAATGGTATCCGTATGTGGGAAAAGCTTAGATGTGTACCAGTACTACTTTAATCTGTGAAGTAATTACCAACAGGAAGGTAATCAGTCTACAAGTTATGTCGCTAACTACAAAATGTGATAAACTTAGGAATAATAATGCGGTCACCACACTTTCCTACTTAAAGGTTAATAATTGCGTACCGAGCTTGAGGATTTCATGGTTCGTGGTTGAAATTCAACATGCGCCAGATTTATGTTTACTCAGATTGTTTTTCTAAAGTAATTGAAGCCTTTGTTCTGTTAATCACATAACACTCAGAAACGTCGGTATGTGAACCCAACAATAACATTTAATGTGTAAAAGTATGCACATTAGTTTATAATTCGTACAAAATCGGAGTTACCATTTAAATCATGAAAGAGTCACTTGAGTTCAATTTATTTGTTTAATAAATGAAGACCACTATGTACTGGAATTTCTAATACTAGAATCCCTAGTTCTTTGACAACATAATAGGCACATGTTCAAAGCAATAAAGTGAACGAATTAGCACACGAATTTTATGTCTGTTTGCAATATTAACACCATTTGGGTATAGAGGGGAAGAAAAAATAGAGGGGAAGGGTCTTCGTTTCTAATGAGGAGCTAAAGAGCCGAATGCCGAATTCAAATATCTCCAAAAATACAATCTTGAAGAGTGTTCTGAAAGGTGGTGGATGTTGGATAAATTCAAGATTGATAGAGATTTAAGACATTCAGTTAAAAAGGTTTTTTTTTTCTACCAACTTGGCAAAGTTTTGTAAGTTCCCTCGTATCTGTCTATCTATCTATTAACCAAGCCGATGACCAACCAAGAGCATAGTAACTAGCAATATCACGCAACGTACTTACTGTGCTTTTGTTTAGCTTTTGGCTTTTAAGAGTGTCACTGTGTTCATAAAAATAACCAAATTTATGACTTGCAACAAGAAAATTTGTATAATGTAAAAATAACGCATTAAATGAAAATTCATACCTAACCGCTATTTTATAAAAATGACTCTTACTATGTTTTTGCCTTGGGCAGCTGAACCATTTCACATGAACATATTGGATCGCCACTATTTTAAGCGTACCCACCCAACCTAATTAGACTCTTTACTTGAAATGGTTTGTGTGTTTTAAAGAGCTTTTGGTGGAATCACCAGCTATGTACCGGAACCATTGATTCTTTTTTCGCTAGTGAGTATGAAATATCTCTTTTCAGAGACACTACGTTCTTGTTAAGTTAAAATTATATCTAATTTACATGTGTCTTGTCCTGAATGCAAATCTCCACTTACAGTGAATTCAAGTTCATACAGATTACTTTGACTCACAAGATGGGAAATACTACATTTGCATTTCATTTTATGTTACATCACAGTAAGACAGTGAACTTCTTTCACTCTCCAATGCACGATCGCCTCGGTTTCAGTAAAGCCAGCACAAAGTGAAAGCGAAAGTTGTCTTGACCAACGTAACTGACGGGTCGACTGGGTACCTACTACCACGTATTCTGTAACTGCAGATATCTAAAAGCAAAAAGTCTCGCTTCTTTACCACATCATAAGATTCCGTATTTATGTTAATAATATGCAACATTTCCTGGAATTACCAATCACTCATTTATATAACCCAAACGACAAGGCAACCCAACAACAAGTTCAACAGTCTTTCAATGAATTTGTATCTGATATAGCCCGCTTCATACATTAAATTGGGACATGGAAAATACTCCCTGCATTCAAAACCATAAGACGAAACCAAAAATACGTTTCCATTATAAATTAACTGCTGGAAGCAAATCATTTCTCTGAGTCATGTAACACATATCGTCACAATTTTGCAACCAACAGTCCGAAAAGAAAAAACAAAAAAAATCACAACTCACTTTTGACGAAATTTCGTTGCACTTACGAAACACAGCAAATAATATTTCGTAATCGGTTGGCTGATCGATATTACACCGGAGCGCGAATCCAACCGCGTTGTTAATGTAAAGAAGAATCACGACAAACTGAAGTTTTTAAAGTTGTTGAAAATTTATTTAAAAATATTTCCCACCACCGAGCTCTTGGTCGGGCTTACACACGTAGAAACGCGCAACGATTATACGAACGGGCAATACAAAGTGCTCAATCTAAATTCGTATACTGTTCCACTATACGCGTACGTCTACACTTCTTGCAGGTATTTTAACAATAAACTCCTAATGGGCTTTGTACGTCACTGGTATTAATCTTTCATAATGTAAATTTCGACAATCCGTCGGGCACTGTGCTGAGTGGGTTTATCGATTTGGATGAAAGTGTATCTGGCCGCAATTACACCAATGCATGTGGGACTGGCTGTAGCTAACTCAACTTCAAATGAGTTTCACTCACCTGCACACATGGGCTTAGGAGCTCGCATTAATGTTAGTGACTTATACCGTCGCAGCCAGAGCCAGCATAGAGCTGAGCTTAGCAGACAAAGGTGTAGATGCATATGTACTTGAGCTCATATTTGGAAGCCGGTGCTCAAATTATCCAACTACATAGCAGGAGTCAGAGAGATAAATTTCATATCGTTTATTGCTTCGATGTTCATGTAGATAAATAGAAAAGAGTTTTACGGCAGAGTGGAGATGTTTTATTGGAGGATATTTGGTAATGGCCATTTTGATTATTACGAATTTCCGTCGTGATAACGGAGCAATTATAATAATTACATTGTCTACTGAACGATGAAAATAAATGGCACATAAAAATGTGGAGCTTAATTGAGCTACGAGTACCATTTAAATACCCCATCTAAGGTAATCATGCCAAAAATTGGAAATGAACAAATCTACATTTAAGGGAGGATCTTTCGAACTCGATGTGTGCTGGACATGGGTTGAGACAATGCACATAAGATCTATATATCACAAGACAAGGAAGTATCTTAGTAGATCTACATCTACCGTAGCAGCAAAACAGTCGATTACGCAGTGGGTTCAACAAAGTAGTATATTCGCGTCTTATTACTAAAGCCGTACTAGAAAGTCCCATAAAACGAAAGAAAACCTGTTAGACTCGTGTGCATAGATAGATTGTATTATATTTATTTTTCTTAAATTTAATTTAGTTCGTAGACATCTTATGTCTTTGGCTCTTGAAATGAAGATAGGCTCATCACAAGCACTAAAACACAAAGCGTTCCATTAAACTTAAGACCACAGATAGAAAAGCACCTAGTCAGATTTCTGCGTAGGTAGGTAGGTGTGATGATTCTACTTGGAAAAGAAGAACCTAATTAGCACTAGGTGCCGTTTTGATACTACAAACTTATGTAACATGGAGGAGATTTCTGCGCACTCATAATGAAGCGCAAAATCTCGACCAAGGTAAGAGATTGGATTGAACCCATTCCCATGACTTCGAGACCCAGAATGCGCAGTCTTGGTCTTGCAAAAGCAGGACATTGACAGAGAAAGTTCTCTGTTGTATCATCATCTTCGAGGCAAGACTTCCACGTAGGGTCTGCAATGATTCCCGTGTTGGTTATTTGATGACTACATGCAATGTTTCCTGTAATTAGCCCAACCATAGATATGCAGTCCTTCCTAGTCAGGTTGAGAAGGAATTTTGCAGTGCTTCTACCATGCCCTTCACAAATTAATTGGTGGTTCTGCAAGAATATAAGCTCGACTATCTCTCATTATGTTTGGGATGTATTCCCACACTACAATCCATGGCTGAGTATGTCCTGGCGATACTGCTTAGCCACTGTAGAATATTCCTTCCAGGTCGTTGTTCTATTCTGTGAATATTTTAGTCACAGAGTTAAAAAAAAGTATTCCAAAATAGTTTGCAGAATTCTTTTCGTCGCCTTTTTTAAGCTGGGAAAACTTCATACTTCACGCCTCACCAACGGCTCGCTGCTCACTTTTGTCTAATAAAAACCTTGAACGTTGGGAAACTATTTAAAAACGGCTCTGGCTCTGGCGGCAGCTCGCGAGACGTATGTGAATGTTGGCGATGTGAGATACGTAGTAATTTGTCGGAATAGGTTGGAATGTTTTGTGTTAAATGACTTTTTTTTTGTAAGATGTAAACTATATAAAAGTAGTAAGAGTGATAGTGTGATCGCAGTAAGATTCTAAATAGATCGTGATATTTAAAAAAATAAAGTAAAAAAATGGATTCGGAAGATTTTCCGTCAGAAGGCTACGATCCTGATCTAATTTTCTCATCGGAAACGATAAAAAATTGGAAAAGACGATACCCAGCCACGGATAAAGTAGCAGCCGCGGAGAAAAAGCAACTTATTTATGGAACAACCCCATCACTGCTATCAGTCCCAGGTCCCAGGAAATTTGCAGGTTCTTAGTTCAAAAAACGAGAGATGTACCTACTCTTATTTTGATAATGATAAATCAACAGAAATAAAGAGGCTGAAACCTGGGTCAGCAGATATACTAGACGATTCAACCAACAACCCAGAAACATCAGTGGAACTATTTTCGAACCTAAAGGCAACTGATATTTGCAGGAAGATTTTCAGTATCGTTAAACAGGTGTCTGTTATTAATTTTATATATAAAAGAGTATTATAAAGTAAGCATTATTTTGATGGACATTTTCGAATTTAAGATATTGATCGCTTAATTTCTATTGTACTTACTACTAAGTTACCCAATATAATTATATCGAGCAACTTATTTCTTTAAGCTTTAGTGACCCAAATATGAATCTCATATGTCCTAAGAATAAATAATATTTAAATTAAGAATGCCTGTTCTTCCCTTTAAAATTTAGCCGCGGCAAAATAATCTAAATATACGTATATACTCGTAGGGCTCTGGCTTCTTTAAAACGATCGGTTTCTCCAAAAGTACCATACATTTTATCATATCAATATTTTCATTGCTGTGGTCCACTATACGAATCGTGCTTGTTTGCCCGTCTATCAACTTCATAGCTTTAAGAATTTAGATCCATTAAAATAATTTGCAGACCCGAAACTTCAAACTTTGAGTACACAGTTTTAAGGTAAAAGATCTTCTTATCTTATTCCGCGACAAAGAGTGCTTATTTTTAAAACTTGAGTAATAAATATATGATTTATCATTACATTTAAACTAAATTTAATATAGGATATAAACATACTATAGAAGTATTGATTGATAAATAAAAGACGTAAATAAATAAATTAAATCTCAGTATCATAAAAACAAAAGAGCCTATATATCTTTATAACAAAATAAAGTTTCCGTCATCGAACAGATCTGCTTGCTTAATTCTCCCGCGCTTCTCTTGCCTAACATCCGAGAAACAATTTTTCGTTGCTACTGTCCGCCTTTGGAATTCACTTCCGCGTAACCTTAGAGAACTGAATGACATATGACGATTTAAGGGCGAGCTACGACTTTTTCTAACAAATCAAAGCAACTAGACTTCGACTTTCCCCCTTCAATATTTTCTTCTTTTTCGAGACCCTCTGAACTGCGCCAACTACAGAGGTATAAGTCTCCTCAACATCGCATATAAGATCCCGTCTGCCATACTATGTGAACGCCTAAATCCGATCGTCAACAACCTGATAGTTCCTTTTCAGTGCGGTTTCAGGCCGGGAAAGTCCACAATTGACCAAATATTCACACTACGGCAGATTTTGGAAAAGACCCATGAATATAAAATCGATACGCACCACATCTTCATCGAATTCAAAGTTGCCTATGATAGCGTATATAGAGACAAGTTATACAGAGCCATGTCCAGTCTTGGCATACCTGCCTTGCTGTCAATGGGGCATTTACGAGTATTGAAATCGAGGCAGCAAAGATGGGTCCAGCGGTCAATGAAAGCAAGACAGAATATATGCTGTCTACAAAAAGGGACACCCAACATCGGCGTCTTGGACAGAACGCCACAATAGACAGATATAATTTTGAGGTAGTAAAGGATTTTGTTTACCTAGGCTCTATGGTGAACTCCGCAAATGACATCAGTAGGGAGATCAGACGAAGAATTACTCTTGCCAATCGTTGTTTCTATGGGCTAAAACGGCAATTGAGTAGCAAAGCCCTATCTCGAACTACTAAGGTAACTCTTTTAAGACACTAATCATCCCAGTCCTGCTGTATGGCGCAGAGGCATGGGCTTTGACAAAACCGGATGAGGATGCCCTTGGTTATTTCGAGAGAAAAGTTCTTAGAACGATCTTTGGTCCCGTCTGCATAGATGGTGAATGGAGGAGAAGGTACAATGCCGAACTATACGGCCGGGCCTATATAAGGACATTGACTTGGCCAGAAGAGTTCACATACAGCGACTAAGATGGCTAAGTCATTTAATGCCCAACGTTCCCGCCAAGAAAGTCTTCGAATCCACCTCGGATGGACAGCGCAGTAGAAGACGACCTCGCGGCAGGTGGCGCAAACAAGTGGAGGGGGACCTCAACCAAGTTGGCGTGCACAACTGGAGACAGCTGGCTCTTAACCGTGATGGCTGGAGAGGTTTGTTGGTTGAGGGCCAGGTCCACCCCGGACTGTAGCGCCATATAACTAAGTAAGTAAGCCGTTTCCAAAGTTCTTTACAGCACGATGTCAACACAAGAGAACAGGCCTAGCGTATGCTACATGTAGAAACCTCAAATCTATAATGTGTACGGAAAACTTCATATAGGCATATGTATAGTACCAATCCTTCTGAACGAGATACCCAGAAGTCTTATCAACATCCGAAGTCAACAAAGGGAACATTTCTTAATAAAACAACATTTTCTGTCGTCAAACTAATAATTTGTTTTTTTTTTCTATTTCTAACCATTAATAATTACTCAAAATCTATAAAAAAAAACATAAAAAAAAAAAAACAATATTTCTTTACTATTTAAAAAAGCTCAATTTTGTTCTTAACGTTCCATCAGAATAACTTCCTGCAGATAAGCCTTAAGCTTTGCGGGAAAACTATGTAATAATTGCAAATATTTTTAAATATGAGTAAAAGTTAAATTGAATTGAAAAAAAAAAAAAAACAATGGGACATTGGAGAGCATGGCTGAATTCCAGAACGCAGTACTGCGAAATCAAACGTTTCCAAAAGTCAATAGGTTACGGTGATGCGATGTATAACGATTCAAAACGCTTTGTGAATATATCTACTGCGCAAACAAAGCAAACAGCGCATCGTGAACTGATGTGATGCAAATGTCATATGACATTTTATTGTTTTTTATTTCGCCAAAATGGAAGTGTCCTCTCCAGATTCGTAAGAAATTATTGTTTTAAATTATTTACTACATATTACATTTTGTAAAATTTACTAAAAGCAACCAGTAATTTTTTTTTTTTTTTTTTAATTCAGATCGTTCCAAAACATCAAAGATTTCAACGCTTCGTCAAAGCATCGCATAACGAAAGCATCATAACATCGCATCACAACGGCAGCGATACATTCATGATGCGCATTATTTTGATGTTTTGGAATTCAGCGATAAGCTGTCAGTGGAAACTTTTAGTATATAAGACTACTGTTTTTCGTAAAATAAAATATAGCTAAAATCTACTAGAAACTAAATAATTACCAAGCTTTTGTTATTTATTATTTTCTAAATCTGCATTTTAATTTTTTCGTGCTGGTAACACAACATAAGTAATACCGTTTGTTGTCTATGATCATTTGAAAGTTCCCAGGTTCAGGTGCAGACGGAATTTTGAAGAAAAATCTGTAAGTGTAAAAGTGGTTTTCAACTTTTCAGAGTGTGATATAGTCGTTGCCTGGTAAGTAAATTATTATTGTATACAGTTATGGAATCAATATTCAAGTCGTGTACATGTCGTCATTGCAAACACAAAGGGACATAGGTGTCCCTGTGGCCGGTGAGAGATACTATTTATGAAGAATACTTTACTTATTACTACTAAGGATTTTATGAAATACCTTCATTTTTTTTTGTACATATTGTTGCAGATTGTGTTTATAAAAGGACGTGGAGTCCTGGGTGATAATAGTGACGGTGAAGATAATTTACAGCTTGACGAAGAAGACCAAAGGCTTCTGACACAGGACGATGACGAAGGGGTTCTTGATGTTGAGATTGAAGATACGACACTTGAATTTTAGAAATCAACAAGACCATCGCCTGAACCTTCAGCATCTACAGCAGAACCCATCGCCGATCAAGCCGCCGGTAATACAATAATAATCAATTGGTATTCAAGTGGAGCCAGAGAGGGCTTTAAAATTCTTGATGCCGTCAATATTATCAAGAAGGAGAAGCAACAGTCGGAGGGAGATCATGAAAAATTGGTAAGGCGTGGACTTCCACTATTCATGCTTAGTTTCGATAAAGATGAAAATAAAGATGCTATATATGGTATTAAGACTATTCTAAACATCGTGGTCAAAATCGAACCCATGCGTAAGACCTCCAGATCGATCCCGCAGTGTAAGCGCTGTCAAGGCTTCAATCACACGCAGACTTACTGCCAGAAAGAGCCGCGATGCGTCAAATGCGCAGGTAAACATCTCTCGGAAGAGTGTCACCTAAACAAGCAAACCCCAGCCACTTGTATAAATTGCAAAGGAAAACATCCTGCGAACTATCGAGGTTGCGAAGTGGCGAAAGAGCTTCAAAAACGCCGCGATACGCTAAAAAATTCGATGCGTCCGAATATGAAACCAATCAAGAACAGACCCAAAATAGCTACGAAAAAAGCAGCGAAAGATAGAAAGTCCGTCAATATTAACTTAAGATCGGTTAATGATAAAAAATCCGAAAGTAATAGAGATAAGGTAACAGAAGCAAAATCTCCGAATATTGGCGTGCAGTCTTATGCTCAAGCGGCGAAGACAGTTAAGGGTACGTACACGACCGACAACTCACGGGAGATCAAAGCAAGAAACCGTCCAAACTTTAATGTAAAAACTCCTTCTCAAGTTGCGACATTGAAAAATAGTGATAGAGGTAGTTCAGAAGATCATGTATCCAATGTTTTTTCCCTAATTCTTGCGAAACTTGAAGAGCAATGCACAACAAATAAACTAATTTTCGAGAGACTAGTTGCACTAGAAAACAACATTCATAACACGCGCACTTTAACCAGAATATGAAAGAAACGCTTAAAATTCTTACTTGGAACGCTAACGGGCTCATACAAAGACTCGACGAGTTAGAAATATTTATGCGAGAGAAAGATATTGATATATGCTTGGTCTGTGAAACTCACCTGAAAAAGCAATCGAATATTAAGATAAGGGGATATAGCGGATATCACGCCTTTCACCCATCGGAAAGAGCCAGAGGCGGATCATCTTTGTTTATAAAAGAAAATATCGAACACTCAGCGGAAATAAAAATTGAATTAGAAGCAATGCAAGTAAGCACGGTACGCGTTAGAAATAGACATTTTGCCTTCAACATTTCGTCTATATATTGTCCACTGCGATGTAAACTTGAAGAAAGTGATTTCACAAACATCTTCAACTTCCTTAAACCAAATTTTATTATTGGTGGTGACTTCAACGCGAAACACCCATTCTGGGGCTCAAGATACGCCTCTCAGAAAGGTAGAAAGCTTTATAATGCGGGTATGCAATTCAGTTGTGATTTTTACTCGACGGGTAAACCAACATATTGGCCAACTGATAGAAATAAGATACCAGATCTGATTGATTTCTTTGTTGTTAAAGGAATATCTGGCAACTGTATAAAAGTTGAAGAAAGCTTTGATCTCTCCTCTGATCATTCTCCAATCATTATGACGATAAGCGAAGCTTTGATTAAAAAAGTAGGACCGGCCAGATTAACTGGCGCGAAAACTAATTGGGACGGCTTTAAAAAAGATATTGAAGCAAATATTGAGCTGAGCGTATCACTTAAAACGCCCTATGAACTTGAAGTTGAAGTAGATCGCTTCGTCGAAATCTTACAGGATGCCGCGTGGAAGAATACTCCCAAACTAAAGAGAACCCCGGCCAGTTACATTAAAATTTATCCGCAGGAAATAATAGAGATGATTAAGGAGAAGAGAAAAGCGCGTAAAAGATGGCAACAAACTCGGGCTCCGCAACATAAAGCACATCTTAACCGTTTGTGCAACTCACTAAAACGATCTATTAAAGACCTTAAGAATAATGAAATACAAACTTACCTAGAAAGCTTAACGGCAGAAAAAGATTCTAACTATTCGCTTTGGAAGGCTATAAAAGGTATTAAAAAACCTCAAATTCAAGCCGCGCCAATTAGGAAAAATCAAGACGAATGGGCCAGGCATGATAAAGAGAAAGCGCAAGTTTTCGCCGCCCACCTGGAAGAAACTTTCAAACCGTTTGATGGACAAGCACTTATTGAAAATATAAATACGTCGTATATAGACAATAGCGTGATAAGAAATGCAACGCTTACCGAACTTAAGGAAGAAATAAAGAAACTTAAACCTAAGAAAGCTCCTGGGTACGACCTAATTACGGGAGAGGTTCTTAAAGCACTACCAAGAAAAGCTCTAATTAAGCTTCTGTTCATTATAAACGCCGCGATTAGACTAGAATATGTTCCCAGTCAATGGAAAGTCGCCGAAGTCATAATGGTCCTTAAGCCTGGAAAACCGCCGAATGAAAAAACCTCTTATAGACCGATTTCGCTTCTTCCAATTATATCCAAAGTGTTCGAGAGAATATTGGTTAGGCGAATACAGCCGGTTATAGAAGAAGGGCATCTCATCCCTGATCATCAATTCGGATTTAGAAGTAAGCATTCTACAGTTGAACAAGTACATCGAATAACACATGTAATCGAAAAATCACTTGAAGAAAAAAAGATTTGTTCAAGCGTATTCCTTGACGTTTCTCAAGCCTTTGACAAGGTCTGGCACGAAGGCTTAAAGTTTAAATTACGACAAGTTCTGCCAGAGCACCTATATAATATTTTGAAGAACTACCTTACGAATAGGCTATTCCGCGTCAAATGTGGAAACGAATATTCAGATTTTAAGGAAATAATGGCTGGGGTGCCGCAAGGAAGCGTTCTTGGTCCAGTCTTATATCTATTATACACTCGTGATATACCGCAAGTAGAAGGCACTGAGCTAGCTACATTTGCCGACGACACTGCTGTCTTGACAGTAGGTAAAACGGTCGAAGATACTACAGAAAAACTGCAAGAAGCTTTGAATAGAGTAAATGAATGGACAAAGATTTGGCGAATCGCACTCAACGAGACCAAATCTGTTCATGTAAATTTTACTTATAAAAAAATAAATAATTTGCCGATCTTTTCAAACTCGGTTCAAATCCCGTTTGCAAACGAGGCTAAGTATCTTGGAATGACACTTGATACAAAGCTGAAATGGAAAACGCACGTTAAGAAAAAACGCAAAGAACTAGATAACAAATATCGAGAAATGTATTGGTTACTTGGAAAATATTCCAAGCTTAATATATATAACAAACTGCTTTTATATAAGCAAGTGCTAAAGCCTGTATGGACATATGGTATACAACTCTGGGGTTGTACCAAAATAAGTAATATTAAAATTTTACAAACTTTTGAAAACAAAGTGCTAAGAGGTATTGTAAATGCGCCATGGTATATCAGAAATAGCGATATCCACAGAGACCTTGGCATTAAAACAATCGAAGACGAAATTCAAACCTACGCGAGAAAGCATAGAAGTCGACTAGAAAGTCACGTAAATATTACAGTCCTCCAACTTTTGGAAGAAAGAAATTTACTGCGCCGTCTACAAAGAACCAAACCTTTAGACCTAGCGCGATAAGTAACCGCGTTTAGACTGCGGAGCTGGCAGGAACTTCTAATGGGAAGGTACCTGCAAAACGTCATTATTTCGCGAAACGAAAACTACTTGATAAGTCGAATACTTAGTTGTAGTAAAAATAAAAACAAGTCTGTTTTGAAGGGAGGTTTTTTAGTGGGTAAGAATCCCACACTACTATGAGCACGCGCTGTCGATCCTCATCGCTGTCGATCCTCATAGTGTCTTGTTGAAGATTTTCACCTACCCTCGGAAAAAAAAAAAAAAAAAAAAAAAAAAAAAAAATCCCAAATCCTTTTCGGAATGTGGAGTATGAATTCGGAAAGCTGCAAATCTGTCAAGAAGTTACCGCCGATATATTGATCCCTTTCAACAACTTCTGTTCAACAACTAATTTTGATGTTTTAATTCAAAATACAGTATCAGAGTCAGTACGATACGCTCATCAAAATGGGGGGAATTCATTATTGAAGTCGAGGAAATGAAATCATTTCTTGATATTATATATTATTATAATTTGGTTATGGACTATCATGTCTTGCACTCATTGAGAGATTACTGGTCTACAGAACCAGACATGACGGTACTTTTCATATCAAATGTTATGCCAAGCGCTCGATTCGAAGGAATACGCAGGAACCTACATTTGTGTAACAACGAAGAAGTATGAGACCCAAATAGCCCTAATCATGATAGAGCATACAAAATTCGGCCAGTAATGGTACATTTGAATACTTATTTTCAAAATGCCCTCAATAATACTAAAGAACAATCTATCGACGAGCAAATGATAAAATTCAAAGGGCATAATATTATGAAGCAATATATAGAAAAGAAGTCCGTCAAATGGGGCTTCAAATTATTATTATGGTGCAGATGTGATGCAGCGACAGGTTACCTGTTTGAATTTGATTTATATACAGGCAAACGAGCTTCTGGGACTCAGTTTGGATTAGGTGAATCTGTAGTACTTCAGCTTACGGAAAAGCTGGAGGCCTTGGGATGTGAATAATATTGACAACTTCTTCAATTCACCCTTGTTGTAACATAAACTGATTGATCAGAATACCAAGGTGTGTGAAACTGTTCGAACTAAGCGAAAACAAACAACACTGCACCAGTTGATAAAAAAATGAAGCGTGGAGATATTTACACCACAAGTTTCCAAGGCATAAGTTATGTGAAATGGATAGATAACAAAGCGGTACATTTGTTGACCAACTTTTTGTCGCCTATCGAAACGAACACCGTAAAACGCAGCAAAGCTGGTTCAGCAGACAAAATTGATGTGAAATGCCCTGGAATTGTATCACATTATAATAAAAATATGGAAGGAGTAGATCTTATGGATCAACGTAAGGTGTGCTATGAAGTAGATCGAGGGTCAAAAACAAAGTACTATCTTCGACTATTTTTTAACCTATTTGATATACCAGTGAATAACGCATATATTGTTAAACTTCATGATCAAAAACAAATGGAAGGACATAAATTGTTCAACTTGCAGTTCAGACAAGTCGTAGCTCGGAGTTTGATAAATGGTTTTACCGTCAGGCAAAGAGACGTTCCCGCTACAGAATCAAGTACAGTGCGCACATCAGTAAGACGACAATTACCTTCACATCCCATGGAAAAATCAAATATCAGGAAGAGGTGCGTAAACTGCGCCAAGAGCAAGAAAGAAAACCGGACAAACAACACTTGTGTAAGATGTAAAGTTCACCTTTGCTACACTAATGACAGGAATTGCTTCGCTGAGTACCATAACTAAATAAAGTAAAATAAAACTAAGACTACGTATAAATGCGCATTTTTTAAACAAAAATACTGTCAACATTGGTAAGCCTAAGTTGAGCAAAAAGTAACTCCAAACGATCATAGGGGACATTTGTCCCCAACATTTTTACAAAACCCACGGTATTTATTCCTATTGTCCTGTCGAAACCTACTTTCTAGACGCCCAGTGAATCATTTGAAACAGCTAAAGTGGTTGACTAAGCCTCCAAAGTCTTATGGTCGCGAAAGGGTTAAGAACATTTTTAATAGTGTAGACAAATTTCCAGGAACTTGTTCAATTAGAAAGAGAAAGTTTTCGCGCTTAATGCATGCATTTTGCGGCTCTGGATCGAGGCAATGCAAAGTTGTCCATTCGGTTTTTCTACGAGCTGAACATTGTTTACCCAGTCGGTCGGGTAATCGACCGGAGAAATTATTCCAGGTTGATTTAAGCCAACGCACAGACCCAATGGAATGCGTTTCTTATAGTGCAACGACTGCACAGCATCCTCTTTTAACCTAATTGAACAAAAAATAAAATAAAAAATAAAGTATTTGACATAACAGCTATTTAAGTGCCCGGGGCCTAGCTTCTTGCAACCACTCTTGTTGTGTGCGTTTTATTTTTCACACGAATGGAAAGGACCTACAGTTTAGTGCCATATCCGAAGGGCGATTTATTTTGAGAAGCTTCTAGTGATGTTTGTCAGTCGTTTGCGAGAGGTGGGAGCGTGAAAAAACTTGTTGGTGTTTTCTGGGATTCGAACTTATGCTTTGCTCACACTAAGCGCTAGT
Organism: Brachypalpus laphriformis; assembly: GCA_945910035.1. Lineage (NCBI taxonomy): Eukaryota > Metazoa > Arthropoda > Insecta > Diptera > Syrphidae > Brachypalpus > Brachypalpus laphriformis. Next base: position 109,751,920 of record OX246756.1, read on the forward strand.
GGGCAGAAATGGACACAAATCGAGAAGGAGTTGTTGGCAATTGTGTTTGCTTATGAACGTTTCCCTTACTTCCTTTACGGACGAGAGTTCATAGTTCAAAGTAACCACAAGTCACTGGAGATACTTGTCCAGCGTGACATTGACGACGTTACTCTTCGATTAAAACGGATGTTTATGCTGCTTCTTAAATATCCGAAGATGACGATAGCTTACACACCGGGCAAGGAAACACTTGTGGCTGACTGCCTTTCACGGGCACAATTGCCGGATCAATTGGAGAACGCTATTCTGATTAGAGTGATACACACAATCACTCGCTCGGTTTGTTTATCGAAAGATAATAACAATCTCTCCTTGCGTGCCCTTACGGATGACGAAAAGTACATGTGTATATAGGTTAGGTTAGGTTGATGATTTGAGCCAAAAGTTTCACAAATATTGTACAAAGATAGTTTGCATTTTGAGAATGGACTTCTGTTTAAGGATCACCGACTGGTAATTCCTTCGGAACTACATTCCATGATATGCAAGTGGTTACACGCACCACACCTAAGTATCGAAAAACGCTTGCACGCGCACGCTCGCATTACTTTTGGCCTGGTAAAAAAAAGAAAAAGGGAAATGCAGAAGTACTATTACGATCGGACGACGGCGAGATTCTTGCCAATGTTGAATGTGGTGTGATGTGGGTGATCAAGTTATTTTTAAATGAAATTACTTAACATTAAATAGTACGCATTTTGTAATTGGTTAATAGTTAACGTGTATTTCATACACGTTACAAAAACTGCCTACCAAAACATATTAAATGCGCCACGCGTACTCTAAATTTTCTTGGGTCAACGGAAGTTTTGCGTATTTTAAAGGAAAACCCTTCCAACTACGAAAAGCATAAGAATACAAGTACGATTTCTAGTGTGATGTAGGTTAGGTTAGGTTAGGTTGGCTGTCCACACGAGAGTGCAGACACACTTAGACCAGTGAAGGTCCTTTGTGATACCATGGATCAAACCATTAGGCCACAAAACCAACCGCAGCTTTTGACAAAGCGATGGATGCTCATGACATCCAGGGACGCCAGATCGCAGAGGTCGTCAAGGAAGGGGAACCCTAGATGGAGCATTCTTCTATGCGATAGGGCCGGACATGTGCATAGGAGGTGAAGGATGGTTTCCTCCTCCTCCTCGTCCCTACAGCTTCTGCAGAAGTCATTGGAGAAGAGGCCAAGTCTTTTGGCGTGTTGGCCTATAAGACAGTGTCCAGTGAGAACACCGACAACGCAGGTGATTTGTGTACGCTTTAACTTGATCAGATCGGCACTACGTTTTTGATCCAGCTTAGGCCAGATCTGTCTCGAAATGTGACACGTTGAGCCGTTTCCCCATCTGAGGTTGGTCGTGCTAATAGCGTTCAGCTTTAGTAGATACTTACATGTAGCGAGGGGCATACCCAGGGCTTGCCTTTCAGGCAAAATCCTTAGAGTGGTACCCTGTCTGGCGAGGTCGTCAGCCCTGCAGTTACCTGGAATGTAGTGTGATGTAAGTAGGTACTAAAGGCTTATAGGGAATAATCTCATAGTACTGACTTACTTTTAAGAGTCCTAAGCTAATAATGTCCTTTTCAATATCTCATTCTTTTATTATACAGTATGACATTAATTTTGAATTACAAAATATATTATTAGTTTAATAACTTTAATTTGAATTATTACGAAGTTTCTAGTTATACCCTATCCCATAGCCGATATTAAGTTTTTAACGTAGAGAAATGACGAAAGTAATATCCGATTTGATATAGGAAGCTTTCGGAGTGTGATAGGACAAGGTGAAGGAAGATAATATTCGAGCATTACAAAGTTATAGGTTAGTTATATTCTTGAATCTGTTTTCATTTAACCCAAAAAAGTCGTTTCGTATCTCGACGAGTGTAAACGTGGTTTTGTATTAGATAAGCTATTCAATTGTTCTTTATAAATTTCTTATACACACATATGATACCTACAGCTACCTGGTACAAACTACGTTAAAAGTCCTTAAAATTGGAATTATTATATTTTCTTTTTGTTGGAGCTATGGGGTTATTTGTTCAACAAATCTACGTAGTACCTACGGCCACTTACATTAAACTGATTTAATTGCAATACTTACTTACTTAGGTGGCGCTACAGTTCGGGGTGAACCTGGGCCTCAACCAACAAGCCTCTCCATTTAGCTCGGTCTTTAGCTAATTGCCTCCAGTTGCGCACTCCAAGTTGGTCGAGGTCCCCTTGAACTTGTGCGCGCCACCTTCGGCGATGATTCCCTCTACTACGTCGTCCCTCCGGGTTAGATTCGAAGACTCTGCGGGCCGGAGCGTTGGTGTCCATTCGCTCTACATGTCCTAGCCATCTCAGACGTCCAATACGCAGTTTTTTGACTAGGTCGATGTCGCTGTACAGCTCGTATAGTTCGTGATTGAATCTTCTCCTCCAAAACCCGTCAACACAAACGGGACCGAAAATCTTACGAAGAATTTTTCTCTCGAAGCGACCAAGGATATCTTCATCATCTTTTAATAAAGTCCATGTTTCAGCGCCGTAAAGCAGGACTGGGATGATCAAGGTCTTATATAGAGTCTCCTTAGTTGTTCGAGATAGGGCTTTACTGTTGAATTGCCTTATAAGCCCAAAAAAACAGCGATTGGCAAAAGTTATTCTTCGATTGATTTCTACGCTGATTTTGTTAGAAGAATTTATAGCAGAGCCAAGGTAGACAAAGTCCCTTACTACCTCGAAGTTATAGCTGCCCACGGTGACGTTTTGTCCAATTCGTCGGTGTTGGTTTTCCCTTCTAGTTGACAGCATATACTTGGTTTTGCCCTCGTTTATCGCCAAACCCATTTTGGCCGCTTCCGCCTCAATGCTTGCAAAAGCACCGGTGACAGCCCGCTGAGATCTTCCGATAATGTCTATATCGTCGGCGTATGCAAGCAGTTGTACAGACTTGTAATAGATTGTGCCTCCGGTGTTGGCTTGTGAGTTCCGCACAATCCGTTCAAGTACAATATTGAAGAAGTCACATGACAGCGCGTCACCTTGTCTAAAGCCTTTTTTGACAGCAAAGGTCTCGGTGAGGTCATTACCGACCTGGATGGTGCAGCGAGCGTTCTCCATCGTCAGCCTGCACAGACGGACAAGTTTGGCAGGGATGTCAAAACTAGACATGGCTCTATAAAGCTCTTCTCTATAGATGCTGTCATAGGCGGCCTTGAAATCGATAAAGAGATGATGAGTATCGATTTGGACTTCTTGGTTTTCCTCCAGGATCTGACGAAGTGCGAAAATTTTATCGATGGTGGACTTTCCTGGTCTGAAACCGCACTGATAGGGTCCAATCAGGCTGTTGATAAAAGGTTTCAGGCGTTCACACAATATCGCAGAAAAGATCTTGTATGCGATGTTGAGGAGACTGATGCCTCTATAATTGGCGCAGTTGAGGGGGTCTCCTTTCTTGTGGATCGGGCAAACGATGCTGAGATTCCATCAGGCATACACTCGTCTGACCAAATATTAGAAATGAGTTGGTGTATGCACTCTACCAATTCATCTCTAGCTGCCTTGAAAAGTTCGGCCGGTAAGCCGTCAGGTCCAGCAGCTTTGTTGGATTTTAGCTTGGATATTGCTATCCTCAATTCGTTTTGGTCAGGTGGACGGAAATTTTGACTATCATCGTCTATGTTGAATGGTTCATTCTGCCTGACAGCGGGATGTTGGTCTTCGTCGCCGTTATACAGTCTGCAGAAGTAGTTTTTCCATATTCTCAGCACCGACTGTGATTCTACTACGAGGTTTCCATTTTCATCTCTACAGGTTTCTGTACGGGTATTACTTCTCTGACACGTTCTATTTACCTTTTGGTAAAACTTCCGTACATTGTTCCTGGAGTATAGACTCTCGATATTCTCAAACGCGCTTCTCATGCTCTTTCTTCTTCTTTTGGAGAAGCCGATGTTCTTCCCGTCTCTTTTGCTCGTAGAGCTCACGAGCAGCTCTCGTTTTCCTTTGCAGCGCCGCTTTGTATGCCTCTTGTTTTGCTGCATGCACTCGCCGGCATTCTTCGTCAAACCAGGGGTTTTGCGGTGGTGGTCGAGCGAGGCCCAACACATCAGTCGCGGCGTTTCTGATAGCATGTTGGCAGCGTTGCCACTGGTCTTCGGTACTTGATGCTGGCGGCAAAGGGGTGATTGAGAGATTTCGGGATACGCGTTCAGCGAAGAGTCTGGCGGTCTCTTGCGATTGTAGCTTTTCGACGTTAAATTTTCTCACAGTAATTCTTCTTTGTTGCTCAGATTGGGATATCCGCATTCGTACCTTGGCTACAACAAGGTAATGATCCGAGTCTATGTTGGCCGCTCGGAAGGTCCGGACATCCAGAATACTGGAGGCATGCCTTGCGTCGATCGCAATATGATCAATTTGGTTGATCGTTACATGATCATTTGACCGCCATGTCTGCTTATGAATATCGAGATGAGGAAACCATGTGCTTGCTATGGTGACATTTCGCTCCACAGCGAAATCAATTAGCCTTAGTCCGTTATCAGACGTGGTGTCGTGTAGGCTATGCTTACCGACTGCCCTACCAAAGACGTCCTCCTTTCCTATTTTGGCGTTAAAATCGCCCAATACGATTTTAACGTCGTATTTAGGACATTGCTCGTATGTTTTGTCAAGGAGCTCGTAGAAACACTCTTTGGTGGCAGGGTCCTTTTCTTCTGTGGGGGCATGAACACATATTAGGCTTATGTTAGCGAATTTAGCCTTGATCCGGATAGTCATAATACGCTCGCTCACGTGTCGGAAGCTTAAGACTTCTTGCCTAAGTCTGCCGCGTATGACAAATCCGCATCCGAATAAGCGTTGCCTGTTGCCTCTGTAGCAATCACCGTAGTAGATGTCACAGTTTTTCATCCTCTTTTTGCCCGGCCCATCCCATCGCACTTCCTGGATGGCGGTAATATCTGCTTTATAGCAGTCTAGGGCCTCTACCAGTTGTTCGGCTGCACGTGGTCTGTAAAGGGACAGAACATTCCACGTACAGATCCGAAGGTCGTTGTCCTTATTTCGTTTGCTGGGGTCGTCATTAGTTGAGTCATCCTTATCCGAGTCTTTTGGTTGTTTCGGAAGCATAGGCTTTTTACGTGGTAGGGAAGTTACCCCGACGGCACAACCCCCAACCTGGAGGGCCAGTTCCTTAATTATTCCCCTAGGACGAGGGGCCGGGTACACCGGTGCCAGTAGTCCACTACGGGAGTATGAGCGCTGCCGTTGGCCCATTAAGGGCTCCTCCGCCACCATCTCTATTCCAATGTCCTGACCAACATTGGAAATTCCTTACCGACCTGTGATCCGAATACGTCGAAGCAGCTCGCGCAAGGTGTTCACTAAGTTCAACCTAACTGGAACTATAGACGCCACCGTTGACTCCGTCTAGGGAATTCGTCCGCTGCCGCCTGGAACAGGAAGAAGCGCTCTAGTGAGAAAAGCACTCTCCCCCCCTCTCTCATCTGCTGCCACCAAGAATCCGCCAAACGGGGTTGGTTACCCATTTCTTGGATTAAGGTACTAGGCACCCGGCTGTCACCGCGTGGAGGTTGAGAGTAGGAGTTGGTAGGCCTCAGCTGAGTGAAAACGCTTGTGTTTTCATATGATCGCATGCACTACCGTTTGACCAGTCATTTAATTGCAATAATTAATTTATTTATAAAAAATAATTCAAAAGTGCAGAAACTTGTGGTGCAAAGCAAACAGCCCAAAGAGTTCGGAGCAACTTATGGCTGTTTTGGGCTCAGAACTAAAGTATCCAGCTATTACAAGATGGAACTCGCTTTATGATTCCATTAAGGATATAATTGCTTATAAGGACAACATTAATATATTGTGCATCATACTGGAAGTGAGGAAATTCTTCGAAAGTGATATAGACTACCTTCATGATTATGTTCACTTGTTAAAACCAATTGCTGAAGGAAGTATATACGTAGTGTATGGCTACTTACATCGCACTTTGGGCACAGTCAGTGATAAATACAGGAAATTTCACCTCCATAATCCTCTTAAAACGATTTCCTCGGAAATAGTTAAATTGATAAAGGATGCTCTAGTAAAAGGATTTCAGCATCACTTCGATTTAACACCGGAAGACAATGATGCTATTGTTACATCTGTACTCTGTCCGTCTGTAAAGCTAAAATGGATATTGGTACTTAATCCTTGCTATTTTATGATTTGTCAAATTATATGAGTAAAAGTTAGGCTTTTAGCCAAAACATTTACAATATTGTGTAATTTAGATAACATTTATAACATTAAGTCCATTGGAGTTGTTCTTTGTAGTCTTCTCGGCTCAGCGGGTGTACTTAACATTTGTTGAATTTCCCTATTTTGGTGCTGACGAAGGCGTTGAAAATGTTTCGTTGCAATTTCTACTGTCTCTTGTTGTGCTGTTTTTAGATTCAGGTCTTTGTGAATGTCTACGTTTAGTACGTACCACGGCGCATTTAGTATGCAACGTAGTGCTTTGTTTTGGAATCTTTGTATGGAAACAATATTACTTTTTTTGTACAGCCCCGAAGTTAAATGCAGTACGTCCAAATTGGTTTGAGAACTTGAAGGTATAGCAGCAGTTTGTTGTGAACTGATAACTCTGACCTATTCCCAATTAATCAATACATTTTTCTAAATTTTAGGTTCAGCTCATCTCTTTTTTTCTTGACGTGTTCTTTCCATTTGAGTTTCGCAACTAGAGTCATACCAAGATGGCAGTATTAGCATACGGAACTCTATTTAAGTTAATGAATATGGGATTAAGATCAATTCTTAAGTTTGTGAAGTTTATATGACTCGATTTAGATTCATTGAGTTTGATCCTCCACTTTTTTGTCCACTCGACTATCTGATTTGTAGCTTCTTGGAGTTTTTCAGCTGCCTCTATGGAGCTTCTACCGATCGATAGGATTGCCGTGACGTCCGCAAAAGTAGCTATACTTGCTCCGGGAGGTGTTGGGAGATCGCTCTTATATAGCTAGTATAAAATTGGGCCCAAAATACTGCCTTGGGGAACCCCTGTTTTTATTTCACGTAATTGAGAATACTCGGTTTCATATTTTATACGAAATTGTCTCTCAGATAAATACGACTTGAGTATAAGATAGAATTGTGTTGGTAAGAGGCTTTGCAGTTTGCGTAAAAGCCCCTGGTGCTACACCTTGTCAAATGCCTGCGCAACATCCAGGAATATGACAGAGCAAATTTGTTTCTGTTGTAACGCAGTTTCTACCGTGTTTGTTATCCGTTGTAGCTGTTCGATAGTTGAGTGTTTGCTCCTAAATCCAAATTGATGTGGGGGGATCAGATTTCTTGCATCTATAATAGGTTGGAGTCTTATTAATAAGATTTTTTCAAATATTTTAGAGAGTGTAGGAAGTAGGGATATGGGTGGATATGATTTCTTGTCGTTTGGCGGTTTACCTGGTTTAGGAATCATGATAACTTCCGCTATCTTCCATTGCCTCGGTACAAAATGCAATCGTAGAGCTGCATTGAGTATATGAAGCAGTTTTTTTTATAGCTTTTTTAGGCAATTCCTTTATTATTTGACCTGTAATTAAATCATATCCTGGTGCTTTTCCTGCTTTGATGTCTTTTCTAATAATTTCTTTGAGCTCACTCAAGGCTACATGTTGTAGAGCTACCATATCGATCTTTTGGACAACTTCTGTATTTTCGTCTGCTGTTTGTCTGGGAAGAGGTAGAAATGTTTTTTCCAGGTGTTTCGCGAATAGTTCAGCCTTTTCAACAGCGCTTCTTGCCCGAGTGTTGTCTTCTTTTTTGATCGGTGGATTTTGAGCTATAGGTTGTTTGAGAGCTTTAGTTGCTTTCCATAAAGAATACTCAGTATGTTTTTCTACCATTAGGCTGCGGAGATATTTGCTAACACTTTCATTTTTAATTTCTTTTAACAAGGCTTTTAGGTCGTTGCAATACTTGTTGAGTACTTCTGTGTTTTGCGGTGACCGATGATTTTGCCATTTCTTCCTTGCTTTACGTTTCGCTTTTAAGAGTTCTTTAATTTCTGCTGGGTACGTGATATCATTTGTTATTTTAGTTCTGATCCCCTGGAGTGCTTTCCCATAGGTACTGCAAGTTGGATGTTTTTCACAAGCATATGTAGTTCATCTTCAATTGTGTCTGTATTGGTTATTGGGACTTCCGCGTTTATTTTCTCTTCCAGCAGGTGACGAAAGAAGTGCCGTCTCGCTGCGCAGTCTCGGTGTATCACTGTTGAGCTGATGGTCATGATTACTGGCGAATGGTGCGATGAAAGCCCTTCATAATTTCCAATGTTTATGTATTTGCCTGAAACATCTTTAGTTATGAAAAGGTCGATAATGTCGGGAATCTTATTCGGGTCTGTGCGCCAGTAAGTAGGTTGTTTCCCAGAGTGAAAGTCATATTTCATTTCTTTCCAGCTGATAACAACTCTCTGCCTTTAGCTGTCGTAAGCCTAGAAACCCAGTATGTACAATATTTTTGGGGTTAAAATCACCTCCTGCAATGAAGTTTTTACCAAGGGATTTGAGAAAGTCGGTATATTCTTCTTTTTTTCTGTTTTTGTAACGTGGTGGACAATAAACTGCTGTTATATTGCATTTACAATTGTGCTGTAGTTCAATACATATAGATATTGCTTGCATGTGCGCTTCTTCAATTTTACTAAATTCGTAGTGTTTGATATTATCTTTTACTATGATCGAAGAGCCACCTCTTGCTTTGTGATCAAGGTGAATAACATGGTAGCAACGGAACCCTTGCAATTTGAGATATGAGCTTTTGGTGAAGTGACTTTCTACAATCATGAGAACACCGGTGTCATAGAAGAAAGATCAAACATGCACGTGTCAAAAAATAAACACCTGGACCGAGCAGAAATGTTCGGGTCAGAGCTATACGGATTCCGGGGGCTATAATGACGGAAAGGTAACAGAAATAAGTAAATTGGTGAAAAGTATAATGCAGGCTGAGTGCAACGTCACCTCAACATTATCATTATATCTTTCCAGATGAGTCTTTGCAAACATGCAGTACTACAAATCACTCGGCTGAGAATGAGCACTTTGCATATCTCGCCAATCCATCCACCTTCACTGAGATGCTCACTCAATATCCGTTGAATAAAACAGCATATTTGAGGTACAATACACTTTTACCATCGTCAGCTGCTGTGGAGCGTTTATTTTCATTTGTTGGTTTTATGAATAATACCACAACGTAGATCTCTTTCAGACAGCAGGATCCTGTGAACTAACGGTATCACCATTTTCCGATGTCGCAGCTTTTTGATATTTGATATTTGATATTTATTTGATATTTATTGATTAATTTAACAAACATTTACAAAGACTACAATGAAGTATCTTTAATGACGTAAATGTGATCTTGGTAATTAATTGTATAAGAATTTAACTTAATATAACTATATAATTTATTTATGAAGTACATTTAATTTAACATTGAATTTATACATATTATGACAAAGAAAAAGAGAGAAAAGAAAAGTGAATGAATGAACAAATTGGTCAACAGTATTTAACATTAAAATTAAAAATAATAGATCAAACATTTAAGAGCCCTAACACCTATAATTGCCAGCCAGGTAAGAAAAAAGAGAAGCACTAAAACGATCTACAAAACAGAGTCTTCGTATGCCAAGAGGGAGAGAATTCCATAATCGAATAGCATGAACACAAAACTGACGCTCGGTTGTGATGCATGTAGCACGCGGAGGGATTATCGTTAGAGTACGAGATGAATTAGGAAAAGTTAGTTTATCATACAAGTATTCTGGTTTTCGGGAAATTATAACTTTATGCAAATATTTTATCAAACAATAATCTAAGTATTTATCCAGTGTTAAACCAAGAACACTGTTTTTATATGGAGAGATATGATCCTGGCGCTTTAAACCATACACATAACGAGTAACATGATTAAAGACAACATTAAGTTTTCTTCTAGATTCCACACTACAATACATTGACACTTCAGACCCAAATGATAAAATTGGAACAATAAGAGACTTAACTAACATTAATCTTGTTTTGACAGGGGTATAATATTGTGACATAAACAGGTTACGAAGACATCCATATATTTTTCCTATAACGATACGAGTATGAAGATCCCATCTTAAGTTAGTGTCAAACCAAATGCCAAGGTTTTTAACCCTTTCAACAAATTCTATTTGTTCGTCCCCGAGATATATCTTAGAGAACCCACTCGGGTCTACACCATTTTTAGATATAAGCATGGATTTCGATTTTTTAGGGTTCAAACATAGATCATTTCTTCTTGACCACTGAAAGATACTTTTAAGGTCATTATTGAATTTAAAAATGGCATCTTCAATTAGTCCTAATCTACAACTAAAGTACAACTGAACATCGTCGGCATACATATGAACAGAAGAATAGGTAATGCTTTCAGGGAGGTCATTTATGAACATTGAGAATAAAAGGGGGCCCAATATTCATCCTTGTGGGACACCCATAAACGAACAATTGAAATTTGACATAGTATTACCCACCACGACTGCTTGATTTCTACCAGACAGGTAGGAGTCTATCAATGAAGCTGCTGAAGATGAAAAATTAAATTGCGTGATGAGTTTATATACAAGTTTTGAATGATTTACTGTATCAAAGGCTTTAGAGAAATCTAGTAGTGCTAGTAGCGAAACAAGGTCTTTTTCCATTGATATTCTTAAATCATCCGCTACTTTTAACAGCGCAGAGGTGCAGCTGTGATGCTTACGAAAACCTGATTGGTGTTTGCAAAGTAAGTCATTGTGTTGCAGATGGGATGATATTTGTTTATGAACAATTTTCTCAAAAACTTTGGACAGAAAAGGTAATATTGAAATAGGACGAAATTCAGAGGGTGTTTGTGGATTTCCTTTGTTTTTTGGAATAGGTATTATCTTGGCAGTTTTCCAAGCACTAGGAAAACATGATGTCATCAAAACCGTGTTAAATATATGGGTCAAAACTGGAAGGATAAAAGGTAGGATCATTTTAATAAATATGGGATGAATTCCATCAAGACCTGAGGACTTAGATTTAATACTTAACACTGCCTTAACAACTTCAGTCTGCTCCACCCGATGAAATTCAAAGCCATCCTCAGTAGTGAACGTATTCGAAGGGCACAAATTAAGTGATGGCGTCACAGGGGCTTGCACAAATTTGTTGTTAAGATTATTTAAATCTATTCCACAGAAATCGAACTCATCTTGACTTCCAATTCCGATACCTCGAATATTTTTCCATAGTGTTTTAGATGGTAAATTTCTATTAAGGTGCTTCGAATAAAAACCACGCTTAGCCTTTCGTATTTTAAAATTTACCACATTCCTTAACACCCGAAAATCATTATAGAGCTCTGGCAACCTAAATCGTTTCCATCTCCTAAATGCCAAGTCCCGTTTGTTTTTGAGTTCCATAATCTCAGGAGTAAACCAGGATATGACCGAGTTTTTAATAGTTTTGGTTTTAATTGGAACGTGTGTATTAAACAAGCTAAGAATTACATCATTAAACATATCGATTAGTTCGTTAGATGACGGATAACTATAAAAGATTTGCCAATTCACTCTTTCTAAGTCAGCTCGAAGTAGATTATCATTAATGGATTTGAAATTTCTATATGTGATAGATCGCGGGGTCTTGGAGAGCGAAATATTAAAACTTGCAAATATTAAATCATGCTTAGAAAACATTGGGGCCGAAGCTTGATTAAAGTAAACGTCGTCAGCATTCGAAAAAAATAAATCTATTAATGTACTGCTGGTGTTAGTAAAATGAGTGGGAATTGAGGAGTTTACTAGATTTAGACTAAGGCATTTCATGTTGTTCAGAAATGAAGCGGTGTTTTCCTTATTTAAAACGTTGCAATTAAAATCACCGCAGATAATTACATTCGAATAGAAAGTTGAGATATTTTCAAGCAGCGAGTAAAAGGGAGATATGTCTATTTGGCTATTTGGCCGGTAATATACCCCCAGAAGAGTTTTTCTTTTATCACCCACAATTTCGACAAAGCAATACTGCGTTACGCTATCAGGAGGGGACGATAAAACATGTTTACATTTAATACTTGAACGAACATATATTGCGGTACCAGAACCAATCTTATAATACCTGTCCCCACGAAATAACCTAAATCCACTTATATCATAGACAACATTCTGAACATTCGGTTTAAACCAGGTTTCAGAGACACACACTACATCTACATCAGAATCAACAAACAATTTTCTAAATTCATCTATTTTACAGAGTAGGCTCTGTGCATTAATATGGCATACACGCAATCCATCACGTTGTTTACAAAAAATTTTAATTAAGACACGCAGATTTGTGTTCAAACCATTGCTATCGAAAGCGCTTTGACTCATAAGAGCAAAACAATGTAGCAAAAAATTAAGGCATCCCCTAAAGCAAACGACTCTGTCTGATTCAAAACGTAAAACAATCTAATTAAAACCTGGCAAGCAACGAGAATAGGCAAAAGGGAACTGTACAGCAAAATGATCACATATTCAAAATTAGAAATTATGTTGAAGAAGATAATAATATAATAAACATAAATATAATAAATAATTTCAATAATTGTATGTGCATTATAATGGAACAATCTTAAAGTGTCCAACAGCTTACGTTGATAAAAAATTGTTGTCATCATTTGGTCTTCTTGCAGTTGCAACTAGCTGGTCCAAGTCAGTGGAGTGATCAGTTCGAAAAGCTTTTCCCTTTGGTGTCAATCGCACATACACACATCCATTGCGAGTAAACACAGAAGAAAGTTTATTTGGGTATTTTCTCTTCAGCTTTACCCCGAGTCCTTACGCTAAGGCTTGAACGCTTCTCTGTTACTGGTTTTGCTTTAACTAATCGTGAGTTATCGGTTACCTTCGTTAAACGGCCTACAGCCAATCAACTTGGTTGTAAACCAAGTTATCAAAATTCCATGTTGACGTCGATGTTGGTCGTCTGTATAGTTTTACAACTTAAAATCTGTGTTGGTCAAACGGTTGAAGTAAAATAAATAATCAAAGTGATGTGATATTTGATGTTGACAACCAGGATGATGGCCTATAGGCGGCCTTAGATTATACAGTATATGATTTAAAAAACCATTTTTTGTTTAGTATAAGACGAGTTCGAGCGAGATAGACGTGTGAAAATAAATCTATTTTGCATTAACTTCTCTGCGAAGACCTAAGAAAAGAACTAAATGTACTTAAGGCAGAAAATAAAGCCTTTAAGGATATAGCGAAACCTTGTAATGAGTCTGCTGCGAGCTCAAACGTCCCCGATAACAGTGATTATCAAACGGATGAAGAAGAACTAAGTCGGGAATCCAACTGGATTCTAAAAAAACGACCAGCGCGGGCTTCCTCTTTTTATGCTAACCTTTGATAAAGCTGAGAGTTTAGATAAGATTTACGAAATAAGAACAATTCTGAATGTCGTAGTCAAAATCGAACCCATGCGCAAGAATACAAGGTTGATACCTCAGTGCAAACGATGCCAAGGATTCAATCATACGCAAACGTATTGCCGAAAAGAACAGCGATTTGTGAAATGCGCCGGAAATCACCCCTCCCAAGTTTGTGGAGTAAACAAACAAACTTCTGCAACATGTGCTAATTGTAAGGGAAAGCATACGGCAAATTATAGAGGCTGTGAATTAGCTAAGGAGTTGCAAAAACGGAGAAATGCGCTCCTTAAGCCAATTAATATAAATTCAAAACTGCAAATTAAGCCAAAGCGTAAGATCCAGAAGAAAACAAATAAACTGAAACTACCGTGTTCAGAGCGTAAAACGGCCAGGGAAAAATTGACAACAGAGATGTCCTCGGCCTCTGTTCTTAAAAGAAACGGTAGTGAAAAGTTAACATTGGAAAAGCCACCGGATAATGAATGACCCTCGGACAGCAGGAGTGCAAACTCGCGCTCAGGCCGCGTCATCCGAAAAACCAAAGAGCGTTGAAATTTCGACGGACCCTGTCTCTCATCTTTTCTTAGTTATTCTCGACAAATTTGAAGAACAATGCAAAATGAATAAAATTATTCTCGATAGGCTGCTTAAGCTTGAAAATAATTGATGGAAAACGCGTAATTTAACTAGAATATGAATGACAAACGAATGTTAAAAATATGTACTTGGAATACAAACGAACTTTTGCAAAAACTTGACGAACTATTTTATTTTATTTATTTATTTATTTTTCATTTCAAAAAAAGAACTTTAACAATACTATTGACCTGCGAAGCCGCATGGCTTATCTGCAGGAGATTGAGTACATATTTGTTTTTTAAATCATCAAAGTGAATGAATTTACATGTAAGGTTAATATAAGAAAAAAGTGTTTTGTTTTCGTGTTAATTTTAGAAAAAACTGAGCAAAATTGCAATATTTGATCTTTAGTGTAGATAAATTTATATTTTAATGAAATTGAATTGAATTAACTATTTGTTTTAATATATGAAATTTAGGTTATAGATTCTAGAAAATATTGTTTTATTTTACGTTTTCTAACATTTGTTTGGTTTATGTTGCGAAGATGTTGAGGAAGATTATTGAGTACATTTGGCACTATGTAATTCAATCTTCTTCTACCGTACTTATTTATGATCGCTGGAAGTTGAAGTAGACCCTCAGCTCGTCTCCTTGTATTCACCTGGTGAGTAATTGGCGTTCGGAAACTTGGATCATCGTAGTACTCCAGAGCTGCACTCAACTCAAAGATCTGCCTTACTCGAAGAATGCGTACGATGTTAGTTGTTATGGCGCCTTTCGACATCAACTTTAACGCCCTGTCTTGGATCTGTTGTAGCTTTTCGATATGCGTTTGCGCTGCACCTCCCCATGCTAATATGCCATACCGCAGTTTAGACTCTATAAGAGCATAGTAGACTTGCTTTTGTATAGACGTCGTGGATTTGTACTGTAGGCAGGCCAGCGCAAACAGCGACCCTTTTAATTTGTTTCGCAGATCGCTGACGTGAGCCTCCCAAAGGAAATGACAGTCAATTGTGATGCCTAGATACTTGTTCGTGTCAACCATTTGGATATCCTCACAACTGGACGCATTCGCACATCTGTAGCTCTTCAGCAAAACTTGCGACGCTGGAAAATTTGGGCTACGGATGTGCATGAGCTTTGTTTTTATGGCATTGATAACTAGCCCATTGGCGTGGCACCATTTTCCAGCTTCATCTAGTTCGGCTTGCATTATCCTTGCTGCTTCTTCTGGGGATTGATGACACACAACAATTGCCGTGTCATCTGCGTAAGCGAACGGGAAACTCTTTCTGAAACATTTCAGCAATTCATTAGTGTACAAGATGAAAAGTAGAGGACCCAACTTGCTACCTTGTGGAACGCCATACTGCACTCTATGACCCCTGCTGCAACAATCTTTGACTCTCACCCTAAATTTCCTGTCTGCCAAATAGTCTGCTATCCAGTATGCCAGCCTTCCCCTAATTCCAACTCTTTCGTCGAGGGTATCAAATGCTTTGCTGAAGTCTAAAAACAGAACTAGGGTGTGGTGACATTGGCTGAGGCTGGTGTTGATGACATTCGCAAAATCGCCAAGGAGCTGGTTAGTATTTCTGCCCTTTTGGAAGCCATACTGATGTTTATTTATTAGATCGTGTTTGTGGATGAAGTCCCATATTCGATTTGACACGATCTGTTCCATGATCTTATCGATAGCTGGCAAGATAGCAATCGGACGATAGTTCTCCGACTGTTTTTTGCTACCTCCCTTGTGTATCGGTCGAACAATTACTTCCTTCAGTTTCTCTGGTACAATCGAAGTGTCAAAGCTTAGATTTATAAGTTTCGCTATTATTGGAGCAGAGATATCAACGTTTGATCTTAAATCTATGGCTCTAATGCCATCAGCCCCTGGCGCCTTTCGAACATTCAAACGATACAATAGATTATCTACTTCAGTGCAGCTGATATCTGCTAAATATATGGAGTCTCGTAGAACAGCGTTACGATGCGTAGACTCGGCAATGTTACACGCGTGGATAATGGATGCTGCCTGACTCGAAAAAAGGTCGCCAAATTCATTCGATAGTTGTACCGTGCTAACATTAGGCGAAAAGTTGTTCCTAATAATATCATCTAAATTTAGTTTCTTTCGACCTAGCACTTCGTTTATTAACGCCCACGTTTTCTTTGGATCGCATCTCACTTCTTCAAACTTATTCTTGTAATATTGATTCCTAGTCACTGTAATTTATTTTTGTTAACTTGATTCCGTAACGTTTTGTAAGCTCTTTCATATGTTAGGTTATTCCGGTTATTTTTCCACCTACGATAGAGTCTATCTCGATCTCTACAGATGTCTTGAATATCTCATGGGGCATTCTTTCGGCTTTTTTTCCTGTGTATGCTTTTTGAGCTTGTATATATTTCACTCATTTTTTCAATTAACGAGCTTAAGAGCGATACCGGGTCGTTTTTTTCTGCCACTTGTGTCCAATCAGTGGCTCGAATCAGCTGGTTTACTTTACTCGTTATTATAGTTGGTTGCAAATGAGTATCATTTTCCTCAGATGTATGGTCGTAGACCCCGTAAAGCGTGCTATAATGGTCAGATATGCCACTTTCTACTATAGCTGAAAACGTTTTGACCTTTGGTAAATTCACCAAAATATGGTTAATAAGTGTGCGTGTGCCTCTATTTAAGTCGACCCTAGTATCTCCTTTAATCTTCTTCTTCCTCTTATCAGCGAGGTTATGATCCGAAAACAAGGGATCACAACCCTCCCACTTCACCGCATTTCTACTGATCCGCCTGTGGGGTTCGCCTATTTGACCTCAGAAAATATCGGCAGACCTGCTGATTTTGGATCACTCGGTTACTGAGGCCAATGAAATGCCGATGTCGTCGCATTTGTGTGATCCACGCGTTTATAGGCCTGCCTTTCCTACATCGCGATGTCTTTGGAACGCGCATAGATATTGCCATTTTAACAGGGTTCAAATGATCTCTTCTTCAGCTGAGCCGGTCACGCTCTATTTTTTGTACGATGGTTTTCTTGATGTGAAGGCTTCTACGGATCTTCGAACTTCTTATTCGATCAAGCTTTGTCACTCCTGCTGTCATGCGAAGCATCTTCATCTCAGCTGCCATTAATTTACTCTCATACTTTTTGTACATCGTCCAACATTGTGAACCGTATGTGAGCGCTGGACGTACAACTGCGGTGTAGAGCATTCCTTTCAACTTAGGGGGCATTTTTCTGTCACAGAAGATAGCGGAATTTTCTCGCCACTTCATCCACCCTACGCTTACACGATAATTGATGTCGTCATCACAAGTTGCTTTGCTATTGATCATAGATCCCAGATATTTGAACTTTTCGCACTTGGGAAGCACTGTTCCATTCAAATAAATGTCTGGATTAGGCCTGAGTGGATCAGAGAACGGGCAGCACAAGTACTCTGTCTTTTTTGAACTAATGCGACACCCATTTCCCTCCAAAACGTCCACCCACACATCAAGTGCTCGTTGCAGGGATGTAGGATCCTCACTTATGATGGCTCCATCGTCAGCAAAGAATAACTGATGTACCTTGTGGTCCATCACTTTACCTTCAAGCAGATAATCAAGGACTGTAATAAAGAGCAAAGGACTTAAAACGCTTCCATCGTGTACCCCGACTTTGATTGGGAACTCTTCGGTTACTCCAGCGGGGCATCTTACTCTTGTCTTTGCTCCTTCGTACATGTCCATGATCATCTGTACATAGGTTTCTGGAACCCCTCGATTTTTTAGCGCCACCCATATCAAATCTCGTGGTTGTCTGTCGAATGTCTTTTCAAAGTCAACCAATACAATATGCAAATCCCTTAAGGAATCACGATATTTTTCCATTATGATCCTTATACTTTGGATTGCATCTGTGGTTGATTTACCCGAGACAAACCCGCACTGATCATCAGATAGCCGTATTATTTTTCGCAGTCGGCCACCTAATACCCGCTCAACGATCTTCATGGTGTGTGACATCAGCTTGATCGAACGGTAGTTATCACAGTTTCGCGTATCACCCTTCCCTTTGTATACAGGGAGAAGGTAACTTTCCCTCCATTGATTCGGCATTGGATCACCTCTCACGAATTTGGAGATGAGAATTCTGAGCCATCTGAACCCGACGTCTCCCATCTTTTTCCAGAACTCAGAGGGCATCTCATCTGGCCCAACCGCTTTTCGTTTTTTGGAGTATTTGACCGCCTCACTAACTTCTTCGACTGTAATGTCGGGTATTTCTTCACAGTTAAGGGTGGCTCTTGGAAAGTATAGCCGGGGAAACTGTTCATTTAAAAGCTCTTCACAATACTGCCGCCACCTCTGCAAAATTTTGTCCTCATCCACAAGAAGCTGGCCATGAGCATTGCTAATGAACTTTGGCGAACGAATCTCCTGAGCATTCCTCCTTCTTTGGGCGGCTATTTTGAAGATAGTATCGCTCTTGTTCATATTGTGTCTTCGCAGCTCCTGGATAGCCTGGTTTGCATCAGCAACCGGGGAAGATATTTTCTCCAGCTCCCGATACAGGCCCTCCGTACTCTCTGCTTGAAGCTGGGCGCACTTTTTCTACGCTTTTTTCTTGCAGCATCTGTATTCCTAGTATCTCCTTTAATGGCATTGTACAACCCTTCTGAAGCTAGCATTTCGTGGTATTTGAGGACAGAATTGTTTATGTCGTTTCCTATATCTATGTTCATGTCGCCCGGAGCTACCAGATCGTTTTGCGCTCCTCTCGTGCTTGTAATTAGTGCAAACTCATTCATAAATTCATTCAGATTGTTTTTCGGTGGTCTATAGATTGCACTGATTACATTTGCTTTTGCATTTGAGATAGTTCTCACAGTCAAATTTTCAAATGTAGCTGTTTCGATATTCATTCTTATATTCTTTTTAATAAATATAGCTATGCCTCCACCTTTTTTATGTAACCTGTTTTCAAACTCCGCGCAAAAACCATCCAGGTGGTACAATCTATTTTCCTCTTTTTTAATATTTATTTCCACCAAAAGAATTACATCTAAACAACTCAAGATTGGACATACACGAGCACAGAAGACATCCCAATTTTTTCTTAATGATCTAATATTTAGACACAGACAACGAAAATTCAATTTTTGTAATTAATTTTTTGCTTGACTGAAATTTTCAAACTTCATTTAATTTAAGTCAAACTATTCTTCTACATTGTCATTATCCATTATGATGTAAAAAATAGTTATTCTTCATACGAGTACTAACATATCAATTAAACGCGTTTAATTTTTTCTATGTCAATCATAGACTGAACGAACACAGCTTCTGCCCTTTCTTCCTTTCTAGCGAAAATTGTTCCCGCATTTTCCCACACAAATTTCCAACCTTCTTCTTTGGCCTTCTTCTTCGCTAGCCAAAGCAACTGTTTGTTTTAGTTCGTGAGCGTGTTATTGATCAAGACATTGTTGTTGTGATAAGCCTCATTAAATTTTGCATTATTATCCATGTTTTGGTTGATTTTAGCAATCGTTAGCGGACGAATTGCACGGGCGTTTTGCATAAAGGTCGTTTTCGTTTGATAGTTGTGGAAAGTGGCGATAATTGAGGATCTTTCGGCGTTTTTATTTTTAGTGCGGTAGATGTCGGTTATATCCGCGTTTGTTATATCTTGTTTGATTGTTTTACCTATAGATCTAATTACTTCAAGTAGATTTTCGTTTTGTTTGGGTGGGATATTCTTGATTTCTATGTTGTGTTTTAGTTGTTGTTGTTCAAGTTTGTTTATCTGTGCCTGTGCTATGAATTTGTTCATCTTTTTCTTTATTTAAATCTTTTAGTTTTTGTATTTCGTTCCTCATTGTGTCCATGAAGGTATTGTTTTTCTCGATATTTTCATGTTTTTAATTTCGGCTAATATAGTGCTTGTGTTTATGTCTGCACTGACGTTTGATACATTTTCCATGATTATTTGTGTATTTGCATTATTTTCTGGACTAATAATTTCGGCTCTATTTCTTTTGTTGGATTGAATATCTGGTGTTTCTGGCTGTGATGAAATGTCGTTTGGGGTGCGGCTGAGATTTTCGTTGGCGTTTCTGCAGATTTGGCACCTCCAAATGTCTCTTTTGGAGCCCATCAATCGCCATGACCTTTCTGTCACCGAGGCGCATTTGTAGTGCATTTTGCGGGAACATAAGGGACAAGAGACAAAGTCACCCGCAAGAGGCAATTCATCTTCACAGTGATCGCATTTATGCATTGTACTTACTGTGTGTACGAGTTAGAGCGGTAAAGGTGACAGCTATGAACACAATGAAGATGAAGCAGCAATGAATTCAATAATAGAAATAAATAAAACACTAATGTAAACCACATTTACTAGCAGATTTATCAATAAATTATAAAAAGTCGCTGTCTTGTTTATGTTATAATACATTTTAGCTTGCAATCAGCTTTTTTTTCCACAAGAGATTCAAATTATTTTAGCACTTTTAAAAACCAACTACACACTTCAATGATTATTGAACCAATGCGTGAAATAGATATTGATCAAATCTGGCAAAAGTAGGATAAAAACAAAAAGAGGGCGGCAGAATAGCTCTGAGTTGAAACTGCACCTGGAACATTTATATAAGTACATATGTACATATGTACTTCATTTGTCATAGGAACTCGTGTGCTTGTCATCCTGCAGATCTTTAAGAGTAATTGATTAAGAACACATCTGCAACTCGGTGGTATGGTTGCCAATGACAGCAAATAAATTTACAACTTCTGCTTTCTTTCTCCGATCCTTTTTAACCTCTTCTTCTTCTTCCTCTTATCAGCGAGGCTATGATCCGAAAACAAGGGATCATAACCCTCCCACTTCACCGCATTTCTACTGATCCGCCTGTGGGGTTCGCCTATTTGACCTCAGAAAATATCGGCAGGCCTGCCGATTTTGGATCACTCGGTTACTGAGGCCAATGAAATGCCGATGTCGTCGCATTTGTCTGATCCAGGCGTTTATAGGCCTGCCTTTCCTGCCTCGCGATGTCCTTGGAACGTGCATTGATATTGCCATTTTAACAGGGTTCAAATGATCTCTTCTTTGAACATGGCAATTCAAACTGAGCCGGTCATGCTCTATTTTTTGTACGATGGTTTCCTTGATGTGAAGGCTTCCACGGATCTTCGAACTTCTTATTCGATCAAGCTTTGTCACTCCTGCTGTCATGCGAGCATCTTCATCTCAGCCGCCGTTAATTTACTCTCATACTTTTTGTACATCGTCCAACATTGTGAACCGTATGTGAGCGCTGGACGTACAACTGCGGTGTAGAGCATTCCTTTCAACTTAGGGGATATTTTTCTGTCACAGAAGATAGCGGAGTTTTCTCGCCACTTCATCCACCCTACGCTTACACGATAATTGATGTCGTCATCACAAGTTGCTTTGCTATTGATCATAGATCCCAGATATTTGAACTTTTCGCACTTGGGAAGCACTGTTCCATTCAAATAAATATCTGGAATAGGCCTGAGTGGATCAGAGAACGGGCAGCACAAGTACTCTGTCTTTTTTGAACTAATGCGATACCCATTTCCCTCCAAAACGTCCACCCACACATCAAGTGCTCGTTGCAGGGATGTAGGATCCTCACTTATGATGGCTCCATCGTCAGCAAAGAATAACTGATGTACCTTGTGGTCCATCACTTTACCTTCAAGCAAATAATCAAGGACTGTAATAAAGAGCAAAGGACTTAAAACGCTTCCCTGGTGTACCCCGACTTTGATTGTGAACTCTTCGGTTACTCCAGCGGGGCATCTTACTTTTGTCTTTGCTCCTTCGTACATGTCCCTAATCATCTGTACATAGGTTTCTGGAACCCCTCGATGTCTTAGCGCCACCCATATCAGATCTCGTGGTTGTCTATCGAATGCCTTTTCAAAGTCAACCAATACAATATGCAAATCCCTTAAGGAATCACGATGTTTTTCCATTATGATCCTTATACTTTGGATTGCATCTGTGGTTGATTTACCCGAGACAAACCCGCACTGATCATCAGATAGCCGTATTATTTTTGGCAGTCGGCCACCTAATACCCGCTCAACGATCTTCATGATGTGTGACATCAGCTTGATCGAACGGTAGTTATCACAGTTTCGCGTATCACCCTTCCCTTTGTATACAGGGAGAAGGTAACTTTCCCTCCATTCATTCGGCATTGGATCACCTCTCACGAATTTGGAGATGAGAATTCTGAGCCATCTGAACCCGGTGTCTCCCATCTTTTTCCAGAACTCAGAGGGTATCTCGTCTGGCCCAACCGCTTTTCGTTTTTTGGAGTATTTGACCGCCTCACTAACTTCTTCGACCGTAATGTCGGGTATTTCTTCACAGTTAGGGGAGGCTCTTGGAAAGTATAGCCGGGGAAACTGTTCATTCGAAAGCTCTTCACAATACTGCCGCCACCTCTGCAGAATTTTGTCGTCATCCACAAGAAGCTGGCCATGAGCATTGCTAATGAACATTGGCGAACGAATCTCCTGAGCATTCTTCCTTCTTTAGGCGGCTATTTTGAAGATAGTGGCACTCTTGTTCATATTGTGTCTTCGCAGCTCCTGGATAGCCTGGTTTGCATCAGCAACCGGGGAAATATTTTCTCCAGCTCCCGATACAGGCCCTCCGTACTCTCTGCTTGAAGCTGAGCGCACTTCTTCTTCGCTTTATTCTTGCAGCATCTGTATTCCATTTCGAGGCGAGCTTTTTCGTCACTATTATTAGAGGGGCACTTTGACCAAGCTTTGAAAGCCGCTTTCTTCTCATTTATCACTTTCTTAGCTTCATCACTCCACCACCATGTTTCTTTGGCGTGTTGATGGTGGCCTTTTGAAGCTCCTAGCAGTGATTTGGCCTTCTTTAAGCAAGTTCGCTGTAGGGAATCCCACATATTTTGTGCTCTGCACTCTTCATCCTCAGCTCCGTTGATGGTGTGAGAGAGGTAATTTTTCATTACGAAAACAAAAGCCTCGCCTTTTTCTTTGTCCAGATTGTACCACTTGATTTTCTCAGAGACCCTTGTTTGTTTGCTTTTCTTTTGTGTTTTCATAAAAATTTCTGTTAGCAGGAGACGGTGTTGACGAGCGATTGCCTCTCCCAGGATCACTTTGCAATCTTTTACCCGAGGCTTCATGATACTGGCTACCAAATGGTAGTCAATCTGAGTTTCATCTCCACCACTGCTGTAAGTGATCAGGTGTCGACTTTGTTTGATGAACATGGTATTTAACACGATAAGACCGTGTGATTTGCACATGCTTAGGATGTCTTCACCAGGAAGGTTCCTGGTGCCATATCCTAGTCCTCCATGGCAGTCTTCATAGTCTTTGTTTGATTTCCCGACATGTCCATTCAAATCTCCTCCAACAAACAGAAATACTTCCTTTGGGATGTTCTTAAGGAGATTGTGGAAATCTAGCCAAAATGCATCTTTATCTCTCTGATTGCACCCATTTTGGGGAGCATATGCACTGACAATATTCCACACCTCTCCTTGTATTACTAGTTTGAGAGACATCAAACGGTCGCTGGACTTCGAAATGCTCAAGTCGTTTCCAAGTAGCTCTGCCGCAAGGATGATACCGATTCCGTTCTTAGCCTTTTCCGTTCCGTAGTAGAACATCTTGTAATCTTTTGTCCTAACGTCCAAGAAAGGCGCCCGATTCCCGGTGTTTTTCCATTTCGTCTCTTGGACACACAAGATGTCCACCCGCCTTCTATTCATCATCTCTTCCAGCTCGTAACTTCGACCGGCCATGCTTCCAACGTTCCAACTTGCGACCCTTAAATTGCGTCCAAACTGTTTCAATATGTTGCTAGCCCCCGGAATCCGTATAGCTCTGACCCGAACATTTCTGCTCGGTCCAGGATCAGTACCATGCACAGCAGTGGTAGTGCCTGGCGGAGTAGTGCCTTTCCTTTTTGCAAGTTTTATCATAATGATACAGTTTTGCAATACAATTTTTGCACCATATTGCGATGGTGTTTGTTGTTTGACACGTGCATGCTCCTGTTTTAGTATTGTTTGATCTTTCTTTTATGACACCGGTGATCTCCAGTCGTGTCAACCCACGGAGTCGCATGCACACTTGTGGGAGGGTTTTTATGGTAGTATATGTGTCGCGTGAAATAGATATTGATATTTGCTTAATTTCTGAAACCCACATAAAAAACGAATCGCATTTAAATGTAAAAGGCTATAATGATTACCGCGCTTGCCACCCATCGGGAAAAGCGAGAGGGGGATCATCCTTGTTTATTAAAGACTGCATCGAACAATTCGAAGACCCAAAGATAGAGCTTGAAACTTTCTAACTGTGCACGATTCGAGTTAAAAATAGTCAGCGTACTTTTAAAATCTCATCTATCTACTGTCCACCGCGTTCCGCGCTTGAAAAAAGTGATTTTACTAACTTGTTTGAATCGCTGAAACCTAATTTTATTATTGGCGGCGATTTTAATGCGAAACATACGTTCTGGGGCTCAAGATATATAGGTAAAAAATACCAAGGACTTGCAAAAATTCTGCAGACTTGTTTTGCTTCATTTGTGGCGAATTTACTATAAAATCTTATAGGAGCGCAATAAATATTCTAGTGAAAAGATAGGGACACTCTAAAAATCGAAAGCTCAGCTTCTCGGATCAAGATTAAACATTAAACAAACATCGCTGTTTAGAAACTTTGTGTTACGGGATTTCGGATTTGGGGATTTTGAATTTGGGGATTTTGGTTTTGGGGATATGGACTTAGGGACTTAAGTTTTGGGTATTTCCTAGCCAACCCCTATTGTATACCGTTTAATAAAGTTTGTTGTTATACACTTCGTTGAAGTTAATTCTCTCTATCGTACACTCATCACAAACCTTTTTGGTGCTATTTGGCTTTATGTTCTTCTTTGTCTTGACATTTCTTGTGTATCATTTGCTGTGGAAAAGCGCTTCATTTGTTTGTTTGTTATTTCGATCGAAAAATAAATAAATATAAATGGATTTGTCCTTTTTTCATGAGTACGGGAGTGATGTTAGTCGTGATTACGATTCAGATAGTGATGATGACTTCGTAGCAAGTGACAATGAATCAAATAGCGAAGATAATTATGACAGCGATGATTCCGATGTTGAATATATCGAGCAAAATACAAAAGAAGCTGCCGTTATACAGCCAAACATAGTGCTGCTGACGAAAAAAAAACAAATTGAATATTCGAAAGAAGCAATGCCATTGTCCCGTTCGAATTCATTTTCGACCACATCATTCGACAACAGACAAGGTAGAACTTGTAGTTCGTTTGCTTCACGGCTCATATTATTGCAATTGTTATTTTTCTATTTCTAGGACCAACAGTATTTGCTTCTGGTCAGTGTACGGATATTCTCACATCATTTTTACTGTTTATTCAACCGCTTGAGAAAATTGTTCTCCAAATGACGAATTTATATGGCGTTCGTCGATACAAGAATGACTGGATAGACATAGAAATAATTGAAATGTGTGCTTTCTTTAGTTTACTTATATTGGCTGGAGTTTATCATTCAAAAGGAGAGTGTGTTACCGAACTTTGGGACAATAAGCATGGCAGACCAACTTTCGTATCAACGATGGCGCTAAAACGTTTCAAACTAATCAACAGTTGCTTGCGCTTTGATGATAAGGAGACTTGATTGAGACAAAGAGATAAACTAGCTCCAATACGTACAGTTTTTGATAAATGGGTGCAACGGTTGAATATATCGTATTGCGTTAGTAATTTTGTTACTGTTGGCTAACAACTTTTACCATTTCGTGGTAGATCACCATTTACACAGTACATGCCATCGAAACCAGCCAAATATGGTTTGAAATTGTGGAATTTCCAATGCCTCGGAAATATTTTGTCTTCTTTTTACATTTATATCAATCCGAAACCCGTTTTTTTTTGACTTGATTTCATTCATAGACAAAAATATAAGCCCTGGAATATGTGTGTCAATTTGACCCACAAGGAACTTTAAAGTTACCTGAAATAATGGACCGAAGAAGGTTAAACTATTAATTTAACCCATTCCCTCCCATTGTACTTTTTCAATATTGCGGATCCTGTCAGTTTTTGTTTATTTCAAAATGGAAATGAAATAGGCGAACCCCACAGGCGGATCAGTAGAAATGCGGTGAAGTGGAAGGGCTATAATCCCTTATTTTCGGATCATAACCTCGCTGATAAAAGGAAGAAGAAAAAAAAAAGAAGAACAGAAAAACAAAAAGAAGGAGAGAAATATAAAAGACAATAAACATGTTAGTTAAAGTCCTCGACAGGGAAGTCCTCGAGTTATTAAAATATCAGGGACTTGTTGCATGAGATATGTCCGTTCGAGTACAGATAGCAGCATACATATATAAGTCCACCAATTAATTATCTATGCGGTCGCTTTTCTTGGCCAGTCGATTCCTATAATAATAATCAAATAATTTCGATACCAAGACAATACTTTGCCTCTCTAAAATTCTTAACTTCAAAAAGACTCTTTAGACTTCTTTTGACTTCATTTTCATCAATTCAGTCCACTTGATCCACATACCATAGATTGTAAGAATTAAAATTTTCCCACATTTCTAGGCTGCATACACGCACGGATCAGCGTTGGTCGGCTTAGGTCCCATTTACTGTAGCTTACTTTCGAATCCATCATTTCACTGGCGTCCAGCCTGTTTCAAGCCATAGAGGGCTTTCTTGAGATTTCCTTTCCTGATTTCCCTTACGAAATGAGTAGAGCGTAGACTTAGTCTTTCTTGCAATCACACTCTCCTTGAGATAATTTTGTAGAATTTCTTCTGAGATTTCTTCATGTACATTTTCTCGTTCAAAGACCAATTTAAATATGCTGAAGTTATGTCAATCTGATGAAGCTTCAAATGATATTTTTTAGCTTTTGTAAACATAAGGCATATTGATTCCAGCCGAGCAACGGGGGCAAAAGTATTCGTGTAGTCTGTATCTAGTCGCTGAGTAAAGCCTTGCTCTATAAGGCGAGTTTTTCTTCTAGTTGCTATACCATTCGGATCACGTTTATTCGTAAGACCCAATCTACATCCCATTCCGTTTTGCTCCCGTGGACGATCAACGATTTCCCAGGTATCATTCTTTATCAAACTCTTGACTTAATCAAAGATAGCATTTCTCCACTCAGCACAATCTTTTCCTTTAACTGCTTCTTCAAAATTTACTTCGGCGTTAAATGTTAGGAATTCTACCTATCCACAATTCACAAGGTGTTTTACCAGCAAGGCTTCTTGGCGGACAACGGTTCCTTACGTAGTTTAAAGCACATATGGCCTCTGCCCAGAATGACGAAGGAAGACCAGATTGAAGCACCATGCACCTGGCCATCTCAGATAATGTAAGATTCTTTCTCTCGCTTACACCATTCTGTTGTGGCGTATACAGCATATAGAGTCTTCTTTTGATTCCTTTTGAGCTGAGGTAATTAATGAAAGCTTTGGAGCAATACTCTTTCCATTGTCAGTTTGGAGAGCTTTTATTTTCTGTCCAGTCTGGTCTTCAGCAAGGTTTATGTATCTGAGAAATGTTTGATAGATATCGCTTTTGTTGTTTAAGATGTATACCTCACACCAGCGCAAACAATCGTCGATAACAGTGACTAAATACTTTCCTCCACCATTGGACTCGCTCCTCATGGGTCCACAAATGTCCGAATGGATAATCATTAGTGGTGTTTCACTTCTTGTTGTCCTTTTCGAAAATTGTTAAGCAGGCAGCTTTGCTTTTTGCAAACAGTGCAGGGAGGCAATTTTCCACACCCCTTAAGCTTAATTCCCATCGCAGTCTTTTTGTTCACCACATCTATTAGATCACGGAAGTCTAAATGGCCTAGTCGTTCGTGCCAAATCTGAATATCCGTATTTTTTATGTTCGTCGATTGGATGATTTGGGCAGACTCAATTGGTTTTATAAGACAATAAAGATCACCGACTCTGTTGGCTTTTAATTTGTTGTGGCCTTTCTTGTTCTGTACTAAAGCATTGTTTCGCTTGAAAGCAAATTTACAGTCTTTATCGTGAATTTTGGCAACTGAAAGAAGGTTTGTACGCAGATCAGAAATGAAGAAAGTATTTTCAAAACTTACTGACCTTGTTTCGGCTCCAATGGTGGTTCGGAGCTTTATAGTTCCCTTGGCTTCAACAGCAATGGATGAGTTACTTGTCAAATTCAACTTTCCACGATTAGAAGATGACCATAAATCGAAGCTTTCTTCGTCGCGACAGAAGTGGGAGGTACAGCCGCTGTCAAGGCACCAGCTCTGTTGTAAATCAACACTTTCCGACTTCGTGGTGATTTCAGGACCATTCGACATAATATAAATAGAGTCTTTGGCGACATTGAATTCTGACCTCTGTGAATTCTGGCCATTTGAACGACAATCCGCAGCCTTGTGGCCAAATTTGTGGCATGTACTGCATCTGAATGGAAGCTTTTTCTTCTTCGCTCCGTTATTATATCCTCGATTGGTTTGCCATTGAGGTACATTTCTATTCCTTGCCGCAATCATCGCTCCGGATTGAATACTTTCACTTTTAATTTTTCGGCATCAGGTAAAATGTCCTGGGATTCTATGGCGCATTTAAAGTTCTAAAATGACTCAGGAAGACTGTACAGACACAGCGTGGGCGTGGCTGCTGAAGCCAGTGGATAAGTTAAAGTATCTCGGGGTCTTATTCACGAGTGATGGAAAGAGCAATGTCGAGTTATTCTGTTGAATTTATCAGGCTGGATCAATTTTAGAAAGAGCTGATCAATGTGTTGTAAGGAATACCGAACTTATTGTTGAAGCTAAATTATCGGTTTTTAACTCTGTATATGTTCCAACTTTCACCTATAGTCGCGGATACAAGCTGCTGAAAGAGGTTCCTTCGTGGTGTTGCTGGAATAACTCGTACGGGTCGAGTGCGTAACACCAGACTACGCGAGGCACTCAATGTTAAGCAGCTACTTCTTCGAAGGGAAGGATTTATGCTTTGACGGTTTGGTCACGTAGTGCGTATATCCCCAAAATGGCTTCCAAGATGTGTCATGATTGCCGTGCCATCAAGTTAGCGAAACCTGGGTAGGCCTAGAAATATATGGTTAGATCAAGTCGGACATCTCTCCTGGAGCCGTCTAGGGATTCATCTTGATGAGTTGGGGTCGACGGTGAAGAATCAAGAATGATGGAGACTGTACCTATCGTCCTACCGCCGCAACCCACATAAAGGATTAGCGGGTAAACTATTTCAATGACAAAACGGAGTGTTCTAAAGAAGTGTAATTGAAATCGCATATTAATAGACCCAGCGAAGCGGGTACAACCAGCTAGTCTTTTGATATTAACTCAAGTCGTGCTGCATTTATCTGGGCCAATTCTCCTTTGCACAGAGCACTATTGTACAATTAAAGTTATTGCGTCCACAGAACGAAACGAAGTTTCTGGGCCCATAACCTATTGCGGATGACGTCAGTTTCTGTTTATTTCAAAATGAACAGAAAAACAAAAGGTAAAAAGAAAGAGACAAATATAAAATACCATATAATAAATATGTAGTTGAAGTACTCGACAGTGATGTCCGATAGCAGTCCTCGAGTTGTTAAAATATCAGAAATGCTCAACATTAAACTACAGCAAAATGCACTTACTGCAAGTGTAAATAAAAGTAGATTATGTAGTAAATATTAAATCTTCAAACGATTGTTTAATTTCAAATAGGCGAACCCCACAGGCGGATCAGTAGAAATACGGTGAAGTGGGAGGGTTTTAATCCCTTATTTTGGCTTTCATCAAAAAAGTTTGTACATTAAGAAAATAAGTAAGGGACAATATATAATATTTTATTTATTTCTATGAAAGTTTCTAGAAATACAATTTAAGTTTTAGCCAGATTACGTTACGGATGAAGAGGATATTGATGAAGATAACATGCAGACGGTGGAGATGCCACAAGATGTTCAAGGTGAGGTTGAGATTTTCGTTGAATCTTATTTGGCACCAAACGATGGATTCGAGAGTGAGGATGATATTCCATTGTCTGATATCGAAAAAGTAATCTCTCCGCCTATTTGGACTAAGGTCACTTCGTCATTTGATGAAATTCAAAGAACAGTAAATTGCTTCGAAAAAATTGAAAACTGTGCTTCAGAGTTGGTTGGATTCAATGAGGTTCATTTGTTTGAAACAAATTTTGATTCAGATGTAAGAGATCTCATTGTGAACCAAACAATGAATATCTGGCAACTGTATAAAAGTTGAAGAAAGCTTTGATCTCTCCTCCGATCACTCTCCAATCATAACGACGATATGCGATACTCTGATTAAAAAAGTAGGACCGGCCAGATTAGCCAGCGCGAAAACTAATTGGGATGGCTTCAAAAAAGATATTGAAGCAAATATTGAGCTGAGCGTATCACTTAAAACGCCATATGAACTTGAAGTTGAAGTCGATCGCTTCGAATTGTTGATCGAAATCCTACAGAATGCCACGTGGAAGAATACTACCAAACCTAAGAAAACGCCGGCCAGCTACATTCAAACTTATCCGCAGGAAATAAAAGAGATGATTAAGGTGAAGAGAAAAGCACGCAAAAAATGACAAGATACTCGGGCTCCGCAACATAAAGCACATCTTAAGCGTTTGTGCAACTCACTAAAAAGATCTATTAAAGATCATAAGAATAAGGAAATAAGGAAAGCTCTAATTAAGTTTCTGTTCATTATAAACGCCGTTCCCAGTCAATGGAAAGTCGTCGTAGTCATTAAGCCCGGAAAACCGCCAAATGAAAAACCGTCTTATAGACCAATTTCGCTTCTTTCAATTATATTCAAAGTGTTCGAGAGAATATTGATTAGGCGAATACAGCCGGTAATAGAAGGCGGGCAGCTCATTCCGGATCATCAATTCGGATTCAGAAGTAAGCATTCTACAATCGAAAAGTCACTTGAAGAAAAAAATATTTGTTCAAGCGTATTCCTTGACGTCTCTCAACCCTTTGACAAGGTCTGGCGCGGAAGCTTAAAGTTTAAATTACGACAAGTTCTGCCAGAGCACTTATATAATATTTTGAAAAATTACCTCACGACTATTTCGAGTCAAATGTGGAAACGAATATTCAGATTTTAAGGAAATAATGGCTGGGGTGCCGCAAGGAAGCGTTCTTGGTCCAGTTTTGTATCTGTTATACACTCGTGATAAACCGCAAGTAGATGGCACTAGCTAGCTAAATTTGCCGACGACACTGCTATCTTGGCAGTAGGTAAAACGGTCGAAGTTACTACAGAAAAACTGCAAGAAGCTTTGGATAAAGTAAATGAATGGACAAAGTTATGGCGGATCGCACTCAACGAGATCAAATCTGTTCATGTAAATTTTACTTATAAGAAAATAAATAATTTCCCGATCTTTTCAAACTCGGTTCAAATTTAATTTGCAAACGAGGCTAAGTAGGTATCTTGGAAGGACACTTGATTCAAAGCTGAAATAGAAAGCGCATGTAAAGAAAAAACGCAAAGAACTAGATAATAAATATAGAGAAATGTATTGGTTACTTGGAAAATATTCCAAGCTTAATATAGAGAACAAACTGCTTTTATAAAAGCACTAGCTGGTTGTACCCGCTTCGCTGGTTCTTTTAATATGCGATTTCAAGTACACTTCTTTAGAGCACTCTCAGCTTTGTCATTGAAATAGTTTATCCGCTAATCCTTTAAGGAGGTTGCGGGGGTAGGATGATTAGGTGCACTCTCCACTATTGACTCCAACTCATTAGGAGAAATCCCTAGACGGCTCCAGGCGAGATGTCGGACTTGATCCAACCATCTATTTCTAGACCTACCGAGGGATCGCTAACTTGATGGCACGGCAATCATGACACGTCTTGGAACAGTTTGGGGACATACGCATTATGTGGCCAAACCGGCATAGCATACACCTTCCGTTCGGTGAAGTATCTGCCCAACATTGAGTGCCTCGCGTACTCTGGTGTTGCGCACTCGATCCCTACTATTTATTCCGGCGACAACGCGAGGGAATCTCTTTCAGCGGCTTGTATCGGCAACTAAAGGTAAGAGCTGGAACATATACCGAGTTAAAAACCGATAATTTAGCTTGAACACTAAGTGCGGCCTTCTTATAACAGACTGACCAAGCTCTCTGAAAATCTATTCAGGCTGACCAATTCAACAGAATAACTCGGCACCTGCTTCAGTGGGACTCCAAAAACATGCAGAGTGTATTGAATAGGCGTTCTGGAAACAACCATTACTTTCGATTTGTTCACGTTTACTTTCATTTCAGCATCATCACAAACGGCTACAAACATTTCGGTTTAAGAGGACCCAAGGATAGCCAAATCATCCGCAAAGAGAAGATGACTAATCCTTTAGTCCGTCGCTTTGCAAAATTCTCTGCCACGGCTGCGCTGCAACATCCAGTCCATATATACAATGAAGAGGCAAGGTGACAAAGCGCACTCTTTGCATAGTCCAACCCCCACAGTGAAGGCTATTGATTTACCGCTGTTTACCCGAACATAGCTCCTATATTTTGCAGGCACGTAAATACTGCATCGCCCTTAATAGGGAACGATCAATCCCATACTTTTGCAGAACACTCCAGAGTTTGTCTCGAGGAACCCTAACACATGTTTTCGCGAAATACGCAAAACAGGTATACTCAGGTTTAGCATACTCTCAGACCTTCTCAAGAATCATTTTGAGAGTGAATAACTGGTCGGTCCTGCTTCTACCGGGACGAAAACCGCATTGCTTACCCCTAAACTGTCCTCAACCACAGCTCTGGAACGCGTTTCTATCACCTTAGCGAAAACTTGGCTAGGGAGACTTCAAAGAGATATATCGCTGTAGTTAGCACAATATTTATTGTCCCCTTTTTTAAAAAGAGGGACAATCACCCCCATTTGCCAATCGTCAGGTGTTTCGCCGGATTCCCAGGCCGCTTCAATGACACGTGAGAGCCATTGCACTCATTCTTTACCAAAAGCCTTTAGCATTTCTGGTCGGATTTCATCCATACCGGCAGACTCGCTAACTTTAAGCGATTTGATCGCCAAAGTCTCGACCATTGGTCTGTCATCTAGACGATAGGGCTTGTTCGGGATTAAGCAATTCTGAAATGTGCTCGCTCCATCTCCATCGCTCATTGGAAAGCAGTGTACCGTCTTTGGTTTTGACTCCTTTCACGATAATCGACACTCGTCCTCTGATTCGGCGGACGGTTCGCATCGATAGGTACATGTGTATCAGCTGCTTGTTTTTAATACATGACTTATCTTGCTACAAAATGGTAGACCGAAAATAACAAGATTCCAATGAAAGTTCTTAAATCTTCTTCATTGTATGAAAAGTTATGTTCGTTTTTTGGCCGGCGTACAATATCGTTTGGTTCACAATTTTTATTTTTTTTTTTCCGAGGTTAGGTGAAAATCTTCAACGAGACACTATGAGCATCGACAGCGCGTGCTCATAGTAGTGTGGGATTCTTACCCACTAAAAAACCTCCCTTCAAAACAAACTTGTTTATATTTTTTACTACAACTAAGTATTCGACTTATCAAGTAGTTTTCATTTCACAAAATAAGGACGTTTTGCAGGTACCTTCCCATTAGAAGTTCTCGCTCGCTCCGCAGTTTAGACGCGGTTACTTATCGCGCTAAGTCTAAAGGTTTGGTTCTCTGTAGACGGCGAAGAAAATTTGTTTCATCCAAAACTTGGAGAGCTAATATTTACGTGACTTTCTAGTCGACTAGTTTTTGATTTCGTCTTCTACAGTTTTAATGCCAAGATCTCTATGGATATCGCTATTTATAATATACCATGGCGCATTAACAATACCTCTTAGCACTTTGTTTCCAAAAGTTTGTAAAATTTTAATATTACATATTTTGGTACAATCCCAGAGTTGTATACCATATGTCCATACAGGCTTCAGCACTTGCTTATATAAAAGCAGTTTGTTCTCTATATTAAGCTTGGAATATTTTCCAAGCAACCAATACATTTCTCTATATTTATTATCTAGTTCTTTGCGTTTTTTCTTTACATGCGCTTTCCATTTCAGCTTTGCATCAAGTATCATTCCAAGATACCTACTTAGCCTCGTTTGCAAATTAAATTTTAACCGAGTTTGAAAAGATCGGGAAATTATTTATTTTCTTATAAGTAAAATTTACATGAACAGATTTGATCTCGTTGAGTGCGATCCGCCATAACTTTGTCCATTCATTTACTTTATCCAAAGCTTCTTGCAGTTTTTCTGTAGTAACTTCGACCGTTTTACCTACTGCCAAGATAGCAGTGTCGTCGGCAAATTTAGCTAGCTAGTGCCATCTACTTGCGGTTTATCACGAGTGTATAACAGATACAAAACTGGACCAAGAACGCTTCCTTGCGGCACCCCAGCCATTATTTCCTTAAAATCTGAATATTCGTTTCCACATTTGACTCGAAATAGTCTATTCGTGAGGTAATTCTTCAAAATATTATATAGGTGCTCTGGCAGAACTTGACGTAATTTAAACTTTAAGCTTCCGCGCCAGACCTTGTCAAAGGGTTGAGAGACGTCAAGGAATACGCTTGAACAAATATTTTTTTCTTCAAGTGATTTTTCGATTACATGTGTTATTCGATGTACTTGTTCAACTGTAGAATGCTTACTTCTGAGTCCGAATTGATGATCCGCCTAATCAATATTCTCTCAAACACTTTGCATATAATTGAAAGAAGCGAAATCGATCTATAAGACGTTTCTGCATTTGGCGGTTTTCCGGGCTTAAGAGCCATTCCGTGATTAGGTCGTATCCAAGAGCCTTCTTAGGTTTAAGTTTCTTTATTTCTTCCTATCCCGGATCACAGGTCGGTAAGGAATTTCCAATGTTGGTCAGGACATTGGAATAGAGATGGTGGCGGAGGAGCCCTTAATGGGCCAACGGCAGCGCTCATACTCCCGTAGTGGACTACTGGCACCGGTGTACCCAGCCCCTCGTCCTAGGGGAATAATTAAGGAACTGGCCCTCCAGGTTGTGCCGTCGGGGTAACTTCCCTACCACGTAAAAAGCCTATGGTTCCGAAACAACCAAAAGACTCGGATAAGGATGACTCAACTAATGACGACCCCAGCAAACGAAATAAGGACAACGACCTTCGGATCTGTACGTGGAATGTTCTGTCCCTTTACAGACCACGTGCAGCCGAACAACTAGCAGAGGCCCTAGACTGCTATAAAGCAGATATTACCGCCATCCAGGAAGTGCGATGGGATGGGCCGGGCAAAAAGAGGATAAAAACTGTGACATCTACTACGGTGATTGCTACAGAGGCAACAGGCAACGCTTATTCGGATGCGGATTTGTCATACGCGGCAGACTTAGGCAAGAAGTCTTAAGCTTCCGACACGTGAGCGAGCGTATTATGACGATCCGGATCAAGGCTAAATTCGCTAACATAAGCCTAATATGTGTTCATGCCCCCACAGAAGAAAAGGACCCTGCCACCAAAGAGTGTTTCTACGAGCTCCTTGACAAAACATACGAGCAATGTCCTAAATACGACGTTAAAATCGTATTGGGCGATTTTAACGCCAAAATAGGAAAGGAGGACGTCTTTGGTAGGGCAGTCGGTAAGCATAGCCTACACGACACCACGTCTGATAACGGACTAAGGCTAATTGATTTCGTTGTGGAGCGAAATGTCACCATAGCAAGCACATGGTTTCCTCATCTCGATATTCATAAGCAGACATGGCGGTCCAATGATCATGTAACGATCAACCAAATTGATCATATTGCGATTGACGCAAGGCATGCCTCCAGTATTCTGGATGTCCGGACCTTCCGAGCGGCCAACATAGACTCGGATTATTACCGTGTTGTAGCCAAGGTACGAATGCGGATATCCCAATCTGAGCAACAAAGAAGAATTACTGTGAGAAAATTTAACGTCGAAAAGCTACAATCGCCAGAGTCCGCCAGACTCTTCGCTGAACGCGTATCCCGAAATCTCTCAATCACCCCTTTGCCGCCACCATCAAGTACCGAAGACCAGTGGCAACGCTGCCAACATGCCATCAGAAACGCCGCGACTGATGTGCTGGGTCTCGCTCGACCACCACCGCGAAACCCTGGTTTGACGAAGAGTGCCGGCGAGTGCATGCAGCAAAACAAGAGGCATGCAAAGCGGCGCTGCAAAGGAAGACGAGAGCTGCTCGTGAGCTCTACGAGCAAAAGAGACGGGAAGAACATCGGCTTCTCCAAAAGAAGAAGAAAGAGCATGAGAAGCGCGCGTTTGAGAATATCGAGAGTCTATACTCCAGGAACAATGTACGGAAGTTTTACCAAAAGGTAAAAAGAACGTGTCAGAGAAGTAATACCCGTACAGAAACCTGTAGAGATGAAAATGGAAACCTCGTAGTAGAACCACAGTCGGTGCTGAGAATATGGAAAAACTACTTCTGCAGACTGTATAACGGCGACGAAGACCAACATCCCGCTGTCAGGCAGAATGAACCATTCAACATAGACGATGATAGTCAAAATTTCCGTCCACCTGACCAAAACGAAGTGAGGATAGCAATATCCAAGCTAAAATCGAACAAGGCTGCTGGACCTGACGGCTTACCGGCCGAACTTTTCAAGGCAGCTAGGGATGAATTGGTAGAGTGCATACACCAACTCATTTCTAATATTTGGTCAGACGAGTGTATGCCTGATGAATGGAATCTCAGCATCGTTTGCCCGATCCACAAGAAAGGAGACCCCCTCAACTGCGCCAATTATAGAGGCATCAGTCTCCTCAACACCGCATACAAGATCTTTTCTGCGATATTGTGTGAACGCCTGAAACCCTTTATCAACAGCCTGATTGGACCGTATCAGTGCGGTTTCAGGCCAGGAAAGTCCACCATCGATCAAATCTTCACACTTCGGCAGATCCTGGAGAAAACCCAAGAATTCCAAATCGATACTCACCACCTCTTTATCGATTTCAAGGCCGCCTATGACAGCATCCATAGAGAAGAGCTTTATAGAGCCATGCCTAGTTTTGACATCCCTGCCAAACTTGTCCGTCTGTGCAGGCTGACGATGGAGAACGCTCGCTGCTCCATCAAGGTCGGTAATGACCTCACCGAGACCTTTGATGTCAAAAAAGGCTTTAGACAAGGTGACGCGCTGTCATGTAACTTCTTCAATATTGTACTTGAACGGATTGTGCGGAACTCACAAGCCAACACCGGAGGCACAATCTATTACAAGTCTGTACAACTGCTTGCATACGCCGACGATATAGACATTATCGGAAGATCTCAGCGGGCTGTCACCGGTGCTTTTGCAAGCATTGAGGCGGAAGCGGCCAAAATGGGTTTGGCGATAAACGAGGGCAAAACCAAGTATATGCTGTCAACTAGAAGGGAAAACCAACACCGACGAAT
Organism: Brachypalpus laphriformis; assembly: GCA_945910035.1. Classification (NCBI taxonomy): domain Eukaryota; kingdom Metazoa; phylum Arthropoda; class Insecta; order Diptera; family Syrphidae; genus Brachypalpus; species Brachypalpus laphriformis. Next base: position 109,789,566 of record OX246756.1, read on the forward strand.
TGGACAAAACGTCACCGTGGGCAGCTATAACTTCGTGGTAGTTAGGGACTTTGTCTACCTTGGCTCTGCTATAAACTCGAAAAACAAAATCAGTGCAGAAATCAATCGAAGAATAACTCTTGCCAATCGCTGTTTTTTTGGGCTTATAAGGCAATTTAACAGTAAAGCCCTATCTCGAACAACTATGGAGACTCTATATAAGACCTTGATCATCCCAGTCCTGCTTTACGGCGCTGAAACATGGACTTTATTAAAAGAGGATGAAGATATCCTTGGTCGCTTCGAGAGAAAAATTCTTCGTAAGATTTTCGGTCCCGTTTGCGTTGACGGGTTTTGGAGGAGAAGATTCAATCACGAACTATACGAGCTGTACAGCGACATCGACCTAGTCAAAAAACTGCGTATTGGACGTCTGAGATGGCTAGGACATGTAGAGCGAATGGACACCAACGCTCCGGCCCGCAGAGTCTTCGAATCTAACCCCGAGGGACGGCGCAGTAGAGGGAATCATCGCCGTAGGTGGCGCGCACAAGTTCAAGGGGACCTCGACCAACTTGGAGTGCGCAACTGGAGGCAATTAGCTAAAGACCGAGCTAAATGGAGAGGCTTGTTGGTTGAGGCCCAGGTTGACCCCGAACTGTAGCGCCACCTAAGTAAGTAAGTAAGTTCGGTTAGTGTTATATTTCTTATTACACTATCGTCTATATACAACGTATTTATATTTTGAATAAGAGCTTGTCCATCAAACGGTTTAATAGTTTCTTACAGGTGGGCGGCAAAAACTTGCGTTTTCTCTTTATCATGCCTGGTCCATTTGTTTTGATTGAAAGCGAATACGTAATAAGAATCTTTTTCTGCAGTTAAGCTTTCTAAGCAAGTTTGCATTTCATTATTCTTAAGGTCTTTAATAGATCTTTTTAGTGAGTTGCACAAACGCTTAAGATGTGCTTTATGTTGCGGAGCCCGAGCTTGTTGCCATTTTTTGTGCGCTTTTCTCTTCTCGTTAATCAGCTCTTTTATTTCCTGTGGATAAGTTTGGGCCGGAGGTTCCTTTAGCTTGGGAGTATTCTTCCAAGCGGCATCCTGTAAGATTTCGACAAAGCGATCTACTTCAACTTCAATTTTATAGGGCGTTTTAAGTGATACGCTCAGCTCAATATTTACTTCAATATCATTTTTGAAGCCATCCCAATTAGTTTTCGCGCTTGTTACTCTGACCGGTCCTACTTTTTTAAGCAGAGCTTCGCTTATCGTCATAATGATTGGAGAATGATCAGAGGAGAGATCAAAGCTTTCTTCAACATTTATACAGTTGCCAGATATTCCCTTAACAACAAAGAGATCGATCAGATCTGGTATGTTATTTCTATCAGGCGGCCAATATGTTGGTCTACGCGACGAGTGAAAATCACAACTGTATTGCATACCCGCATTATAAAGCTTTCTACCTTTCTGAGAGGCGTACCTTGAACCCTAGAATGGGTGTTTCGCGTTGAAGTCACCACCAATAATAAAATTTGGTTTAAGGAAATTGAAAATGTTTGTGAAATCACTTTCTTCAAGTTTACATCGCAGTGGACAATATATAGACGAAATGTTGAAGGCAAAATGTATATTTCTAACGCGTACCGTGCTTACTTGCATTGCTTCTAATTCAATATTTATTTCTGCTGAGCGTTCGATAGATTCTTTTATAAACAAAGATGATCCGCCTCTGGCTCTTACCGATGGGTGGAAGGCGTGATACACGCTACGCTATATCCCATTATCTTAACATTCGGTTGATTTGTCAGATGAGTTTCACAGACCAAGTATATATCAATGTCTTTTTCTCGTTGGCCCGTTGGCGTTCCATGTAAGAATTTTAAGCATTTCTCTAATGTTCTGGTTGAAGTGCGCGTGTTATGAATGTTTTTGGCTAGTGAAACTATTCTCTCGAAAATTTGTTTGTTTGTTTTGCATTGTTCTTCAAGTTTCGCAAGAATTAGGGCATCTTTTAAAAAATATTGATTGTCTAAGTGAGCATACAACTTATTTCGATAACTATTTTACTAGTTACGAGCTTATTGAAAGAAAAAGGATTTAGAGCAACTGGAACAGCTCGGTATAATCGTCTCAAAAAATGTTCTTTACCTCAAAACAAAGAATTTCAAAAGAAAAGTAGAGGAACGATTGATCACCAATTTAATGAAGCAAATAAATTGCTCTTTGTAAAGTGGACGAACAACGGCGTTGCCACAATGACCATAAACTACGACCAGATATAGCCTTGTGAAAGTGTCAAAACGTGGAGCAAGGAGCAACAAAAAAAGGTAAACATTCCTCAGCCTTTATTTTTCAAAAACTACAATATGAACATGGGTGGTGTCGACCTTCATGATCAGTTCATCAACACTTACTCTATTCAAA